>CM057458.1:695312500-696512500 GCA_016271365.2 Neoceratodus forsteri | reverse complement strand
AGGAAAATTGTGTATGGTAGGGTGGCTGCGGAGTATGGCACATGTCATGCTTATGAAGGGTTTTGCCTGACGTCTGTAGGTCATCTAACAACGTTTGAGTACCTGGCCCAAACAGTTTGGACCCATTAAGGGGTGCATTAGCTACTTTATGTTGTATATCAGGAGCAAAACCTGAAGTGCGAAGCCAAGCATGGTGATGCTGAGAGACTCCAGTAGCCGAGAGTTGGGTTGAGGTATCGATGACATCATATCCCAACCTGAGTAGGTGGCAGGAGATAGAATTGCTAGTGGACACTGTGGCCAATAACTTGTCCTTTTCCTGGAAGGGAGGAAGTTTATTGATGAGTTCGATAGTTGAAGCACCAAGGGTACGCTGGTATTTAACCATATGACCCATATAGTTCAAAATTCGAATATTCATGGTGCTGGAGGCAAAAACCTTTTTGTCCAGGTAGTCAATTCTTCAGGGTTCTTTATCAGGTGGTAAGGAACTCATGTGTTTGGGTTTTTTAGTATGATCATGAGCGGCAGTAATGACCACTGAATCTGCTTCTGGGATGGTGGACAGAAAGGGATGATCCAGGGGAGCTTGATATAAGTGATCTGCTTTTGGGGGACAGCTGTAATAGCTGATGGTTGATGCCATGCTGCCAGCATGGCATTCTGGTAGGTCGGAATCAGTGGGGCACCATTAAGGCCGGTTCCTCTGGCAGTTCTAGATATTCTACCATATCCTTATGTTGTTTGTCATGTTCTGTGGTAGAGAAGCCCATAACCTTTTGTATTTGGACCATCATCTCGCTAAAGGACAGGTCCATCTGGAGGCGAGGTGTCAGCAGGCATAGGTAGGTCCTCATCCAGGCAAGAGACTTCCGAGCAGGGGGACTCCAGATTCAGGAAATCCAAATCTTGGAACTCTTCTTCACCAATATCACCGGGGAGATCCATCGGTAGTTCAGGTTCATCTGACAAATAATCTTCCATATTAGGAGGAGGTAACCAGGGTGGCAGGACATCCCTGTCACCGTGAAATCTTTTAGGCGGAAGAGAGTGAGACCAGAAAGGATCCACCAGCGCACCTGGGCTGGAGGGCTGGGTATACCGCATGGTATGCAAGACCTGCGTCACTATCTTGGTGATGTCCCATTCTTGGAAGGAAGGGGGGTAAGAAGTTGCGTCTGAGAAACAATGGGGGTGATAAGAGGAGATGGGACAAGAAGCGTGAGCAGGTCTCGCCCCTAGGAAGAATAAACCAGGGTACCGGGCTTCTGTCCACTTGCCCCCTGTAAAATGCCACCTGTGAGGGTGGAGGGGCATTTTGTAAGGCAAAGGCCATTGGTTTGCCTTGTGGAACATGGGATCTTGTTGACGAGCCCGTGGAATGATTATTCTGAAATATGTCAGATGTCGTCGGGAAAGGAGCCCCTGTCGACAAAGCAGCTGTGTATTTGGCTGAATTCAATACACTAGACATCGTTATCGACGAGAGGGTATAGGCCTCCATCGACACAGCAGGCAGAGCCTGCTCAGCATTCAAAGTGGTAGAAAACGCTGTCGACGAGAGGGTGTGAGCCCCCATCAACGAGGAAGCTGTAGAAAGACGCTCCATCGATGGTGGAGCCACAGAAACAGTGGCCGTCGACAGGCGACGCAGCCGTGAGTGAGGGGGGTCTATCCCTCTCTTTACCCTGCCGAGAATGAGAACCAGAGCTGGGGGAGCCCTTGGTATGAGCCCCTGGTTCCCCAACAGAGACATTTTCTGCTCCGTAACCAAGTGTTGAATCTTAAGCAACCGTATTCGATGGGTTGCTCTATTAAACTTCTGACAGGAGTTGGTGTCGTGTGGGCCCCAGACGCCGTACACAAGATGTGTGGTTGTCAAAGCGGTATATCTTCCTACCGCAATAGCAGGAATGAAATAGGGCTTGTCTGGTTGAAGAATCTTTAGACATTTGTTTTGTAATCCAATTTCTCATCGCTGACTGCTACATAGAAGTTGAACTAGCTGATGCGCGAGCTGAAGACGGTGGGAAAATGAACTGATGATACCAGGGACCGCCCACACTTATATAGGAAGCAGGAAGATGATGTCGTGAGGGCGGTCCCTGGTGAAAACTGCTAGAAGAGCTGCTGTGCAACCGCGCCCTCTGCTGGCAACTCCCAGAAGTAATTACCTACTTCAAGAGACCATTCTGTGGAAGATCTACAGTTACAGGTGAGCAAAAACTGTAACTTGTAACCATAGTTCTAGGAGTGGTATATGGTTCATATCCACACACTGGCAGTTCTTCCTTAAGAGCTGATACACCAGAAGTCTTTAAGCAAAGCTGCTCCCACCACCTGGGTGGTAAATCCTTTGGCTCCACCCATGATGTCACATCTTACATGCTGGAAGCAGGGATCCGCGTGCCACTTGCCAGAGAAGGTTGGGTGGGTGGTGTGGATGTGAACCACATGCCACTCCTAGAACTAGGTTACAGAAGAGTAACCTATTTTTCTAGAGGCATGGATATAGTTCACTTATCCACACACTGGAAAAGGGGGATAAAACCTTTTATAGGTACATCAGCGAGCGTAGAAAGACAAAGGGAGGGATAGTGAGGCTGAATAGAATGAACGGTGGGTGGGCAGAGGGGGACAGTGAAAAAGCAGGAATACTGAACGAATATTTCTGCTCAGTATTCACAAAGAGGAGGGGAAGTGCCTAATCCAATTAACAGAAGCACTCTTGATAGGGGGTGATCCCAGTCCTTTCACAGAAGAAAGGGTTCTGCAAGAACTCCTAAAACTGAAGGTGGACAAAGCAATGGGGCCTGATGGAATTCACCCCAGAATTCTAAAAAGAATTAAGGAAGGAACTAGTGAAACCACTGGCTACTATTTTAATAAATCATGGGAGGATGGTGTGGTACCGAGGACTGGAGGAAGGCGGATGTGATTCCCCTTCACAAAAGTGGGACCAAGACAGAGGCAGGAAACTACAGACCTGTCAGTCTGACCTCTGTGGTAGGGAAAGTGATGGAGTCACTTCTGAAGGAAGAATAGTTGAGTACCTAGAGGTCAGTGGAGCACAGGATCCAAGGCAGCATGGGTTCACAGCAGGAAGGTCATGTCAGGCCAATCTAATAGATTTCTTGACTGGGTGACCAAAGTAGTAGACCAGGGAGGGGCTGTGGACATGGCCTACCTAGACTTTAGAAGGCATTTGACACAGTCCCACACAAAAGATTATTAGTAAATTAACCAGCCTGGGAGTGGGTCCCAGGGTGGTAGCCTGGTAAAACATTGGCTGGACAACAGGACACAGAAGGTAATTGTAAATGGAGTCCACTCTGAAGAAAGGGCGGTTACTAGTGGGGTACCGCGAGGGTTCAGTATTGGGTCCAGTCCTTTTAATGTCTTCATCAGTGACATTGCAGAGGATTGAAGGAAAAGTATGCCTTTTGCAGGTGACACAAAGATCTGCAACAGGGTTGATACACAAGGAGCGTGGAAAGGATGAAAGGGACTTGGCAAGGTTGGAGGAATGGTCAGACATATGGCAGCTAGGATTCAATGCAAAAGTGCAAAATAATGCACCAGGGAAACAAGAACCCAGGGGAAGAATACACAATGGGTGGGAGGTAGTAACAACAACAAAACAGGAAAGGGACCTGGGGTAATCATATCAGATGACCTTAAGGTTAGCAAGACAATGCAGAAGGCAGTAGGGAGGGCCGGGGTATACTGGGATGTATAGTGAGAGGCATCAGCAGCAGAAAACAGGAAGTTGTTATCCCTCTGTACAGACAGTTGGTGAGACCCCATCTGAATACTGTGTCCAGTTCTGGAGAACCCATCTTGCAGGACATAGACAGAATAGAGGCAGTCCAGAGGAGGGCAACTAAAATGGTGCTGGGTCTGCAAGAGAAGCCGATGAGGAGAGACTAAAGGAGCTTAATATGTATACCTTGAGGAAAGAAGGGAAAGGGGGACATGATAGAAACTTTCAAGTACCTCAAGGGAATCAACAAAGTCCAAGAGGGTAGCATCGCTCAGAAAAAGAGACTTGCAAGAACAAGGGACACAATTTAAAGATAGAAGGAGGCGGTTCAGGGCAATGTGAGGAAGTATTATTTCACAGAGAGGGTAGTGGATGCATGGAACAGCCTTCCTGAGGAAGTTGTGGGTCTAAAACTGTGGGAGAATTCAAGAATGCATGGGACAGACATAAGGCAATTCTTGTGGGGGGCAGGAAGATATAGGCTGTTGGTTAACTAGGATCTGCGGCCTATCCTGTAGGTAGGGAAATGGGCAGACTAGATGGGCCTAGCGGTCCTCATCTGCCGTCAAAGTCTATGTTTCTATGTTTCCAGCAGTTTTCCTGGGAACACAGGGCAAGGCGCACACCCCATCTGGCAAACAGTGACTGGAGAACTGAGGTCCCAACTGCAGCATCCCAGTGAGACCCTTAAGGTTGATGCTGTAATGGAAATGAAGGTGTGTGCTGACTTCCAGATAGCAGCCCTGCACATCTCCTAAACAGAGATGTCCCTGAAAGAGTTATATGTCAATACCACTAAAAATTAAACAGCACAGTAAAAATCAGAGAAGACAAAAACCTGCAAAGGCAAAACTGCATCCCTGCACAAAAGCCAAGGGAAAAACCTCACACACTACCCACTCATACAGCAGCATCTTCTTTTTCGCACATACTCATTTTTCACAACCAAGACACTTCTCACATAGATTTACTATTCTCACACCATGCCGTCATGGACCACCACTCAAGTGAAATTCGCCCTGAAAGCGCATGGTTCAAGCACCTCATAACTATGTGGTCTGACAAAACTGCTATTCCGCCTGCATCATTCTTCGTATTTCAACATTAAGATTACACATTGTTGACCATGTTCCTTTGTTCCAGGCGAACTTGATGTGATACAACCTGAAAGTAACCAATGAGGCAGTGATAAGTCTGGTGGAATGCACCCTGAGCCCTACAGAAGGCTCCCTACCAGCCAGCTTGCAGTAGAGGTTGATGCAGGATGTAATCCACCTGCCAACCGTCGTCTTAGCTGCCGGTCCGCCAGGTGTGGATTCAGCATGTTATAAAGAGCTGGCGATCCTCACCCTGAACTCCAGCCATGGACTCCATGTAACAGAAGAATGCCCACCACAGGTCCGAAGTATGAAGGTTGCGTTCGACCTCCGAAGATGGATGTGTGAAGAAGACTGGAAAGTTCATCTATACAGACAGTTGGTGAGACCCCATCTAGAGTACTGCGTGCAGTTTTGGAGACCTCATCTATGCAAGGACATAGACAGGATGGAAGCAGTCCAGAGGAGGGCAACTAAAATGGTGCAGGGCCTACATCAGAAACCATATGAAGAGAGACAGAGAGCTTAATATGTATACCCTTGATGAAAGGAGGGACGGGGGGACATGATAGAAACTTTTAAGTACCTCAAGGGAAACAACAAAGTCCAGGAGGCATACCTCTCAACCTTTTTTCCCCCAAATGTGGAACATTGCCTGTCAAAATGTGGAACAAATGGGCAAAATGTGGAACACTTAATCAAATCTTTACCTAAGAAGCTCAAAACACTGTTAAAATGTTGCATTTATGTTCAGAAAGTCTGTTATTAACTGAATAATATATATTTTTGCATCATTTACAATGGATTTTTGCTATAAAATGTTGACTTTGAATGTGGAACAAGTCCTCACAATGTGGAACAGGGAGCTTTTGTGAAGTAAAATGAGGAACGTTCCTCATAATGTGGTACAGTTGAGAGGTATGCTAGGAGGGTAGCATCTTTCAGAAAAAGAGATGTGTAAGAACAAGAGGGCACAATTTAAAGTTAGAGGGGGGATGGCTCAGGGGTAATGTGAGGAAATTCTTTTTCACAGAGAGAGAGAGTGGTGGACGCATGGAACGGCCTTCCTGGAGAGGTTGTGGGGTCTAAAACAGTGGGGGAATTCAAACATGCATGGGACAGACATAAGGCAATTATAGTGGGGGTGCAGGAAGTAGGCTGTTGGTTAACTAGAATCTGCAGCTTATCCAATAGGTAGGGAAATGGGCAGACTGGGTGGGCCAAGTGGTCCTTATCTGCCGTCAAAGTCTATGTTTCTATGTTTCATCACCTGGTTAAGGTGGAACTGACAACTTTCGGAAGGAACTTCGGGTAGAGGCGAAGGACGACTTTTTCTCTGTGGAAGACTAGATACGGAGGCTCATTGAGAGCACCTGGAGCTCAGTAAGCCTTCTGGGTGACATGGTAGCCACCAGGAAGGCAGTCTTTCATGACAGGTGTGATATTTCACACGTGCACATGCTCACAAGGCTTAACCATCAGCAATGCCTGGACCAGCAACAAGCCCTGAGGTGGTGGTGGTTCATGCAACGGCAGGGACACGTGGTCATGGCCTTTAAAAAAAAAAAAAGCCCAACCACCTTCTCCTGTGCCACTGTAGGCATACCAGCCCATGCCTGGTATGCAAAGGTGGCTGCCAGGTGAATCTTAAGAGTAATCAATCACAGTCTCAACTAGGATAAGGACTACAGGTACTCCAATATACTAGCCATAGGGCAGGCAAGGGGATCAAGCTCCATGCCCTGACTCCAAATGGAAATTCATTTCCATTAATTTTTTTCCGTAAGTAGTTTGTACGTGTTTCAGCTTTTATTTTCTGACCCCATGTGTCCCGGAGGCACGTGCATGCCACGCACTACGGGATGCCCCACTCTACCTGTTGCACGGTTACCGCCTGCATCTGTCACCGGACCATGGGCAGGCAACCCCTCCTGGGAAAGGACAGCCAGTGCTCAAACCTGCTCCACCCCGATGCCAGCACCCGGCGGCCGGTGGTTTCTGAACCAGGTTGCGCGTAGCACAAGGTAAGGCGTCCAGCGCCTCAGCGCCACTGGACCGGCTGAATCATTTCCATTAAAAGGTATAGCACTGGTGAGTTGACCATTTTCGAGAGGCCTCCACAGCATGGAGCACATTCTCTGAAAGACCCAGATTCTGGAACTATAACCACTCGGGAACCAGGCTATGAGGTGCAGGGACAGAAGAAACAAGTGCAGGACCTTCCCTTTTTGTCGGGTCACCAGATCAGAGTGAAAAGGCGACTGCCAAGGGGAGCTGTTGCTGACGCTGAGAAGATCTGGGTACCAGAACTTGTAAGGTCAGTCAGGAGCTATCAGGATCATCAGCACCTTCTCCCTCTGAACCCTGACACCACCCTGTGGATCAAGGGAACGGGAGGGAGGCCGTGCAGGAGGCCTGAGTTCCAGAGCCTTATGAAAGCATCCCTCCATCAGTGTCCCAGACTGTGGGGGGCAGGCACAGAATAGTCTCAGTTCAGTGTTCTCCCAGGAGGCAAACAGGTCCACCAAAGGTGTGCCCCACAGGGAGAACAAGCAGCTCCCCACCTCCTGATGCATGGACCACCCATATGACGTCTTGCCCATCCAACTAAGAGCGTTTCCCAGATGACTGTCCACTCCGGCAACATGCATCGCCAGGAGATCTGCATCCAGGCTGTGCACGAGGGTCTAGGTGCACAGGGCCTCCTGACACAAGCAAGGGAGTGTGTGGCGCCCTACCTGTTCAGGTAAAAACATGGTTGTGGTGTTGTCGTTTTCGACTTGCACAACCCGACACCTGACTAGAGGAGTAAACTTAATCAGAGCTAATCACTGTGCACGGAGCTCAAGCAGGTTTATGTGGTGACAGGACTCCCTGGGAGATCAGAACCAGTGGGTCCAGTGCTCTCCCAGGTGCACTCCCCACCCCACCAGAGGTGCATCCGTCATGACAGTGATGACTGGTTCTGGGTGGACAAACGGGACTCCTTCCTCCAGATGTTTTGGAATCAGCCACCACTGGATGGCATCCCACATCAGCTGGGTTCACTGAGACCGGCTGGTCCAAGTGTCCTAGGCACAGGGATCAATGATGTCCAACTCCCACTTTAGGTACTGTATCCTCCAGCGGGACCATGGGATCACACTGATGCAGGATTCCGTGTACCCTAACAGCTGTAGGAAGTTCCAGGCAGGTTGCAAGCGTGAACCTGAAATGATTGGGCAAAAGAGATAGAATCCAGTGCCTAGTCCACAGGGGGAAGGTGGGCCTTTGGCTCTACTCTGATGAACTGAACTACCTGCAAGAGGATCAGTTTTGACTTTGGCTGGGTTGGCCAACGGGCACAAGCAGGGGTGTAGCCAGGATTTGGGGGGGGGTTAGATATGACATTTTCAAAATGTGACAAATAAAAGCTGGGGGTCTGGGGGGTGTAAATGCTCTGTGGTGAGTTTTGGGGCTCTTTCTGAAGAAAACACACACTTTTTTCACATGTTCCCCACCCCTAATTTCATGGGAAAATTTTTTTTCACATGGAATCAAGACTGTGGGAGATTCTGGCTGTTATTACAGTCTGCAGAACCTCCTATTTTTGTGGACAGTTGGCTATCCAACAGTGCAATCAACCACTCCAAATGCAGTTTTTGTAATATACTTTGATCTTTGAAAGATTTCTACATAAAGGCTGTGGCTGGGGGTCTGGGGGACGCTAGTCCCCCAGAAGGTCTGGAGAGTTTACATGCTCTGTGGTGAGTTTTAGTTTTTTTTTTGAAGAAAAAACACACTTTTGTTACAGGTACCCCGCCCCTAATTTTAAGGGAAATTTTTTTTCCCCATGGAATCAGGGGTGTGGGAGACTCTTGTTGGCATTACAGTCTGTAGAACCCTCAATGGTTGTTGACAACTGGCTATACAACAGTGCCATCAACCACTCACCCCCATATGCGGTTTTTGTAATACACTGTGATCTGGGTAAGGGAGACTGGCTGGAATTACAGTCTGCAGCACCTCTAATGGATGTGGACAACTGACTGTCCAACAGTGCCATCAACCACCCACCCCTAATGCAGGTTTTGTAATATACTGTGATCTGTGAAAGAGTTTTACATAAAGGCACTGGCCTGGGATCGGGGGGCACAAGGCCCCCTGAAGCTCTGGGGGGTTTACATGCTCTGTGGTGAGTTTTGGAGCTTTTCTTGAAGAAAAAAAAACACACTTTTTCTTGAAAAAAAAAAAGAACAACACCCACACTCTGGTTACATGTACCCCACCCCTAATTTCAGGGGAACTGTTTTTCCCCATGGAATTGGGTGTGGGTCAGGCAGTGGAAACTCTGGCTGGCACTACTGCAAAATGAATAGGATGCGAGTGATGCCATTCCCAGTATATATAAATCCTAAATTACTATGAGGAGATAATAACAGGGTTTTAGTCGGGAGAATGGGACTGAATGATCAGGCCCATTCTCCCAACCTGAAAGCCCTTTCTTATACACCATCACCCACCAGTCATTAAGGATATATACAGACTGGCATCACCCACGTCCTGGGCTCTTAGACTCTTCCTATCTTGATTTCTTATGTCCTTATCTAGTTTGCTGCTTTGAAATGAGAGAAGCAGGGTTGGGGTCCACAAGTTAGTCCTACCTCTCATTCCAAAGTAGATAAGGATATGGGATTACGTTTCACAGGATACAGTCCAGTATCACACTGTTCCATGAACCCCAGATAGCAGTTTGTTACTACCTGCCTCGGGAGGAGCAGAAGACATATTGCTCAAACAATCAGGAGTAGGTCACGTTGTTTGTGAAGACAGTGACTGAACCTATTTTCTTGAACAGGGGGCAAGTGGTGTGTACTGGGCAGCCTGAATGAGTAGAGGCAAAACTTTTACCTCTGCCCATTCAGGCTGGCCAGTGCACACCACTTGCTCTCTGTTCAAGAAAATAGGTTCAGCCACTGTCTTCATAATGTGACATACTCGGCAAAACAGAAATACATTTCCCTGCCTATCCTGGGAGAAGTCAGGCATTTTTGGTTTCCCACTGAAGTTTGTATTTTAGTATCTGATTACATTGTAGTGGTCTTTTCAGGGCACACTTTTACCTATCTGGTTTCCCTTTCCTCCCAAATAACTGTTCTCCCAAACATATCTGGTACAAATATTAGAATGTAAGTGTTTTGCCATGAATTCCTGCAGTGTATGTCAGGAAAGCTGTAGCAACAGTAGCAGTCTACTACTGTTGGTACTGCTTTCCTGACACATACTCAGGGAATTCAGGGCAAAACACTTAATTTCAGCAGTTAGGTTACCCCTATCTAACAAACATGACCATATATACTGGGTGGATGGGACAGTTTTATCTTGCTTGCCTAGTGGCCTCAGAGCTCAGATCTAACATAAGATGGATTGTGCTGGTGTTGGGCCAGTTTTGCCTAACTGACTGACCTGACCTCCCAGTCCCATATATAACCAAGTTCCAACATGGGTGTGTGTTCAATGTTGGGGTCTTGGGGAGGCTTTCTTTCCCTATGCAAAATGCAACCTCATATAACTGGGCTTTCCACAGCAGCAGCAACCAATGCTGCATCACATTAGAATTTTTTTGCCAGAATTTCAATGACTCCTTGGATGGACAGTGAATATGAGATGTTGCTCTTAGTTGCACTGACTATCTTAGGTAAATAAATGTAAAAATATGTTGACTTCTAGAGGGGAGCGTGTGGCCCACCCAGACCATCAAACCCCTTGCCAGTCAACTTGACTGGCAAGGGGACTGAATATCTGGGTGGGCTATCTCTAACAAACAACAATGGAGCAACATTGGTTTCCGTATGAAACCAGGAAAGGAATCTGCTGTCATCCTTTCCCATCTATAGGTGAAAGTGTCATTACTCTGAATACCAGACTGGTATCAACAATCGCCGTAGGATACAGGGAGAAAACCAAGGAAAGTACTGTAGGTTGCTCATTGGAGGTCACGGGTTCAAATTACACACAGGGACATGGGCTCACACCTAATGCTGATACTCCAGTTCAGTAATAATAGTGAAGAACAAAAACACTGCAGCGCAAACCAACAGACAACTGTAGCCTTTTATTCAGCAACAGATGCAGAGCAGACACCATACATAGCGCCCTACAGTCATTCGAAGCATGCGGGGATTTTTGGTTTTTGTCCGACTACCCTTTTTATGCACATATCTGCAGGCACCATCAGAGATAGGAGTGCACTTCTTGTTCAACTGCAAATGTTTCAGTAACCACCATACCCAAGAGCACGATGGACGTTATTCTGACAGCAATCCTGTCACACTCTTAATGGTGACAAGGCTACACTACACTGCCCAGTAGTACCTCACTCACTCACAAACTTGTAAAGCACTTTGGGATACACCAAATATAATATGAAAGAACAGAAGAATACCAAACTCTATTCTATTCTATAATTATTCAGTGCTATTCTATTTCTTGTGCTTGCTAACATCCCTTTTTGTCAGAATCAGATAAGTCTCTTCCAAGAAGGTTGTTGAGCTATAAGCATACATTTCAAAATAGTGCAATTAGTCAGTTAGCCAAGGTGTGAGACCTCTGGCTTTGTTCAGCGTTCATTCACCCATTACGCACCAGTCTGCCCAGCCCCCAAAAAGTGTCAAATTCCTTACTTCCAGTCCAACTTCAGGCTCCTGAAGTCTGAGACTAGAGATCTGGAAGGTTCCTTCTTCAGATTCTGAATCTTAATGGTCTTCACGGCTGTCGGTCGGCTGTTGCTAACAAGTCTGTGGGGGGGGGGGGTGATGACCGTCTGAGAGAGGCCCGAGGGGGAGACCAACAGGCAGTGATAGGTAGGCCAGGGCCAGGCGGTGGCTCACTGCTCTCTCTCTTCTCCTGGCTGCAGCTGGCCTGGCTTCAACTTGCGACTACTCGTGGCTCGAGTGAGTAAAGTACCGGCTCCAGGCTCCGCAGACTGCTACCAGCGGCGAGTGACTCCTTCAGCAGCTCCCCGCTCTCAAAATATTAATATTCTCTCCCGACTCCCACTTCTCTCTTTGACACGTTCTTCAGTCTACCACCACTCCGCCTCGTAGCCGCTCTCTCAATATGAATGGGCAGTGAGTTCACTGGTGCACCAAGACACCAATTCTACGTCGGGTGGCTTAATTGGATGCTGTGTGTTGAGAGGAGGAGCCGAGGACGTCTGAGCACAACTACTATATCAGCACTAACAGTGCAGAAGACAGAGACCAACGGATTTGCTCAATGGTGAGAGCCCATACCAGATTCCCCCTTCCCCCATAGCAGGCTAGATAGCAGACACACCAACACCAGGTAAGCAGGCAGCAGTCTTCAGAGTAGCACAGTCTTGCACTGCACGGAACACGGAAGCACAAACTGAAAGGGCCAGCGCACTTGGTCAAATTCAATTTTTAATACATTTCGGCGGCGTTTGAACACCCTAAACACCCCCCCTGCCAACAACCCTGGGCCCAAGTCTCTGCATGTCTTGAGGGCCAGATCCCTGGACCACTTCACAGCCTCTTTGGACGACTCTACTATCAGCCAGTCATCCAGGTAGGGATACTCCGATGCCCTGGCACTGCAGGAAGGCTGTCACCACTGTCATGTGCTTGGCGAAGACCCTAGGAGCTTAGGAGAGGCCAAAGGGCATGACCTGGAACTGATAGAGCACTACTTCTGTGCAGAAGCGAAGGTACCGCCAGTGGGACGGATTGACTGGAATGTGGAAGAACACATCCTGGAGGTCTAGGGAGCAGAACCACATGCCCTATTCCAGAGATGGTATGGTCTGGTTCAGCGTGACCATCCTGAACTTGTGCTTCCTGAGAAACTGATTTAGATCTCGAAGATCCAGTAATGGGCACCAGGTCCATATCCGTTTTTGAACCAGGAAGTACCTGAATATGTACCCCTGATCTGCCGGGGCATCCGAGATACAGGGTATAGCCCCTTTTGCAAGGAGCTGAGCACTGTCTTCCCTAAGGACAGACAGTGTGTTCTGCGACACTGAGGACTCCCTTGGAGCGTGGGATCAGTAAGGTGGGATAGCCTCGAAATTGAGAGGCAATCTTCTGCCTGACTCCTCGGGAACACATCTGTCCATAGTAATGATGGACCAGTGTGGCTAGCTGTGGCAAAGACAACCCCCACAGGGAGCTGGGTCAGGGCTGGACACGTGGGAGACAGACACCCCCCCAACTTGCCACTGGCTGCTAGGGTTGGAGGGGCACCACCTCCTCTATCCCACCTCTTTTTGGCTGCTGGCCAGAGAACTTGGCCTCTGGGTGCCAGGCTTGGTAATGTCCCTGCTGGGGTGCTGCCTCCGAGGCTGCTGTGGCTGAAAAGACTGAAACTGAAAGGCCTTTTTTGTTTTCAGGGTCCTCATGTCCTTCTGGGATGAAACCACAGAGTCCAGGGTGACACTGAACTTCTCAATCCGTGTGAGATGACCTTCTAGCCCTGGGCCAAAGAGGTCAGTGTCCAAGAAAGGAACATCGGCCAGCTTATGCTGAGTGTCCGCCGTAAAGTTCGACGCCTCAGCCAGGCCCTGCAATGAATCACAATGTCCACTGCCACTGCCACTGCACATGAATAGGAGTTGTCAATGTCTAAGGCCTTTTGGAGCTGGTGTTTAGCTAGCACTTGACCCTGGCCTCTAACTGCACTGGCAACTGCTTGTCAGCAGGGAGGTGAGGAAGGACATGATCAAGCACTTCCAGCAGGGAAGGACCAAAGTTGGCCATCATCAAGACGTAGCCTGCCTGATGGAGGAAGCGGCACAGACCTTCTTGGCCACATGGTCAAGCTTCTTCGACGACTCCTTGTCAGGGGGCTTGTCCACATCTCCAGTGTTTCCAGACTTCCAAAAAACTGGGCCTGAGGCTAGACCCTCAGCCATGGGGTCGTTTGAGAATCCTGACAGAGAACCAATAGGGACTGCATACTTGCAGACTATACAGGCTGAAGGTGCTAGGCAGGATGCTGCTAGAGCTCCAGGACACGTCTCAAAATGGCCTTGGCCATGGGTAAGGCAACGCCTGGGTATTCGTCTCTGTTGAGGATGTCTATGAAGAAAAAAATTACTCACCTTAGTAATTATGTTTCTTCTAATGGAGTCTTGCTGTATTCTGACAATTGCAGTGATTTCCAACCTTTGAACTGCCCCAGAGAACACATGGTTAACTTTCTATGCAGGGCATAGAATGCTGAGCTCGAGCTCGGTTGAAGTTTCTGTCTGGAGTGATTCAAACCTAAACCGTCAGGTCCTTACGAGCCCAACTAAACTAAAAATTCTATGTGGAAATTGTAAAAATTCTTACTAGCCAACTGGCTGAAAAAGTTTTGGATTCCCAAGGAAAACTCAAGTCAGAAAACCCAAAAACAAAACCCAATGTACTATAAATAACAATAATAAATCAGCACCCGAACAAAAGGAGGAGGGTGCAAGCAAAAAACACCCCTGGGGTGCAACACTGCACCTGCCCACACACTTCCCAAAAACAGGTTCTGAGAGGGGAGGCAGGGAGGGAGGTCAGAATACAGCAATACTCCATTAGAAGAAACATAATTACTAAGGTGAGTAATTTTTTCTTCAAACAACATGAAGTCTTGCTGTATTCAGACAACTGCAGACTACCAAGCAGTACCTCCAAGGAAGAGGGACAGAACCTACTTTGGGAATAAGCTCTGAAGTACTGCTGTGCCAAACCGAGCATCACTCCTAGCCTGGATATCCAGTGAGAAATGCCTAGTAAAAGTATGGACTGTTTTCCAGGTGGCTGCTTGACAAATTTCTAAGAGAGGGATATCCCTGGCAGCAGCTGTACCTCTTGTGGAATGAGCCCTCAGGCCTGAGGGTGGAGTCTTTCCCAGCTTTTCATAGCAGAATTGTATACAACACACAACACACCTGGCTCAAGATCTTTTGGTGGCAGGCTTGCCCTTCCCCACTTCTCCATAAGAGAGAAACTGGAGGGAGTCAAACCTGTGACCCTTGCTACGCTCTATGTAGTAACTAAGGGCTCTTTTGACATCTAAACTGTGTGGCCTCCTCTCTCCTGGGGAAGAATGATCGGTGAAGAAAACAGGGAGAGACACAGACTGGTTTAAATGGAAGTCTGAAACTACTTTGGGCAAGAACCTTCTATTGGTTCTAAGGACCACTTTATCCCTGTGAAATGAGATAAAATCGGGTTCCAGTGACAGGACTTGCAATTCACTAATACGCCTGGCATCGGTAATGGCTACCAAGAACACAGTTTTCCAAGTCAAGTACTTAAGCCTCACAAATATATAGGCTCAAATGGGGATGGTATAAGTTGAGCAATGCAAACATTCAAATCCCAGGCAGGGGCAGGGTCTCTAAAAGAAGGATTGGTGTGAAGCAATCCTTTAAAAAATTTACAGAACACAGGATGGGAAGATAGTGAGGAAGACTTCCCCACAGACAAAAACGCAGAGACAGCTGACAAGTGTACCTTGAGAGTAGCTGGTCTGAGGCCTAGGCCATTAAGATGGACCATATAATCCAGAACCGCAGGAAATTCAGCAGTGTCTAGAGAAATATTCTTCTTAGAACACCAAATGCTGAATCTTTTCCATTTGGAGTTGTAAGTCTTTCTGGTGGAAGGCTTTCGAGAAGCCTTGAGGATATCCAGAACCCCTTGGGAAAGATGCAGATCTGCAAACTAACTCTTCAAGAGCCATGCTTTGAGATTGAGAGACTGAAGATTGGAGTACCAAATCCTTCCCTGAAAGGATGTTAACAAGTTGTAATTCCTGGGAAGAGACAGGGGAAGATGGAATGCTAGGGACAGCAACAGGGGGTACCAGGGCTGTCTGACCCAATCTGGAGCAATCAGAATGACCTTGCAAGGTTGAGACCTTATTTTTACCAAAACTTTGAACAGCAGAGGGAAGGGAGGAAGGCACATAGAAACTCCCCTCTCCAATTCAGAATCAGGGCGTCCAGAGGGACTGAGCCCAGGACTGGAGGTCTGCAACAAAAGAGAGGGAGTTGGTGATTGTCTGGGGCTGCAAAGAGATCTATCTCTGGAATGCCCCACTTTGAGAAAATCTCTTTCAACACCTGAGGGTCCAGGGACCATTCGTGATGGCCCTGACAAATCCTGCTCAGTGCATCTGCTAGCACATTGTCCTTGCCTGGAAGGTGAACTGCTACAAGAGAGGTTTTCAGGGAACAAGCCAGGGACCACAACTTCATGGCTTCTGTGCACAAGGCCGTGGACCGAGTGCCTCCCTGCTTGTTGTTGTACCACATGGTGGTGGTGTTGTCTGTTCCGACTTGAACCACCTTGTTTTGTACTGACTGTGAGAATGATTTTAGAGCGAGAAAAAATGCCCTGAGCTCTAGAAGATTGATGTGGAGAAGGGACTCTTGGGGGGACCACAGCCCCTGGGCAGTGAGGGACCCCAGGTGGGCTCCCCAGCCCAGGAGAGAAGCATCCGTGGTAATGACCACTGAACAAGGCTAATCAACAAAGGGAATACCTTGTCATAAATTGTCTTGATCTTGCCACCACTGGAGGGCTTGGATCAAGGTCAGAGTCACTGGGATCAGTTTGGTAAGGGAATCCTTCTGCTGAAACCAGAAAGCTCTCAGGTGGAACTGAATATCCCTCATATGGAATTTTGCTCCTTGGACCTCTGCTGTTGAAGCTGCCATGTGGCCCAACAGCTGGAGGAAATGCCTTGCTGGTCGAGATACCCGAAGGCTGAAGGAAGAAGCTAGTTCCATACCTTTCTAGAGGAAGAAAGGCTCTTGCTCTGAGTGTGTCCAGTTCTGCCTCTATAAAGGTAAGAAGCTGGACTGGTTCGAGAACTGACTTGGGAAGGTTGAGAAGGAATCCTAGAGAAGTGAGCACTTGCTGGGTCACTTGTAGGTGAGACTTGACTTGGTCTGAAGACTGACCCACTATTAGCCAATTGTCTAGATAAGGAAAAATGGAAATCTTTTGCCTTATTAGAAGGGCAACTGCTACTGCCAGGCACTTTGTGAAAACCCTTGGAGCTGAGGTTAGGCCAAAGGGCATTGCTCTGAACTGATAGTGGACTGAGGGCAACTCGAACCCGAGGTACTTTCTGTGGGAGCACCTGACGGGAATATGAAAGTAGGCATCTTTGAGGTCCAGGGAGGCTAGCCAGTCCCCTGGCCTTAGAGAGGGAAGGATTATTCCCAGAGTTATCATCTTGAACTTTGGTTTTAAAAGATGTTTGTTTAGATATCTTAGGTCTAGGATGGGTCGCCATTCCCCTGTCTTTTTGGGGGTCAGAAAGTACCTGGAGTACAGTCCTTTTCCCCAGTGTAGGGTAGGTACTCTCTCTACAGCTCTTAGAGCTAGGAGAGAAGAAACCTCTGCCTCTAGGGCAAGGGTTTCTGAGAGATTTGCAGGTGGAAAAGATCTGGCTCTCATCTTTGGAAATTTTTGAAGTTGAGAACCAGTCCTGGCTTACTACTTCCAGGACCCACTTGTCTGATGTAACAGACATCCAGTCCTGGACAAAGTAAGCCAGCCTGCCCCCTACTGGAATAGGAGAGTTGACCCGGGCAGGCCCATCAGGGTGTCTGCTTGGCAGGGGCTTTAGGCTGAGGAGTGGATGCAGCACTGCTCATCCCCCTTCTGCCTCTCCCTCTGAAGAACCCCCTCTGAGAAAAGGAAGAAGAGGCCTGTGCTTGGTAAAAAGGTCTTTGAAAAGGCCTGCCCCTAGACTGCTGCCTTTGAGGAGTTGCCTGCCTTTCCTTGGCCTGAGCACTCCTGTAAGTGGTCCTGTACTCATCCATTTTCTTCATGTAATTCTCTGCTCCCCAAACAGAAAATTACCCACTACAGGAAAATCCATGGCCTAAGCCTGGGTGTCCTGCGAGAGGCTAGTACATCTGACCCAAGCTATCCTCCAAAGTAACATAGACTTTGACTGCAGATAAGGACCGCTTGGCCCACCTAGTCGGCCCATTTCCCTACCTACAGGATAGGCCGCAGATCCTAGTTAACCAACAGCCTATTTCTTCCTACCCCCCACAAGAACTGCCTTATGTCTATCCCATGCATTCTTGAATTCTCCCACAGTTTTAGACCCTCAGCCTCCTCAGGAAGGCTGTTCCATGCATCCACTACCCTCTCTGTGAAAAAATACTTATTTTATTTATTTTATTTATTTAGTTTTGTTAACGGGTAAGTGCGCTAGTCAGCAGTGACTGTTTTCAGGCATGACCCGGGAGGCACAATTCAAACACAAAGAGTACAGCCAGATTATTAAGACAACGAGTACAAAAATGCAGAGAGAAATACATATGGCAATGTAACATACATTAGTAAACAAAGTATACTTTAGCACTTGATCATGGAACATACTCAAAATGTGAATAGTAGAAGGCAGAAACAAGAGAGGATAGGCATCAGTAGAAAACGACACAAGGAAGGGAAAACTGGCAAAAGGATGGAGGGAGATTAAGTGGAAAGGAGGTGCCATCAGATACGGCAACAGGGGGTGAGGTACCAACCTCGGCCCGGCCTATGGAGCCGAAAGGCGGCTAGGCGAAGAGAGGGTGGTAGGGGAGCGGTAGTAGACGGCAACAGCGGTAGGAGGTAGGAAAATACAGCCGGGCTGGTGGAACGAGGACAGCAGGGCGAGAGTGAGGATGCGCGTGAGAGGGGGATAGAGGAGGAGTTACGGCAATAGCGGCAAAAGTGTCAAAGTCAAGCGAGCCAGTGGAACCAAGAGACAGCAGGGCAGGGAAGGGGGGTCTGTAGACGTGGGAGTAGGCGTAGTAGGTGGAGAGAGAGGTGACTACAGCCAGGAGGGTGGGGACTAAGGAGGGCATGGGTGAGGTAGGAACAGGTAAAGGTGAGTTTGGTAGGGAGGGCAAAAGGGGGAAGAGGATATAACAGAAGAAGGGGGAGAGAGCAGCAGGGTGAAGTGAGGAGAGGCTGTGAAGGAAGACAAGAATGTCATGGAGTAGAATAGCGACTTACAATTGTCAACAGCTAACATTAGGCTTTATAAAGAAACAGGTTAAGGCAACATTAATTACAAGGCACAAAATAAAACATTAATTACAAGGCACAGTATAGAACACCCATTTGGACAGGCAAAAGTGCTAGCAATGAGGAAACAGTACAAATGCAGCGGATCACTAGGTCAAAGCAAACACATAGTAGTGAGAAAAGTCCTGAGTTTTCTAAAAGTCAATGAGTGGAGACATCTCTTAGATCCTGAGGTAGTAGGTTCCATAGGTGGGGGCAGCGATGGAAGGCCCATGCCCTTTTAGTCGACAAAGGGGATGGATAGTAAGGTCTGATCAGCCGATCTAAAGATTCCTTGTGGGAATGGCCGCCTGAGGAGATCAGACAGGATAGCAGGCTTGGACATCCTTAGGATGGAATCAACTAAATTGTACAAGTAGTACTGCCTGGTAGAGGAAGGAGAGCCAACCAAGGTCCTGATATAAGAGACAATGATGCTGCAGCTGAGGTGCTTTGGTTGCATACCTGCACACATTATTAAAGGTAGTATCCCATAGTTGCAGTGAAGATTTGGTGGCCAAGGACAGGATGGGACACCCATATGTAAGGTTGGCAATAGAATGCCCTGGCTATCGCCAATTTAGCAGCAGGGGTGAGCAGGTATTTGGTTCTGCAGCCCCCAATTTGCAGTTAATTGACTTGCAGGTTTCCTGTATATGTGCTTTCAGGTCCAAGGTTTGATCCAGGTGGATGCCAAGGTAACGAAAGGAAGTGACAGTTTCTATAGGGTCCCCATCGATATCAGAGACAGAGATGGTCAGAGGACAGGATCTAAGCTTGTGATTGGAGCCAAACATCATAACTTTTGTTTTATTTGTATTTAAAACCAGGCGTTGAGAGTTCAACCAGTGTTGTACAGCACGAAAATCTGCAGTGAGGCAGCATTTAGATCCAGGACCTTATCAGAGTGATAATAAATTACCAGGTCATCCGTGATAAAGAAGTGAGTGACCTGTGGTGACCAGCTCAGGAAGTTTATTGCTTAATAATGAGAATAGAAGAGGCCAAGTATAGACCCTGAGGGACCCCAATGTTGATAACAGCACTGTCTGACATGGATGAATTAAACTTAACAGCTTGTGTTCTGTTGGAGAGGTAGCTTTTGAACCAGGTAGTGACTGGGGGAGAGAAGCCCAAGGTACTGAGGGCGGATAGTAGCAGAGAATGGTCAACCAGATCGAAAGCTTTGGTTAAGTCAATGAAGACTGCCCCTGTTAACTTTCCTCTATCCATATTCCTCACATTGCCCCAGAACCGCCCCCCCCCCCATCTTTAAATTGTGTCCCCTTGTTCTTACGCTTTTTTGAAAGATATGCCACTCTCTTGGACTTTGTTGATTCCACTGAGGTATTTAAAAGTTTCTATCATGTCCCCTCTCCCTTCTTTCCTCAAGGGTATACATATTAAGCTCCTTTAATCTCTCTAGTACGCTTCTCTTGCAGACCCTGCACCATTTTAGTTGCCCTCCTCTGGACTGTCTCTATCCTGTCTATGTCTTTGTGGAGATGGGGTCTCCAGAACTTGACGCAGTACTCCAGATGGGGTCTCACCAACTGTCTGTACAGGGGGATAACAACTTCCTGTTTTCTGCTGGTGATGCCTCTACCTATGCACCCCAGTATACCCCCAGCCCTCCCTACTGCCTTCACACACTGCTTGCTAACCTTAAGGTCATCTGATATGATTACCCCCAGGTCCCTTTCCTTTTTTGTTGTTGTTACTACCTCCACCCCATTGTGTACTCTTCCCTTGGGTCCTTGTTTCCCAGGTACATTATTTTGCACTTCTTTGCACTGAATCCTAGCTGCCATACTTCTGACCATTCCTCCAACCTTGCCAAGTCCCTCCTCATCCTTTCCACGCCTCCTTGTGTATCAACCCTGTTGCAGATCTTTGTGTCATCTGCAAAGAGGCATACTTTTCCTTCCAGTCCCTCTGCAATGTCACTTATAAAGACATTAAAAAGGACTGGACCCAGTACTGAACCCTGCGGTACCCCACTAGTAACCCCTCTTTCTTCAGAGTGGACTCCATTTACCTTCTGTGTCCTGTTGTCCAGCCAATGTTTTACCCAGGCTACCACCCTGGGACCCACTCCCAGGATGGTTAATCTGATTATTAATCTTTTGTGTGGGACTATGTCAAATGCCTTGCTAAAGTCTAGGTAGGCCATGTCCATAGCTCCTCCCTGGTCTACTAGTTTGGTCACCCAGTCAAAGAAATCTATTAGATTCGTCTGACATGACCTTCCTGCTGTGAACCCATGCTGCCTTGGGTCCTGTGCCCCACTGGCCTCAAGGTACTCAACAATTCTTTCCTTCAGAAGTGACTCCATCACTTTCCCTACCACAGAGGTCAAACTGACAGGTCTGTAGTTTCCTGCCTCTGTCTTGGTCCCACTTTTGTGAAGGGGAATCACATCCGCCTTCCTCCAGTCCTCGGTACAACACCATCCTCCCTTGATTTATTAAAAGAAGTAGTCAGTGGTTTCCCTAGTTCCCCTTAATTCTTTTTTACAATTTGGGGTGAATTCCTTCAGGCCCCATTGCTTGTCCACCTACAGTTTTAGGAGAGTTCTTGCAGAATCCTTTCTTCTGTGAAAGGGCTGGGATCGATCCACCTATCAAGGGTGCTTCTGTTAATTGGATTAGGCACTCTCCTCTTTTGTGAACACTGAGCAGAAATATTTGTTCAGTATCCCTGCTTTTTCACTGTCCCCCTGCCCACCCACCATTCATTCTACCAGCCTCACTATCCCTCCCTTTGTCTTTTCGCCTCTTGATGTACCTATAAAAGGTTTTATCCCCTTCTGATTGAGTTGGCTATCTTTTCCTCAGTTTGGGCCTTTGCTATTCTGACTTCCTCCTGCTTCCTTCTGCCTTAACTGGTACAGCTTCTGTCCTGCTCCTTCTGTGTTTCCTTATACTTCCTGAATGCTACCTTTTCTGCCTGACTTTCCCAGCCACCTCTTTTGAGAACCACAGTGGCTTTTCTTTCGCTTTGATTTGTTTATTTGCTTCACACAAAGGCTTATTGCCTCTGTGATGGCAGTTTTGATGATCCCATTGTTGCTCCACCCCTCCTTCTAACCTGTTTGCTAGTGCTTTCTGAGGCACTCTCCATCTTGCCAAAGTCAGCCCTCCTGAAGTCCAGTACCCTCAATTTTGTATGGCTTGACTCTGTAGCTGAGTTTAACGTGAACCACACTGTTTGATGGTCACTTGTTCCCAGATGGCAACCCACTTCTAGATCTGAGATCCTCTCACTGCCCCCATTTGAAGAGCACGAGGCCTAAGATTGCTCCCTCACGAGTGGGTTCTGAAACTAGCTGTCTGAGGCCTGCCACCTGTAGGGCATCAAGAATGGCCTGCTTCTTGGATGTGGCTGCAGCAAATGTGCTCCAGTTAACATGTGGCATATTCATGTCTCCATCAATAGTATCTCCCTTTCTGCCATCCTAAGAATGTCTTCTATCATATCCTTGTCCATCTCCTCCCTGACATAGGGGTCTGTACACAACCCCTGTGTGGATTGTGGTGCCCTTCCAGTCTCCAAGGTGACCCACAGTGCCTCCTCTCCTCCCTGTTTACTCTTTTGTTCAGTTGCTTATCCCTTCCTCACATAGAGAGCTACCCCCTTTCTCCTGCCTGTCTCTCCTGTAGGTTATGTACCCTGGTATGTTAACATCCCAGTCATGGTTCTCTGTGTACCATGTTTCTGTGACTGCTACGATATCCAGGCATCCCTCTTCCATCAAAGCCACCAGCTCAGGGAGCTTGTTGCCCAGACTATGGGCACTGGTATTCATTCCCCCCCATTTCCTGATGGCCTTACTCCTTTTTGCCCCATCCCTGTCCTTCTTGCCTTTGTCACTTTCCCCATTTACCCCTGCCCTTCTCCCTATCACCACCTCTATGTTGGTGTTTACCGCACTTACTACCGTGATTTTTTGAGGGGGCTAGGATTTCCCTGCTCCTTTCCAGTGCCTCCCCCCTTTGCTAGTTTAAATGCTTGCCAATGAAGCATTTAAACCTATCACCTAGGATCCTGGTTCCCCTCCTGGACAGATGCAGCCCATCATGCCAGTATAGGCTTGCATTACTCCAGGTGGACCCCCAGTCCCCAGAGAAGCCAAATCCCTGCACTCTGCACCAGTTTTTCAACCACTGATTAAATCCCATGGTGCAGAACACCCTAGCCTCCTCTACGCCATAGATGGGCAGCACCTCCGAGAAGGTTACGTGCATGCTAGTTACTTGTCTAAGGCCCCTCCCCACCTCCACAAACTCTTCCTGCACTGCTCTAATCCCTTTCTTAGCCAGGTCATTTGTCCCTAGGTGGACAATGACATCCAGCTCCCTCCCCTGTGCAGCTGCTCCGCAGTCCTGAGGATTCGCTCCCTGTCCCTCCAAGCCATGGCGCCAGGCAGGCACCTTACCTCCCTCCTCTCCCCAGTTCTACCTTCCTAACAATGGAGTCCCCACCAGGAGTTGCTTCTCCCTGTGGGGTCCCATGCCACCCTCCTGTGGGTCTCCTTGTGGAGGTTCCTCCTCCTCCTTGGTCTCCACTGCAGGTGCCTCCATAGAGGAACCACACTTTGCCAGAATGGCATAGGAATTGTGGAGAGGTACAACTGGAGGGATACACCGCTGTTTCACCACACTCACCCTCCCTGAGCCCACTGTGGTCCAACCGCTCCTCTTTCTTGGCAACCTCTGAGGCAATGGTAATGGCACTGGTGGTCCCTGGATGGAGGAGGAGGTCCCACAAATCCTGGCCAACTCAGCTTGGAGATGAGCAACCTCTTCCCTCAGCCCAGAGAGGTGCCTGCAGATGGGACAACACTGCATCCTTCAGAACGTCTCCCGGAAGACTGCTGCTCCACAGCCACTGCACTACACCACTCCAATCATGTCTTATTTCTGGCCCCTTAACTGTTGTTTGGAATCCTTACCCTTTCCTCTGTTTTTTTTTCCTCTTCTCTCTCTACTTACCTTCTGCCTCTGTGCCCTTTAAGCTCCTGACTGTCCTGCTCTGAGACAAGAATATCCTATATTTCTCAGCAGACCCCTTACTTGCTCAGAGGCAGGCCTCCAGCAGCTAGAGGGGGCCGGAGAGCTACTCTTGCCCTTCTACGATGGTGGGTCTTTGGTGGCTCTGTGATCGCTCACTTCCTGCTCCCAAACAGGAAGTTCCTGTTGTCAGTCAAATCCTGTGCCTATAAAAGTAGAACTAGCTTTGGGTGAGAGGGTGGAGGGGAGGGAAGGAGGGCAATATAGTGCCAGTAGAGAAGTCCAGTCACACAGCACTCCTTCCTCCTGGTCTCTTCTGCCAAGCTACTAACACAATCTTTCTAAGGCAGTCTTAAATGTAGCTTCCTTCTAGCTAAGCCACTCCCCCTACTTACTAGATCTTTCTACAAGTAATTTAAACTGCACAGCTATCAATCCCTTTCAATCACCTGAGATTTACACCTAGATAACCATTCAGAAAACCATTCAGTTCAGTTAACTCAGACAAACACACATTTTTTTTGTTTTGTTTGTTAGTTTGTTTTTTTACCCTAAATTAAAGGTCCAAGTACAAGAGTTCTACTTCTTTAGTCCCAGTAGAGAAGTCCAGTCTCACAGTACTCCTTCCTCCTGGTGTCTTCTGCCAAGCTACAGATGTAGCCATGACTCTTGATGGCACATCGCTTAGGGTTGCCACCTTTGGATGAGATGAAAACCGAATACTAAACCACACCCCCAAACTCCACCCCTAACCCCACCGCTTTTATGACTGAGGGCATCGCTTCGACTCTGATTTGCTTGATTTATTCAGAATTGCTGCTGATGAAACATTGTGTACAACTTCTTTAAATTACATCACAATTATTATTTTTGGTTTGATTTAGATTTAAATATTTTAAATTTTTTAACATTTGGTGGGGTTAGAGGTTCAAGGGACTTTCCATCCTGTGTACACAGCTTAGCTCTCCATGTAAAGGAAGGGATAAAAGCAACTGAACAAAAGAGTAAACAGAGAGAAGAGGAGGCACTGTGGGTCACCTTGGAGGATGGAAAGGGCACCACAATCAGCACAGGGGTTGTGTACAGACCCCCATGTCAGGGGGAGGGAATGGACAAGGATATGATAGAAGGCATTCTTAGGATGGCAGAGAAAGGGGAGAATCTGTTGATGGGAAACCTGAATATGCCAGATGTTAACTGGAGCACATTTGCTTCAGCCACATCCAAGAGCAGGGCCATTCTCGATGCCCTACAGGTGGCAGGCCTCAGACAGCTAGTTTGGAGCCCACTCGAGAGGGAGCAATCTTAGACCTCATACTCTCAAATAGGGGCAGTGAGAGGATCTCAGGTCTAGAAGTGGCTTGCCATCTGGGAACAAGTGACCATCAAACAGTGTGGTTCTCGTTAAACTCAGCTATAGAGTCAAGCCATACAAAAGTGAGGGTACTGGACTTCGAGAGGGCTGACTTTGGCAAGATGGGAGAGTGCCTCAGAAAAGCACTAGCAAACAGGCTAGACGTAGGGGTGGAGCAACAATGGGGAATCATCAAAACTGCCATCACAGAAGCAGCAAGCCTTTGTGTGAAGCAAATAAACAAATCAAAACGAAAGAAAAAGCCACTATGGTTCTCAAAAGAGGTGGCTGGGAAAGTCAGGGAGAAAAAGATAGCATTCAGGAAGTATAAGGAAACACAGAAGGAGCAGGACAGAGAACTGTACCAGTCAAGGCAGAAAGAAGCAGGGAGGGAAGTCAGAATAGCAAAGGCCCAAACTGAGGAAAAGATAGCCAACTCGGTTAAGAAGGGGGATAAAACCTTTTAGAGGTACATCAGACAGCACAGAAAGACAAAGGGAGGGATAGTGAGGCTGAGTAGAATGAATGTTGGGTGGGCAGAGGGGGACAGTGAAAAAGCAGGGATACTGAACGAATATTTCTGCTCAGTATTCACAAAAGAGGAGGGGGAAGTGCCTAATCCAATTAACAGAAGCACTCTTGATAGGTGGGTCGATCCCAGCCCTTTCACAGAAGAAAGGATTCTGCAAAACTCCTAAAACTGAAGGTGGACAAAGCAATGGGGCCTGAAGGAATTCACCCCAGAATTGTAAAAGAATTAAGGGGGGAACTAGGGAAACCACTGACTACTCTTTTTAATAAATCATGGGAGGATGGTGTGGTACCCGAGGACTGGAGGAAGGCGGATGTGATTCCCCTTCACAAAAGTGGGACCAAGACAGAGGCAGGAAACTACAGACCTGTCAGTTTGACCTCTGTGGTAGGGAAAGTGATGGAGTCACTTCTGAAGGAAAGAACTGATGAGTACCTAGAGGCCAGTGGGGCACAGGACCCAAGGCAGCATGGGTTCACAGCGGGAAGGTCATGTCAGACAAAGCTAATAGATTTCTTTGACTGGGTGACCAAAGTAGTAGACCAGGGAGGGGCTATGGACATGGTCTACCTAGACTTTAGCAAGGCACCTGACACAGTCCCACAAAAAAGATTAATAATCAAATTAACCAGCCTGGGACTGGGTCCCAGGGTGGTATCCTGGGTAAAACATTGGCTGGACAACAGGACACAGAAGGTAATTGTAAATGGAGTCCACTCAGAAGAAAGAGGGGTTACTAGTGGGGTACCGTAGGGTTCAGTCTGGGTCCAGTCCTTTTAATGTCTTTATAAGTGACATTGCAGAGGGACTGGAAGGAAAAGTATGCCTCTTTGCAGATGACACAAAGATCTGCAACAGGGTTGATACACAAGGAGGCGTGGAAAGGATGAGGAGGGACTTGGCAAGGTTGGAGGAATGGTCAGAAGTATGGCAGCTAGGATTCAATGCAAAGAAGTGCAAAATAATGCACCTGGGAAACAAGAACCCAGGGGAAGATTACACAATGGGGGGGAGGTAGTAATAACAACAAAAAAGGAAAGGGACCTGTGGGTAATCATATCAGATGACCTTAAGGTTAGCAAGCAATGTGAGAAGGCAGTAGGGAGGGCTGGGAGTATACAGGCATGCATAGGTAGAGGCATCACCAGCAGAAAACAGGAAGTTGTTATCCCTTTGTACAGGCAGTTGGTGAGACCCCATCTGGAGTACTGCGTCCAGTTCTGGAGACCCCATCTCCGCAAGGACATAGACAGGATAGAGGCAGTCCAGAGGAGGGCAACTAAAATGGTGCAGGGTCTGCAAGAGAAGCCGTATGAGGAGAAAGTAAAGGAGCTTAATATATATACCCTTGAGGAAAGAAGGGAGAGGGGGGACATGATAGAAACTTTTAATTATCTTAGTGGAATCAACAAAATCCAAGAGGGTAGCATCTTTCAGAAAAAGAGACGTGCAAGAACAAGGGGACACAATTTAAAGATAGAGGGGGGCGGTTCCGGGGCAATGTGAGGAAGTATTTTTTCACAGAGAGGATAGTGGATGCATGGAACAGCCTTCCTGAGGAGGTTGTGGGGTCTAAAACTGTAGGAGAATTCAACAATGCATGGGGCAGACATAAGGCAATTCTTATGGGGGTAGGAAGAAATAGGCTGTTGGTTAACTAGGATCTGTGGCCTAGCCTGTAGGTAGGGAAATGGGCAGACTAAGTGGGCCAAGCGGTCCTTATTTGCCGTCAAAGTCTATGTTTCTATGTTAGCTGACAAATCGAGTGTCTACAAGGAGACCTCTGACAATCGGCTATTTTGGGTCAGGTGGCTTTTTCTGGCAAAACGCTTTCAATAAATAAATAAACTACACCAGTAATGATAGATGAGCTGTAATTACAAATATGATCTGCCATTTTAAGATGTGCTACTGTCCCTCCCATTGCTCCTACTCTAAAGTTACTTGTAATGTCAGAGAAGTTTTGAAAAGTGGTAGGAACTATTCTATGCTGTTAAATGTCCTATTTTTTTCCATGTCAGTCATACATTGCAGATAGCATGATGTGTGATATGTAGCATACAGGCAGTAAAGTGCATTGGTATAAAGCTCTGAGCTGCAATTCTGGAGACCAGGGTTTGAATCCTACAGCCTACACTTTCAAACTGTATGACCCTCCACAAATCACTTAGCTCCCAGGTTGCACCTGTAAACAAGCTTTAGCTTAGTATGTCTCTTTTGGTAAAAAGAAATAATAATGTTTTGAGAAATTTTTGATAAATTGCCTACATCTGCAGTACCATCAAATCTAGACTGTGTTCATGTCACCTCATCAACTACTGCTCTCTCTCTCTCTTCTTCGCATTTCTGTGGCTTAGCATGACATTAGCCAGATTATTCTGTACTGTTCATCTGTGAGGCCAGGAATGGTCTTCCTGGAATATCCAGGTAGTATGAAAATTGACAGCAATAACTACTGAGAAGTGAGAGGAGTAGTATTGCTAGAAATGAAAGAAAATATTGGATTATTAATGTAACATCAAAAGGGGTAACAAATATTAAAATATAGGACAGACCCCAAAAGAAAAATGGTGAGCATTTAGAGGTATACTGTACAAGTATTCCTTATCACAGCAGTGAAAGACCATACTCACAATGCAGCTTGGAAAGGATTAGGTTGATTTGCTGCTAATGGTCTTAATAGCCCTACTTTACACCTCTCAGACTGACTGGTATACAAACAAAGGTCTGCATGGCATCAGAATTTGTTTGTAATCTGCCCATGCAAGTAAAATGGCGAAGGATTTAACAGAATCTGTTTTACAAGCATGTGAGCATTCAAAGTGACTGAAAAAGTACTATCTCTGAATAAAACTGGATTAGCAGGTAAAATTTCTGAAACACATTGTACAGTCCATACTGGGACAGGAAGCTGCCCTAATGTGGTGCCTGCCTGGTTTCAGAAAAATGAAGGTGTTAATTAAGGTGGTATTGTTTACCCTTTCCATGAATAATCTTTCAATTTGCTGGTGTGAAGTTAGAGGTGACAACTGGACAGACAGGGACACATTTGGCTTTTTAAGTGCCCTGCTCTTGAAGGCACTTCCTGATTAGCAAGCACTGCAAGCAAGCAAGCAAGCACACTGAAATGTCAGACACTTGCTTACAGTCAGATGAGAAGAAAATGAAACAGTTAGTGGGGAATCTCACAGGCACTGCTTGACCCACCATAAGAACCGAATTTGCAATGGTGAAAACAGGAGGGCCGAATTTGGACTTAGAAAACCGAATCATTTGGTCAAAAACCGAGTAGATGGTAACCTTAACATCGTTAAGAGTCCACAGCAGCATGAAACTGAACTTTAGATGCCTCAATCCCATCTGCAGCCACTGCGTCCAGCTCCTTGGCTAGCTTGGGGGCCTGTTTAGCCAGTGCCAGTACAGTGTCCCACCTGGACTTCTGATACCTGGTTGTATAGTCCATGTAATTCGCCTGCCTGAGTCCCAAAGAAGATGCCATGTACTGCTTCTTTGCCATGGCATCAATCTTCCTGGAGTCCTTGTCAGCGGGGTGTGAAGCCAAGGGAATATATGCCTTGTCACAGGCAGCAGCCTGCACTACCCCAACATGGCTGCATTGCTGATATAAGAACTCTATGTCTGAGCCTGAAAGTGTATACCTCTTGTCCATTCTTCTATCCACAGGAGGTATAGTGTTAGGAGACGTTAAGATTTTTTGTGTCTGTTTCCCAAAAGATTTATGGAGGGGAATAGACAGTCCCCTGGACTCTGGGATGTCCACCATCTCTACATAATCAGGCTCCTCTTGATCTTCCACAGCCTCCTCCATAGGAAGCTGGAGGGTTTCAGCCACCTTTCTGTAAAACATAAAGTAAGAAGGGGACTCAGAAAGCCTAGGAGAGAAAACACCTGAAGGTCTGTCTGGGGAGATGTCCAGTTCCACAGGCACATCCAGACCCTCACTTACCTCATCATCCTCAAATTCCCCTTCCTCTTCAATTTCTGGTTCATAAAAATCTTCAAGGGCATAATCTTGAACCGAGGGAACCAACCAAACCGAACCCCTGCCAGAAGGAGCTGGATCGGTCGGAACCGGATGAAGCAATTCCACAATCTGAATCGCTTTGGCTATCTCTTCGGCAGTCGGAACATGAACCTCTGGATCCGAACCGGTCGATTTATCTTTGCGTTTTCTTTTTGTTGGAACCGATCCCTCGGAATCGGCTCTCCTTTCGCCTGAAGAAGTATCGCCCTGGTCAGAGGGCACTCCTTCTGGTTTGGTCGAAACTGAACCGGGCTGGCCATCCGGGTCAGCGGACTTCTCGGCCTCCTTTTCCCTCAGTCTACCTAATCTCTTCTCAAGGGTAGATTTGGGAAAGTTTTTACATATTTGGCAGTCTGAATCAAGGTGGTCAAACCCCAGACAATAAACACAGGTTATGTGGGGATCGGCCTTAGCAAAGTCCTCCCCACACTCACTACAGTGTTGAAACCCAGTGGGCCCATTTTTTTTCTTGGGTTTCTCAGACATGGCCAACCTAACCAAACTTACCCTTTTTCGGCAACTGCCAGGCAAGACTCCCTTATCGGTTCCTAACCGTGTCACGGGTATTGGAAAAAAAATGGTTCAAAACATGTTTTTTTTTTAAGAACCGGTAACCACACACTAAGTAAACACACACATTTCACTAACAAATGGCTGGTTCAGCCGAACCGAGCCGCACTTTTACAAGTTCCACACAGAAAAACAGAACAATTCCTCTCTAGTACTCACGGCACTACAGAGAGAGACTGAACAGACTATGAGGATACTTTTTTCAGTTTAAAAACCGATGAAAACTGAAAACTTTAACCGACTTTCAAACCGAGCTGAAGGAGAAATCTCTGGAGCAACCGTTCAGTGAGGCAGAGTAAAGAATCTGACGGTTTAGGTTTGAATCACTCCAGACAGAGACTTCAACCGAGCTCAAGCTCAGCATTCTATGCCCTGCATAGAAAGTTAACTGTTTGTTCTCCAGGGCAGTTCAAAGGTTGGGAATCACTGCAACTGTCAGAATACAGCAAGACTTCATATTGTTTGAAAGGGTATTTAGCCCTTTTCTGCACAGGCTCCAAGGAACAGACATGGACTCCGACATGAGTTGGAGCAGAGCACCAAATGACATCGGCCTATTGTCGGTAGTCAGTTCTTCAACCGACTCAGTCGGAGGTATGCATCCTCAACAACTGCAGGGAAGAGCCATCCGAGTTGCCCAAGGACTCATCAAAAATGGCTCTCGACCGTTGGCTGCTGTGAACAACCCTAGAGTCATCCAACTGGGTTAGTTCCACTGAAAGCCGGGCTGGCAAGCCTGTCACAGCAAGCGAGTCCTTGGTCTGGGCACCCTGTAATAGCTTTGGTGGAGGCGGTTCCACCAGCAGGGTTGGAGAGACAGATGTCAGTGACAACAGCCTTGGGTAGATAGGCGTGGGCTTGACTGACACTGGCCACGCGACCACAGGGGTTGGGGCAGAGCCCTACCCTGCCCATGACCCACTGCTGCCAGAGGAGTTCCTTGAATAGCAGCTGCATGCGCCAGTGGAGCCTCTCCTCATCCAAGGATGAGGAGGATGCCTCGTGGTCAAGTAGGACCGAGAGCGTGAGCGGCACCTCTACCTCAACTGTCGACCTGAGGACAGATGTCGAGGAGAAGCCACAGTGGGTGCAGTGTAAATTATGAGCACCTGCTTCTGTGGAACAACCTCAGGTGAAGGTTGGTCCCAAGTGGAACCAGCTGGGGACACCGACTAGTCCACGTCCTAGGTGAGGACTGGGAGCACAGGGGCCTTGAAGATCGACTCCTCATCGACCTCCTTTAACAACTGGTCGACCGTGCTGAGGAATATCTTGGTCGCCTGATCAGCTGGAGTCAAGGTCGACAAGCCCAAAGCAACCACAATGGCTGTGAGTTGAGCCACTGACCCCGCCGCAGTGGAAACCTTCTTGTGGCCTTCCGGCCATAGCTTTGAGTCCTTATCAGCTGGCTGGCTGAGAAGAACCATGCTGCATGATCCTCCAAGGAGAAAGGCCACACAGACTGGCACAGGCTGCAACCCGTGATGTTGTGTGTAGTCCCTAGGTAGTAGAGGCATGACATCTGTGGGTCCATCCGTAACATCTTCTGTGGGCACGTGATGCAAAATTTGAACCCAGGGGCTTGTTTTGCTTTTTCTTGTTCCATCAGAGGAGCAGAATCAATGAAATTAACTAATGGGTTCAAAAACTATCAAAAAGGAAAGAAGTTTGCCAGTGGTGCGCACCAGGCCTTACAATGCATAGAGCTGCGAAGGAGAAGAATAAACTCTTTCAGCGGAAATGAAGATCTGATGTCACCAGCCAGAGCCGAAGGATACAACACCCGGGTGGTGGTGGGTGGCTTAAAGATGTTCAAACAAATCATCACTTCTACTAGAACTGCCAATGCATGTACAGGTGAACTATATCCATGACCCTAGAAAAACAGATTAAATCCCCATGGTGTGCTCTTGAGGGCAGAAAAAAAGGAACGAGATGGTTGGGACCAGCACCCCTATTTATGCTGTTGATGCAAATGGCCCCATAAGTCACTGCCATTTGCATGCACATGATGTCTGCCAGCTCCACAAGTTCTAACTCCTGTGGGCTCCTAGTACCTCCAGCACAAAGACCAATAAGTGTGGATCTATGGAGAAGATTGACTCTGGAACGATCCATGGTATTGACACAGCCAGCAGCATTGAGATGGCCTAACAGCCTTTTGGCTTACCGTACAAGATTGCTAATTATGTGGTAGATGCAGGTTTCTGTCCTGACCTCACGTTTCCCAGTCAGTGCCAGCAGAGGCTATGCACAGTTCCCATGGGATGCATACGTCTCTAGGTTATGCCCATGGCTTCTGCTGCTGTTCAGTTGCCCTTGGTAGCATGGGCTAGGGGTGCAAAACCACCCCATTCCCTTCCCTGACATTCAGTGGCAGGCTAGAACTGAAGAACATAAAGGTAGCCCTAGCTATGTCTCTACAAGCTGCTGTTATACAAAGGGCATGCCTTTGGCTGTACCTTCCAGTCAAAGAGTGTAACTTCTTGTCCCCTTGGAATGGCCACCTAAGGGAAATCCCATCAGTGACAAGAGTGTGTCAACTGCAAGAGGTCTCCCTGAAGCACAGGAGCAAAGCAGCCAGGACTGTGGTGCTGTTAAGGGTGTCAAGTGGAGAACCGTTTTACATTCTAGTGAAACACATGCTTGTATGTAGTGTCACAATGTTTGCACCACTGCACATTACTGATTCTTTACCATCTCCTCCCCATAACCTTTATTCACCCTGTTTCCCATTAAACATTCTGGGATACATCTGTATAAAAGATGCTACACAAACTAACACTGCATTGTATTTTTGTACAGCTACACAAACCTAACATTGTACTGTGTTTTTATATAGCAGTAGTGCCAAAAGGTGTGGGGTAATTCATGAATCCATGAACAGAATGGCTTAAAGAGACTAAAATCAAAGGCTTAAAACCCAGAGATTTACAATTATGTTTGACTTGCAATATTTATTTCACTAGCATTCCAAAAATCACTGACTATACCCAACTGACCTCACAACTTCCCTCTGTGACATCAGCCTGTTGTCATGAGCACCATCATGTTAATCATGTTATGCAAAATGACATCAGCTGGGGACAGTCAAATGCTTTTTATACAGACTACTTTGACAGGCTTCCAAGATATGTTCTAAATTCTGGAAATGAAAATGGAGTGTGTAAAGAATGGTATCAGTCTGCTGTAGACTATTAAAGGAAAACTGTCGTTTGCAGGGGCTCCGGATAAGCTTTTTTGGAAAAAAGCTCAAATTTTCATGCGGCGCAAAGTCATGTATTTTAATTTCTAAAGTCCGCTACCGGAAGTGTAGCGGACGTTGAGCTTTAGCTAATAAGTGTAATGTGGTGCGCCAGCACCGGTGCTTCCATGCATTGTACAGTCGCTTATGGTGCAACGCTGCACCAGTACACTTAATGGCACCATCATCGTCCGCTACACTTCCGGTAGCTGAACTTTAGAAATTAAATGCATGACTTTGGCGCCAGCATAAAGGGAGCTTTTTTTAAAAAAAGCTTAACTGGAGGGTAACGTTTGCAGGGGCGGGAGCCCCTGCAAATGACAATTTCCCTTTAACAAGGCAGTGCTCTCAGACTTAATGTGGGAAATGGGATGGCTCAACAGGAGCACCTCTTTCAGAAGCACTAGACATCCTGGATGACCATATCACGACCTATCCTCCCTTCAAAGGTGTGGAAGGTGACCCCGATGTTACAGAGGTGGGATGGAACAAAAAACAAGGTAAAAACACCCAAGGGATATATCGACATTCCTCCAGCTCAGTCACATCTCCAGAGAACCCCCAGATAGAATCCTGACTGTGTCCTGGATCCTGAGGGTGAGCTGTGAGAAAATCTACTCTGGGGCAGGGGCTGAAGTCACAGAGGTATACAAAAAGTGACAATATGAAGGACTCGGGGGGAACTGACGGCCAGAGTTTGCACAGCAGTTTGGGCAAAGGACTAAGGTAGGTAGGTAGCTGCTGGAGAGGGGGCAAAAACTGCAATAAAAAAGTGAAAATTCAGTCCATTATGTCTTAAGTGCAGAATTTACGGTGATGTCATGTAGTCTAATGATGTCCTAAAGACAATCTGACATAATGTAAAAATGCCTGTCTCTTAGACAGTAGGCTAAATAGGCATATTCTGTTTCATAAGGTGGAGGAATCTCTCACTTTTAAACCACATCACATTATTGTTCTTGTGTATATTACTAAAAATTATTATGCAGAATATTATAAACCATACAGTACTTTACCACAATTAAATAATTCTACATTAACTGAGGTAAGAGATGCACTGTCCCTTTTTAGAGGCCCAGTACAAGACCCAAGTAAAAATATACATAAAGTACCCCATCCCTACTTGCAAGAGCTTTATCCTGCCACCCTCCCATTAGGAAAGACTGAAGCCAGGCACATTTTTAAAATGGGACAGGAAATAAGTGGTATACTATATTACACAAAGTGACTTACTCTGCTCTACAGCTTTCCACCTACACAGCAGGCATATACTTTTTTTGCTTTACAAAGTCTAGTTAACGGGAGTTTCACCAGTGTCAAAGAGAATTAAAATTTATTATGCAAACTTCATCTAGTTGACAAAAGGAGACAGTATCTGGAGACCTGGGTTTGAATCCCACAGCCCCCACTTGCATACTGTGTGACCCTTAGCAAGTCACTTAACTTCCCTGTGCTCCCAGGTCGCACCTGTAAACAAGCTTTCAGCTTAGTGTGCTACTCCTGTTTAAACAATTGGATAATAATTACTGAAATATTAAGGGGAGCATAATGTTTAATTTTGTCAAATACAGCAATGGAGCATTACAAATTTGCTGACTGCTTGCCTTCAGGAGTTTAAATGGGGAGTCATTTCATCATGTGAGGAAAGTGCCTATGCCCACTGGTTGGCAAATAAATACCAAATTGTCATCCTGATTGCGCAGCAGTAGTACTACTGCTCACTATATGCTGGTGAACCAAGTTCAGGAACAGACCTGGGTCACTCAGGGGAATGAGGATCGAGCACCTCAGGGACAGCTCTACTCCTGGTGGGGGGGGGGGCACTGCATTCCACTACACTACTGCCGACTAGTACAGGCTGGGAAGCAGCACAGAAAAATGGATGGGGCAGGTGCCACCACACCACTGTGCACATGTGCGAGCATCATTAGACACTGGCATCCTGAAGGAAAAAATCAGGAGCTAAAGAAAAACATCCTGGCCCGCTGTTGTGCCGGCATCCCTGTAGGCCCACGCACAACCAACACGGCAGGCCACCCACCATTATCATTGTCCTTGGTAAGCAGTGGGTAACCAGTAAGTCCATGAGAAGGTTGGTGACGGGTGTCATCAGGTGACTCGGGGAGCAAGAAAAGGCTTAATTAAAAGAAACAAATACCACCACCAAACAGACTGCTTGATAGGCAGCAGGGTACCAGTTTGGGATTTTTTGACCAACCAATTTGATGTCATGATGTGCAACTGTGAAAGGCCCTATTTGGCAACTGACTCTTGATGAAGGTCAGACAGTAGAGTCCAGTGGGTACAGCACTTGACGGACACAAAGGAGATCATGAATTCAAATCCTGCCACCACAACCCACTGACTCACTGCGTGACCTTAAACAAGTCTCTCGCTCTGCCTGTGCTTCAGTCTCCCCAGCTGTAAAATTAGGTAGGAGGAGGATTCCACTGTAAACATGAAGTTGCATCCCAGCTAGCATATCCCAGGTAAATTAAGTATTCAAACAAATATCATTTAAAATGTCTGCAAGAGAGGCAGTCTTCACTAGTCAACTGATAGATACATTCTGTTGAAAGACTTTGATTTTCTGTAGAAAAAGGGAGAGTGCCTCTTATCTTGCCAAGTGGCCTACGGGAATATTTGGTAATGTAACCTACTCGTTCCAGCCCGTGGGGAATGAGAAACATCAGGGATAGGGGAGTGCAGGGACGGATTCCCAGGTGACATTCCAGGCATACGTACTGCTGACGGCGGCCCTGATACCTGTGGCGACCCAGGCCAATTCCCTGCACGCTGGCTCGGTGACATCATTGTGTAAGGTGAACTGGGATCTATAGTTCCTGCACAAACAGAACAGTTAGAAAAATTACTCAGAATTCACTCACATGGAGCTGAGGTAGCCACTAACTAGACAAAGTCAACAGATCATTCACAAAAGTTCTAACCACTGGTTGCAAATTTTCATATTTTATTTGCTACAATTAGGGTAGCAGTATTTGTGTCAGTATGCCAAGGAAACAGTACGGAAATACCACATGCCAATTGTTATTTGAATGTTGATGTACTGAAGACTAGGTATGAGACGTACTGGCCTAAAGAAATAAATGATGCCAACTTTTGATTTTGGAATTTTTTTCTGCAAAATTCAACATACAGTTAGTGGGAATGCAGAACCTCTAACAGTCTGTAAATACTGGATCTTGCTGACTAAAAAGAATCAATCTCAACAGGTCCGACTGCAGCGCAGGTGGAAGCACTTACAGCTGACATGCGGAAGACTGGGGCTTATATTCCTGGACCTGGCATTTCCACCATGTTTGTCAAAGCTGAACAAGAATTACTACTTGATACTCTTGGGGGAACGGACCATGCATCTACATGGTGCTAGAATAACACAAAGTGGCAGAGGCCAGCCATAGCTACAATTATACAATATACATTAGCATTTTTTAGGCTAAATAAAAACACTATCTCTGGCAGAGAACACCTACTAGCTAGATAAGAGAATAATCATGGGGTGGTGTGCATTACGCAAGCAATATGACACAACGAGGTGTGGGTTATGGCCTGATAAGAGCACGCCCTAGGTGCGTTATAAGGCGCTTGCGCTGAGTGCTGTTTGCACCTGGGAAGTGCTCTTATCAGGCCATAACCTACACTTCGGAGTGTCTTATTGCACTTATAAAATGGGCCATCTTGTAAAGAAGTTAATTTAAAAAAATGCACATAGAAAGAGTGCATAAAAATAGTAAAAACAAACACGATAATTTAAGTAAAAACTAAAAAAATAGTCCTTGTCATAGTCTTGGAATGGGGCTCCTTCATTGAAAGTCATGAGAGTGCATTAGTGTTTGTGTGTCTTTCCAGTCATCAAGCAGCCACCCTCACAAACATTCAAAACCATGGTTTTTGTTTTCTTATTTTGTTTAATATTTCTTTGTTTGACCACTCAGTTTTAGTTAGGGCTAGTAGGAGTGATGGTGCAGGAGCGAGCGTGTCTCATATCGTGTAACGTATTCACTGTGAAGTTTCTTGACCCCCCATACAGAAACTATTTGTTCTGTGTCTTTTTTTTTGTACTCTGTCTGCTTCTTTCAGTTTCTTTTGGGATGGCCTGAGAGGGAGAGCGTCTCTCTGTCAGCGGTCGCCGTAGATGGTCATTTCCTCCTTGGCCATTTTTAAACTGTAACACTGACTGAGGAAAAAAAATAAAGGAACTCATTATGGATTCGTGATTACAGTAATGGGGTGCAGTTTTACATTGGAACTGGCTCAGATTTAAAGGAGAGGATGGTGGGCGGTATGGAGTCCAGAGATGGCAGAAGCGTTCACAGTGTTTTTCGTGGAGACTTCAGCAGTGGCAGCTGGCACTGCGACAAGAAAACAGGCAGCCTGTGAGTAACAGAAAAAAAAAAATCAATATTTAAAACATTTAAAGTTTAGGGATGTGCAGGAAAGGGGGTTTTGCTCACAGAAAGTGGTACATTTGTGGTTTCTCTGACAGTGCCACAGCTCTCCCGATGCAGCTGTTGTGCTTCCCTAGGATGCTAGCTGAGAAGCTGTAGTGGAAGAGCTGTGGCTCGCATTGATTTCTTGGTGTGCTACGTTTGGGTGGTGTGACAGGGTTGAATAGGACCCTGTTCCAGTTGTTATGGAGAGTTTAAATGCAGGGATCTGTTCTGTTCTTTTCCTTTCCTGTCTCTTGTCTCTCTGGTTGTGCAACCAAATTTTCCTGTGAGACCTAGGATTTCATCACCCCAACAGTCTCGCAATTCTTTGCCTCTCGCTGTCTCTGTTTTCCCTTGCTGTTCTGTCTTTTCCTCCCTTGCTATCTGCTGGTAAAAAAAAAAAATATGCAAATCATTATTTGGAAATGTAACTGATATTGGGATCCCTTTGTTTAGAAATTATATAGTGATACTGTTGGAATGTATATAAATACAGTTTGAGATGACTGCAAAAAGCTATTGAGAACTCAAGGGGTTAACCTGTGAGCAGTTTTTAAGGCATTTTTCAGAAACTGTGGAGAAGGGGCCTCAGTTCCGGGACATTGTGTTCTTGCTACACCTGCCTGAAACATACAAGAACATTTCAGAAGAAAACAGGATGCTTGTTAAGGAGGGGGGTTGCAAGGACTTATAAAAAAAAGAGCTGCAATTTCTTGAAAGAGAGAGAGAGAGAGAGAAACAGATCCACAGAGATTGAAGGAAAACGCAGATGGATCTTCTTTGTTTATTCTGCCTTTGTAAATAGTTATTTTGAATAATTTTATTTTTTTTCACGTAACTGCTACTACTAATAAATACTTTTTGCGAATTCTACAACTGCTCCTGTTTTTTTACCATGCTTCCTGACCTGTTCCTCAATAACAGATGGTGTTAGCAGTGGGATTTATGCTGTGCGTACTCTAAGCCAAGAGTTTTGTGCGTGGATACTGGACCTAGTACCAGGGAAGCACAGAGAAAGGTATGGATTCTGCAGCAGCAATTCCAGGAGTGGTTACCAGGAGAATGGGCGTCAAGCTAGCAGAGACAGAAGTCCAAGCTGAGATTGTACAGCCAGTACAAGTTATGGAAAAAGCACAGGCAGTGACAGAACTTGAAAGCCTGATGGACTTTTTCAAATGGTGGGCTATACAACAAAAAGAGACGGAGAAGCAGCGACAAGAAATTCAATGTTTAGAAGCACAGAGGAGAGAAGAGAAGAGATGTAGTGACATGAGCAGCAGATGAGAGAAGAGATGCAGCAACGGGAGCAGTGATGGCTGGATGCCTTGCAAGCTATCAAAGGAGGAGGATCTGGTACAGATTCAGATGAGCAACAAAACACAAGTAACTTAAAAGCCATTAAACTTACAAAGTTGTGTTCCTCAGATGATATCGAGGCATACCTGACAACTTTTGAAAGAACTGTCACAGCCTGCCAATGGCCAAAGCAGCAATGGACAACCAGACTAGTACCCTATCTGACAGGGAATGCCCAACTTGCCTACAGCAATATGGACACTGCACAGTCAGAAAACTATGACCTGGTGAAAAACGAAATCCTGAAAAGGTATGACATCTCAGGAGAGACCTAAAGGCAGAGATTTCGATCTCTGAACTACAACTCAGTCGACAATCCTCAAGAAGTCTTCTCCCGACTCAGAGAACTCCTGATAAAATGGCTCCAACCAGAGAGCAAAACAGTCCCACAGATCACAGACACATCTGCAATGGAGCAATTCATCAACATCCTGCCTACAGATGTGCAGCTTTGGGTAAAGGAACACCAACCAGAAAGTGGGAAAAAGCTGTTTCTTTGGCCGAAGACTACCAAATGGCCAGACAAACGCCACATCAGCGAGGTAACAGCCAAGCACCGGTAAGACACTCTTTTTCCCATTTCAACTCCAAGTATGGTAAGAACTCTGGTGGGGGTAACAAATCTGTGCCCAAAGACTTTATTTGCTATAACTGTAATAAGCCAAGTCATATTGCAAGAAACTGCCGTAAGAAGAGCGACACTGGAGCAGATCTGTCCTTGGTAAATTGGGGCAAGTACTTAACAGATGTGAAGGTGGGGGACAAGACTGTAAAGGGAAGCAGACAGACCCTAGTGCATGTTGAAGTGCTGCGAAAACCTTGTGCAAAAGGACCAGGTACTGGTGTCATCTGCATCCACGGGGACACGCGATACTATCCCACCACCCAAGTGACTCTGACCACTGAGGATATGTCGCACCAAATGAAAGTGGGGGTAGTACCTAAGTTACCTGTACCCATGATTATTAGAAATGACTGTCCAGGATCTATTACTGAGTTAATCTCAGAGGAACTGAACCCTGCAGTTTCAGCAGCAGTGGTAACAAGAGCACAGGCAAAGAAAATCTCAAATGGTGGGGACACTTTTCCTTTCGGTGACATTGATTCGAACTTGTTTGAGCACAGCTCCAAGATCCGGAAATCCAGGAAAGAAAGACGATGCCTTAAGTAAGTGTGGCAACAAATGACTGATGGACATAAAGGGGTCAACATATGAAAATGCTGAAACTAAACTGATCGCTGATTGTGATTTTCTTTCAGAACAAGCTAACAATGTTTCTTTCCAGGGTTATTTTAAGCAGCTGGGGGTGAAACCAAAACAGGGTGAACCAATGTTTAAAAAATGTAATGGGTTACTGTACAGAGTTTGGGTTAAACCTCAGACACAGGACCAGATAGAACAATTGGTAATACCACTGAAGTACAGAATAGAGTTGTTACAGATAGCACATGATAGTCCTACGGCTGGTCACTCAGGGAGGGATCGCACCCTTACTAGATTGCTGTATAGATTTTACTGGCCTGGAATTCATGAAGATGTTGCTACCTATTATAATTCCTGTGCGGAGGGTCAGAAAGTAGCTCCAGTCACTAGAAAAGACAAGGTGCCCCTACCCTTGATAGATATGTCTTTTGAGAGAATTGCAATGAATGTAGTTGGTTCTTTAGAAGAAAGCAAAAAAGGTAATAGATTTATCCTGGTAGAATGCGACCATGCTACTCGATACTCAGAAGCAGTTCCAATGCGTACTGTCACAGCTTCAAAAGTGGCAGCAGAGCTTGCCGAAATTTTCAGCACAGTGAGCATACCTAAAGAAATTATTACTGATCAGGGTAGTAACTTTGGTGCTGCATCGCTTAAGGAGCTGTACAGACTGCTAGGTATCACTGCCATAAGAAAAGTACAGTTACGTAAGAACTTACCGTAACAGAAGATCTTCAAGAGGAGCTCTTGCAGCAGGCTATAACAATCAGGACTATGCCGCAGGCACTAGGACCCTCTGGAAACATTTTCAGCCAGCAGTGTACAGCAGGGACCACCCCCGACGTCGGCCCTGGTACAAAAGGGGGCAGACCCAGCTCCACCTCAGTTCTCCCACCAAGGCCCGCAAACTAGCCCTGACAAGAAAAGGAGACGAAGCACATAATGGAGATGTAAATGAAGATGGATCTGCACACCTCAAGGGGGAAGGTGGGTGGGAAAGTAACGGCTGCTGCAAGAGCTCCTCTCGAAGATCTACTGTTACGGTAAGTTCTTACGTAACTGTACTATCTTACTTCGAATAGGAGCTCTTGCAGCAGGCTATAACAATCAGGACTAAATACCAAGCAGTCCCTTGCCAAACAGGTAGACGACCCTGGGAGGTGGAATATGCTGACTCCAGAGGCCTAGGACAAAAGTCCCTGCAAAACAGCCAGACCGAAACTGGCACGGCGTCTGGAGACAATATCCAAGCTGTAATGCCTGACAAAGGTATGCACCGAATTCCAGGTAGCGGCCGCACGTATGTCCCTGATAGAGACATTTCTCAGGGCAGCAAAAGAAGCAGACACTCCCGTGGTGGAGTGACCCCTGACCGGGCCCGGCAGGGGCTTATTTTGTTTTTCATAGCAGAAGGATATGCAGTGGACGATCCACTTCGAAATAATCTGCTTGGTCACCGGTTTGCCCAAGCATTGTGGTGCAAAGGCCACAAAGAGTTGCTCCGATTGACAGTGCGTAGCTGTCCGTTTGAGGTAATATCTCAAAGTCCTGTGGACATCCAGTGTGTGGAGGAGAGCCTCCCCTCTATTAGATGAGGAAGGAAAATAAACTGGAAGGTCAACCGACTGGTTGAGGGTCAACTCCGAGACCACTTTCGGAAGAAACTTAGGATTTGTTCTAAGGGAAACCCTTTCCCTGTGGAAAATCAAATACGGCTCTTTACACATCAGAGCCTGAAGCTCGGAAACTCTTCGAGCTGAGGTAATAGCAACCAAAAAACACACCTTCCAAGAAAGATAACGCAGCTCACAATCCGCTGCTGGCTCAAAGGGAGGGAGGGTGAGCTTCTCCAACACAAAAAGGAGATCCCAGGGTGGGATAGGGTCCCGAATGGGAGGTCTCATATGCAAAATTCCTCTCAAAAAGGTGCAGGCGACATCCAATTGTGCCAACGCCTTATCTCCAATGAGAGCATGATAGGCAGAGACAGCCCACATATGCACCTTGATAGAGGAGTAACTCAGGCCATGTTGGTACAAGGAGAGGAGGTACTGTAATGCTGAGTTCACTGGACAAGTGACGGGGTCCAAATGCTGTGACGAGGCCCATAAACAAAAACGCTTCCATTTCATAGCACAGGCGGAGCGGGTGGAGGGCTTCCTCGCCAAAACTAGGACTGCCGCCACTCCCGGGGAAACCCAGTACCTGTGTTGAGCTACGTCTGAAGGAGCCAAGCATGTAGGTGCAAGGAACGAAGGTCCGGATGGACCAGCGACCCCTGTTCCTGGTACAGCAACTGCGAGCATATGGGCAGTGGAGTTGGAGGCTCCGTGGATAACCGCTGCAGGAGTGGGAACCAAATCTGCTGAGGCCATCTGGGGGCTACGAGAATCATTTGGGGCCCCTTCTGCCTGTAACTTTAGTAGGACTCTCTGAATGAGAGGGAAGGGTGGGAAGGCATAGAAAAACCTCCCTGCCCAGCAAAGGGGTAACGCGTCTGTCCAAAAAACTCCAGGTGTGTGCTCTCGTGAGCAGAACATTGGCAGTTTGGCGTTGCATGGTGACGCAAAGAGGTCCAGCTCTGGGTGACCCCACTTGTCGAAGAGCTGGTCTGCTATGGACTGCAGCAGCTCCCGCTCGTGTGCTCTGGATTGAGACCTGCTTAAGCTGTCGGCCAGATCATTCAGGACACCTGGAACGTGCACTGCGGACAGCAGAATGTGCCGCTCCAGTGCCCAGTGCCAGACTCTCATCGCCTCCCTACAAAGGGGATACGAATGAGTACCCCCTTGCTTGCTGATGTAGAAGATGACAGCCATATTTTCTGTTTGAACTAGAAGAGAGAGCCTGGCACCAGGTCCTCTTGAAAAGCCTGTAAGGCATAGAGAGCCGCTTGCATCTTCAATACACTGATGTGAAGTGATCGGGTGTCCAAACCCCTTGCGTTTGGTGAGCACCCAGGTGCGCTCCCCATCCCAAGTCCGATGCATCTGTTGTAAGAGTCTGACCTGGTGGCTCCGGACGAAACCTGACCCCTTTCTCCAAATTCTGGAGGTCCACCCACCAAAGCAAAGTTCTCCTGACTGGCTCAGTGATCCTGACCAGAAAGTCTAGATCGTCGTAGCCCTGGTCCCACTGTACCCTGAGCATCCACTGTGGGACCCGCATGTGGAGGTGGGCCAGGGGAGTGACTGGAATAGCCGCTGCCTCCATGTGCCCCAGTAGCCTGAGGAAATTCCTTGCTAGAACTTGAGGAGTTATTGAGATCCATTCGGCAATCTCTCTCAGGTGATCGCCCCTGTCTTGGGGAAGGAAAGCTATGCCCTGGATAGAATCCAGGACCGCTCCAATGAAGACGAGTTTTTGACTGGGCTCTGGGGACGATTTCCGAAGGTTCAGGGTGATCCCCAGCTCTTGGAATAGAGTATAGGTGTCTCCAAGGGGGTGAAGTAGGCATGACCTTGACGGGGCTGTAAGTAGCCAATTGTCTAGGTATGGGAAGACATAGTGCCCCATGCACCTTAGAGCCACAGCCACCACTGCCAAGCATTTTGTAAAGACTCGCGGAGCAGACGAGAGGCCGAAGGGAAGAACTCGAAATTGGTAGTGCTCCCCTTGGAAGTGGAACCTCAGAAACTTCCTATGGGGAGGGAAGACCCCGATATGCATATATGCATCTTGCATGTCTAGGAAGCAGAGCCAGTCTCCTTGGTGCAGCAGAGGAAGTAGACCTGGGAGGGTCACCATCCTGAACCTTTTGTCCTCTAGAAAGAGATTGAGAGAGCTGAGGTCCAGAATGGGACGAAGATCCTGTGTCTTTTTTGAGACCAGGAAGAAGTGGGAGCAAAACCCCTTTCCCCACTGATGCCAGAGGACTACCTCTATTGCCTTTTTCTGCAAGAGGGTCTGAATTTCTCCTTCTATTAGTGGGATGTGAGAAGGAGGGTAACGGGAGTACTTTGGCGGAGTATTTGGAGGAAACTCCGTGAACTCCAGCGTGTGTCCTCTCCTGATAATATCCAGGACCCACTGGTCCGCAGTGGTCAACTTCCACCCTTCGAGATGAAGGGAGAAGCGGCCCCCGACAGTCTCCCCTGAGTCTTCCTCTGGAAGTGGGGGCAGAAGGGAGTCACTGGGCTGAGCCGGGTGTAGGCAGAGAGGCCTGGGAGGACTTGGGCCCACGGGTAGGAGCGCCTCCAGGCTGCTGGTTACCGGCTCTCCTACGAAAGCCGCCTCTCTGACCCTGCTGATTACCACGGGTGTGACCTTGGCCACCTGAGGGCTTATGAAATGGCTGTTTTCGTTGCCGTCACTGGTCGCCGCGGTACATTTGGCAGACCAACCAGATAGACCTGCCCGACTCTTGAAGATGAGAAATCAAAGCTTCTGTCTCCTGCCCAAATAACACGGTACTCTGGAACGGTAAATCCTTGATACTGGACTGCAGATCCTGGTAGAAACCCGAAACTCTCAACCAGGAGTGGCACCAGAGGCACACCCCGGAAGCGGCTGCCCTGGCTGCCATATCTGCAGTATCGTACGAGGCTCTCAGGACATGGGAGCCTACGTCGAAGCCCGATTTCATGATATCCAGAAGTCCCGTCTTCTGATCGGAATCTGGCATGGCCTTCAATAGCTCTTGTCCCCTCTCCCACAGAGCATTCTGGTACTGGACCATATGCGTCAGGAAGTTAAGGGACCAGATGGAACAGGTGGAGGCAGAATAAACTTTTTTGCCCACCTGGTCCAAATACCGAGACTCTGGATCGGGAGGCTGCGAGCTAAGGTGCTTCGGCTGCCTGGATTTGTCATAGGCAGCCATGATCACGGAAGAGTCTGCCTGAGGGTTCTCTGCTAGGAAAGCTTCTGCCCTCAGGGCCTTATACAGCCTATCAGACTTCTTGGGAATAGCCGGGATAGAAGCTGGACGCCTCCAGGTAGTCAGAGTTAGGTCCTGGAAGGTGTCCACTAAGGGAGGGACCACCAGTGGTTTCAACTCCTTTTGCTTCAGGTATTTTGCTAATCTCCGGCGTTCCGGATCCAGGTCCTCCGTTTCCCACTCACTGGAGGCCTGGATATACCACATGACGTCCATGAAGGTTGGATCACTGGGAGGCGAGCAAGGCTGGTCCTTCTCTCCCGGGGACCGCTCTAAGCTGAGAGAGGAAGATGATGAAGACAAAGAAGAGGGAGATCGACTATATGATCTGGAATAGTCTGATCTCTTCTTATGACCAGACTCCCTCTGTCATTGGTAACTGGAGGACCGATGTCGGTCCGAAGACTGACTCCGGTCCCGAGACCGACGTCCGTCAGAACGAGAAGGGCTACGTGTACAAGACCTGGACCGGTGACGGTCTCCAGAGTCCTTGGAGCGTCGGCGGTGGTCTCCAGACCAGGGGCGGGAACGAGCCCTAGAAGGAGGTGTAGGCGGTCGCTCCGGGGACTTCCTTGAGGAAGGCTCACCTTCCGGCTGTGGTTTGCCCGCTGCGTCCGGTACCGGTGTCTGGGCCGGCGATTGGGGGGGGGGGTCCACTTCTGGATCTGCCCCCACCAAAAGGAGAACTCCTGCAGCTCGACCCGAAAAGCTCGGCCCAGAAAGGGGAGTATCTGGGACGCCAGCCCGCCGAAGGAGAGCCTCTTGGGGCCCGGGGGAGGAGGACTTGGGAGACGGGGACGCCGGCTCTTCCATGGCCGATCCTCACCCTTCGCCTTCAACCGGTGTCGGTGGTGGTACCGACGGGGTGCCGCCGGGGAGTCCTTGGGCTCCGGGGGCACGCCTTTAGCAGGCGGTGCCTTGGCAGGTGGGGCTGCAGCTTTCACCTCCAAGGGCTTGGTGGTAACCCTTAACGGTGTTACCTTTGGCTTGGCCGGCTTCTCCCCCGAAGGGCTGGCCTTGGCCTGAGATGACTTGGGACGTTCTCCTGAGCCTGGGGAAGGACTGGCCTTCTTGGGAGAGGGCCGCCAACGAGATTAGGACCGGTGCCAGGACCGACTACGGCCTTTCCCGTGGCGCTTGGATTTTTCTTTATGCTTCCCCTCGGAGGAGTGCAGATCCATCTTCTTCTCCAGTAGAAAAGCCTTCAGGACCTTCAGACGTCGGATCTGCGTCTGGCTGGTAAAATGCCTGGCAGGCTGAGCAGGCCGCGGTATCGTGGTCCGGCCCGAGGCAGAAGACACAACTTTTGTGCCCGTCCTTGGCAGGGGTCTGCCTCCCAAAATCGTACTTATTCTGATGGGGTTCTGGCAAGGCCGACGATGGTGAAGACATCCGTCGATGAACTGCAAAAACCGTCAGAAAACGGCCTGACGACGGTAACTTGAAAAAAAGCCATAGAAAAATGGTAACAAAAAGCAGGTTCTCTAAAAGAAGTTTAGCTGTTCCTGGCAAGTTGGAATGAAGTCTCTCTCTTCACGTGCGGTCCTAGTGCCTGCGGCGTAGTCCTGATTGTTATAGCCTGCTGCAAGAGCACCCACTCGAAGTAAGATCTCCCCCCACCACCCTCAGACAGATGATCTTGTTGAGCGTTTTAACCAAACCCCTAAAATGCATGTGCCACAGGCATCAACAGGGTTTTCACCATTTGAAATGCTGTATGGTAGGCAGCCAAGAGGGCCACTGGATGTGATAAAAGAAACATGGGAAGATAACCCCATTCAGAAACAATCTATAACATCTTACATGTGTGCCCTAAGAAAGAAGCTGGCAAAATATGCTGAAATTGCCCACAGTAATCAGGAAGAGGCCCAAAACCAACAGAAGGTATGTTATGACAATGGGGCAAAAGAAAAAGTTTTTGAGCCAGGTGAAAAGGTTTTACTACTGTTACCCACAACAGAAAATAAACTGTTAATGAAGTGGCAAGGGCCTTATAAAGTGCTTAGATGTACTGGCACCATTAACTATGAGATTAAGACTCCTGGCAGGCAAAATCCTACTAAGATATACCATGCTAACCTCCTCAAAAAAATGGGTTAAAAAAATGCCAAAAGCTGCTTTGCTAGTTTTACCAGACACTGATAAAGAAGATATTAATGTGGCTTATGACAGACTGGAACAAACTGTTAACTGCTGATGCTGTAAAGGTGAATGTTTCCTTAACCTCAGAACAAACTGCAGAAATTTGTAACTTGATAAAGACATTTAACAGTACTTTTACAACAGTACCAGGCCGAGCAAAAGGGGTCGAGCATGTAACAGTGTCAAGGAATGCTCGCCCTATTAGGCAAAAGACATACAGGTTACCAGAGCGGATGAGAGCTGATGTGGTTAAGGAAGTACAAAAAATGAAAGAATCAGGTATCAGAAGAGTTGAGGAGTGCTTGGTCATTTCCAATGGTAATTGTAAACAAAAAAGAAGGGGGTGTTAGAATCTGCCTTGATTTTAGTAAACTTAATCAAATGTCAGAATTTGACAGTTATCCTATGCCCAGAATAAATGAGTAGGTGGACAGACTTGGGAGTGTAAAGTATATCACTACCCTCAATCTCACCAAGGGTTACTGGCAAATCCCTTTAGCTAAAGAATCCAGAGATAAAACTGCATTTGCCACTCTTGTTGGAGTCTATCAGTTCACCACCATGCCATTTGGTGTCCATGGTGTGCCAGCCACATTCCAGCAGTACATGGATATAATGTTATCACCTCACACTGGTTATTGTGCTGCATACCTGGATGATGTCATGGTGTACAGTCCAGACTGGAAAAGCCACCTGGAACACCTATGAGCAGTTATCCAAGCTATCAAAAATGCAGGTCTGACTATTAATCCTACCAAATGTGCACTGGGCATGCAGGAAACCAGATATTTGGGCTATGTGTTGAGAAATGGAAAAGTTAAGCCAGAAATTTCTAAAACAGAAGCTATAACAAACAGCCCCGTCTCTAAAACAAGAAAACATGTCAGGTCATTTTTAGTGCTGGCTGGTTATCAGAGATGTGTTCCCAACTTTACTGAGTTATCTACTCACCTCACTGAACTCATGAACAAACGGTACCCAAATAATGTGAAATGGACCCCGAGTGTGACGAAGCTTTTCAAGCTATAAAGGCTGCATTATGCTCAGACCCTGTTTTAAGAAGCCCAGATTCTGAAAAAAACATTTTTGTTACAAACAGATGCATCAGAGGTATGCCTAGGTGCAGTCCTGAGTCAAAATATAGATGGGGCGGAACATCCTATTCGGTACATAAGTAGAAAGTTACATGGCAGAGAGAAAAGGTACTCCACCATTGAAAAGGAATGTTTAGCAGTAAGGTGGGCCATGAAGTCAAGTTTAATTTGCTAGGAACTGATTTTGTACGTGAAACAAATCACAATCCTCTCTGTTGGCTTAACCAAATGAAAGATAAAAATTCCAGAATCACAAGGTGGTACCTGGCACTATAGCCACTTAGATTCAAGGTGATACACAAATCTGGTAAACAGAATAGCAATGCTGATTTTCTATCAAGATATGGATCAGGAATTGAGGGTTCTGAAGGTTGAAAAACAAATGTATGAGTTTAAACTTTACTGTTTGCTGTCCTGTTATAGAAAAAAAAAGGATACTGCACATGTGCTCAATTTCTGAAAGTTAGAAGCTAATGTTGAGAATTAATAGAAAGTTTTGGAAACCTATTTAATAAAACAGGTTCCCTCTTAAGGAGGGGGTGTATGCCACAGGGTTGAATAGGACCCTGTCCCAATTGTTATGGAGAGTTTAAATGCAGGGATCTGTTCTGTTCTTTCCTTTCCTGTCTCTTGTCTGTCTGGTTGCACAATCAAATTTTCCTGTGAGACCTAGGATTTGATCACCCCGACAGTCTTGCAATTCTTTGCCTCTCACTGCCTCTCAGTCTTCCCTTGATGTTCTGTCTTTTCCACCCTTGTATATCTGCTGATATAAAAATATATGCAAATCATTATGTGGAAATGTAACTGATATTGGGACCTCTTTGTTTAGAAATTATATAGTGTTACTGTTGAAATGTATATAATTATAGTTTAACACGACTGCAAAAAGCTATTGGGAACTCAAGGGGTTAACCTGAGAGCAGTTTTTAAAGAGGGACTCTGGTCAAAAGTGCTACATTGCAGAATTAGAATAAGCATACCCTCCAATAAATCTCATACCAAACATTAGGTTTCTGTGTTACTTCATTTTAAAGTTATGGGCTATTTTGTAACCCTGATTTCACTACCTGTTCAAAAAAGCCAGTTTCAGTGAAGAGGTGCTGATGCCATCTCCTGAACTCACAGTCTAGCCCTCTCTGTCAGCAAGCTTATAGGACCTGTTTCTCCAAAAAATAATTATTTTTCTATTTCATTCTATTCATTCATTCATTCTATTTCACTAGAAATATCACCAACAGCTTAATCTGGTTCAGTTTCAGTTGTTTACCATCTGTATCCCCCTCCCTCCCGGTTGCCCTGAAAAAGGAACTTCTAGTCTCAGTGGGCTTACCGGGTCAACAAAATTCAATAAATAAATAAATTCTGCAATGGTTTTCACAAGTAAAACAGGCAGCACCATTTTAAAAACAGTGCTATAGACTCTATAGCAACATAGAATTTGACGGCAGATAAGGACCGCTTGGCTCACCCAGTCTGCCCATTTCCCTACCTACTGGATAAGCTGCAGATCCTAGTTAACCAGCAGCCTACTTCTTCCTACCCCCACCCACCAGAACTGCCTTATGACTATCCCATGCATGCTTGAATTCCACCACTGATTTTGACTCCACAACCTCCTTCAGAAGGCCGTTCAATGCATCCACAACCCTCTCTGTAAAAAATACTCCTTAAATTACTCTGAGCCCCCCTCTATTTTCAAATTGTGCCTCTTGTTCTTGCACACCCTTTTTGAAAGATGCTACCCTCTGGACTTTGTTGATTTCCTTGAGGTACTTGAACGTTTCTATCATGTCCCCTCTCCCTTCTTTCCTCGAGGCTATACATATTAAGCTCCTAAGTCTCTCTTCATATGTCTTCTGGTGCAGACCCTGCACCATTTTAGTTGCCCTCCTCTGGACAGCTTCCATCCTGTCTATGTCTTTGGGAGATTGGGTCTCCAGAACTGCACACAATACTCCAGATGGGGTCTCACCAGCTGTCTGTACAGAGGGATAATAACTTCCTGTTTTCTACTGGTGATGCCTCTCCCTATGCATCCCAGTATCCCCCCAGCCCTCCTTGCTGCCCTCTCACATTGCTTGCCCGTCTTTAGGTCATCTGATATGACTACCCCAGGTCCCTTTCCATTTTTGTTGTTGTTAGTATCTCACCCCCCATTGTGTACTCTTCCCCTGGGTTTTTGTTTCCCAGGTGCATTACCTTGCACTTCTTAGCATTGAATCTAAGCTGCCATACATTTGACCATTCCTCTAACCTTCAGGTCCCTTCTCATCCTTTCCACCCCACCCTGTGCATCAACTCTGTTGCAGATCTTAGTGTCATCTGCAAGAGACATACTTTTCCTTCCAGTCCTTCTGCAATGTCGCTTATAAAGACATTGAAGAGGACCGTCCTAATACTGAACCTCAGCGGTACCCCACTAGTAACCCTCCTTTCTTCTGAGTGGACTCCATTTACTATTACCTCTCTGTCCTATTCTCCAGCCAATTCTTTACCCAGGCTGTCATCTTGGGACCCACTCCCAGGCTGGCTAACTTGCATATTAATCTTTTGTGTGGGACTGTGTCAAATGCCTTGCTAAAGTCTAGGTAGGCCATGTCCACAGCCCCTCCTGATCTACTACTTTGGTCACCCAGTCAAGAAATCTATCAGATTCGTCTGGCATGACCTTCCGCTGTGAATCTATGCTGCCTAGGGTCCCTGCCCTCTGGCCTCTAGATACTCGACAATTCTGTCCTTTAGAAGTGATTCCATCATTTTCCTATCACTGAGGTTAAACTAACAGGTCTATAGTTTCCTGCTTCTGCCTTGCTCCCACTTTTGTGAAGGGGATCACATCTGCCCTCCTCCAGTCCTCAGGTACCACCCCATCCTCCATGATTTGTTAAAAGGGTAGTCAGTGGTGTCACTAGTTCTACCCTTAGTTCTTTTAGAATTCTGGGATGAATCCCATCAGGCCCCATTGCTTTGTCCACCTTCAGTTTTAAGAGTTCTTTCAGAACCCTTTGTTCTGTAAATGGGCGGTATCAACTTCTGTATCCAGAGTGTTACTACTGTTTGTTTTATGTACCTCCCCTCTTCCTTTGTAAATACTGAGCAAAAATATTTGTTTAGTATCGCTGCCTTTTCACAGTCTCCTCTGCCCACCCTCCTCCCCTTTATTAAGCCTCACTATCCTCCCTTGGTCTTCCTTCGCCCCTGATGTACCTATAAAGGTTTTATCCCCTTCTTAACTGAGTTGGCTATCTTTCCTCGGTTTGGGCCTTTGCTGTTCTGACTGCCTTCCAGCCTCCTTTTGCTTTAACTGATACAGTTCTCTGTCCTGCTCCTTCTGCGATTCCTTGTACTTCCTGAATGCTTTCTTTTTCTCTTGAACCTTCACTGCCACTTCCTTTGAGAACCATAGTGGTTTCTTACATCGTCTTGTTTTGTTTATTTGCTTCACACAAAGGCTCGTTACCTCTGTGATGGCAGTTTTTATTATTCCCCATTGTTCTTCCACCAATCCTTCCTGCCCATTTGCTAGTGCGTTCCTTAGGCACTCACCCATTTTGGCAAAGTCAGCCCTCCTAAAGTCCAGTACTTTTGTCTTTGTATGGCTTGACTCTATTGCTGTGTTTATTGTGAACCATACTGTTTGATGGTCGCTAGTTCCCAGATGGCTACCCACTTCTACATCTGTAATCCTCTCACCATCTCCATTTGAGAGAATCAAGTCTAATATTGCTCCCTCTCGAGTGGGCTCCAGTACTAGTTGTCTAAGGCATGCCCCCTGTAGGGCATCTAGAATAACTGCACTCTTGATGGCTGCAGCTGCTCCAGTTAACATCTGGCATATTCAGATCGCCCATCAGCAATATCTCCCTTTTCTGCCATTCTAAGTATATTTCTATCATTTCCTGTCCATTTCCCTCCCTGAGAAGGGGTCTGTATATAACCCCTGCGCGTATTGTGGTGCCATTGCCTGTCTCCAAATTTACCCACAGTGCTTCTTCTCCTCCCTGTGTACCTTTTTGTTCTGTTGCTCTTATTCCTTCCCTTATGTAAAGAACTACTCCTCCTCCTCCTCTTTTACCCTCCCTGTCCCTCCTGTACACAGTATATCCTGGTATGTTTATGTCCCAGTCATGGTTTTGTGTGTACCATGTTTCTGTGACATGTTTCAGGTTTTGTAACAAAGTTGACAAATTTGTATTTTAATACCTTTTTGGTGTGGTTCATTTCTCCAGAGTTGCAGGATGCTGAGTCAGCATGCCTCCAGGCTGCTGATACCATGTGAAGTGTTACTGTGCAGTGCCTGTTTGGAAGTTGTTTTGCTACAAGTTGTGCAATGTTGGTAACTGCATTGCTGTTTGTCAGTGTCTGCTTTACAATAAGTTTTAATTGGGGCCCTATATGTGTTAATTCCTACTAGGGTGGAAGTAAAGCAGCCTTGTAAACAACTGTAATGTGAGCAACACAGATGAGCTCTTGAACATAGCTCAAGTAACAGCCTGTCAATGAGAACACAGAAAATGAGCTCCGATCAACTAGGTATCCCATTCATTCATGCTTTGATGATGAATAAAATACTGATTGATTGATTGACTGCGTGAGTGATCAAGCATTGAGCTGGCTACTGCATTAGAAACTCTTAGTAAGGTTTCAAAATAGCGCTACCTCTCCTACCCCCATTTACAGGGTGATGTAATAACTGATTTGAAGTACCATCCTGAGAAATCACCTCAACTGAATGATGGGTATGAATGATCGCAGCCTTTCACCACATCAGAGATATCCAGTATGCAAATCTCATATTAGTGTGCTGTGACTTAACATCCAGCAACCCAGGAGAAAAGGACCACAACAAAAAAGCACCAAAACAAAACTATGAATTTGTCAATTTTGTTACAAAACTTGAAACACAGATAGGGTTTTAAAGCAATATTTATTGAATGGTGCTGCCTGTTTTACTGGAGAAAACCATTTGCACGTAGTTTTTAAACTTTGGAGAAATAGGTCCTGTAAGCTTGCTAACAGGGAGGGCTAGACTGTGAGTTCAGGAGATGACATCATCAGCACCTCTTCACTGAAACTGACTTTTTTGAACAGGCAGAGAATTTAGGGTTGTAAAATGATTTGTAATTTTTAAACAAAGCAACTTAGGGATCCCAGTTTTGGCATGAGGGTGATTGGGGCTATGTTGATCCACACTCTGAATTTATTGATGCCAGTAATTTGTGACTATAGTCCCTCTTTAAGCCCTTTTTCAGAAGCTGTGGAGAAGGGGCCTCAGTTCTGGGACATTGTGTTCTCGCTGCAACTGCCTGAAACATACAAGAACATTTTAGAAACAAATAGGATGCTTGTTAAGGAGCGGGGTTGCAAGGACTTATAAAAACAGAGCTGCAATTTCTTGAAAGCGAGAGAGAGACAGATACACAGAGATTGAAGGGAAAACTCGGATGGATCTTCTCTGTTTATTCTGCCTTTGTACATAGTTATTCTGAACAATTTAATTTTTTTATGTTACTGCTAGTACTAAATAAATACTTTTTGTGAATTCTACAACTGCTCCTGTTTTTTCCTATGCTTCTTGACCTGTGACCCGATGACAGGTTGGCACAATTAGTGCAAGTTGCAAGGTTATGTCCTGATAAGGACACAGCTGGAAATGGCTTTCAGCCAATCAACATTCAAGAAATGTTGTGCCCATTTTATGAGCATTTAATGCACACCCGAGGTGCAGGATGCTACATAAACCTGGCGAAACAAGCTTGAGGGATTTACAAAAGCATCCCACACTAAGGGTGCACATTAAATTTGAGTATACACACCACTCCATGGTTGTTTTTTTTATAATTACTGGGGAGCAATGTTTCCCAACCAGAAAAACAACAGTGAGAAAGCATGTTTTTTGCAATCTCCAATACTGGGCATTCAAGAATGAAAAACAGAAGTGAAGGCAAGATGACTACACGTTCTCAAATGAACTTAATTAACTGTACATGAAACTTTTCTGGTAGCAGATTATCATGGAGAAAATCAGCAAAACTGCAAACTGAGGGAACTGGCAGTCCAAGGAACCACTGAAAAAGGCAATTTTTTAAAAACGTGTTTTTAAACTAAGAAATAGGGACTGTTACTGCCTCAGGTACGTAATCATTTAAATATCTGTGGAAAAATGGCAATACACAGTTGAAAAGCTGGAAAGATATTGAAGAACTGGGCTCTGTATTCTGTTCCATGGAGGTTGCTTGAACTGCAGGGTCACGAGGTGTGTTTCTATGGAAACTCTCTTTGGATTACGTGACGGAGGGCTACTTATGAATTTCATTGTTACTGACACTCAGAAAATCTCTTTTGTTAAGAAATGAATTTATTTTTTTATTTTACTGCAGGTTAGTTAAATTTTCTCTGAGGTTTTAGTCTACTGGTTTTAAGTTTTTGAGTGCGTCAGTTCTCACAGCTGCAGCGGGAAGTGAAAGTGATTAACAGTGGTGCAGCTGTGAGAATGGGGCTCATGCTTACAGACTCTGAGGGAGCGCCTGTCTGCTGTGATAGCTGTCCTGTTACTATGACTAATAATAACTGGTTGAGCCCATAGAAAAAACTGCTCACCAGTTATTTTTTTATCATTATAGTAGGGTACATCATAAAATTTTTCTAGCTAGTTGGGTACATCACAAATAACCTTTTCTGCTACCTGTGCCTAGCCATCGATAGATCCGCATGCTGCAGCCAGCACAAGCAACCTCAAAAAATAGTGTGCAGCAGCTACCAGTGCTTCAAACTCCTATTCTATGGGAAACTTTCATTTTTAAATAAAATAAAACTAGCTTCAAAACGCTAATGTATAGCATATAAACCAGACATGTGATGGGTGCTTACGAAATATGACATTTATCTTCACTTGTGGTCAGTGACCTCTTTTGGCCTCACTCGAGGCTTCACCACTCATGAAGGTCAGGAGGTCACTGACAACTTATGATGATAAATATTGTATCTCATAAACACCCATCACATATCCCTTATTTATTGGTCTGTGTGTTTCTGCCAAGGCGGCACCCAAGTTGGGGGGGTGGGAGTGGAGAAAGTGAGGCGCCTTCATGAAGAGGCAGGCCTCAAACCCTGGACTTAATCTCCAAATAAATGCCACATGCCCAACAGGCGAAAGTCTTGCAGATCAATTCCCTTGGGCATCATGGTGAAGGCCTTCCTTGGATGGCGCAGTTGCCAGACCATGAAAAATAAATAAACCTCAACTTAATAGCTCACACTGCAGACAACAGATTAGTGTTTATTAACTGTGCGCAGGGTGCAAGAATGAAGATCTTTGAATCCCTTCTGGCACACAGGACACTTACAAAAAAGCAAGGAACTGCAAACATGGTTGCCTCTTGACTACAAGACCTTAACAGCACTAACCTGGGAAAGTTAAAATGTATTTTTTTAGCCAGTAGCACTATACATAACACTCGAACAGAGTAAGAACTCACCATGTGGACTGACAAAATTAGAGGTCTGTCCCATCGAGATTCCAAGAGAGGAGGGTGAAGGAGTAGGTCCAAATGAGGCAGGTGATGGAGCCCGCAGTGCACCACTCGGGGAGTTTGCTGTGTGTAGATTTACTGTAAAACAAGGTAACTAGTCACTTTATTTTTTGGAAGTCATATAGTTTGCTTTGCATAAAATGTTATTTTATTTAGACAAAAGTGGTAATTAAAAAAACATTAGTGGCAACTATTCTAGGGAGCCTGAATTCCAGAACTAAAGTATTACAGTGTACCAATTTACAGCTATTTTGTTATTACATTAGCAAGGAAGGACAGGTTACTCATCTGTAACCGTTCTAGCAGTGGTATACAGTTCACATCCACACTCTGGCAGTTCTACTGGAACAGGCTTTCCGTCGTACGTCTCTAGGCTAAGATCCTCCCACCACTCAGGTGATATATCCCCTGACTCCACATCCCGACGTCAGATCTTTGCACAGTGGAAGCACTGATCCATGTGCCACTTGCCACAGGAGGACAGGTAGGTTGTGTGGATGTGAACTGTATGCCACTCTGAGAACAATGGTTACAGGTGAATAACCTATCTTTCTAGGAGCGTGGATACAGTTCAGTATCCACAGTCTGGCACACTCCTAGCAGTATTCTGGGAGGAGGGGGCAAGGAGAGCACCCCTACTTGGTAAACAGAGATTGGAAAACAGAGGTCCTAAAAGCAGCATCCCCAAAGGACTCAAGATTGATGTTGAAGTGAGATATGAAGGTGTGTGCTTTCCCTCCAGGTAGCAGCCCTGCAGATTTCCTGGATGGGAATGTCGCTGGGAGAAGCCACCAAGGCAGCGGTGTACCTGGTGGAATAAGTCCAATGCCCTATGGGAGACTCCGTACCAGCCAACCTACAGCAGAGGTCGATGCAGGATGTCCTCCGCCTGCCAACTGGCCACTTTCCTGCTGGAGTCTGCCAGGAGTGGCTTCAGCATATGTTACAAACAGCTGGTGAGTCTCACTGAACTACAGCTGTGCACCCCTTACAGTGAGAGTGTGCTCTACATAGGTCCAAAGTATGGAGCCTACTGTTAGCCTCTGAAGAAGGGTTTGTAAAACAGACCAGTAACCTGATCACCTGGTTAAGGTAAAACTCTGATACTATCTTTGGGAGGAACTTCAGGTGGAGGCGAAGAATGACCTTGCCCTTATGGAAGATCAGATATGGAGACTCCACTGAGAGCACCTATAGCTCACGGATCCTTCCGGATGTCATTAAGGCCACCAAGAAGGCCATCCTCCACAACAGGTGAGACATCTCACACCTGTGTATAGGCTGAAATGGCCTGTCCATGAGCACAGCCATCAGGAGCAGTGGGTCCCAAAGTGGTGATGGCTCACGTACCAGCGGGGACAGGTAGCCCAGGCATTTGTAAAAGCACCCAACCACCTTCTCCTGGGCTACCGTCAGCATACCAGCCCATGCCAGGTAAGTAGAGATGGCTGCCAGGTGCACCTTAAGGGTTGTCGCTCACATGCCCAAATGACAGAGGGACCAGACATACTCAAGGATGCTCGCCACAGCTCCTTTCCCTGGCACCAGACAGAGAATCTCTTCCACTTAAATGCATAGCACAAAACAGTAATAATGCAACAGAACCATTATAGTGCATGAGTGTACCAGGAGCAGGCTCGAGGTAGTATGCAAGTGCTGTTGGAGTAAAAAGGATGGGGTAGGTTGTGCACGCGGGTCACCCAGTAGGGCAGGTGGAGAAGAGGGGGGAGAGGCAAGAACTGAATATGAGGAGTAGGGGTAGCCCTGATTCCCCCTTTAGGATGTTGAAAACTCTGCCAGGGGATAAGCATCCCACATCGGCTGGGTCACTCTGACTAGCTGAACCAAGTGGTCTAGGCGCTGGGACCACTGACAGCCCAACTCTCACTGCAGGTGGTGCATCTGCCAGCAGGCCTACTGGACCACGCTGGTACAGGACGCCATGTACCCCAGTAGCCATAGGAAATCCTAGGAAGGGCGCAAGAGCCCAACCTAAAATGATCGGCAAAGGAGGTAAGATCCAGTGCCCAGTCCACAGGGAGGCAAGGCCTATGCCCACAGGGAGTCTAGTTCTGTCCAAATGAACTTGATCACCTGCAAAGGGATAAGTTCACACTTGTCAGAGTTGACCAACAGGCCCAATTCACAAAGGATCTTGGGGTGGGGGGCAGACCTCTGGACCTCTTGATGGTCTCCTTGGATGGCCCAGCTATCAGCCAGTCATCCAGGCAGGGACACACCCTAATGCCCTTGTTCCGCAGTAAGGCTGCCAAAACTGTCATGCACTTGGTGAAGACCCTAGGTGTGGACGAGAGACTGAAGGACAAGACCTGGAACTGGTACAATCCCCTTCCACCCCAAGAACTGGTGAGACAGATGGACTGGGATGTGGAAGAACACATCCAGGATGTCCAGGGAGCAAAACCATATGCTTGCTCCAGAGAAGGAATGATTTGAATCAGAGTGACCATCCAGAACTTGCGCTTCCATGTGAACTGGTTCAGAGCATGCAGATCCAAATTGAGGGGCCAGCACTCCAACGCTCCCATCTGTTTCTGACCCAGGAAGTACTTGAACATATAAACATTGACAAGCCAGGGCATCCGCAATATGGGCAATGGCTCCTTTCACAAGAGGGGAGTAATGTCCTGTGGAACCCTGGACTCCAGAGGAGCGAGTCGGTGGGGTGGGTAGTGGGTGGGAAGCGCCGAAATCCAGAGGCAGCCTTCTGGCACTCACTTGTCTATTTTGATAGCTGACAAATGTAGCACGAAGTGATGCAATCAACACCCAATTAGGAGTGCAGACAGTGACAGGACGGGTGGAGGGATGACTTTCCATGACTCAGAGAAAGTAGGATGAACTCCACCAAATCATCTAATACACATGTCTGGGTAACGTTTTGTAGCCTATACGCTACTTCATCAGACCCCTCAAACTGCTGTTTTATCTAGGTATCAGAATGCTTTTGTACTGCAGTCTTATGTTTGATTAACCTGTGTTTGCCGAGTACCTTAGGACAAAGGACCTAATCCCTCTGTATGTGCCTCAGTATTTAACTCCATTCTGCATCTCTGGGGGGGGGGGGGGACACTCTATCCTCTTGCTGACTCCCCTTGAGCCAAGGACATGAGCTGGAGAAGAGCTCTGAATGACACTGGCCCACTGTCGGTGGTTGGCTCCTCAACTGCTCCCTAGTTGAAGATGTGAATCCCAGAGGATACCATGGAAGACCCATCAGAGTCATCCTAGGACCCTTCGAAACTGGCCCTTGACAGTTTCTCATTGCGGACCATCTCCACCAACAACCGGCTGGCAAGTCTGTGGCTGGGCGGTCCTCATTGGTTGGGGCACCCACCTTCGGCTGCAGTGGTGGCTGCTCCACTCTCAGGAGTGGAGAGGCAGTTGCGGGAAGCTCAGCCCCAGATAGGCAGCTCTGCTTATAGCTGGTGCAAGGGATCAACAGAACACAACATACCACAGTTTTCACAGATTTAGACCCACCACTCACTCTCTCTAGTAGAAAACTGCTTGCTTCAGTATACGTTCAGCAGCTTTATTCAGAATCCATGGTAAAAGGTGCCAATGGCAATTATCAGCATAAACAGACTTCTCCCCAGATTTGCGTTAACAGTTTTGTGCCTCTTGTGCTTTCTCAAGGCAAGCGAGAACTGAAGTCGGGCATACTTTTAAATTCATCATTTAAAGAAGGAGTCCAGCCAAAAGTGCTACATTGCAGAATTAGAATAAGCATACCCCCAATAAAACTCATACCAAAAATTAGGTTTCTATATTACTTCATTTTAAAGTTATGATCTACAGTATTTCGTAACTCTGATTTCACTACCTGTTCAAAAAGCCAGTTTCAGTGAAGAGCCACTGATATCATAACCTGAACTCACAGTCTAGTCCTCCCTGTCAGCAACCATATAAGACCTGTTTCTCCAAAGTTTAAGAAACTGTAGTAATCATTAAAAAAAAAAAGTGACACAGGGTTAACTGCAATACTTGCATGTCCAGAATGTTCAGATGCATAGTACTGTACTTTAGAACACATCAGGAGGTGGTTTGGGAATGCTGCACTTACCCAAGGTATAGCATGTCAAGGCGGTGCACAATGCTATGCTAAAATGTTGGGGGGGTGGTGGCTTGCAATCTTGGAATGTGGCAGGGATGTGTCATCTCAAAATGTGGTGGGACACTCAACCTCAGAATAAAACAGGAAAACACACTAGGAAATTTGGCAGGGACTGGCTATTTTGGAATATAGTGGGGATGCACACTGTCAGAATGTGATGTGACACACCACTTATTCAGAAATTGCTTGTCCCTACCACATTCCAGAATTGTACACACCCACTACATTTCAAAATTCAGCGACTTAAAAAAGTGCAGTGTTAGTGCAAAAACATTCGACTGTACTCGGGAAGGGGCACACACATATCAGGGTGCTGGCATCCATAATAAAGTTTTTCTGGACTTTTATCCTGCTTGCATCGTGGCATTTTGTATGAGAGCCCAACAGTGATGGTGAAGCCATGCTGCCATCTGCTCTGAGTGAGTACACCCTTGTATTTGGCTCCATTTATTTGCTTTAGCCGCCTGTACTGTTTTGTATTTCAAAATTATACATCACATCTCCACCACATTTCGAAGTTGTGTATAAATACCACATTCTGAAACTGTGTCAGCCACATTTCAAAATTGTTACTGCCATATTCCCAAGTGTGCACCAGCACATTCTGAAACTGCATCAGCGCCACATTTCAAAACTGTGCGTCACCGTCACATTCTGAAAATTTGTGACACCGCCACATTCCACAACTGTGTGTCACTACCACATTCGGAAACTACGTTATCACTACCACATTCTGAAACAGTGCGTCACTGCCACATTCACAAACTGTGCATCACTGACATATTCTGAAATTGTGTGTCACTGGGATATTCCGAGACTGTGCGGCACTGCCACATTCCAAAAATAAAGTAACTTGGAGATCTCATTTTTGGCATGAGGCTGATTGGGGATATGCTGATCCAAATTCTGAATCTATTGATGCCAGAAAGTTTGGCCTGAATTCCTCTTTTAAGTGACACAACATATTTTTGTAAGGTGCATAATTACCCAACTCCAATAGATACCACCATCAAATAATAGTATACAATATCAGAGCACAAAAACTATGCAGTGTCAGTTCACAGAAAAAAAGCATGGGGGGAGGGGGAAGCTGAAAAGGAAAGAAGTTCACTAAACAAGAATGGAACAGACGGGGGAACAGAACATACGCTTCATTTATTAGAAGGTTTTTTAATATGTATTAAGATGTTTGCACTTGTAGGAACTTCAGCATCAAGAGTATGTACTTGACATTCATATTTACAGCTCCAGTATTATCGGTTACATTTATGACTGTGTACAATATGTTAACAAGACGTTCTCTTTTCTGTATTTCTCTATTTCTTCAGCTTTTTTATGTTCTGTTCCCCACCTCACTTCGTTCCATTCTTGTTTAGTGAACTTCTTTCCTCTATGCTTTTCCCTTCCCCTACTCCCCATTTTTTTTCCGCCTTTTGCTTTTTCTGTGCTCTGATATTGTATAATATGATTTGGTGGATGTATCTATTGGAGTTAGGAAACTTTGTTTGTTACAAAATCACCTATGTCACTTTAAATAATGAATATAAAAGTATGCCAAACTTCAGTTCTTGCTAGCCTTGAGAAAGTGCGAAAGGTGCAAAACTGTTGGTGCAAGTCTGTGGAGAGGTCTGTTTTTGCTGCTGACTGCCATCTGCGCTTTTTATCCTGCATTCTAAAAAAGGCTGCTGAACATATACTGATACAAGCAATTTTCTACTAGAGGGTGAGGGCTGGGTCTAAGTCTGTGAGAACCATGGTAAGTTGTGGCAAGCACCTGCAAAGCATAGACCAGGAAGGCATGATTGGCAGCTAAAGATGACTGAAGGTCCAGAGAGTAAAGTACTGCCCCGCCTTACGATGGGCCACTGTTGTCAGAGGAGCTCCTCACAGTGCCAGCACATCTTCCGACCTGAGGATGAGGAGTCCAGCAGCAACGCCTCCAGGTTGAGCAGGGTCAACAAACAAGATTCCTTTCTCCAGATGTTATTTTTTTAAGGATGAGAAGGTCACCAGTAACACCTACAGGTTGAGCAGGGTCAACAAACAGGATTTCTTCCTCTAGATGCTATTGTGTTAAGATGTTAAGAAAGGTATTGTCTCGATTGATACCTCAACCGTCAACCTAACTGTTGACATTGTAGAGAACCCTCTGGCTGGTTGTGGCAGACCACATTCCTCGTTACATTGAGCAGAAGAAAAAAATTACTCACCTTAGTAATGTTGTTTCTTCTAATGGAGTCTTGCTGTATTCTGACATATGCAGTGATGCTCAACCTTTGAACTGCCCCAGAGATGAAAGAGTTAACTTTCCATGCCAGGCATGGAACGCTGAGCTCGAGCTCGGTTGAGACTCTGTCTGTTGCTGTTTGAACTCAAAGCGTCAGATCTTTACGAGCTATACTCACTGGGTGTCCTGTGTGGAAACTGTAAACTTACACTAGCCAACTAGCTACTAAATATAATAAAAAGATTTTTTAGTCCCAAAGCAAAGACTCAAGTCAGGAAACCCAAAAAATAAAACAAAACACAACACCCACACACCCAAACTAAAGGGGTGAGAAAGAAGGGTTGGGGCACCTCCGAAAACTCTGCTGCCCATCCACATCCCAAAACCAGGTTCTGAGAGGGGACGGGGGGAGGTCAGAAGACAGCAAGACTCCATTAGACTAAACAACATTACTAAGGTGAGTAATTTTTCTTCAAACAACATGAAGTCTTGCTGTATTCTGACATATGCAGACTACTAAGCAGTACCTCCATGGAGGAGGAGGACAGAACCTACTTTGAAATAGGCTCTGAAGCACTGCTGTATGCCGACGCATCACTCCTAGCCTGGATATCCAGAGAGTAATGCTTGGTAAAAGTATGTACTGTTTTCCAGGTGGCTTGACAAATCTCTAAGATAGGAATATCCCTGGCAGCAGCCAGGGGAAGCAGCTGCACTCTGGTAGAGTGAGCCTCAGGCCTGAGGGTGGATCCTACCCAGTTTTCATAGCAAAATTGAATGCAAGAGACTATCCACCTGGCAATAGATCTCTTAGTGGCAGGTTTTCCCCTTACCAACCTCACCATAAGTGAGGAACAGTTGGAGGGAGTCAAACCTGTGACCCTTGGTGCGCTCTATGTAGTAGCTAAGGGCCCTTTCACGTCCAAACTGTGCAACCTCCTCTCCCCAGAGGAGGAATGGTCAGTGACTAAAACAGGAAGAGACATCGACTGGTTAAGGTGGAAATCTGAAACCACCTTAGGCAAAAACTTCCTATTAGCCCTGAGGACCACCTTATCTCTATGGAAAGAGATAAAATCAGGCTCCACTGACAGGGCCTATAACTCACTTATGCGTCTGGCAGAAGTGATGGCCACCAGGAAAACAGTTTTCCAAGTCAAGTACTTGAGCTCTGCTGAGGACAAAGGCTCAAAAGGGGGTTGCATAAGCTGAGCAATGCAAACATTAAGGTCCCAAGCAGGAGCAGGGTCCCTGAAGGGGGGATTGGTATGCAGCAATCCCTTGAAAAATTTAGAAAATACAGGATGAGCTGAAAAGGAAGAGTGCTTGCCTCCTGAGAGGAAGGCAGAGACAGCTGCCAGATGCACTCTTAGTGTAGCTGTTCTGAGTCCCAAGCTATTGAGGTGAACCATATAGTCAAGGACTGTGGGCAGGCCAGCAGACTCTGGAGAAATATGCTTCCCAGAGCACCATATACTGTAGTAAATCTTTTCCACTTGGAATTGTCAGTGTTTCTGGTGGAAGACTTTCGAGAAGCCTTTAAGATATCCAGAACACCTTGAGAGAGGTGTAAATCAGCAAATTCTAACTCTTCAAGAGCCAGGCCTTGAGATTGAGAGATTTGAGATTTGGATACCAAACCCTTCCCTGAACACATGCTAACAGGTTGTAATTCCTGGGAAGAGACAGGGGAAGGTGGACTGCTAAGAACAACAAGAGAGGGTACCAGGGCTGTCTGGCCCAGTCTGAAGCAATCAGAATCACCTTGCAGGGTTGAGACCTAATTTTGACTAGCACCTTGAACAGGAGAGGGAAGAGGGGAAAGGCATACAGGAACTTCCCTTCCCAATTGAGAACTGGGGCGTCCAGGGGGACTGAGACCAACACTGGGGGCCTGCAGCAAAAGAGAGGAAGTTGGTGATTGTCTGGGGCTGCAAAAAGATCTATCTGTGGGTGCCCCATCTGAGAAGATCACCTTCAAAATCAGGGATCCAGGGACCATTCGTGATGGCCCTGAGATATCCTGCTGAGAGCATCTGCCAGGACATTGTCCTTCCCTGGAGGTGCACTGCTGTAAGAGAGGCGCTCAGGAATAGGCCAGAGACCACAACTCATTGCCTCTGTGCACAAGGCTGTAGACCAGGTGCCCCTTGCTTGTTGATATACCACATTGTGGTGGTATTGTCTGTCCTGATCTGAACTACTTTGTTCCGAACAGACCTGGAAAAGCTTGAAGTGCTAGAAACACTGCTCTGAGTTCTAACAGACTGATGTGAAGCAGAGATTCCTGAGAGACCACAACCCTTGGGTGGCCAGGTCCCCAAGTGGGCTCCCCACCCCAAGAGGGAGGCATCTGTAGTAAGGATTAGAGAATGAGACTGAGTGACAAAAGGAACTCCCTGTCTTAGATTGTCCTGATCCTGCCAACACTGCAACGCCTGGATCAGGGTTCGAGTCACTGAGATTAGTTTGGTCAGAGGATCCTTTTTCTGAGACCAGAAGGCTCTCAAGTGGAACTGAATGTCCCTCATCTGAAATCTTGCTCCCTGAACCACTGCTGTAGAGGCAGCCATGTGTCCCAGCAGCTGCAGAAAATGCCTTGCTGGTTGAGACACCTGGAGGGTGAATGAAGAGGCCAGTGAGGTGAGGGTCCTGGCCCTGTCCAGGGGAAGGAAGGCTCTTGCCTTTACTGTATCCAGCTCTGCCCCTATGAAGGTGAGGAGCTGCACAGGCTCTAGAACTGACTTTGAAAGATTCAGAAGGAAACCTAGAGAAGTGAGCAGTTGCTGAGTTATCTATAGGTGTGACTTGACTTGGTCTGGAGACTGGCCTACTATGAGCCAGTCGTCCAGGTATGGAAAGATGGAGATCTTTTTTCTCCTTAGGAAGGCAACCACTACTGCCAGGCATTTTGTGAACACCCTTGGAGCAGAAGTTAGGCTGAAGGGCATTGCTCTGAATTGATAACGGCCTGAGGGCAGCTCGAACCTGAAGTACTTTCAGTGGGAGCTTCTGATGAGAATATGGAAATAGGCATCCTTGAGGTCCAGGGAAACTAGCCAGTCCCCTGGCATTAGAGAGGGTAGAATTATTCCCAGAGTCACCATTTTGAACTTTGGCTTTAAAAGGTGCTTGTTTAAATATCTGAGATCCAGGATGGCCATTCTCCTGTCTTTTGGGGTTAGGAAGTACCTAGTACAATCCTTTTCCCTTGTGTGGGGTAGAACCCTCTCTATGGCTCTCAGAGCCAGAGGAAGAGACCTCTGCCTCTAGGGCAAGTGCCTCTGAAGGACTTGCAGGTGGGAGGATCTGGTTCTCATCTTTGGAAATTTTCGAAGGTGAGAACCAGTCCCTGGCTTACTACTTCCAGGACCCATTTGTCTGATGTTAAAGACATCCAGTCCTGGACAAAGTAAGCCTGTCTGCCCCCTACAGGTGGTGGAGAATCGGCCCTGGCAAACCCATCAGGGTGCCTGTTTGGCAGGGGCTTTAGGCTGAGGGGTGGAAGCAGGTCTGCTTGTACCCCGTCTGCCTCTCCCTCTGAAGAACCCCCTATGAGCATAAGCAGAAGAGGAGGCCTGGGCTTGGTAGAAAGGCCTATGAAAGGCCTGCCCCTGCCCCTGGAATGCTGCCTCTGGGGGGTGGCTTGCCTTTCCTTGGCTTGAGCACTCCTATAGGTGGTCCTGTATTCATCCATTTTCTTCATGTAGTTCTCTGTTTGCTCCCAAACAGAGAATTACCTAACAGGAAAATCCATGGCCTTAGTCTGGGTATCCTGAGACAGGCTAGTACATCTGAGCCAAGCCATCCTCGAAGGGCCACAGATGTAGCCATGACTCTAGATGAAACATCATTGGAGTCCACTGCAGCATGAAATTGCACTTGGATGCCTCAATACCATCTGCAGCCACCTGCTCCAGCTCCTTGGCAAGCTGGCCAGGGACCTGTTTAGCTAAAGCCATTACAGTGTCCCATCTAGATTTCTGATCTCTAGCTGTATAGGCCATATAATTAGCCTGCCTGAGTCCCAAGGATGCTGCCATGTACTGTTTCTTTGCCATGGCATCAATCCTCCTGGAGTCCTTATCTGGTGGGTGTGAAGCAAAGGGTATATTTGCCTTATCACAGGCAGCAGCCTGCACTACCCCAACATGGCTGCATTGCTGGGAAAGGAACTCCGTATCTGAGCCCGAGAGAGTATACCTCTTGTCCATTCTCTTGTCCCAGGAGGTACAGAATTAGGAGTCTTTAAAATTTTTATTGTCTGTTTCCCAAAGGACTTATGAAGGGGAATAGACAGCCTCCCGGACTCTGGGATATCCATCATCTCAACATAGTCAGGCTCCTCCTGATCTTCCACAGCTTCTTCCATAGGAAGCTGAAGAGTTTCAGCCACTTTTTTGTAGAAAATAAAATGGGAAGGGGACTCAGAAAGCCTAGGAGGAGAAACCCCTGAAGGTCTGTCTGGGGAGATGTCCGGGTCAATGGGCACATCCAGATTTCCGTAATCACCATCACTATCCTCATACTCTCCTTCCTCCTCCTCCGGCTCATAAAAATCTTCTAAATTATAATCTGGAACCAGGGGAACCGACCGAACCGAGCACCTTCCCGATGGTGCCGGTTCGGTCGGAACCGGGGTTAGCGATTGAACAATCCTTATCGCTTTGGCTATTCCATCAGCGGTCGGAGAAAGAAGCTGTGGATCTGCACCGGCCGATTTATCCCTTCTTTTTCTTTTAACCAGAACAGACTCCTCAGAGTCGGTTCTCCTTTGGCCCGAAGAAGTTTCGCCCTGGTCAGAGGGCACTCCTTCTGGTTCGGTTGGAACCGAACCAGGCTGGCCATCCGGGTCAGCAGACTTCTTGGCCTCCCTTTCCCTGAGCATACCAACTCTCTTTTCCAGGGTAGCTGCAGGAAAATTCTTGCAAATCTGGCAATCTGAATCAAGATGGTCAAACCCCGGACAATAAACACAGGTGGTGTGGGGGTCAGCCTTAGCAAAGGCTTCCCCACACATACTACAGTGTTGAAACCCAGTGGGCCCGGTTTTTCTTTTGGGTTTCTCAGACATGGCCAGTCTAACAAAACTTACCCTTTTCGGCAATCCATGGGCAGACACCCCTTATCGGTTCCTGACAGCATTACAGGTCGTGGAAAAAAGCGTAATGAAATCCGTTTTTTTTAGAACCGATAAGGACTGGTTACCACACTCTAAAAGTAGAATAAACTTTTTTGAACAAACCTGATCGGTTCAAACCGAACCGATCCTACGCTTACAAGTTCCACACAGAAGAACAAGAAAATAAACCTATCTAGTACTCACGATACCACAGAGAGAGACTGAACCGACAGGTTAACAGATTAAATTTGGTCGAAAACCGAGGAAAACGCACTTTAACCGACAAACTTGAACCGAGCAAAGGAGAAATCTCTGGAGCCACTGTTCAGTGAGGCGGAGTAAAGAATCTGACGGTTTGAGTTCAAACAGCAACAGACAGAGTCTCAACCGAGCTCGAGCTCAGCGTTCCATGCCTGGCATGGAAAGTTAACTCTTTCATTTCCGGGGCAGTTCAAAGGTTGGACATCACTGCATATGTCAGAATACAGCAAGACTTCATGTTGTTTGAAGAGGCTTTGGAGGTTCGACAGCCAGTGTAGGCCTCCACAGAGGTGATCTGGCCATGGATACAGATTGAGCCATGTCTTCCTGAGTAAGGACCGGGAGAACCAGGCTCTGAGAGATCGAGTCATCAGTCTCGTCTGACAAACGGTCAAGAGACCCGAGGAAGATTTTGATGGTCTACTCAACCACAGTCAAGACTGACAAGCAAGATAGGGGTACCGGGGAACTCTCAACACTACCCTCAACCAAGGTAGCTTTGACCAAATTGAGCGGTCAGGGGAGCCGAGAGATTGGGAGATGGTCCCATGAACTGAGCCAATGGCACTTGTGTTTCTTGCTGCAGTGGCCAGGACTCTCCCCAAGGTCTGCAGGGCCATGCACATGTCAAAGAAGCTTTTCTATGAAAGATCCTCCAAGGCTGGACCCAGTCAGGAGAAAAGCTTTAGCTGAGGAGGTGTACATTGCAGCAGCTGCAGCAGCAGTCGCCAAGGCCTGCTTTTGGCCTTTGGATCCTGTTCTGAAGTTCAGCTATTGGTAAGCCAGTGATTCCGGAAACATAGAGAGGCACAAGCCATGTCATTCTGCCCACCCAGGAAGTACAGGCATGAGTCGCGCAGGTCGGTGACCAACATCTACTGGCAGCACGGAGTGCCGAAGTTAAATCACGGTTTCTGTGACTTCATGATCCATTGAGGGGAGTCGAACAACCAAGAATTAAGTTGATAAGGGAAGTTTAAGAGGGATGTGAGGAAATACTTCTTCACAGAAAGGGTGGTGGATGCCCAGAACAACCTGCCAGAAGTAGGCGGTAGGGGCAAAGACTGTGGGGAGCTTTAAACATGCGTGGGACAGGAAATACAGGTTACTCACCTGTAACAGGAGTTCTAGGAATGGTATATGTTGTTCATCCACACTTATTGGCAGGTTCCTTGCTGCTTTAATTCTTGCCGGAAGGTCTTCAAGCTGGCTCCTCCCACCCACCCGGGTGGTAAAACTCTCGGCTCGGCCCCATGACGCCAGATCTAGCCCGCTGGAAGCCAGGTTGTGCGTCGAAGCCGGGGAGGTCGGGTGGGTCGTGTGGATGAACAACATAGGAAAATTACGTACCTACCGTAATTCTTGATCTTCTCTTGTATCTTCACCATTCATTACTTCCTGGGTGTAAGCCGGAGGCGCGCACCGAGCCACGGGAGCTTTTTTTTTTTTTTTTACGCCCGTCAAAGCGACGCTATGCGCCATGCGCGAGGGGCGGCTTAGTAGCGATGAGACTCCTCCAACTCAGTTCTGTGAGCCGGAGAGGCAAAAATGAAAGCAGAAAAAAGATAGCGAGGCAAGATAGCAGAGGATAGCAAAGCAAGGAAGAATGAACTGAAAAGAATAAGCCGATGGAGGAAGGACAGAGGAGATAAGAACATCCCTAGCCTAGGGAGTGCAGGGCCTCCTTACCTGGGCACTTTAGGAGGAGAGATGAGTAAGGAAATGAGAAAATAGAAGAAGAAGAAGAAGAGAAGAGAGAGATGGGATGTTGAAGGGACCAGAATGCCTACCGAGCATAGTTAGCTTGTAGCTGAAGGCTCGACTAAAGGGAAGCAAGAATCCCCGGAGATAGAGCTGAAGAGAAGGTTCACACCCGCTTAGACAGACTCAGGAGGGCATAGTCCTCATCTTCAACATGCCATTGTTTGACACCCACCTGGCTCCTTGGCCGGAAGGCCTTTAACTGGAGGACAGCCGAGAGGGAAGAATAAAACCCAGCATGAGAGCGCTGCTCAGGGTTTAGAAATGGAAATGTAAGCCTTTCATGCTCCAAGATAGAAAGGGACTCAGACTGACTGGCTAAGGCCGCCAAGGCTTAGGCTGGCTAAGATTGGATATGGTCAGCAGAGCTCTACTGTAAAATTGTCCAGGAGGACATTAAGGAGAAACCACTTAGCAAAACAGCGTTAAGGATAGCCTACCTTCTCATTTGCCTTCTTGTTTGATTTCTCCTTTTTTTTTTTTTACAGATAAAAATTTTTTTTTTAACTAGATGCATGACCAGATACCAAGATGCCTATAGTAGCGGAGAGAGTTCCCAGCATTTTTTTTTTTTTTTTTTTTAGAAGAGAAAGGAACAGACGGCATTGCCTCTGCTCTGCAAGGCAAGAATAGAGGGGGGATTAGATTAGGGCAACTATCTGAACACGGGATTGCAGGATCAAAACTGAATAGCCTGAGCCAGGCCAAACAACTCCAGAGGTATCTTGCCATAAGAATAGCAAGAGATAGTTGTGCAGTCTGATCGCCAATGCAATCCACGAGATGGCCCATGAATCTAGAGTAAATAATTTTCTGGATTTTAAACCCCCAGAAGATTTTTTTTTTTTTTTTTTTGGAAAATGAAGCAATTTTCCTATATTTTTATAAATGCAGAGAGGAAGGAGACGGAGGTGGAGAAGCCACAGGAAGAGGCCACTGAGGGGATGGTGGAGGTGAGAATGAATGGTGAAGATACAAGAGAAGATCAAGAATTACGTAGGCACGTAATTTTCCTATCTTCCCTGTCAATCTTCACCATTCATTACTTCCTGGTAGATTAAGCTCCTCTCCCTGGAGGGAAGAGGCCACACCCTGAGGGAACAAGATTCCCAGCCTTCTGTTGGTGAGAAACAGAAGGAGAAGACCTGGCTTATTCAGAAAACCCAAGTGGAGAAGAGCTAGGAGGTGCCTCCCGAGGACGAGGAGACGGAGGAGCCCCTGTAAAGTCTTCTAGCTCTGAAGAGAAAGACGGGTCCCCGGAAGGCGGAGCGATCACCCCACGCCGGGCCAGGGGTGACAACCTGGAAAGACGAAGCCATGCCGTCCGCCTGATGCAGATCGCTGTCCCGCAAGCCTGGAAGCCACCTCATTGCGCCATAAGATGCCCTGCTTGGTGTCTTGCCAGCTCCAGGCCTACTGCTGGAGAGGGCAACGCTTGTCTGGTTTGCTCTGTATCAGGCATAGATGCCAGCAGCTGGGACATCATCGACTACAGATGCGGTTGCAGGCAGGGCAGAGCCTGATGTGATGCAATACATGCACTCGCATCGAGAAGAAGAGAACACTCTTCGCCTCCAACGGTCGAACTGGAGAGAGTCCGAACCGTGGGCGGTCGTGGCGCCAGGCAACGCGCCCAGGAGTATCCAGGTATACCAAACCTGAGGACGGGTTGGGAAGGAACCTAGAGACTCAGAGGGGCACACACCACGCTGGCAGTCCGCGGCTGGGAAGAAGCGCAGGGGACTGCCATGACCGGATAGACGCCTCCTGGAAGGGGATAGGCCAGGAAGGTACCACCAGATGCTGGGCACTGAATTCACGCGTCTCCCGTTCGGTATTGTCTCATCGAACGTAGGAAATCTGGAGATCCCTCACCATCCTCGAGAGGAAACGCTGATATTCTGTGAAATCAGCATCGGAGGACAGATGAGAAGGGGGTTCCTCTCCCTCGGAGGAGGGAGACGAGGATGATGGGGAACTGGAATGCCCAGAGGATTCCTGCGGCGGTGGGGAGAGTCGAAAGACCCGCTCATGCATGTATCTAACATATGAGGGGAAGGCCGCCGCAGAACCCCTGAACTGCCCCCAGGATAACGGACCCGTAGGACCGACATGGCCTGGGAGCGGGGTGTGAAGGCAGAGAGATGGGAGAGGGGCACCTCCGCGGAGGTAACTGCTCTCTGCGAGGGCTCTGGAATCCGGGGAAAGGGGCCCTGGAAAGAGGGATCCCGGATATCAGACCAGGCCGCAGAACGGAACTCTGGGGAAGCGGAGCCTGGAAGAGCCCTGGGGGAGAACCTCCCCTATGACGACGCCGGGACTGCATGGATCCAGAAGGGCAGTCCGCACAAACGCCGCCGGAGGACACCCTAGAACCCTGGAGGGAGGGGCGAGGCTCTGCACTTCGGCTCCTGGCCACCCCCCCTGGAGTGGCCAAAGAAGACCGAGCAGCAGACCCCCTGCCCCTCAACCCCTCGGACTCCGAGAGGGCCCTCCTCCTCGACCACAGCGTCCCCCTGTCCCTAGAGAGGGCAACAGCACCCCGTAAGGTAGCTGTCACCGGGCCTCCAGAGAGGGAGCCTCCCGCGTCACCCCCACGCCTGCCCCCGGGCTCCCGCCACCCCAGCCGGGGAACCCCAGGAGACGCACGGAAGGGGGACAGAGGGAGGGGTCCGCGCCTGGCACCTCTAGCCACCGGGACCCAGAATCAAGAGTGGGGGTGCCAGGATGGGTCCACGTCTGAATCATCGCCTCCGAGGAGGACGAGATCAGCAGACCTCAATGCTGGCCACCCTAGGGGTCCCGAGGGCCACGGGCGAACGGCCCGTCGCACCAAGGGAGGCGCCGCCGCCTCCTTCACGCCGTAGCAGCCAGGCCTAGCTTCACCCTCAACGGTGGCCGCAAGGCCGGCACCGCCTGGAGGAAGGACAAGGCCCACGGCGCTGGGCGCTGCTGAAAGCGTAGGCGGCATCACCGACGGCGCCGCTTTGTTCATCGGGCGCCGCTGAACGGCGGTGAGGCCCAAAGCGGCATCGCTAACGGCGCCGCCTCGATCACCGGCGCTACGAACGGGCGCCGATCCTAGCGGCGCTAACGACGCCGGCCTGACCACTGCACCGCGAACGGCGCCAGGATCCGAAACGGCGCCGAAAGGCGGCGTCGAGGGTCCACCCGAGCCAGGCCCAAAAGTCGAGGGCCTCGCCACGGGGGAAGCCTGCACCTCCGAGGTGACTGCCGAGGCGGTGTCGGCGCCCGCCCCGGAGGACTACGACGCCCTCGACACCGCTGGAAGGGCCTCCTCCTCGGCAAGAAAAGACAGGAGACCCTCCTCCTCAGACCGTGATAGGCCCGGAGGGGACCCGGGGAAGGGCCTAGAGACCTTACTGAGAATCCCTTGAGCTTGAACGCCGGACTTCGAGGACACGGGCGTCCATGGAGAAACAGGCGTCCGATCAATCCATGTCATGGTTGGGTCCCAGGCAACGAAGACAAACGCATGCCGGTCCGAGACGGAGAAATGCCGGCCACAGTAACACCGACGCATAAGGGCGGCGTCGATCTGGAACACGTCAGCCGGAACCGGACACATCACAAATCAACAAGAAAAACAGTAGGAAAGCACACCGGCGCGCTTAGAAATAAAAAGAGCGGTCTTACCGATTGGCGTCGAAAAGGGAAAGAGGAGTCATGAGCGCGGTCAAAATATGGGCGGCTCCGAAACAGGTGCTGCCTCGTGGCGGGAGAAACAGAACTGAGTTGGAGGAGGGTCGATCGCTACTGGCCAGCCCCTCGTGCATGGCTGATAGCTCTCGAGGGCGGGCCGTTAGGCAACTAAAAAAAAGCTCCCGTGACGGGTGCGCGCCTCCGGCTTACACCCAGGAAGTAATGAATGGTGAAGATTGACAAGGGAAGATATACCATTCCTAGAACTCCTGTTACAGGTGAGTAACCTGTATTTCTAGGGACATGGATATGCTGTTCAATCCACACTTATTGGCAGACTCCTAGCAGTTCTCCAGGAGGGGAGGCAAGGCGCACACCCCGATACTTACTTGGGAAAAGAGACTGGAGAACCGAGGCCCCAAAACCAGCATCCTGGCATGACTCAAGGTCGATGTGGTAGTGGGTAATAAAGGTATGTGCCGACTTCCAGGTAGCAGCCCTGCAGATATCCTGGATAGGAACATCCCTGGAAGCAGCTACCGATGCAGCCGTATGTTGGGTAGAATGAGCTCTTATCCCTCTGGGAGGCTCCATGCCCGCCAACCTATAGCAGAACTCTATGCAATAGGTGACCCACCTGCTTATCGTCCGCTTGGCTGCAGGTCTGCCAGGTGCGGCTTCAGCGTAGGTGACAAACAGCTGGCGAACCTCTCCCCGAACTTCAGCCATCCGCTCCTTATAATGAGGACTCTTCTAGGGTCCAAAGTATGGAGCCTATATTCAGCCTCAGAGGTGTGACTGGGGTAGAACACCGGCAGAGTCAACACCTGGTTAAGGTGAAACTCCGACACCACCTTCGGAAGGAATTTCGGGTGGGGGCGCAGGACAACCTTGCCCCTGTGGAAGACCAGATAAGGAGACTCGATGGAAAGCGCCTGGAGCTCTCCCATCCTTCAGGCTGACGTGATAGCCACCAAGAAGGCGGTCATCCATGGGGGAAAGGAGTAGAAGAGGCCCGGGGTCCACGGCTTCGAGAAGGCATCTCCCTGCAGTGAGCTCTGCTGAGGGGGCCGGGCATGGAACAGACTCAGCTTCACATTCTTCCTGGAGGCAAACAGGTCCACCTGAGGCGTGCCCCAGTGGGAGAACAGGTCTTGTACTACCTCCAGCAGGAGAGACCACTCGTGAGACGCAGCCCCTGTCCGGCTTAGGGCATCGGCCAGGGTGTTGGAGGCTCTTGCCACGTGAATGGCTAGGAGATCCGCCTCCAGGCTGTGCACGAGGGACCATATGTGGAGAGCTTCCTTGCATAACAGCATGGAGCGCGTCCCGCCCTGGCAGTTCAGACAGTACATGGTTGTGATATTGTCCGTCTGGACCTGAACCACTTGACCCTGTAGAAACGGAGCGAAGGTGGTGAGAGTTAGACGGACCACTCGGAGCTCCAGCAGGTTGAAATGGCATCGGGACTCCCGAGGGGACCAGAGGCCGTGCGCTCGGTGTTCCCCCAGATGGGCACCCCAACCCATCAGAGATGCATCGGTCGATAGAGAGACCATCGGCTCAGGGCGGACGAACGGGATGCCCTCCTGCAGATGTGCCGGAATGATCCATCATTGGAGAGCATTCCACATCTCCTGGGTCACTGTCACGGGCTGGTCCAATGGATCACAGCGTTGTGACCACTGGCTGGCCAGTCCCCATTGAAGGGTACGCATGTACCAATGGGCCCAACAGACCACGCTAGTGCAGGCCGCCATGAGGCCCAGGAAGTCCCGGGCAGGACGCAATTGCCCAACCAGAAATGATTGGGCAAAGGAAGAAAGAACTTCGGCTCTGTCCGCCGGGTGCCGTGCTCTGGCTCGTAGAGAGTCGAGCTCTGCCCCGATGAACTGTATCACCTGCTTTGGCACGAGTTCCGACTTGGCCTCGTTGATGAGGAGGCCAACCTGAGAGCAAACTTGGAGGGCCAGATATCTGGACCACTCCGCCTCCGCTCTGGAGGGGCTGCAATCAGCCAGTTGTCCAGGTAGGGGTACACCCGGACCCTTTGAGCGCCATGAGAAACGCTGTCACCACTGCCATGCATTTGGTGAAGACCCTGGGAGCTAGGAGAGTCAAGGGCATGGCCCGAACTGTGATCCCTCCGCCTGAAGCGGAGGAATCTCTGATGGGACGGACGGATTAGGACGTGAAAGAACGCATCCTGGAGGTCCAGGGAACAAAACCACATGCCTCATTCCAAGGATGGGATTATCTGAGCCAGAGTGACCATCCTGAAGGTCTGAGACCTTAGGAACTTGTTCAGGTCGTGCAAGTCGAGAATGGGGCGCCAGCCTCCCGTCCGTTTTGGAACCAGGAAGTACCTGGACACAAACCCCGGGTCTGGAGGAGGATCCGCCACCTTCCTGATCACCTCTTTTTTGAGGAGCAGGGCAATATCGGCTTGGCGGGCCGACAGCGAGGCTGCGGACCCCGTGGCCCCCCGAGGGGCGACGGCTTGAAAGGGTGGAGCCTGTTCGAACTCCAGAGGCAGGCCTTTTCCTACCACCTCCAACACCCAGCGGTCCGTGGTGATAGCGGACCAGGCGGAAAGGAAGTGGCGGAGCCGTCCCCCCACGAGGGGAACCCAGGGGGGAGTGACGAGGCTGGGGGCGGCACCCCTCAACCCGTCACTGAGCAGGCTTGGAGGAGAAACCGGAGGAGGAACTGGCCGAGGGACCTCCTAGGCCTATACCTCCTAGCTTCCTGTTGGAGGAAGCCGCTGGCTTGGGTTTGGGATGCGCGCCAAGCGATCGCGAGCCTGCTGGCCCTGTTGCTGGTGCTGCTGGGCCAGTCGAGACGCAGGGGCCGAAGGACGAAAGGACTTCTGCTGCTGATGGCGGCCTTTTTCCCTCTGGGCGGAGGTGACCGAGTCCAGGGTGGCATTGGACTTCTCGATCCGCTGGAGGTGTCCCTCCACTCCAGGGCTGAAGAGGTCAGTCCCCAAGAAGGGGACATCCGCCAACTTGTGCTGGGTATCCGCCGTGAAGGTGGATATCCTCAGCCACGCCCTGCGGCGCATGGCCACCATGGCCGCTACTGACCTGGCACAGGAATCACCTATGTCCAGAGCAGTCTGAAGCTGCTGCTTCGCCACCGCCCTACCCTGGTCCTGCACCTGGCGGGCCGTGGTCTGCAGGTCAGTCAAGAGATGAGGAACAACCTCATCCAGGGAGCCCAAGAGGGCATGGGAGAAGTGTGCCATCAGCACGGCCGAGCTGGCCTGTCGGAGGCCGAGGGAGGACACAGCGTACACCTTGCACCCAGCAAAGTCCAGCTTTTTGGACTCTTTGTCGGGGGGCTTATCCACACCCCGAGTGTTACCGGAACGCCGGAAAACGCTGTCGGTAACTAACCCCTCGGCAGAGGGGTGCTCCGAGAAACCGGGCAAGGAGCCGGTAGGGACCGCATACTTCCTGGCCATCCTGGCCGAGGGCGCAGGACAGGAAGCAGGCCGCTGCCAAAGCCCCAAGGCTGGGCCGACAATGGACTCAGCCACCGGAAAGGCCTCCGTGGGGGAATCCGCTCGGTCCAGTATCTCCGTCAGGGGATACTTGGCCTGTTTGGACACGGGCTCGAGCTGCATCCCGGTGGATTCCGAGATGAGTCGAAGCAGACCCAAGAAGTACGATGGGCTATTGTCCAATGACTGGCCCCTGGAGGACTCCAGGTCGACCTGCCTGGAGAACAGGGAGGAGTCGTCGTCGGATTCCGAAGAGTCTGCGAAGAGCTGCCTCGGCCCTGAGCCACCCTCCACCTGCCGAGGACGGTCGGGAGTGAGGGTGACCAACAACCTGTAGGGCAGGCCGTGACCCGACCGAGAATCCTTGGTCGGTGCCCCCGACTTCGGTTGGCGAGGCGGAGGTTCCACCACAATTGATGGCGCAGCTGGTTTTGGCCGAGCAACCGGCTCTGGAGCGGGCAACTCGACTGGGGCGAGTGGTTGCTTCGGTCGTTCAGGCGACAGCCACTTTATGGCCGGGGGTTGGACCGGGGTCGGCTTAGGCCCGGACAACAGCAACTGCTGCCACATAAGCTCCTCGTAGCACCGGCGTAATTTACGCCAAAGCCTCCCCTCATCTGAGGAAGAGAACGAGGAGGAACTGTGTTGCCGCTAACCTCGGTATTGAGACCGAGACCACCGATGTCGGCGGGAACGGCTAGACCGAGAAGAGGTCCGAGACCGAGACCTCGGGGACCGAGTGGGTATGAGAAGGGCGGGGACACCCGCCTTCCCAGCTCGGCACTTTAAACGGGACTGCGGCCCAGAAGGCACAGGCAGATCTCGGTTTCCACCGGGGGGACCGGTGAAGGAGGGTTGTCAGCTTCTCCAGTCGACAGCCCGCCTAACGGATCGAGAAAAATCTTGACTTGTCGATGGGAGTCTCGGCAGGCTGGCCTGACGGGGGCACCGTGAAGCCAGCGGCCACAGCTGCAACCTCGACCGAAGTCGACGGTCGGCTATCCGAGGAAGGGGACCTCTCCCGCTCCCATGAACGCAGACGGTGGGACTTACCTTCGACTCCTTCTTCTTGGGCCGAGAAAAATGTCCCGATGGCCCCTCTCCCTTCATGGAAAGGGACTGACAAAGCTCCTTGAACGAGCCGTGATCACGAGGAACTCAGAGAGAGCGGATAAATGCCGCGGTCGAGGAGGAGGAAGATGCGCCTGGGCCGCCCTCCTCGAGGGGCATCATCTGCTTGAGCTGCTCAGCCGAGCCAGCCGCGGACACCGCCCAACGAGCCTCTTTTGATTTTACCCGGCAGGAAACGCTTTCTCGGTGCCCGAGCCTAATCGGCAGCACGATCGTCCAGGACGCTGGCCGAGAAAGAGCGGCCAACTCGCAGGCCTGCGGGTCGTGATCTAGGCCTAGGCAGTAGACGCACGTGGAGTGCGGATCCATCCTGGACATTTTCTGCCCGAAAGGGCACCTCTGAAAGCCGGGAATAGATAAGTCCATCGCAGCTGTGAGGGAAGATGAAGACCGAAATTTAGAAAACTTCAAAACCAATTTCGGATGAACCGAAGAGTTAGGATCCAGTCTAAAACGCAGAGCGCTAAGGAGGGAACCTGAACTTCCAAGCGGTAAGGAAGATCTAGCGTCATGGGGCGGAGCCGAGAGTTTTACCACCCAGGTGGGTGGGAGGAGCCAGCTTGAAGACCTTCCGGCAAGATTTAAAAGTGGCAAGGAACCTGCCAATAAGTGTGGATTGAACAACATATCCATGTCCCTAGAACATGGGTATAATTAATTGAGGTAAGAGAAGACAGATGGACACCTGTGACCAAACAGAGTCCAGGGTGTGATGTTAGGCAGGGAGAACAGGGCAGAATAGATTGGCCTACCAGTCCTTTTCTGCTGACACATTCTATGTTTCCATGAAAAATACTCTGAAAAACAATTATCGCCAAATGTGCAATAACCAAAGCAGAAGCTGCCAAGGAGGGGACCTGGTCTTCCAGTGGAAAGATTTGACATCATGGGGCAGAGCGGGGGACATAACACACAGGTGGTGGGAGGAGCTTAGCTTAAAGACATCTGATGGAAAGCCTGTTCCAGTTAGACTGTGACAGTGTGGGTAACTGGACTGTATCCACTCCCCTAGAACATATCCGTCATTTTACAGTGTAACTAAACATATCACAGTTTTGCAACAGCTAGCAATAAAGTGCAGCCTAGCAGAAACAAAAAGTACATACATGTTAGAACAAGAGTCTTTGAAGCCCAAGGGATATTAGTGTACATTTCCGTGTTGAATAGGAAGAAAGCAAAAACAGGTAACTCACCTATAACAGTAGTTCTAGAAGTGGTATATGATGTTCATCCACACTTCAGGCAGTGTTCTTTTTCCCTTTAAATCATCCAGAATGTCTTCAACCTGGCTCCTCCCACCCACCCGGCTGGTAACTCCCCTAGCACCGCCCCATGACGTCAGCTCTTGCCCGCTGGAAACAAGACCAGTGTGCCACTTGCCAGGGGAGATCGGGTGAGTCAGTGTGGATGAAGATCATATACCACTCCTAGAAAGTACAGTTGCATACTTAGTAAAAAGGTAGATCTTTGAGGGGTATCTCTTGCAGCAGGTAATACACTTGGGTTGTCGCCAGAGGGCACTCTTGTGCACGGCAGCTATCTTCAAGCAGTCTTTTCTAGGGGCCGCTCACACATTACTTCATCATTCTGCACCTATATAAAAGAGTGGGGGGCCCCAGGTATCTTCAGTTCCCCACCAGATTCAGCTCGCTAAGCGAGGATCGAGGGAGAGTCAAGGTACCTTATGTATCCCCTATGTATATAGGTATATTTGGATCAGAAATTGTTCTATTAGAGAAGGAGGCGGGATGGAGGGAGGGAGGGAGGATTGTACCTGCTACAAGAGATACCCCAGAGGGTGCTCTTGTGCACGGCAGCTTTCTTCAAGCAGTCTTTTCTAGGGGCCGCTCACACATTACTTCATCATTCTGCACCTATATAAGAGTAGGAGGCCCCAGATATCCTCAGTTCCCCACCGGATTCAGCTTGCTAAGCGAGGATCGAGGGAGAGCCAAGGTACCTTAGGTATCCCCCATGTATATATGTATATTTGGATCAGAAATTGTTCTATTAGAGAAGGAGAGGGATGGAGGGAGGGACTGTACCTGCTGCAAGAGATACCCCCCGAAGATCTACCATTACAGTAAGTATGCAACTGCACTATCTTCCACGGGGATAATCTCTTGTGGCAGGCAATACACTTGGGATGACTATCACGCAGTAAACTCAGGAAAGGTAGAAATGTTACGACAGAAGGCCTGGTAGGACTGCGCAGCCAAAGGCTGTCCTACGGCGAGAAGCAACATCTAAATTGTACTGCTTCGTGAAGGTATGTATTGTGGACCATGTGGCTGCATTGCAGATATCCGTGATAGATGCCTCTTTGAAGCAGGCCACTTAGTGGCCATGGCTCGAGTACAATGGGCTTGGACAGGTCCTGGTAATGGTTTGTTATACTTCTTATAACAAAAAGTTATACAATGGGCCAACCAGTTGGAGAAGGTCTGTTTTGCGACCGGAAAACCTTCCCTGGTTGAGGCAAAGGTAACAAAAAGTTGAGAAGTCTTTCCGAAAGGTTTGGTACGATTAATGTAATATCTCAAGGTGCGATGAACATCTAAAGTGTGTAGTAGGTATTCTCCTGAATTAGAATGCTCAGGGAAGTAGACAGGCAGTTCTACAGACTGATTTAAAGTGTGTTCCGAGACCACCTTGGGTAAAAAGGAGGGACTGGTACGAAGAGCCACACTATCTTTATTGAAGATTAAGTAAGGTTCTCTACACATTAGGGCATGCAGCTCAGAAATACGTTGAGCTGAAGTTACAGATACTAGGAATGAGGTCTTCCAGGTTAGGAAGCGGAGATCGCAAGTAGCTGCTGGCTCGAAGGGGTCGAGGGTCAGTTTTTTCAGCAGGAAAATCAAGTCCCATGGAGGGGTGAGCCATCTAATAGTAGGTTTGAGATGTAACATACCTCTCAGAAACATCTTGGCAAGGTGATGCTGATAGAATAATCGCCCTTCTTAAGGTTCATGAAAGACCGAGGTAGAGGCCAGATTGACTTTAACAGAGGAGTAGCTGAAGCTCGTAGAGGCGAGTGATGCCAAGTAGTTCAGTATCTTAGTCAAAGGACAAGAATAAAGAGCAAAAGACTGGGAAGCAGCCCATATGGAGAAGCATTTCCATTTGGGGTTATAGGTTTGCCTGGTAGATGGTTTACGTGAGGCCAAATGAATGCTGGCCACTGGTGAGGAGACTTGAAGGCGAGCTATGACAGCGTCCTCAGGAGCCAAGCGTGAAGGTGCAGTGACTTCAGGTTGGGGTGAAGAAGGGTTCCCCAATCCTGAGTCAAGAGGTCTGGCTTGATTGGCAATGGGATCAGGTCTACTACTGAGAGCTGTTGAAGTAGGGGAAACCACACCTGTCAAGGCCACAGAGGGGCTATGAGGATCATGGTCGCAGGTTCGAGTTGTAGTTTCAGTAAAGTCCGTTGAAGGAGTGGGATGGGATGGAAAGCATATAAGAAGAGTCCTGTCCACAGTTGGGACAGGGCATCTGTAGATGGTCCCTTTCTGTTTGGGATAATGTAATAATATCTGGGGAGTCGGTGACTGTCGGGGGAGGCAAAGAGGTCGAGGTGCGGGGTCCCCCACAACCAAAAGATCATCTGAAGAACTTCATGATGAAGTGTCCACTTATGCGTGGAGGTCTGGCAACTGAGAATGTCGGCCAGGGTATTGTGGCGTCCCAGTAGATGGATGGCAAGCAATAATAGATGTTGAAGTATGGCTTCCTGCCAAACCGCCATCACCTCCCTGCAGAGAGTGCGGGACTTGGTACCTTCTTGTTTGTTCAGGCAATACAATGCTGAGGTGTTGTCTGATTGGATTAGTAGTGGTCCTGGGGTAAAGTAGGGGTGAAAAGCCTAAAGGGCAAGGCAGACTGCTCTAATTTCCAGTAGATTTATATGAGGAGGAATGGAGAATCAGGGCCACCTGCCCTGTGTCCTGTAAGGACCCAGGTGCGCCCCCCCAGCCATCGGAGGAAGCAGCCGTGGTCAACATTTGGTGGGGAGGTGGGGACTAGAAGGGTATGCCTTAAGATAGATTGGCACAATGGGTCCACCAATCTAGGGACGAGCATAGAACTGGAGTGACTGATTCTGTCCTCGAAATCCCCTGTTTTTTGTCTCCATTGACTCTGAAGAGTCCACTAGATTGATCTCATGTGTAGACGGGCAAAAAGCCACTGTGGGGATGGCCATGGCCATATGTCCCAAAAGGCATAACAGATGTCTGGCTGTGATAAATTGTTGAGTTTGTATCTGGGAAGTTAGAGTCTGTCTTGTCTGTCAGCAGGGAGGTAAGCCCTGACAGAGGTGGTGTCCAGAATAGCTCCTATATACTAGAGCAGCTGGGCTGGGGTTGGATTGGATTTGGGCCAGTTCACCGTAATTCCTAGGGACTGGAACAGAGTGAGGGTTGCCTGGAGGGACAAAAGCAGAGAGGTTTTGGAATCTGCTTTTATGAGCCAATCGTCCAAATACGGGAAGATGAAATGTTCTGTCCTTCCCGTCTCAGGGCCACCGCCTCCACCACCACAGCTGGCACTTGGTAAAGACTCTCAGGGCAGACGCTGTCCTAGCAGGTAGAGGTGAAGGAACTGGTGGTGGGCAGGGTGAATGGGGATATGTAGGTAGGCACCTTTCACGTCTAATGCGCATAGCCAATCCCCTTGTTTTAACATTAGCATAATGGATGTTAAAGTGACCATCTGGAACCTCTTGTACTGAATGTGTAGGTTCAATTGTCTGAGGTCTAGTATAGGTCTGAGATCCCTGGTGCGTTTGGGTACCAGAAAAAAATGGGAGTAAAATGCCTGATGGTACTCCAAAAGAGGAACCGAACAGACAGCATTCTTGAGAAGAAGTGCCTGGAGTTCTTCCTGAAGAATGGGGACATGGTTGGGTGGGTAAGAGACAGAGTGGGGAGGATTGGGGGGAGGCAGTGATGCGAGTTCCAGCGTGTGCCCCATCCAGATGATTTGAAGCACCCACTCGTCCAATGTTATCGTTTGCCAGGCCTCTAAATGGAGGGCAAAGTGACCACCCATGGTTTCCGAGGCCTGGTCGAGGAAGCCCGGGCAATGCCCCAGCTGGTCACTGGCAAGTGGGCTGACCATTTCCATCCGGCTGGGAGAACGGGAGCCCTTGGAGGTAGGAGAGGCGGTCATGGAGGAAGGGTGGGAACGACCACGGAATCCACCTGTGTGGGTACCAGTGTGTTTGCCACTTCTCTTTGATTTAAAAGAGGACTGGGAGTGGTACTGGTAAGATGGCTGAGAGGAATGATACATGTCACGTACTGTGCATAAGGTCCAACCTGGAGCCTGGAGATCATCCAGAAGAGTCTGGGTACTAGGACCAGAAAGTTTGGATCCTCTTCTGAGAAATACTCTTCATAGGAAGGAGGGGACCAAGCCAGAGAGGGTTCCCTATCACCTTGGAAGCATTTAGGTGGAGGGGTGGGAGAACAGGAAGGGAGACCCGCCTCTCCTGGAGTGGGAGGTTGAGAAATCCTCATCACTTCCAGAACCTGTTGCATCACTGCAGCCACATCCAGTGAGGTAGTAGTAGAGGGTGGGGTAGGTGGTTTCTGGGAAACCAGAGGAATCGTGAAGGAAACTGGACGTGAGGTATAAACAGTTCTGGCCCCTTGGTGATAAAGACCAGGGTCACGGTCCCTATCTGGTTGGCCCCTGTGACAGAATGGCTGTGAAGCAGACATCATCGAAGGGAAATGAACCACCATTGACGGGGAGTCACTGGAACTCAAAAGGTTCCATAGAAACTGCTGAAAGGGCGCCAGAAAGTGTCATCGATGAGAGAGTGTAAACTCCCATTGAAGAGGTAGCAGTTCTAGAGGGCATCGTCGATGGTGAAGCACCAGTAACGGTGGCCGTTGACGAATATCTGCCCGATGAGGATGATTTATCCTTATCATGTTTATGCTGTTTGTGTGAAGCTGTAGTGGAGGGCTCCTTGGGACGGGACCCTTTCTCTAAGAGAGACAATTTCTGTTCCATTAAGTGTGATTCAATCTCCTGCAGCCATTGTCGATGGGTTGCCTGGTTGAATTTCTGCCAGTGTTTGTAGGAGATGGTGTCGTGTGTGGGACCCAGACACCTAACACAATGGTGTGGTTGTCATAACAGTAGATCTTCCTACTGCAACGACATGATCGTAATAGTTATGACTTGCTTGTAGATTCTTTGGACATTCGTCGATGAAGATCGGAAACTGAGGGAAAATCCGTTCCCAGCTCACGTTCTCGTCGATGACTGCTTCATTAGTGCTAGCTGCTGTGTGTGAGCTGAAGATGGTGGGAAAATGAACTGAAGATACCTGGGGCTGCCCACTCTTCTACAGGTGGAGGATGATGATGTCATGTGTGGGCGGCCCCTGGGAAAGGTTTGCTAGAAGAAAGTTGCCGTGCACAAGAGTGCCCTCTGGCAATGACCGAAGTCTATTACTTGCTGCAAGAGATTATCCCTGTGTGAAGATCTACTGTTACAGGTAAGTAACCTGTTTTTCTAGGGACGTGGATATGGTGTTCTATCCACACTTCAGGCAGACTCCTAGCAGTTCTCCGGGAGGAGGGAGCAAGGCACACACACACACACCCTATTTATGGAACAGAGATTGGAGAATTGAGGCTCCAAAACCAGCATCCTGGCATGACTTGAGGTCGATGTGGTAGTGGGAAATGAAGATGTGTGCCTAGTTCCAGGTAGCAGTCAGACAGATTTCCTGGATAGGGACAACCCTGGAAGCAGCCAATGAGGCAGTGGTATGGTGGGTGGAATGAGCCCTAAGTCCTACGGGAGGCTCCCTACCTGCCAACCTACAGCAAAGGTCGATGCACGATACAATCCACCTGACAATCGTTCGCTTAGCTACTGGTTCACCAGGTGTGGCTTCAGTGTAGGTGACAAACAGCTGGCAAACCTCTCCCCAAACTCCAGCCGTGCGCTTTGTAATAGGTGAGCACTCGTCGCCGGTCCAAAGTATGGAGCTCGTGCTCGACCTCCGAGGTGTGGCTAGTGAAGTACACCAGGAGATTAATCACCTGGTTAAGGTGAGAATCAGACACAACCTTCAAGAGGAACTTCGGGTTGGGACGAAGGACAACCTTGTCCCTGTGGAAGACCAGGTAAGGAGATTACACCGAGAGCGCCTGGAGCTCACTGATCTTTCTGACTGACGTAATAACCACCAGGAAGGCAGTCTTCCATGACAGGTAAGACATCTCATACCTGTGCATCAGTTCGAATGGCTTGCCCATCAGCTTTGCCAACACCAGCAACAAGTCCAAAGGTGGTGGTGGATTACACACCGGAGGGGAAATGTGGTCAAGGCCTTTAAAAACCCACCAGACCACCTTCTCTTGCACCTTTGATGGCATACCAGCCCGCGCCCAGTATGCAGAGATGCCTGCCAGGTGCAGCTTAAGGGTTGTCAACCAAAGGCCCGACAGAGACGGACCAAAGGTAGTCGAGAATGATAGCCACTGGACAAGATAAGAGGTCAAGCCCCTTGCCCTGGCACCAAATGGAGAACCTCTTCCATTTGAAAGCACAGCATTTTTGGGTTGACTCCTTCCAAGAAGCCTCGACCACGGTGAGTACATCTTTGGAGAGACCCAAATCCTGGCACTTCTAGCCACTTAAGGACCACGCTGTCAAGTCCAGGGATTGAAGGTCCGGGTGGAGTACCATCCCCTGTTTGTAAGAGAGAGGGTCCAGGTGTGGAGTGAGACACCTCGGAAGGCTGCTGCTGAGGCTGAGGAGATCGGGGTACCAGAATTGGCAAGGCCAGTCCGGAGCCACCTGGATCATCTGAGCCTTGTCCCTCCTCGTCTTGAGCAACACCTTGTGGATCAAAGAAAATGGAGGGAAGGGCGTAAAGAAGGCCCAGGGTCCAGGGCCTTGAGAAGGCATCCCACTGCAGTGTTCCCTGCTGAGGGGGCAGGCACAATACAGCCTCAGCTTTGCGTTCTCCCTTGAGGCAAACAGGTCCACCAAAGGGGAGCCCACTAGGAGAAGACACTGTGTACTACCTCTGGGTGGAAAGACTACTCCTGAGACACCTCACCCACACGACTCAGAGCATCTGCCAGCTAGATGAAGACACTGGCCACATCGATGGCCAGGAGATCAGTCTCCAGGCTGCGCTCAAGGGTCCAAACACAGAGAGCTTCCCTGCACAGAGGAATGGAGTGCGTCCTGCCATGTTTGTTGAGGTAGTACACAGTCGTGATGTTGTCTGTTTGGACCTGAATGACCTGACCCCGGATGTGTGGAGCAAAAGCAGTCAGCACCAGAAGAACTGCCTGGAGCTCCAGCAGGTTGATATGGCACCTGCAGTCCTCAGGGGTCCAGAGCCCATGGGCTCTGTGTTCCCCCATCTGGGCATCCCAGCCCAAGAGGGAGGCATCGGTCGTCAGGATGACAGCTCTGGATGGACAACTGGGATACCTTTCTGCAGATGTTCCAGGAGATCGGGGTACCAGCCACTAGAGGACATCCCACATCAGCTGGGTCTCAGAGACCGGCTTGTCGAAGTGGCCCTTACACCGAGACCATTGGCGGGCCAGCTCCCATTGCAGAAAGTGCATTCTACAGCGAGCCCAATGGACCATGCTAGTGCGAGCTGCCATATATCCGAAGAGGCGCAGGAAGTCCCAAGCACGGTGCAACTGCCCAACCTGAAATGATCAGGCAAAGGAGGAGAGAGCCTCTGCCCTGTCCGCCGGAAGCCGAGCCCTGGCTCTGCAAGAGTCGAGCTCCACCCCGATAAACTGAATCACCTTCGAGGGCATGAATTCCAACTCGGCCTAGTTGACCAGGAAGCCAAGAGAGACGCAGGTCTGGAGGGTCAGATCCCTGGACCTCTCCACCGCCTGCCTGGAGGGGCCCACAATTAACCAGTCATCCAGGTAGGGGACTTGCAATTAGCCACCCATCCAGGTGGGGTATACTCAGACAGGTATAACCAGGCTCCTCTGTGCCTCAGGTAAGCTGTCACACTGCGATGCATTTGGTGAAGATTCTGGGAGCCGTGGATAGGCCGACAGGCAAGTTACACTGAAAGGTCATTTTAATAATAATTTTTGTGACGCTGCCCAAGCAGTGGAAAATTTATTTCTTTGCTATGCCGTCTCCCTCTCCCCGTTTGGATCGACCAGCCCCCCCTCGAACTGTAGAGAAAATTACATTTTGGTATCAATTTATTAATCCAACTGCATTCTAAGCTGAATAAATGAAATGTTCCAGTAACAATGTCTGCACCTATTAGTAGCATTTACCGTGATAAAGAAAAGTGGATATAAGTCAACAGTGGTGCAGTATCAAACAATAGTCAGATCCTACAAGTGTCATATATTGTTTGCATGGGTGTACTCAGTGCAGTTGGCCCTGACCGCAGAGGATCCGTGGATGACAGCTGGGGGACAATATTCTACTGAATTTTTTTTTTTACCCTAAGTGCTTTGCACACCTCGGTCTATTTACAGTAATTAGTCTGGAGGTCCAAGTGCTGTCATACATGGAGCATCTGGCTCTGGACATTTCTACACTGTCAGTGAAGGGAAGTGACTGATGTGAATATAATTAGTTTTAATATTGTTTCTCGAACCACAAATTGCATCAATATTAAGCTGCCCACCTTTACATTGATTTTGGTTATCTAATTATTTGGTGCATACTTTTAAAAATGCTTGTTTAATCAAATATTACATAAATAATGGAAAAAAAAAATTTCTGCACTTTAAAAATGTTTGATTCATTTTAGTAAAGGTGGGTAATTTATTGAATAACTAGGGTTTGTTGAACACATTTTTAATGTACCTGATTTGTGATAATACAGTTCACTTGATATAGCTATCATGTTGTAGTTGTTTTAATAATTTTCTACACTATATAAAGGACACTCGTGAATGAGTTAGCCATGCGCTCCGACGAAGAGGTAGTGTACCTCGAAGCACTGGGGCTGGTCTGCTGGGTTAGGTTGCTTATTTCACTCTCATTTGTAAATGGTGTTTTTAAACTTTGATGCCAGTAAAAAAAAAGTTTACGCTGATATCTGGAATGCTGGTTTTCTGTCTTGCTCTTATACTGACTTTTACCTAGTACCCAGCAGTCCTGAGAGCACTGCCTTTCTATGTTGGAGGCTGAAGGGCATGTTCTGGAACTTGTAGAGAATTCCCTCCATCCAGAACCGAAGGTGGGATGGATGAATTGGGATGCGGAAGAACAAGTCCTGAAGATCCAGAGAGCAAAACCACATGTTCTGCTCGGGAGATGGAATGATCTGAGACAGGTGACCACCCTGAAGGTGTTCAGTCTGATGAACTTGCTCAGGTCGTGCAGCTCTAAGATGGGGTGCCAGCCCCTCATCCTTTTTGGCACCAGGAAGTACCTGGATACAAATTCTAAGTGTTCTGAAGGGTCTGAGACAGGAGCCACTACCTCCTTGTGGAAGAGCTGGGCTATGTCATCCAGAAGGGCCGACAGGATGTCGATGGATACGATGCCCTCCCATGGGTCGTGAGCTTGGCAGGGAGGGTGGACCCAGGGGAGGCATGATGGGCAAGAGGGAAGCACCCCTCATCCAGTCACTGGGCAGGCTTGGAGGCGGAGGAAGGCCCGGCAGAAGAGCCACTGGGGGCCCTCGCCCTCCAGGCTTGCGGATGACCGTGGCCACAGACCTCGGTTGAGGTCGCCAGGCCTTAGCCTGCAGTCCAGCCTGGGGCTGGGCTGGTCTGGCCAGAGGAGCAGAGAAGGGCCGAAAGGGCTTCTTCGCAGGTTGCTTAGAGCCCTTGGGATCCCTCTGGGTAGATGTCACCAAGTTCAAGGTGGCATTGGACTTCTCAATGCAGGAGAGGTGCCCACTGACCCCGGGCCCAAACAAGTTGGTACCCAGGAAGAAGACACCTGCCAGCTTGTGCTGGGTAACTGCCGTGAAGGTAGAGATCTGCTGCCAAGCCCTGCAGCGCATGGCCACTGCGGCCGCAACAGATCGATCACATTAGTCGCCGATGTCCATGACCATCTGGAACTGTTTGGCTACAGCTCGGCCCAGGTCCCGGACCTGCTTGACCATGGTCTGGAGGTCTGATGGGAGATGAGCGAGGACCCCATCAAGCATACCCAGAAGGGCATGAGAAAAGGCCATCAAAACGACTGAACTCACCTGGCGAAGGCCAAGAGAGGAGGCAGCATAGGTTCGCCATAGGGACTCCTTATTGGGTGGTTTGTCAATGTCACCCACGTTGCACAAGTGTCTGAACACAGAATCCACTACAAGGCCCTCAGTTGAGGGCTGCTCCGTAAACCTCAAAGGGGACCCAACAGGGACCGCATACTTGCAAGCCATCCAGGCCGATGGCGCAGGGCAGGAGGCCTGATGCTGCCACAGCTCCAACGCATGGCCCAGAATGGCCTCTGCTACTGAGAATGCTTCCCCAGGAGAATCACCCCAGTCCAGGATCTTGGTGAGTGGTTAAAGTGCCCACTTCTGAACTGGCTCCATCTGGAGACCGGCGGACTCTGAGATAAGATGGAGCAGGCCTATAAAGGAGGTATGGCATTCCTCTGTCGAGAGATGCTCAGTTGACTCCACTTCCACTGGACGAGAGTGTAAGGAGGAGCCCTCCCGACTACGAGGATTCGTCACAGAGGGGTCTACCACCAGAGTCCCCACTGACCCTCTGAGGATGGTCAAGGGTGACGGTGACCGACGGCTGATGAGGGAGACCCGAGGCCGAGCGGAACTCCTTGGTCAGAGCACCGGTCTTCGGCTGTTTCAGCGGTGGCTCCACCCGAATCGTCTGAGAAGCCCATGGAAGCTGAGCTGGGACCGGATGGGTAGCTCCTGCCGAGGCAGAGAAGACATCGACCTCTGTGACGAGAGCCATGTAATGGCCGGGGTCGAAGCTGGAATGGGCTACATCCTGGTAAAAATTAGCTGCTGCCATATCAGGTCCCTCGTAGTAATAAGGGCAACTTGCGTAAAGCCTTTCCTCACCGAGGAGGACAAAGTAGCAACAACGTCACTCCCCAAGAGCATGAGCGCAGACTGCTCGCCTCGGGGGATGGAGAGCGGGACCATGACTTTGACCATCAATGGGACCGATGGTGGACCTTGGAGGGGGCCAGCGAATGCTGAGGAACCTCCGAGTCCGGAATCTCCTGAGGGAGGGACGAATCAGCTGACTGATCCATCCCGAATCAGAGGAAGGACCGGAGTCCTGGATAAGGAGGTATCAGTCTCCTCCAGTGACAACAGGTCAACTGGTTCATGAAAAATCTCGGTCAGAAGATCAACCTGTGTCTCGAGGGGAGACTGTTGGCCCGGCGGCCTGGGCCGAGGCATCGACCAAAGTCGGAACCTCCGGAGAAGCGGAGGAATTGGAGGCCCGAGAGTGCTCCCAATCCCACAATCGATGACGACACCGTGTCTTGTTCTCATTTTTTAGACTTTGATTTGTGCTTAGAGGGACCTTGCCCATGATTGGGAAGAACCTGGCACATTTCTTTGAATGCTCCAGTAAAGAAGGCACCCAAGGAGAGCGGCAAAAAGGCTGAAGCCTTAGATATGACCGGCTGGTCCCAATCATCTGGACGACCTAGGAGCAGGCAGGCATGTCGATCCTCAAAAGTGGACGAGGGGGAAGTGTAGCAATATACCGCAGGCCTGGGGATCATGCTTATGGCCCAGGCAGTAAATGCATATGGTGCGCAAATCCATCCGGGACTTCTGCCCGCAGGCACATTTCCGGAAACCAGGAGCAGACTTTGCGTCATCCATGTTGACGGCGAGAAGAAATAGCCTAAAGACAAGTTTTTAATTGAAATCCTAAGAAATAAAGCAAAGGGCCTGTTCAGCACGAGAGCGGTAAGGAGGGAACCTTCTTCTTCCAACAGAAAGGAAGATCTGACGTCATGTGGTGGTGCTGAGGGAGTTACCACCCAAGTGGGTGGGAGAAGCCAGCCTGAAGACGTTCTGGCAAGCCTTAAAGGGGAAAGGAGACTGCCAGAAATGTTGATAAGTACACCGTATCCACGTCCCTAGAACTCACTTTTGTTTTGCGTGGGGAAGCGAAAAGGTCCAACTCTGGATGACCCCATCTTGCGAGGAGGTCGTGTACCACAGAGGTCAGCAGCTCCCATTTGTGCACCAGGGGCAGGGACCTGCTTAGTTTGTCTGCCAAGATGTTTTGGAAACCTGGGAAAAACATGGTTGACAGATGGAAGTCGTAAGATATTGCCCAGTACCGCACTCACATACCTTCCTTGCAAAGGGGACAACAGTGACTGCCCCTTGCTTGCTTATGTAGTGCAAGGCACTGACATAGTCTGTCTGAATCAGCAAGGGATGGAGATGCTCCTGGAAAGCCTGGAGACTAAACACAACAGTCCTAATCTCCAGGACACTGATATGGAGGTCTGACTCCATATCTGTACAGGACCTTTGGGTCTGATGGGACCTGACATGGGTAGCTCAGTTGAACCCCAAAGCATCCGTTGCCAGGATCTGCACTGGAGTTGGGGAAAAATAATTGGAATGCCCTGTAACAGGTTTTGGCAGTCCATCCACTATACTAGAGTTCAGCAGAGAGGGGTCATGACGAGGACCATTTGTTTCAACTCGTATGTCAGCTGGTCCCACTGTACACAGGAAGTTCAATACGGTATGCTCATGTAGAGATGAGCAAAGGGAACCGTGATAATGGTCGCAGTCCTCAGCCACAGCAGACATAACATCATCTAGGCTGACACGTTATGGCTTCTGTGTATCAGCTGGGTCTGGGCAACAAGGGCCTCTGACCTGTCTGCAGGTAGAAAAGCACTGCCATCACCGTGTCCAGCACTACACCACTATAAGAAAGGTGCCAAGAGCGAATGAGTATGGATTTCAGTTTGTTCACTATGACACCCAGTTTCTCAAACAACTATCTTGTTCTGGACAATGCGCACAGAATCACTTCTCTGTATGGGGCTTTCAGTAGCCAGTCATCCAGACAGAGAAAGACAAGAAGCTCTTCCCTCCTGAGGGCTGCTACCATAACTGCTAAGCATATAGTAGTAAATACCCACGGTGCTGAGGATAATCCAAAGGCAAGACTCAGAACTGACAATGGCTGCCCTCCAGTATGAAGCAGAGGTACTGCCTGTGGCATCTGTGAATCTTGATATGAAGGTATGCATCCTTCATGTCTAGGGCACAGAGCCAACCCCACTTTTTTGCAGCAGACAGGGGTCGAAATTGGTGCTGGCCCATTAGTCACATGCTGGAAGATTTTGTTTTGGGCTAGTATGGGAGAAGGTAACATTTCAATAAGTACAGCAGTGGGGCCAGTGGAAAACTCTGTGGGGCTAGAGGATTTTTCCAGTCACTAGCCCTGCTGACTACTGGCTGCAAAACTTAATTTCGATCCCTGAGCAGGGGGATGAAGCCTGAAGAGACACCATCTGAAACTTTTTGTATTCGATGTACAGGTTTAGGTCTCTCGGGTCCAGTACAGTATGAAGATCTCCAATCCAGCTGGAAACAAAGAAGTATCTGGAATAGAAACCTTTGTTTCCATCTTAGGAAGGAAGGGGTTTGATAGTTTGCTTGAGTATAAGTGACACACACTTCTAGCAGAAGGGACAAGTGGTCAGAATAATAATGACAAAGAGGTGTTGGATGTACTGGAGGGGTACACAGCAATTCCAGAGCATGCACCTTTTCCACTATTTCCAGGACTCGGGCATCCATCATAATCTTCCTCCACTTTGCAAGATGAAGGGAGATCCATCCACTCACTTGTACCCCAGAAGCCAGCAGTGGAAGATGGTACGGGGAGGCAGGAACTTCAACCATGGAAACAGGACTGCTGACAGGTGGCATAGCCACCACAGACAGCAAATGAGACTCCCTGGAAAGCTGAGGGGTTAGAGACGTGAGGGACTGTAAGGTGATCCTGGAGGCTTGAAGCTCACATACAGCATTTTCCTTTTTTTTAAAACTCTTACCGTGCCTTCCAGCACACCTCTCCTTCGGACCCTCACATAGCTACCTCATTCCCCCGCTAGTCTCAACCCTCCTCTAGTGTCCTGCTGGGTCACGCATCCAGTCCAGATCACCAGGCGTCTTCAACAGGGACACTGGTTTACCATGATTTATAATGGGCAAATTCCATTTTGCAGATGGGAAAAACAGTATTGTCATTGGTGTCTGCAAAGCCAAAATCAGTTTTTACCAGTGCTCTATCCTTGTACCCTTTTGGTATGTGTGTAAATATTCAGAATAAAAGAAGGCTAAGTATACATCAGATTAAATAAAACAAAATGAATATAGTACAGGGAAGAATTTATAGAAAAAAACGAAAGTTCTGAAGATTCACTGATCTGGTTAAAAAAATGGCAAATTGCATAACATTTTTTGCTTTTACCGCTGTATAGAAAAATACATTTTGGAATTTTATTAGATTTTCTGGTAAAACCTGAAAATCAGTGTTCTTGGTCTTCAAGGGCCAACTTGTCCCTGTCGGGGGGGGCCTCCTCTGGCCATCGTCACGGGGAATGTACCTGACAGCTCCTGTTCCTTCCCTATCCATTTGCTGGCCTAGAGGAGGAGCTTACGTGTGACGTCCAGAGGGGGCGTGACCCTTGAGCACATCAAGTAGGAGGATCCAGGCGTGGGGAGGGCCAAAGAGGCTGTCATCTGGTGTGCCAGCACAGCATTTTTCTCTTTTTCTGCCCTCCGGCCAAGCCCCATCCCAACTGCTCGCATGCACCGCTGACCTGGTAGGGGGTACTAGGCAGTGCGTGGTCACTCACGCCATCAACAGCACCTCCACAACCCACCACTAGGAGTCACTACAGAGCGGCAATGCAAGCCCCCCCTCCAAGGAGGAGAGCTTCCAAAGGACGCCCTTTCTTCCTCCCTGCCAGCTTCTGCTCCTTATGTTCCAGGTGTGGGTGCGAAACCAGGTCACCAGTGTGCCACAGCCATCCCCAACGCTCGATGCTACAAAGCCAGCCTAGGGCATTTTCAACATAACCACCAAACAGCCTGGATCCTCTAACTGGGGCAGTCAGCACAGCCTGTCATACATCAGAGAAAAACCCAGCCAAATCAAGACAGGAATATCTCTGAAGGCATATGCCAGAGGCAGCAGACCTGTATGAAGCATCGGAAGCATCACATGCAGAGCAAAACAGATGCTTACCAGTATCAGCACTAGCTGAAGCAGCTTTAAACAAATCAGCCTTGGCAGAACTATCAGCAAGAGCCTGAGAAGTAGACATAGCACAGTTCCACAGGCTATTCTGATATTTAATCATACAGGCCTGGTACTTTGAAATTCTGAGGCTAAGGGCGCAGAGGCATAAGTTCTTTAGCCCATAGCATCCAGCTTCCTAGATTCTTTATTAGGAGGCAAAGTGCTCATGTGTCTAGGGGCTCTAGAGCAATCATGAGCAGCCACGAACGGTACTTAGTACTGCTTATCAGCCTTCCTAGGCACTACAGGCAAGGTGTCAGGCTTACGCCGAGCAGCAAAGGTAGCATCCTCTAGAGCAGGATATACAAGAGGAATCACAATGGAGGATGCAGTAAGAACCTCCAAAAACTTGATTACATTTCTCTTAGTGGAGTCTTTCTCCTCAGCTTCAAATCCCATGACATCCTGGATTTGTCTGAGCAATGCCTGAAGAGTCATCTAAAGGAGGAGACCTGGGAGTACACCACAGAGTCCTCACTGCATGAGAAGGGGGTAGAGCTGGAAGGCAACCCCCCAATCATGTTCCCTTTCTTCATCTTCCAAATCCTCCTCCATACTAAGGAGATCAGGATTATACTCCTCTTTGTTGTCTGGAATGATGACGGGAGTAAAAGTCGGAGCCAGCAGCTGTAGCGGAGGAATAATAAGGGGTGTTCTGAATCCCATCGATGACAACAGTACTGATGGGGGAGGCTCTGAAGGGATAGCCATTACTATCAGCAGAAGCAATGGTAATAGTTGGCAAAACAATTCAGAGAATGCCAACACAACCTGTGAGCCAACAGCACCCGGCAAAAGGCCTAGGACTACCGATGTTGTAGGGTGGAACCCGACAATGAGAGCAGCATACTGTCTTTAGTAGGTATGGCAGCACCAGAGTCAGACCCCAACAGTGGTGTCTCATCAATGGTTGGGGAGGCTACAATCATCGCCACAGTGGACAATGAGGATGTTCCCTCCTTCAATGGTGACCTCAACCTCACCGGTTAAGCATGAGCTTTTTCATTATGCTTGTGATGGCCGGAAGAGGAAGACTTCGATGATTTACTTGTCTTTGTCCTTGATGACTGCATCACCAAACATCGGTCAAATCCTTCCTGGAGGTGGTTGACTGAGAAGGAGAAGCTGCCTTGGAACCCGCGGCCTTGGCTTGAACTTCCATGGACTTTATGGCGACGAAGGATCTTACTTTGAGAGGGCTCTTGCAGTAGGTAATAACCCTGAGAACTGCACCCCCTGGCATTAGGACCACACAGAAGTTTTAGATATCAGTGTCTGACGGGGGACCGCCCACCCGATGTTACGTGACCGATATCAGCGTGACACTATATAGTGGGTGTTCCCCACGCCAGCCTTCCAGTTCTTTCCTGCTGTTGACCTGTGCACGCTGGACCTCGCAGAGACTGCCGCTGCAGTTCGACCGCCATTTTTCAGACGAGTATCCGTTTTTTCTTCCTTTATTGTTCAAAAAGTACAGTTATGTAAGAACTTACCATAACAGTAGATCTTCAAGAGAGGCTCTTGCAGTAGGTAATTACATATAGGACGGATGCAGGCAGGACCCCACGGAAAAATTTCTAGCTAGCAGTCCCTGGCGAGGGACCACCCCCACGTCAGGTGACCAGCGTCAGGAGACGTCGGTATAAAGGGGTGGTCCCTGATGCCCGCCTTCCAGTTCTTTCCCACTACGGGCCAGAAAATGCCAGACGAGAGAGGGGCGGATATTTCCCTCACTGGAAAAGGAGCTTGAAAAAGCCTAGGGGGATGGAGGGTGGGAAGTTATTACCTACTGCAAGAGCCTCTCTCGAAGATCTACTGTTACAGTAAGTTCCACGTGAATCACTATCTTACTTCGAGGGCTCTGCAGTAGGTAATTACATATAGGACTGAATCCCAAGCAGTCTGGAACAAAGAGAGGCACCGGGAAGAGGAAAACTACTCCAAAAAGCAGTTCTAGGTGTGCAAGCCTCAGGACAAGGGGCCTTGCAGAACAGCCAGCCTGAAGCCTGCTCTACGGCGAGAGGCAACATCCAAACTGTAGTGTTTAGTAAAGGTATGGACGGAAGTCCAGGTGGCGGCAGCATAGATGTCTGCCGCAGACACATTTTTGAAACAAGCCGCTGAGGCAGCTACTGCTCTGGTGGAGTGGCCTCTTACTTGACCAGGAAGGGTCTTGTTATATTTGTCATAACAGAAAGTGATGCAATGAGCCAACCACTTAGACATGCATTGCTTGGAAACAGCATTGCCTTCCCTTTTATGAGCAAAAGAGACAAACAATTGGTCAGTCTTTCTGAGATCCTTTGTCCTGTTGGTGTAGTATCTCAGAATCCGGTGGACATCCATAGTATGGAGTAAATACTCCCCTTGATTAGAGTACTGCGTAAAAAAGGCAGGCAACTCTATGGACTGATTCAGAGTAGACTCAGCTACTACTTTAGGGAGAAACTTACGATTCGTGCAAAGAGCAACTTGTTCCTTGTGAAAAATCAAGTATGGGATTTTGCACATCCAGCCTGGAGCTCGGAAATTCTCAGAGCTGAAGTAATGGCCACCAGGAAGAGTCTTCCACGAAAGGAATTTCAAATCCACAGAAGCTGCAGGTTCGAAGGGAGGGAGAGTAAGTTTCTCGAGAACAAAGGTCAAGTCCCAAGGGGGAGCAGGAGTACGGATGGGGGGCCTCAGGTGGAGAACCCCTCGGAGAAAGGTCTTAGAGACCTCCAATTGAGCGAAAGCTTTGTCTGCGGAGGAAACATGATAGGCCGAGATGGCCGCCATGTGTACCTTCAGAGAAGAATGACTGAGACCCAGGTCAAACAGATGACGTAGATACTCCAGCAGCAGCCCCGCTGAACAGGAGAAGGGTTCCACGTTCTTGGAAGTAGCCCAGAAAGTGAATCTTTTCCACTTCATGGCATAGGTGGATCTGGTGGAGGGTTTTCTGGCCTCCACCAAAATCTCCGCCACTTTGGGAAACACTCCAAAACGGGACTGGGCTAAGTCTGCAGGAGCCATGCATGCAGTTGAAGGAATTTGAGGCCTGGATGGACCAGGGTGCCCTGATCCTGGGTCAGTAAACCTCGAGATAGAGGAAGAGGAAGAGGAGGATCCTCTGAGTATTGTTGTAGAAGACAGAACCAAACTTGCCTGGGCCAGAAAGGAGCGATCAGAATCATTCGTGCTCCTTCTGAAGCTAGTTTCTGCAAGACTCGTGGGATAAGTGGAATTGGGAGAAAGGCATAGACGAATCTGTCCTTCCAGTCTAGAGACAGAGCATCGCTCCAAAAAGTGCCTCGCTCTGGAACGAGCGAGCAGAAGATGGGAAGTTTTGCATTTAGAGGGGATGCAAACAGGTCTACTTGTGGTGTTCTCCAAAGTCAAAAGATATTGTCTAGGACCCCTTGGTCCAGTTCCCACTTGTGAGTCAGAGCAGAAGAGCGACTTAGCTTGTCTGCCAGGGTGTTGTCAACTCCCGGAACGTGAATTGCCGTGAGGTGAAGTTCGTGTTGTGTTGCCCAATCCCAAACATTCATTGCCTCCCTGCAAAGAGGGTAGGACCGAGTCCCTCCCTGTTTGTTGATGTACCACACCATGCACATGTTGTCCGTCTGGACGGCAAGGTGGCTGGGAAGGATGTATTGGTGAAGGGCTTGGAGAGCGTACAACACTGCCCGAAGCTCGAGCACATTGATGTGGAGAGCTTGTTCTAGCTTGGACCAGGAGCCCTGGGTCCGATGAAGGCCTAGATGGGCTCCCCAACCTTCGCCTGAGGCGTCTGTGGATAGAGTGTGGTAGGGGGCAGGACGAAAGAAAGGAACTCCCCGAAACAGGTTCTCTCGAACCATCCACCATTGCAAGTCTCGAAGCATCGGTGAGGAGACCATAACTGGGTGATCTAGAGCGTCTGCTAGCTGATCCCATTGTGAGCGTAGAGTCCATTGAGAAATTCTCATGTGGAGGCGATCTCGAGGAACCGTCAGGATAGCAGCCGCCATGAGCCCCAGAAGGCGAAGGACCGACCTCGCAGGGACCGTTGCGGTCGGACAGCAGACTTAGTTGGGTCTGGAGGGTGGACGCCCTGTCCGGAGGCAGGAAGGCCTTGCCTGTGGTTGTATCGAGAATCGCCTCAATAAACTGTAGTCTCTGGGATGGGACCAGATGAGACTTGGAATGGTTGATGGTATGGGCGCCGCACGAATCGCACTTATTCTTGTGCTCGGAGGTTGTAGGGGACGACATACACCAACGACTGTACTGACGTTAGACGAAAAAGCAATTATTTTCGGTAAAAAACCGATGAAGATAGGGCTGATGAAGCACAAATGTTCCGTGAGGCGCTGCACGAGCTAACGGCAGGAAAGAACTGGAAGGCGGGCATCAGAGACCGCCCTTTTATACCGCCGTCTCCTGAAGCCGGTCACCTGACGTGAGGGCGGTCCCTCGCCAGGGACTGCTAGCTAGAAATTTTTCCGTGGGGTCCTGCCACCTGCCGGCGCCAGTCCTATATGTAATTACCTACAGCAAGAGCCCTCTCGAAGTAAGATCTTAATTTTGTGTATGTCTTCTCTGTCTTCCGTCAAGTCACATAAGAATAAGTGTGATTCTTGTGGTACGCAGTTCTCACACGAGGATTCTCGCTCCCTTTGCCTCTTCTGCTTGGGCCTGGAGCACAAGATCAAGGATTGTGAGGTCTGCCTGAGCTTCAACCAGGTCACATGGAAGCACTGCTAGTAGGCCCGCGACGCCCACCTGCTTAAAAAGAAGATGGCTACGATGGAAAAAAGAGCTGCAGAAGTTGAGGAACAAAGAGAAGCACTGGGACCAGGACAGGTCTCCCTCTCACCCGCGGACCCCTCAGGTGACCAGCGTCCCTCTTCTTCTGGGAAGACCGCTGCTACCACCAAGTCTGCCCCACATTCCCAGAAGCAGCCCTTGGTTCCCCCACCACCACTGGTCATGGTGGCCACAGGCACTTCGGCCAAGTCAGAGGCCTCTGCCACTCTTAGACCTATTTCTACCATGGGGTCTAAGCAGTCAGGCGGGGCAGATATGTTGCTCGTCTGACACCCTGATGAGTGCCCGGCTCGGGCTGATAAGTTGGGCACCAGGGACTCTGGTGTCTGCATGGCCAAGGTTGATAAACCGGTCGTTGGACCCTCCGACGACTGCACGGCCGACACATTCACGTCGGGTTCTGGTGCGGGACCCGATGACACCCGGCCAGACAAGAGCTAGCTGCTGATCTTAATGCAGCCTTCACCGGTTGGGTCTCCCCACCGGGGTTCCCCCTCTCTCCCTTCGTGGAGCTTCCTCTGCCCTCCCCAGATCAGCAGGAGGTGGGGGACGGGTCATCTGTCAGGTGACATTGTTGCTGGGTCACCTCCGGACCTCACGTCGGACCTCCCGGTCAACCTTCTGGATCCCTCCCCACCGGTTTGTCCAGTGGTGCTGTCGGCACAGACGCCGGGTTTGCCACCTGTCGGTCTTGTGCCTGACCCTGTTTTTCCGGGTCCTGGCGGGCCGAGTTTCAGGCCTCCTCAGGGTCCCACCTTGAGTCCCATGGCACCGCCATCGATGCCTCTGTCGGGCTACCCTCCGCCCAGTTACCCTTTGTCACGCTACCCGATGTCAGGCTTTATGACGCTGGGGTATGCGCCTGCCTACTCCCTACCAGGTTACATGATGCACGGGTACCATATGTCAAGGTACTTGATGCCAGGGTTCTCTTCGGGATTTTAGCTATCAGCCTCCTCCACCCACCCCCCCAGCCTTAAGCGAATTCTGGGCCATCTTCCTGTCCTGGTAATCTGAGAATAAGTCACAGCTCGTCTCGGAGCTGGACAGCCAGCATCCGGCGAGAGCTTTCTCCCTGGTTCAGACTCCCAGGCCCACCTCTCCATTGGACCCGCACCAGTCTATGTCGGGCCTGATGAGAGGCCCTTTGACTGGACCAATGACAGACAGTATCCCTCCTAAGTCTCAGGAGGTTTCTCGTCCAGATGTCAGGTCTTCAGAGTCCTCAGATTACGAATCAGAGTCCAGATCCTCCTCTGTTTTGGGTTTTGAGACCTCCCCCCCGAGGAGCTGAAGCCCAAGGAGTCCTCTAAATCGGTACCGGAGGACCCTTTGTTCGTGGACGTCCTGAAAAAGATAGCAGAGGTCTGTGAGTGGAAGACTGATGCAGAGGATCCCAAGAATCAAGAGACTAGCTGAGCATCCGGATAAACAGGAGACAGCACCTGTCCTTATGGCCCCCCGGTTAGTGCCACATGAAGATTTGGCTTCTACCATTTGGATGATGCCTTCCTCCATCCTGGCGGCAGCAAAAAGGGCCGACAGGACATACAAGACACCAGAGGGTAAGAATCACCTCAGTGTCCACCCAAAGTAAGATTCAGTGGTTATTACGGCGACTCATAAAAGGTACACCAAGCCGAGACACATGAGCACCTCCCCTCCTGACAAGGAGTCGAGGCAGCTAGACCAATCTGGGAGTAAATTCTATTCTTCCTCCACACTGGTCATGAGCGCCCTAAATTATGTGATGCACATGCTAGTACACCAGAAGTTTCTGTTTTGTCAAATGGAGCCTGTCATTGACACCATGCTGGACTCAGAGTCCAGCACAGTCCTGGCGGACACTATCAGGTCTGCTAAGGTCGCCTGTCGCCACTCACTAAGGGCGACGTATGATGCGGTGGACTCCTTGGCCAGGGGCACAGTTATGGCAGTTTGCCTCAGGGGATATTCCTGGCTAAGGGTATCAGGCTTTGCACCTGACATCCAGGATGCCCCCTTCTGGGGTTCTGTCCTCTTTGGAGGAGACGCCCAGGACATAATCACCAGCCTTCAGGACAAGGGCAAGGCCTTATGGTCGGTCCATACTATGCACCACCCCAGATTTAAGGCTAAAGAGCCATTTTGTCGCCAGACGAAATGACAGCAAATAGCCAGACATCAGACCAAACATCGGGCCCCTTCAGCCGCAGCCACCCCTCTGGCCAAAGCTCAGAGGGCCTCAGGGGCAGCTCTTCCCAACCCTCCCTAAGCTTCTTGACTCGCGGCCTGCCCCCCGTCCTCCTCTTCTGTTGGGGGAGCTGGTGGGCAGAAGGTTCGCCAGTCACTTACGGGGGTGGGAGGCAGTCACCACAGATTCGTGGACCCTTCAGCTGGTGAGTCAGGGTCACACACTGGAACTTCTGGAGAGACCTCCTAACAAGCCTCCAGGGGTATCTCACTAAAGGTGTATATCCCCCTCATAAAAGAGGAAATCGAGGCTCTTCTGCAAAAAGAAGCCATAAAGCACATTCCTGCAAACCAGGTAGCAAAGGGGTACTACTCCCACTTCTTCCTGGTTCCAAATAAGACAGGAGATATGTGTCCAGTTCTGGACCTCAGCACTCTAAACCTGTACATAGAGTACAAATGGTTTAGGATGCTGAATCTCCCAGGTCTGCTGCCCCTACTGCACAAGGGACAGTGGCTCTGTGCCCTGGACATGCAAGATGCCTTTCTGGCCTGTCACCGCTACCTCAGGTTCTTCTTCCAGGGAGAGCATTATCAGTTCAAAGCTCTCCCTTTTGGCACATCCACAGCACCTCAGGTTTTTACCAAGTGCCTTGTGGTAGTGGTGGTGGCCCCGATATGCCAGGGCCACTGTGTTCCCCTATCTCGACGACTGGTTTCTGTCAGCTCCGTCGAGGGAGCAGCTGGAACTTTCCCTTTCTGCTACCCTAGCCCTCTTTACGCAAGTGGGGATTACTGTCAACTACCCCAAGTCCCAACTTGTCCCCTCCCAGCGTCTCCACTTTATTGGAGCGGTGCTGGATACGGCCCAGGGCATGGCCTTCCTCCCTCAGGACAGGGTGGAAACTTTACAGAAGCAGGCTCGCCTGATAGCCTCCAGCAAGTGGGTTTCAGCCAGGTCGGTTCTCCGGCTTCTTGGCCTTATGGCAGCGGCCATCCCTTCTGTTCCTCTGGCCAGACTTCACAAGTGTATTTCGCAGTGGACACTCAGGGTGCAGTGGGATCAGAGGTCGGACGATCTGGACCACATGGTCATGGTCTCCAATTCAATGCAATGGGATCTCCTGTGGTTGCAGGATCTCAGCAACCTCACCAAAGGGGTCCCTTTCCAGTCCCCGCCACCCGTCCAGATCCTGACTACAGACACGTCAGGGATGGGCTAGGGGGTCTCACCTGGAGACCCACGGGACTTGAGGGCTGTGGTCTCAGTTGGAACTCTTCCTACACATACATGTGTTGGAGATGAGGGCAGTGCTGTATGCTCTTCAAGCCTTCCAGAACTTGCTCTTCCAGGGCCCACTATTATTCCAGCCAGACAATGCATGTGTAGTCTGGTACCTCAACAAGCAAGGGGGCACTCGCTCATATCCCCTCTGCAGGAAGGTGATGTGGGTGTGGAACTGGGACAGTTCTGCACAGAATACACCGCACAGCGATTCACGTTCCGGGAATGCAATACATCCTAGTGGAAGTCTCAGCCGCACCAGAGTTAGAGCTCATGAATGGCAGCTCAAGCAAGTGGTGATCAAAGACATATTCAACTGATGAGATCGTCCAGACTTGGATCTGTTCACCTCCCCAATCAACGCAAAACTACCCAGGTTTTGCTCGCTTGCTCCAGGGCATAGTACTTTCTGGCAAGATGCGCTATCTCTTTGCTGGACAGGGAGGTTTTTGTATGCCTTCCTTCCCTTTCCGGTTCTGCAGAGGGTGCTGCTCAAGCTGCAAGCGCAGAGGGCTCACATGATTCTGATCGCCCCACACTGGTCTCGCCAGATATGGTTTCCGCTTCTTCAGCAGCTTGTGGTGGAGCTTCCAGTTCCCCTGCCCCTCTGCCACGATCTCCTGACTCAGGAGAGGGGCATGCTGGTCCATCCAGGGCTGGAGTCTCTTCACCTTCATGTGCGGCACCTTCTGTCTTAGCTGCTTCACCATATGGAGTCTCCTCCAAAGTGGCTCAAGTCCTTGTGGAGGCTAGAAAGCCTTCCACGAGGACAACTGATGCTATGGAATGGAGGTGTTTCTCTATTTGAGCCACTTCTCAGGGTTGGGACCCTTTCTCGTGTCCTGTTCCTCTGGCCATGGAGTATTAACTGCATCTCTCCACCTGGGCCTGAGTAACGCAATGCTGAAGGTTCACCTGTCTGCTGTCTCTGCCTATCACACCTTGGTGGAGGGCAAAGCTGTAGCACAGCTGGAGGTCTCCAAAACTTTTCTGAAAGGGATCCTCCACCTAAAACCTCCAGTGCGCAATACTGCACCTCCTTGGGATCTAAATTTTATTTTAGAGAAACTTACCCTGCCTCCTTTTGAAATGGCTGGTAGTTGCAATATGCACTATTTGTCTTGGAAGGCGCTCTTTTTAGTTGTAGTTACTTCTGCTCAAAGGATTTCTGAGCTTCAGGCCCGGATGTGTAAGGAGCCTTATTTGATTTTCCACAGAGACTGGGTTGCTCTGTGTACCAATCCTCAGTTTTTACCAAAAGTGGTTTCTGAGTTCACGCTGAATCAGTCTCTTCAACTACCAGTGTATTACTCAGAGTATTCCAATCAGGGGGAGGCAATTCTGCATACTTTGGATGTTCACAGAATTTTGCACTACTACACTAGCTGTATAAAGTCTGTCTGGAAATCGGGTCAGCTTTTTGTTTCTTTTGCACCCAAGAGAAAGTGCAGCAGTTTCCAAACAGTGTTTATCCAAGTGGTTGGCAAACTGCATTGTGTTGTTACCAGAAGTATTGTAAGACCCTCCCGGGGAGGTTAAGGGGCATTCTACTAGAAGCATGGCTGCTTCTACTGCTTGTTTCAGGGATGCGTCCATCGCTGACATCTATGCGGTGGCCACTTGGAGTTCTGTCCACACTTTCACCAAACATTACAGTCTGGACATTGCCTCTAGTAGCAGGGCTGGCTTTTGACTAGCTGTCGTCCAAGGCCTTCTGTCCTTATCTCTCTACTTCTTCTGCAGACCTTTCCAGCTGCCCGTGTTTCAGTTCCTTCTGATTCACACTGCTGGGGACTCAGTCCTCAAGGTTATTACTTACTGCAAGAGCCCTCTCAAAGTAAGATAGTACAGTTACGTAAAAACTTTCTGTAACAGTAGATCTTCGAGAGAGGCTCTTGCAGTGAGTAGCCTTTTTCCCTCCCTCCTTCCCCCAACTTCTGCTGCGCTTCCTCTATGAGGTTCTTTGGGCTCCAGGAGACTCCTTTTCCGTTCTTGTCGCTCGTTTTTGGAGGTCTCTCGTGGGAAAACAGGAAGAAGGGTGTGGGGAACACCCACTATATAGTGTCACACCGACATTGGTCACGTGAAGGTCAGGTGGGTGGTCCCCCATCAGACATTGCCACCTAAAGTTTCCATGTGGTCCTGATGCCATGGGTCACAGTCCTCAAGGTTATTACCTACTGTAAGGGCCTCTCTCGAAAATCTACTGTTACGGTAAGTTCTTATGCAACTGTACTTTCTACAGCCTTCTTCTGACATCTCCTTGTGACCTGACTGAATCCTTGGCAGATCTTGCAGGCTCTGACACTGTGGGGCAGGTGCAAACAGCAAATACAAACTGAATGAGCGTCATCCTTGTAGATCTTGTAACCACAGGTACAAAACCTAAATAAAGGTTCTTTCAATGGTGGCATAAAAGAACAATGTAGATAAGTTAAAGTTTAGAAAATAGTAAAGTCAAAGAAAACAATGGTGTTTCTCTGCAGGTCTGATAAAAGTGGTCGACGGCAGGAGAAAGAACTGATGAGCAATGGGGCCGCCCATGATTATACAGGCGCTGACGCTACATGTTACTGTGGGCGGCCCACAGTTAGCAAACGTTTCTGACTGGTCTTGATGCAGATAGCTTACAGTTTTAAATGTGCGGTCCAATGGAGGAGATACCCTCGCCTCGGCGAAGGTAATTTTTAACAAAAAAATGTTTTATACAGTTTTTATAAAGAAATGTTTCACTTTTTCAGCATTTTCCTTATGCTAAACACCTTATTTAATTAGGAACTATATAGTTTGAAAACCAATATTCATTCATCTTATACTCTTAAATGCATTGTAAACATTTTCACTATTTCATGTGACCTCTAATATTCCTTGCTTTCTCAGAAAGAGAATAAAACACTTCTGTTTCATGACTTGTGATCTGACCAGTCCTTTACTGCTGAAATGGAAGAAGCCATGTAGTTAGAAAAACATTCTTTCCCCCTTCTTCTGTGTGTTTGTAGTTTTCTGGCATGATGGTGTCAAACTTCTGACACATTAAAATTTATTTTGATCATGTCAGTCTAACAAGAGTTCACTTATTTCCCATTTTGACTTATTTTTTATATTCAGTCATGGAAAACACAGGCTTGCAGGAGACAGAGTAATTGTCTTGTCCCTCCTCTCACTCATTTCTGCACAGCATACTATCCCAACAGTGGAGTCTGATCTTACCTGGAGATTGTGTGTGCATCATGGAAGGTGATGGGGTCACAGTATTGTGATACGACGAAGGCGGTGAGGTAAGGGGATATGGTCCTGATGTCCCTGGCTGTTTCCCATATGGCTTAATGTAAACAATAAAACAAAACAAAACATGATATCAGTTTACCCTAGGATAACATTCAAACATTGAGAGTTCAGTTTTTATGGGGTAAATGCTGGAAAAATAATAGAAGAAATAAACCTGGGAGTTTAGCTTCCTGGCATTCAATAAAGTAGGGTGAACAGCAAATCTAAAGCTCCCAATATTGTTTTTATGAATAAAATAGCAAAACTGCTTGGTGTACAGTCCAACAGATTATATACGACCATTCTAACACAGGGGTACAGCAAGGAATCAAAGAGAATAGGTAATGGGAATTACGACCATTAATCTCAACAACATTCAGGAACAATTTTCCAAAGGTCACTTTCTGCTTCTAAGCTGAAACTGCTAGAGAGTGAAGATTGTAAATGACTTTTTTTTTTTTTTAGATTTTTTTTTTTTTTTGGTCTTCTTCGGCACAGTCCAACAAAAAACAAGACTGAGGTGACCCATACTTAAGAATTTTCTGTTAGCTCCACATTGTCAAGGGGATTCAACACTGATGGGTTACGTGTGCCCCTACTGGGTAAATGGCACAGCCCAAAACTGTAATCAGGATAGAATCTTGGGCACCTGAACATTCCAGACAACAGCAGCTCTCCAGTTTTTGCTGTGCCATCGATGGTGAAACAACAAATGAGCTTCTCTGAAGACAAAATGACTTTTAGCTTTTGAGGCTGTAATTCTGCAAAGCAGGTTGGGGCACTCTGGTGACAAGGGGCACCCCTAAATTAAAATCGTGTCTGTTAAGCTGCGACTTTCAAACTGGCTAACCTGCTCTTTCCCATTTCCACTGCCTGTGCCTGGATTGGATGCCACATCTGCCGCTTAGTTCAGGGGTGTACTGTTTAACAGGTCTCCGATTTAATAACAACAACAAAAAAAGGGGGGGTGGTGCCTCAGGTAAAGTACCCATTTTTTTCTTAGGGGTTTTAAATTAAGGCGTTCCCTGTGGTTTCCTTCCATCTTTGGGCGTCAGTATCCCCCATCCCCAGTCTTATATGGTTGCTTTGGTTGTGTGATTTGCCTGGCAGGTGCTTACTTTGTACTCTCTTTGAGGGGACATTCCCCCTTCATTTGGCTCACTTGTTGAGAGGGACATTTCCCGTTTAATTTTCCTCAGCAGTTAAAAAGAAAAAAAGCCTGACTGAAGTGTAAGTCTTTAGACTCTGGGAAGGATCAGAGACTCTTCTGCAATTTAGTGGTTTTATTTCTTTATTTTAGGCCGTTTGGCAGTTTTTCTCAGCCCCACTGAGCCACGCAGCTTCCCGCCGTTTTTCTGTTCCTCTCCCCGTCTGTTGGGTGCATGCCCTTTTTTCTTCAGAGGCGTTCTTAGCCTCAGTGTGTCTTTCGTGCACTTGTGTTGTGTGCATGCCCCCTCTGGCATGCCGAAGTCACACACAGCGTTGTGATGTCACGCATGAGCATCTTTGAGAGAGCACACATGTGCCTGCACTTCAGTGCTAGATGGAGCTGCTGTTTTTAAATTTATTTTCACCAACTGACTGTTCGCGTTTTCTCTCCTGGCAGCCATCTCGGCAGACAGGAGTGTTCTATTCAGCCCCCCCCCGGTGGGAATCGCGGCAGTAGTCCTCTATATTTAGTGTTGGGAAACTTCAGTACTTTAACCTTGAGCACCTGCAGGGCTATTTTATTCTGGCACCATGGCTTATCGGAGACCTCTAATTTTCAAAAGATGTAAGACCTGCAAAAGGGTAATGCAACCCTCTCTTTTGAGTACCTATTGTCCCCACTGTGTTACTCAAGCTAATATGTCTCTTACAGTTCCCCCCAGTGGGACCTCGGAGTTGGGGGGGTGAACCTTGGTGTACTAGCTGCTAGTGGCAAAGTCGAATTGTGTAAATGTTTGTTGTTGCTCTTCGAGAGCTTTTTGGGTCCTGATGTTCTGCAGGACATCCCATCAGACACAGTCGACCCCAAACTGGGCCCCTAGGCAGGGGGCACAGGCACACCTCGTGCACCGGAGCAGAATTGGACTGCTAATATGGATCTGCATACAGACCCCAGCACTGACCATACAGAGGGTCAGGATGAGGATATCAAGGATCTTGGGGAAAATACAGATCAAAAGAAGTTACTTGATTATGAGGACGAACCCCTGAGGAGGAAGGGGAGTGGACGGAGCCACAGATGAGGATTCCTATACCTCCCATTTGATACAAAATCCTTTTCCTATCTGATAACAGAGGCATGTAGAACATTACAGCTAAAGGAGGTGCAATACATGGAGGCGTTAGATGTCAACCCTATCCTGTCTGTGTCCTCCTGTGCTCCAAAGTGTTTTTCAAACTTTATTCATGGTAACCAGATTATTAGACAAGACTGAGCAGGTGCAGACCAAAGAAAATACCTAACAAAGCCTAAAGTGCAGTGCTTCCTGCTTTAGGGAAAAAATACCCAGATGTGGGAAACCCCTCCTCTGGCTCTTAAGGTGGTTCATAATTCCATCAGACACACCACAATTCCTACTGAAGGGTCCTTGGCCTTAGCGGATTCGCACAACAAGTGAGTGGATGCTTCATGCAGAACAACCTTTGCCTCCAACGGTGCAAACCTCCGCACCTCCTATGCCTCCGTTATTGTCGCCAGAGCCTTAAACGTGTGGGTTACTAACCCATGGCGGCTTTGTTCCTCCGGATTCGAAGGGGGCAAGCATTTTGCAGTTGGTATCCATTGCCTTCACCGTCGGTGGAGAACTTATGCATGTCAGCTCGTTCCGCCTATCACATTGTGTCCACTATGGGAGGCACGCGGCTTCAATATTGGGTCACTAATCAAACTTTGAAGACCAAGCTGCTTAGCTTAGTCTTTGAGAGAGGCTTGTTTGGTTGGCCTGGATAATGATTTTTTTTTTTTTTTGCATCATTTGTTTATTGAGTTTTTCATTTTTTTTTCAATATATATGACAAACATAACCCACAAGACATACATAAAAGTAATTCCACAACTTGTATACATCAAGATCCACTTCCATCATTTGATTACAGACTAAAACAAAGGCCAATTATAAAAATCACTCTTCTTCATCCAAGTATTCTGAGGGATGGGGTCACTCCCATTCTTATACAAATAACAATGTGCCAGCAAAGAGAGACTTATATAGTCTCAGAGCCATCCTTCACTCAACGTTATGGTGTCTGCCACCGACAAGGATGCCAGGTATGGCTGCCAGGTCTCATGAAAGAGCTCATCTTTATCTTTTATAGCATAAGTCAGGCGTCCGAGAGTGAGTGCCTGCAGTAATAAGACTTTTCACTGGACTACAGTAGGTGGTGCGGCAGACACCCATGTATTCAAAATCAATGTCTAGCCATAAACAGTACCACCCTAAGCCACCTCTGAACAGGGATCCATTCCTCCTCCCCGGCATCTTCAACCCCAAATAAGAGCAGCAAGGGGGACATTGGCAGCCGCGGCCCAACAATGCCCTGCAACTCATTTATTACATCCCTCCAGAATTTTTGCAAGACATGGTAAGTCCAAAAGTAATGATAATATGTGGCTGGATTATTACATCTAGGACATATAAGGGATACTGCAGGGTTATACTTGTGAACCACAACTGGTGGATAATACATTCTATGACAAAATTTATAATGAGATTCCTTATATTTATTGCACAGCAGTATACCCTGATGAAGTTGGGATATTAGTCTCCAATTTTCCTCTGATACGGAGAACCCAAGGTCTCTTTCCCATAACTGTCTGGTTTTCCCTGTTTTGTCTGGGAGCAGAGCTTTCCCCTCTTTGGCCATTCTACGAATTGTACCCTTAGGGTTTTTCTGTCCCACTAAAATAGAATGTTCAAGTTGATCCCAATGTGGAGTCCCCCTCACGGAGTCTACCAAGAGATTTAAAATATGCCCTAACTTGGAGGTATTGAAAATTATCTTGGTGCCCCAAACCCGTTCTAGCCTGCAAATTCTCAAAAGAGTCCAGCCCTGACTGGGTAAAAAGATGTCTTAGGCACAGGATACCTCGCTCCCCCCATTCCCGATATCCTGTATCCTCTAAGCCCGGCAGGAAAAAAAGCCCCCAAGGGCAGGAGCAGTGTATCATCCCGGCCCATACCCAACTGTCTACTCAGCCCTTTCCAGCTTTCTATTACCATTCTGATCAAGGGGTTTGGATCAGGTAAGTTAAGATATGCCTGCCAACCTCTAATAGACAGATATGCAGAAACCCTACCCAGGCATCCCCTCTCTTCTAAGTCAAGCCACCTTGCTTCCCTGGGTCTACCAATCCAATCTTGTATATAATGACACTGTATAGCCATGTGGTAAACTCCCAAATCTGGAAATTGGAGCACTCCCTTTTCCGTAGAAGCTTTTAACCGAGCTAGGCCCACCCGTGGGTGTTTACCCTGCCAAATAAAATCAAAGAAAGCTTTCTCCAAACTCTTAATATTGGCCTGACGTAAACCTACAGGTAGCATCTGAAGGGCATAAAGTATTCTGGGAAGGACGTTCATTTTAATTAAATTTATTCTCCCCAACCATGAGACAGGAAGTTTGTGCCACCTAATCAAATCTGCTGTTATAGTTTGCAAGAGTGGGGTACAATTAAGATCATATAAACTTCTAATCCTGCTTCCCACTTTTCTGCCAAGATAAGTAAATGCTCCTTGGACTGTTTTAAAACCCCACTCTGACCCCTGTCCCTTCTCAGGGTGTTCGGATTCACCAATTCTCATCTCCTCCGATTTCTCTAAATTTAATTTATAGCCAGAACATTTAGAAAAGGTATAAATCGGTGTTAGTAGATGAGGAATAGATTGGGATGGCTTAGTTAAATATAACAACATATCGTCAGCATATAATGATAATTTGCGCTCCCCTCCCCTCTTACCTATAACTCCTGAAATGTCTGGGCTGTTTCAATGGCAATAGCTAAAGGTTCAAGCACCAGGGCAAATAGGAGGGGCGAGAGTGGGCAGCCCTGCCGAGTACCCCTACTTAATACAATGCTATCAGAGAAGGTTCCATTAATTAAAACCCTGGCCCTAGGGCCCCTATACATTTGTCGGACCAGGCCAGTAAATTCTCCACCCAGACCAAACTGGGCCAGGACGTCCATCAAGTATGCCCATTCCACTCTATCAAATGCTTTTTCTGCGTCCATTGATAGAATATTCACTGGCTCCGGCCCATTTCCAGCCCCCCATATTACATTAAGGAGAGTTCTCATATTATGATAGAAATGTCGGTCTCAAATAAACCCGGTTTGGTCTGGGTGGATTACTCTCGGTAGCAATTTTTCCAACCTAGTAGCCATAATCTTGGCCATGATTTTAGAATCACAGTCTAAAAGAGATATTGGTCTAAATGAAGCACACTCATATAGATTCTTCCCCAGCTTCGGAATTAAACAGATAGTTGCTTCCCCCCAGGAGCGAGGCAATTCTCTCAGCTCCTCTCTGGCCTCCCTAAGCACTACTTCTAAATGCTCGACCAGGTGCACTTATATGACCTTATAATATTCGGCTGGAAAGCCATCTGGCCCACTAGTCTTCCCTCTCTTAAGGGCTGCAATAGCTTTGGTTATTTATTCTCTAGTTATTGTGGAGCCTAGCCAAGTTCTCTGGGCCTCCGAGATCTGAGGCAAAGTGAGCCTATCCAAAAACTCAGACATTCCATGTTCCTCTGTCCCAGTTTGAGAACAGTATGATTCTTGGTAAAATCTCTTGAATCTCTCTCCAATAGATTTTATCATCTTGTTGGAGCGTGCCATCTTCTCCCCCAATAGCATGTATTAAATGTGTTCCATGCTTTCCCCTTATTAAATTAGCCAGCATAGTTCCGGGCCTATTTCCCCATTCATAAAAATGTTTCCGCACAAAAAGGCAGGATTTCTTTGCCTCTCCCATCAGTAAATTATTTAATGCCTCCCGGGTTCCCGCCAACAGCAGGTACACATGGCCCCCCCCAGCTGCCCTTCTTTCTAAGACTCTAAGTCTCTGCTCCAAGTTCATCCTACGTTCCTTAACTTTTCTTTTGTAATGCACTACATAACTAATTATGGCCCCTCTCATAAACACTTTTCCAGTGTCCCAAAAGATAGCCCTTGAAGAAGCTGTCTCTAAGTTAGCCTGCACATATATCTTCCATTGTTCCTGCAGATGCTCTTTAAATTCTTCTTTTGCTAACAAGTAATTTATTTATTGAATTTTGTTGACCGGGTAGGCCCACTGGGCCCCGGAGGTCCCTTTTTCAGGGGCGACCCGGGGGTAAAGAAAATAACATACAGGCAACAGAACAGTACAAATTAATAAACGACTTATTGTTTGACAGTGAAGGATTCCATAGGGTTACAGTCAGATAGGTGGTACGGGAACATACAGTCAGTGAGACCTCTTAGAGTTGGATATTTAAACATAAACATGCACATACAGTCAGTGAGACCTCTTAGAGTTGGATAATTCCCCAACCCAATTCCTCTTCAATTTAACATGCTCTTTCTCTGTAAGGTGGGACTCCTGCAAGAGAGCCACCTGAGTGTTTTGTCGCTTTAAGGCCGTCAGCAACATTGTACGCTTCACTGGGGTGGCTATTCCCCTAACGTTCCATGAAACTACTGCCAGGTCCTGCAACCTAGCCATAATTCAGGCCCTGTAATTTCCCCAACCAGTATCCATTGCAAACATTCCCTGATTCCCCATCCCCCGTCTCCAATAATACTTTTAGATTGGCTGTACATTTGGATCTTAGAACTAGTAACAAACTGCAGAACAACACACAAACATTAACTATATACAAATCTTCCCCTCGTACCCCCTCTCCCTCCACCCCATCATAACAGTAACTGCAAAAAGCAGGAATTTTACACCCCTTTCCCACTGTAAGACTAAGACACCCCCTCGCTCCCCTCCCGCCGCATATACTTGTAAATCATAGTTTCATAACTGCATAAACATTCTCCTTCCTCTCAGCCAACTCAGTTATACTTAGAGCAAGTTGAAACATAAAAAGAGAAAGGGGAGAGTCAAAAAATATAGTTCAGCTCAACAGTCCTTTTCAGCATGCGTTATGTATCCAAGCTCGTTTAAAAGTACCTTAGGTATAATGCACCAGTTCCAGCAAGGCCCGTAGGATTGAGCCAGATCCACACAAAAAAAGAATACTCCACACAGATCAGGATGAGACAACATCACCCCATTTCTCTTCTGAGGTCATGAACAAACACTTCCGCCTTCTGTACCTCCCAGAATGAAAAGACATCCCCTTCATGTTTGATTTTGAGGGCTGCAGGATACAGCATAGAGCATTCCACTTTAGCCTCTTGTAACTGTGCCATCACAGGGTTGAAGGCCCAATGTCGTTTCAACAGCCGAGCAGAGTAGTCCTGCGATATGAACAACTTATGCCCCTTGCACTGCAGCCCAGGATTCTCCATATAAGCTTTCAGCAGAAGCTCCCCATCAGGATAATTATGAAATCTCATAATTATTTGCCTTGGAGGCTGATTCGATGTAGGTTTAGGCATGACTGCCCTATGAGCCCTCTTGATTTTGAAACGGCCATTTTTAGGTGAGAGTCCAAGGAGCTCAGGCAGGGTTTTCGCACAGAACTCGATCACGTTCGGGCCTTCCATTCCCTCTGGTAGCCCCCGAAGTCCTAGATTCAAACGGCGCTGGTAATTCTCCCGGTAGTCAAAAAGTTCTTTAAATTCCTCTAGTTCCCTTTGTAGAGTTATCATTTGTTCTGGCATAGGAGATGTGGCATCTTCTATATCGGAGACAAGCTGCACAACCTCATTCAATCTGGTAGCTTGGGTGGCATGAAAATCCACAAGTTCCTGCAGTTTATGGTCGAAATTGGTGGCCAAACTAGTAAACCTGGGCTCCAATGCAGCCAGAACTTGCTGGGTGACCATGCGCCCCAAGGCGCTAACTTCCGCGGCCGAGAGAGAGACGTGGCCTGTATTTTCCACCTGCGAGGCCAGCGGTTCTTTTTTGGGTTTTTCCCGGTGGTTCGTGAGCTTTTCGCCGCAGTGGACACCACAAAGTCATCCATCCTCAGTTCCTCCACAGATCTCTTATCTCTTATTTAGATTAAGTTTCAGTAAAAGCTCCTAAATCGTTATGTTGTAGCGGTATTAGGAGCGAGTGAAAAGTGCGCCTTCAGTCTAATTGGCTCATTAGCGCCCCCCTGGATGATATTTTGAAGGATATTCAGGATAAAAAGGAACACCTTACAGTGTCAAAGGAACAGCAAAAGGCCAGTTCGGCTTCAAAAGGTCAAGGAGGCGGCTGAAAGAGGCAGTACTGAGGGGGGTTTTGCCCTTTCGGAACTTCAGGAACTAGAGGAGTAAAGCAGCCTATTCTGGTTTCAAGAGCAATAGCAGTAGGACTTCCGGTGACGTCACCTGGCATGGCAGACTGGCTCTTTTGGGCTCTCCCAATCCTCCTGCTTTAATCCAGCTGAATCATTGAGAGAGACTGGCTACACCACAGAAAATACGTAGATTAGCAATCCTTATGGCCAACACAAGAAGCAAATTAAAAGATTTCACAGCTCCGGGGAGCATAAAAACATCTGCACAAACTCCCCACACCAGATTTCTTCGGTGGACTTGTGCTCTGAGGACGAGAAAGATACAATGATTTCCTCCAGGCAACTATGCCGTGAACTTTGGCAACTGGGGGATAAAATCAGAGACTTTCAACAGCAACTGCTTGATTTGCAAAAGGAGCAGATACATCATCAAAACCAAATCTCGGATCTTGAGCAGCATACCACTGAAATCTCCAACTTGGTGGATCTACATAACATAGCTCTCCTACAACTCCACGAGAGAAAGATATGGCTCCAACAAAAAGTGGAAGATCTAGAAAATAGATCCAGAAGAATAGTTGCCTACTCGCGGTGACTAGGAGGTCATGAGGGCTGCAGAACGGATGCCTTCCCCCATCCCCCGAAACATCCATTCAGTTGCCTACTTGCGGTGACTAGGAGGTCGTGAGGGCTGCAAAACGGACACCCTCCCACATCCCCCGAAACAGCCATTCAGCTACGGCACACAAGAGAATCGCAGGCTGCACTACAGAGCCGAACTCATTGAACAAGCAAAGTTGGCGCTTTTTTCAAATTTAAACTGCCACACTGTATTGTGTCGTCGTACTAGTGGAGATAGTTTTATTTCCCTTGTAATTTGTAATACAGGCTGCTTGTAATATGTCTTCTCACAGCCGACTGTACTGCTAGTGCCTTTAATTCTACTGTTTAGGGACCCGATTGTGCCTCATTCTACTTCCTTATCTAAGCGCTAAGCCCTACAGTTTTGAATTGAGCTCCCAGCTCTAACAAAGTTAACTTTAGCCAGTACAAAATACAAAACGCTTATCCTTAATTCGAATTCGAGTGCTTGAAAATTTAGCTTTAGCCAGTACATAATAGATGAGGCTTATCCTTAATTCGAGTGCTTGAATAGTGAACTTATAGTTTGCATAGCTCTCATCCCTTCCCCTTCTCCCGCAGTATAAAGCTCACCTGCATATCACTTTTTTTTCACAGTTACCTACTCTCGGTGACTAGAAGGTCGTGAAGGCTGCAGTACGGACGCCCTCACCCATCCCCCGAAACATCCATTCAGGTACAGCACACAAGAAAATCGCAGGCTGCACTACAGAGCCGAACTCGTCGGACAAGCAAAGTTGGTCCCCGCCGACACTACCGCGTCGTCTCCCCACTGCCCTCACCACCACCCTTGGCAGGCCCGCCCCTTTTATAGGGGGGTTGCATGTACGCCTGAACCAATCAGCCTGCTTCTCCATTAGCAAGCTGTACCAGCTGGCCACTAGAGGCATCTCTGTACACTTGTCTCCTTCTGCAGGCATTTCCCCAGATTTGTCTCCCTCCTATTATGGCAACGCAGTTTCAACATCTGACTCTACTGCTACCGGTGCTCTTTCTCCCCTATTCATTTCTCCCTGAATATCTACCCCCCCGAATACTATCTACTGACCTGGCAGCTCTCCTATGATGCACATCCAACAATGCAGTTGAGATTCCTTCATCTAGATGAGGCCACCTCTCTGCCCACTTTCTCTACAAGCCACAGCTACTGCCTCTATGCCAGAAGTACCCTCTGTACTCCTGCCGTCCCTCGTCTCCCACCCCTACTGATTCCCGGGACCTCACTGCCCTCTCCGCTCACTCTCTCACTGGCCACCCCTCACATACTTACCCTCCCCATTCCAACCTGGACTAGCACTCAGGGGTCCCTCAGACGCAAAACTCACTGCTTCAATAAGCTGGCATGGAATTCTATCCTCCGATCCCTCCTCCTTCTCCTCCTCACATCTGGCAATATCCACCCTAACCCTGGCCCGCTTGCTGCCTCCGCACCCAGGCTCAACCAGGCCTCTGGCCTACTTATTGCCACCATTGATGTCTGTAGCCTATTAAAAAAGTGGGACAACTACCAGGGATGGGTCCTTCAACATCACCCTGACGTCACGGCCATGGGTGAAACCTAGCTCTCCCCCCTTACCCCAGACTCGACGATAACTCTCCCTGGGTACAACCTCTACAGGGCTGACCGGCAGGGTAAAAGAGGGGGAGGATGCACCATATATGTTAAGGACTCCTTGCATGGTCAAATACTCCCACCCCCTCCACTGGTTCCTGGCCCCCAAGCTCTTACTCTCAAACTTAATCTGGGACGCTCCCAAATCCCCCTTCTCATCACGGCTGTATACATTCCCTCCAGGAATCAGAGGGTTGCTTTTCACGCTGTCTTGTCCTACATCGCTACCCTCCCGTCATCTAATGAAATAATAGCATTAGGGGATTTCAATATCAACTGGATGGCCAGGACTGCCACCCCACTCATTGACGCTGCAACTGCCCAAGACCTTACTCAAGTAGTCCTCGCCCCCACATGCCTGAACCAACGCACTGGGTCCTCCTCCCTACTGGACCTGGTTTTCGCAAACTACCCACACAAGATCACCAGCACCACTGTACTCACTAATGCCATAAGCAACCACTCCCCTGTCCTCTGCTCCTGGTTGTGCAAAGCACCAAAGAACCCCCCTAAAATTATACTGCAGCGTAAGCTAGGGCCTGGTAAACTTGATTGTCTAAAATCCCACCTCCTCACGTTGGACTGGTCCTTGATAACTGACACCCTCGACCCCGACCATGCCCTCAACCTCTTTATTCTTACCTTCAATGCTATCTGTGACTCCCTTGCCCCTCTTACAAAAAGGATGGTCAAAGGCAATCCTGCCGCTTGGATCACCAATCGCCTGCTAACCCTGATGTGCTCCTGGGACTCGCTATGGTATAAATCCAACGAGACCCGCCTGCCATCTGACAGACAAAGGTACAGGGAGGCCAGGAACAACTGCACATGGGCCCTACATAAAGCAAAAGCTGAGTATTATAAATCCACCCTTACCGCTGCCTGGGGCTCAGGGCGCAAGTTTTGGAATAATATTAAGGACATCTGTGGCAAGACCCATAATCCCCCAACCTGATTGAGGTTGACGGATGCCTATCCTCAGACCTCACCCATATTGCCTCAGCCTTAAATCGCTCCTTCACAAATCTCTCCCATGTCCTCCCTCCCAATTTCGTCGACCCTCCCCCTACCCACGATCCAAGGTCCCCTCTGACTGCCCCTCCTTTCCACCTGCGATGTGTCACTCCTGCATCAGCCAAACCTTACTTGGAGAAAGCCCTTAGCAACTCCAATTACAGTAGTGACTCCTTGGACATGAGGCTTCTCCAGCTCACACTTCATGAGGTACTCCACTCTCTCATCCATATTCTGAACCGCTCACTCTGTCAAGGAAAAGTCCCCTCCCAGTGGAAATCTGCCTCCATTACTCCCATATTTAAAAGCAGAGACCGTACCTCCCCTAACAACTATCGCCCCATCTCTATTCCCCCAATCGAAAGCGCTTGAAAGTATTGTCGCCGACCAGCTCAGCGAACACCTTAACAAATACAACCTACTCTGTGAACAGCAACATGGTTTTAACAAAGAGTACAGCACCACGACTGCCCTTTGGAGTTCACCTCCCATGACCACTCCACCTTAGACAAAGGTCACATCACAAGCGCGGTATTTGTTGACCTCTCAAAAGCGTCTGACACTGTCAATCACTCCCTTTTACTTAACACTGTCTCCAACATCGGCTTCTCCCTGGATGCCCTTAGCTGGTTCACAGACTACTTGTCAGATCGGTACCAGCAGGTCCAAATTGGTACCGCCCTAGCTAGCAGACTACCAGTCCGCTCCGGTGTGCCCCAGGGGTCCATCCTTGGTCCTCTACTCTTCAGTCTTTTCCTTAACTCCCTCCCCTCGTCCTGCTCGGGCAATCTAATACTATAGGCCGACGATGCTGTCCTCTTTTCCTCCAACGCCAACCCCACCCTACTACACAACTCCCTCCAATCCTCTTTCTCTGATGCGGAAAAATGGTTCTTTACACAGCGGCTTACACTAAACTACATGAAGACTAAAGTCATGTACTTCTCACATTCCCAGAACTCCCGGAAGGCGCTCTGCCCTCATATCCTTACCGCCAATCAAACCCCCCTAGAGCAAGTGGATACTTTCAAATATCTGGGCATAACCCTAGACCCAGCCCCCAACTTCCACCAGCATATCCATCACCTGTCTACCACCCTTAACGTCCGGCTCGGTCTCCTCTACCGCTTCAAGCACTGTCTTACTCCTGAAGCCCTTTGGCTTGCTGTCTCCTCTTCTGTCCTCTCCCTCCTTGACTATGGTATTCTTATCTATGGAGCTGCAAACACCTCTGCCCTAGACCGTCTCAGGCTCTCCCTGAACAAGGCCTGCTGTCTAGTCTTTGGCTGTGATAGTCTCATACACACATGCTCTCTATACACTGCCACAAACTGGCTGAGCCTTGACAATAGAATACGGTTCCACACGTCTTACGGCAAAAAAGATTGCCCTAGGTTCTGCCCGCTAGCCTCACCCCTATTGTCCAACCAGCCCCTGACGACAGAAACACCTGAAGCGCTGGCAAGATGCTCCTATCGGTCCCCAGGTGTCGAACCTCCCAATACCAAAGAACTTTCAGCCACAGGGCCCCTTCCTTATTGAACTACCTGCCCATTGCTCTTACTAATGAAACCAGAATTGGCCCCTTCAAAGTCACTCTCAGAGACCACCTCCAGTCCTCCACCCCATGCGACTGTCCTTGATCTCACTTGACCTCCCCGGACAATGGCCTCTGGCCAGCTCTCCCCTCCCCCACCCCATGCGGCCTTCTCGGCTATGGCCCAGGAACTATTTTACCAAGCTTTTGCTCTGTACAGATTACTCTGGATCAGATTGTTAGCTATTTACTGTACTCACTGTAACAAGTCTGTTTGAGTACGACTCTTGTAGTGTGTTCACTGTTGTACTGTTCTACTAAATGTGAAGCGGAGCCTTTGTAAATGAGTCTTCAACTCAAAGGTAGTTTCCGAATTGTGAAATAAATAAATAAATAAACATATGCATACATGGCATTCCAGAAGGCACTGAGTCGGGAGACATGAATAAATTCATGGAAAGTTTTATCCGAGAAATCCCAACTCTAGACCCTGATTATGCCCTGAATATTATCAGAGCCCATCGCTCACTGGGTCCTAGATCTGTAGACCCAAAAGCACGCCCTAGGTCAGTGATCATAACCTTCCTCGATTACCGAACCAAATCAGAGATCCGCAAAAAGCTTGGCAGAGGAAAGAACTGATTTTCAGAGACACGAGGCTCTTCTTCGAGCATGACTATGCTCCTATGACAATGGACAGACGGAGGAAAATGTTACCCATCCTAAAGCTGCTAAAAGAAAAAGGAGTCAAAACTAGAACTGATTACCCCTCTACCCTGCGCATCACCACCGACAAAGGAACTCACCTTTTTCTGACCGTATCGGAGACAAAAACCTTTTTGCAGCAGTGGAACATAACTGTGGATGAAGTGTTTGACCCTGATACCCCTGAAGGAGTTGGACCGTTGTAAATGGTACGCGGTCAAAAAAAAACACCTTTATCAGGAAGCAGCCAGTGGGACCTGGCTCGACCCCTGTGGATCCGTTGGAGTCTCTTTCCAGTGCTCGAGGAGGCCTACCAACCCGCCCACTACAGCAAAGGGAGGCCAGTAGAAAACGCAATCATAGCAGGGGGGAGAAAACCTGAGGTGTCCGGTAGCTGAACTGAGTCGCATGGTGGCGGCGACATGGCGTCGCTCTGATCCTTCTCCACACCTCAAAGGCCTTCCCACAGGGACACTAAGTTACATGATTGGGGTGAGTGACCCATTCTCCAAATACTCAAGATCGCTTAGTTCTTTGGTCATCCCCCCATTGTTCGATTAAGAACAGAGATCACTGCTAGCACAAGTTGGGCTCCTAATGGGAAGGACATTTATTTTACCCATTTTGCTTAAAATGTGAGGAGTTTTATCATTATGAGGTTTCATTGTGAGCCTGGAGGCCGAGATCGAGAGAGTCTGGCGTTTATAAGAGGGGTTTTGATAAACCTAGGGCAGTACATTTAAAGCCAGACTGTCAAAAAAACTTTACAAGACCTAGACAGATCGTATAGTGTTTTTTTTTTTTTATATAATTTTCATTTAGGGGTGTGAGGACTGGAACTGCAGGGCAAGCTTACAATAGTTTTATTAGAGTATGGTTTCCAGGGATACAAAAGCTCCTGATGGGAGCTTTTGAATGTTTGCTCATCCCACGCGGTTTTGGCTTCATTTATGCCCCTTATAAAATGCATTCGATATCAAAGTGGTGAAGACAGCTAGCTGGTCTCTCTCTCATTAAGGCGGGGAGGGTGAATCGTGGAGGGGGCTTTATGTTTTTCAGCCTCTTCCGTATGCCTACCCTTCCTTCTTTTCCAATGTCTTAATTTTATTTTGAATAAACCTTCGGTTGGGGGGGACGTTATGTACAGGATGAAGCGATCCACCACCTCGGATGGGGTCCTGGATTTAGACCCTCGATTGGGTGTGATGATGGCTAATCACGCCTTCATGCCTCCACACATAGAGGTAAGGACATGGTAGCACGTTTTGAAGTCACAAGTTAAAGTTCAATTTGAAATGTTTAAATATGTTCAAGGATGGTTGCATTGTTTATGCTATTTGTTGATTCTACTGTTTGTACCGGGGGAACACATTTCTTATGCTACGAGGCACCGGGGTGGGGGCCTGATGGGAGGGGTGTGGATCGATTCATAAGGAGTAATGAAGGGTTTCAATGGTATCGATGGATTTAGTAGTCCTTACCTATAATGGAAAGAGCTTAAAACAGCCCAATTAAAAGGGCAAGATTCCTTCAAGAATATGGAAGGTCGGGGGTCTCCTTAGTTTTCTTACAGGAGACACACCTGTCCAAAACTGAGCATGCCAAACTGCGGAGAATGTGGGTGGGAGAGGTGCATGCTGCCTCATGGCCAGAACATCCCCATATAAGAGGCACAGCGATCTTTATTCGCAAAAACATTCCTATTAGAGTGTGTTGAGCTGGACCCTAGGGGACGCTATGTCAAACTACAAGCCATGTTCTTTAGCATAAAATGTGTGTTCCTAAATGTGTATGCTCCAAATGACCAGACAGAGAATAATGTTTTCCTGAAAAAAAACAATCCTTAATGCCATAGGGGACCCTGATGCGATATACATAATTGGTGGGGACTTTAATACTGTTTTATCGATCAAAAGAGATAGAAGAGGTCTACAACCTCACGTCTGGAGTAGAGGCCAAGAAAATCACCTAAAACGCCTGATGGGAGAAACAGGACTCCTGGATGCATGGAGGCATATCCATCCCTAAACAGCTAACTATACATTCTACTCGCATAGGCATGCCAGTTTCTCTAGGATAGATATGTTCCTGATTCCTGAAGAGCAGGCTCATATGTTGCAGACCTGTGAAATTCTTCCCATGACTTGGTCTGACCGTGCCCCAGTCCAGCTGAAAATGGTATTTTCCCCTAGTCCAAGGAATAGCACCTGGTGCCTAAATATAGGACTCCTGAATCAAAATGAGATTAAACAAAAAATAGCTGACTCCATTCAGTAATACTTGGCCATAAACCTGCCCTCTGACACAACCCCTTCAATTTGTTGGGATGCATTGAAGGCAGTGTTGTGGGGGATATTCATTCAATGCAGCTCACAACAAAAAAAAGCAAAGCAACAATTGCATAACCAAATAGAGTCTGACCTGCAGGAAGCTGACTAGTGGTATAAGCTTAAGTTGAATCCGGAGGACAAAACTCAATGGCTGGCTATAAAGATGAGGCATGAGTCATTATTAGCCTCCCAGACTGAGGGTATACTTAGGCGAACAGCACAGAGATAACAGAGATACTACGAACGGGGCAACAGGGCTAGACATCTCCTAGCTCATGCTCTACGAAAACAGACAGCTTCCAGAGCAGTTCTTAACATTCAAAATCCTTTCGGGGGGGCAGAAAGGTGATGTCCGACCCCTTAAATATATCTGCTTTTTTCGCAGATTTTTATGCAGCCCTATATAGCCAGGACCCTGTTGATGATTATGAAATGAAAGTGGAGTCCTTCTTAGGTAACCTTGCACTTCATTCTCTAAAACCCCATCATAGAGCTACACTGGATAGGGTCATCACAGCCCAGGAAATACTAAATAAAATTGCACAAATTAAACCAGGAAAGTCCCATGGACTGGATGGCCTCCCGTCCAAATTTTATAAATGCTTTGGGAAGGACCTACTACCTAGCATGCTGCAATGTTTTCATCACATACGGGGGTGGGGAAGTCCCAGTGTCTTGGGAGACAAGCACAGATTGTGGTGCTCCCCAATGAGGGCAAAAACCCACAGCAGTGTTCCTCCTACTGGCCCATTTCACTTCTAAATGTAGATATGAAGATATTTACAGGTATCCTGGCGGACAGACTGTAACAGGTCATAGGTGAGGTCTTCCATCCGGACAAGACTGGTTTTGTGGCAGGAAGGTATTTGTCAGACAACATACAGAGACTACTCAATATATTCACCTCTCAAAAAAATAAATCAGATTTTCAGGTGGCTATCTCAATGGATGCCGAAAAGGCTTTTGAGCGGGTTAATTGCCAATTTCTAAAATTTACCATGGAGAAAATGCAATTCGGCTCTAAATTTCTGAAAATTTACCAAAACTTATACACCCTGCCACAGGCAAAAGTCAAGGTAAATGGGGTGAACTCAAGAAATTTCATTTTATCTAGAGGAATGAGGCAAGGTTGCCCCTTATTCCCCATACTATTTGCAGTCTGTCTGGAACCTTAGGCAGCAGCTGTGTGCCAGGACCCACAGACTGCGGGTGTGATGGCCGGTGGGAGGGAACAAAAGATTGCCCTTTACGCTGATGACTCTTTTTTTTTTTGAGTAAACCTCAGGAGTCAGTTCCTCATCTCCTGTCACTGTTGGAGACCTTCGGAGAGCTGTCTGGCTATAAATTAATATTATGCTAAATCAGAGGCCCTTAAGCTGAGTGGAACAGCTCCCCGGGACTTCCATAGAGGCTTTCCTTTTTCTAGGGCCAAAAATAACCAAATTCGATACTTAGGCATTCAAGTCCAGTTGGACCCTCTAAATTGTTTGAAATTAACTATAAAAAGCCATGGGATGGGCCGCGCAGCGGTTGGATTTCCGTGATAGGACGCCGGCGACTCCGGGTTCGAACGGACTGGTCGCTGAGGGTCGGCCGGGGAGAAGGATGGACGCCCTAGGGACTGCTCTCCTTCTCCGGGAGGGAGGTGTCCGGAGCTCGGATGACCCCTGGTGGAGGCCAGGAGTCACGCAGCTGCCGGCACAGGCACGTACTGAAGGCGGGGCAGGACGCTCCACGTCATTGCATGACCCCTCCTCCCCCGAAAAAAGGAAAATGGATAAAGCTGCCAGCAGCCCTAAATGAAGCTCGCCACGGCTTCAATTAGCCCCCCAGGCCAGCCCTCCGACCTAGTCCGATGACTGCAGCATGCAGCCAGAGTGCCGCAGCCCCACCGTGGGGGGTAAGCCATGGGTATCGGAGGGCCTGAGGCCGATATGGGGGTTGGAAGTCAGTGGTTCGTGACCAGGCTGACAGTAACGGGCTGCCGGCAGCTAGGGCAGGTGGAGAAAAGATTAAAATGGAAAAAAAAAAAAAAAAGCTATGGGATATGGCACAGCAAGACGTAGCTAGATGGTCCCGGCTACCTCTGTCAGTCGTGGTGAGAACAGACTCTATTAAGATGAATTTGCTCCACCACTTCCTGTTCCTCTACCGATCCCCCCCCACTATTCTGGCAAGAAATTACAGCAGGTCTTTCTAAGTTCATATGGGGGTCACCGGCCAAGAATATCCAGACAGATATTGTCTCTGCCACAGGATGGGGGCGGGTTGGGATTGCCCGACTTTTGCTCCTACTTCTTGGACTGCCAGCTCCAAGTAGTTCACACCTGGATCTCAGGATGGAGTTCCTTGGGATGGCTAGATATAGAGGAGCAGGGAATGGTGGAGGTCTCCTTGGGCTCTTTGGTCTGGTCACTACCGACAGCCCCAGTTTCCCTGTTGTCGAGTAATCCACGGACACAGCAAACCTTACGAATCCTTAAAAGGGTCAGGCATAAACTGGCTTCTGAGGAGCCCCTGGGCCCCCTCTCTTTGATTCGTCACCACATTGACTTTCTTCCTCCTCGTATAGACGGAGCCTATGATAGGTGGTAACTGAAGGGGCTGAAGAGATTTTCCTAGCTGATAGGGAGGGGAGAGTTGTCTTGCCTTTGCCCAAGTAAAATAACAATTTAACTTGCAAGACTCAGACTTCCACAGATACTTGCAAGCACGACACTTCACTCTGGGTAATCTGGGGGAGCTCATAGAGGCCTCATTACACACCGTCCTAGAGTTGCCCCAGGGTTTCGAGCTGCAACTGGAACATGTACACAGGGCCTTGGCCCCGAAACCCACAACACAAAATGCTCCACCCCGCTCGATTATCCTGCACTTTAATAGCTACGCCACGAAACAGCAGATACTTTTAACAGCCTGGAGGAAACAGAAGACATTCTATGGACAGACACTCATATACTTTGATCATGATTATGCACCAAAAACGATGAGACTGCGGCGAGCATATCTACTGTTGCTACTGGTTATTAAAGCAGCTGGATACAAATTCACCACACCATACCCTGCTCGGCTTGTGGTGCAATTACCAACAGGAAAGATGGAGTTTACCACAGCCCAGGATGCCCGTATCGAGCTAACCAAAGCTGGCTTGCGTTTTCCAGACAAAGTAAATGGACCTGGAGATACTAGGCCACAACCAGCGAGATAGCAGACTGTCCCTTCTAAATCCAAAGATAGACAGCAGGCACTTACTGCAGTCCGCACTGTGCTGGCCACCTACCAAAGAGATGCTGGACCTGGGGATACTTGACTCGACAGAGGCCTTAAAACACTGTGTTTTCACAGGTTAGTGGGTCGGGGGACACCCATTTAAAAGGGTAACTGGCTTCCTCAACGCTGACGTGGCTCTAGACCTCGAGCAGACCCCCTCTAATTTGGGCTAGCTTAGCGTCACTTACCACCCAGCCCCCTTTTTTACAAGCATATCATATGCGTAGGGGTAAATCTGGACTCCTACTATATATTTCAGGGACTTTGGTAATCCTGGATTTGGACATTTATGGACTGTTGATCAGGCTGCAACACTGTACATTTTAATTCGCTTACAGTTTAAATGTTGGGTTATGACACTTAAGCCTTGCACTAATGAAAATACAAATGCATGCTACTAGCTATAGCTGATCCTTAAGGGAGAGAAATGTTATCTCATCGTTCACATTACCCTGTTCTCTACATGCAACAAGAAGGCCTTAGTATGGGCCAGTTATGTGCCTTTGGTCCTTGCATTTAGAAGCACCCAACAAAACGGGCACTTGTTTCAGTTGGGGGGCGGGCTTTTGCTTTTTTGCCTTGGATACCTCAGATAGTCGGGGCAGAGGAAGGGATTAAACAGCTGTTGTTCACCTATTTGGCAATTTCCTTTACCTGAGATTTATGTTTTGTTTTTGTTTTCCTTAGTTTTGAGGGAACATTTTTCTGGTTCCCTGGAGGCCCTGAGCTTTTGGGCGTTGGGATTACCTCCACCACTGGGTAGAACACCATGCTGTAAAGTTCTCCTTATGGGCACAGGGAGGAGAATTATCACCTCCCCACATCTGGAAGTCCGAATAATATACTGGCTGCTTAACACAGCTGCACTACACAGTTTTGCATTCTTAATGCACATAGACAGGTTAAAGTTAATGATCAATGTTATGCTGAATGGTTATTTTGCTTGGATATACAGAGACAGATTTTCATATAGGTAGAGACGTAAAGCAACAAATTTAAGATATACAGAAAGGGCATGGAAACCTTTATACACAAAAAATGTCAATAATTGTAATATTCTGGTACGCATTTGAGGGGGGAGACTGGGAGAATAATTCTTGGAGAGGAGGGGGGGACAGAGGGAAATGCCTGGGATCGGTTGGTGAGGCCTGGGAGATGGACCACGTCTGGCTGGGAGAGGCAGCATATCTTAGGCCTGGTTTTATACTAAATTTAAAGTGACTGATGAAATAATCCACCTCCAGTCCCTGAACATAAAAGGGGTCAATAACCCAATTAAAAGATCCAGGCTCCAGCAGTAATTATATAAACAGGGAGCCCATATAATTTATTTACAGGAGAGACATCTATCTCCTTTAGAGCATGCCAAACTTGCTGCGGGCAGACGTTACGTGGTCGTCTCCTCCTTGAGCAGAACTGGAAAACATAGAGGTGTGGTCATATTGATCCCTCGAACCACCTCTTTTATAAATGAGCAGCAATATGCAGATCCAGATGGGTATTTCTTTGTTGTTCAGGGTCGTTTGGCCGATCAGGAGGGTACTCTTGCTAATATATATCTACCCCTGGGGGCTCCCCCACAGGTACTTCGCAGATTCCTTAACAAATTAATAGATATACACAAAGGAATAATGCTAGTTGGAAGTGATTTTAATATTACTCTCTCACCACAGAAAGATTCTTCCCACCCCTGGCGTACAGAAACTCCCCCACTCAAAAACTTCTTCGGGTGCAGCTTCCCCAGCTGGGATTAACTGATGTCTGGAGACATTTTTTTCCTATCACGGAGGGATACACCTTCTACTCAGCATGGCATCTTACATTCTCCAGATTGGACTACATTTTTGCCTCTACCGAATATCTAGACAAGATACAGGATATTGAGACAGGGGCTCAGGTTCTTTCGGACCATGCACCCTTAATGCTAAAAGTTATTTTGGGAGCCTCCAGAAAAACTACCCATTGGAGACTCAGTGTTTCCCATCTTCAAGACCCCGAGTTTATTTTAAAGATGCAAACACACATGCCACAAATCCTCTCTGATAATCTTACCCCGGATATATCCCCTGCAGTAATTTGGGACATGCTAAAAACAGTAATTAGGGGAGAAATAATAGCCTACTCAGCTGGTAAGGCCAAACAACGAGAAACCAGATACAAGACCCTAATGGCGAATCCTTCAGTTACAGGATAGATCAGCAAGGGGTGAGAGTAACCCACCTGCTGAGTTTAGACAGGTACACGCTGAAATACAGAAGATTTTAGACTATAAGATACAGGCTGCACTCCTATATACTAAGAGATTTTACTATGAGGGGGGTTCTTGAGGGGCTAGAAATTTAGCAAAACGGGTCCAGGCCTTCATACACATGGGCATGACCACCAAAATCCAGAACCCTAATACAGGGGAGGTGAAGTATTGGAGTGCAGAAATTATGGAGGTTTTTCAAAATTTTTACAAAACATTATATGCAGAGCGGTCCCCACCAACCCCTGAAGCCATTAGGAATTTCTTATCCAATTTAACATTCCCGAAGCTTATGGACCACCACAGAGCCAGACTCTTAAGCCCTATTACAGATGCTGAAGTTCAATTAGCAATTGGCAGAGCTAAGACCTTAAAATCCCCAGTTCCAGATGGATTCACTATCGAGTGGTACAAGGCACTGGCCCCTACTCTGGACATACGGCAAGCTGCCCCCCAATGGGCATATGCAACTATAACTGCCATACTGAAACCGGATAAAGATCCCATAGCAACATGTTCTTATAGACCCATTGCAGTCCTCAACTGTGACTACAAACTTTATATGTCCATATGGGCTGGTAGAGTAGAGGATATCCTGCCGGGTCTGATTCATTCAGATCAAGCTGGTTTCTTGAGAGCTCGACAAACCGCTGGCAATGTTCAGCAAACTATTCACCTAATGGAGCACATGTCCCGAACCCCTTCTCCCTGTATGTTGCTTAGCCTAGATGCCTATAAGGCCTTCAACAAAGTCTCCTGGGGATATCTCTGGGAGGTCCTGATGGTTTTTGGTTTTCCAGACGAGATGCTTAAATGGTTGAAGGGGATGTACACCTCCCCAAAAGCATATATTAAACTTAATGGGGGAGTCTCTACTCCGATACCACTTGAGAGAGGCACCCGGCAGGGATGCCCTCTATCCCCACGATTATTTGCCCTCTACATTAAGCCTCTGGCTATGGCCATCCGAGACTCCCAGGCCATCTCGGGAACAGCAGTTGCTCAGAAGGAATGGAGATTGGCTCTCTATGCAGATGATATTGTTCTTTCCATACTTTACAGAGATCGGTCTCTCCAACCCCTCTGGGATATACTGGAAAATTTTGCCCAGATCTCTGACTATAGTATAAACTCCTCAAAAACTGAAGTCCTATCCTTCCATTATACCTCTCATCATATTAAAACTCGGTTTCCTCTTAAGTGGTGGAGTACCAAAATGAAATACTAATGAGTGATTCTCCGACAGAATGTCCAAAATACACTTTTACTGAACTATGAACCACTTTCCCAAAGAACAGAAGTGGACATTCATGCATGGTCTCATCTTCATCTCCGGTTCTACCTTAAGATTGATCTTACACATACTGTATGAATATCTTGCCTAGGCTGCTGTATTTATTCCAAATTATTCCGATGTTTCCCACCACTTCCTATTTCACTTCTTGGAATCGTACCCTGGCCAGGTTTGTCTGGAGAGGTCAGAGACCCTGTATTAAGTGATCCATTCTAAGTTTCCTAAGGCAAGAGGGGGCCTTGCTCTCCCCAACCTGCTTAAATATGCCCAGGCCACTGTATTGTTAAGGATTATGCACTGCAGCAACCCAGCATATACTCTCCCATGGAAAACTTTAGATCAAACCCTCAATCGAATTCAAGACTTCATACAGGTCCTCTTTTCCACAAATTCTTCCCTAGTAGGCACCCATGGATACTTTCAAGGTATGCATGCTAACCTAGAAATTTGGTATAAGCTGAAGACCTAGGGAGACTGCAATTTAGTTTCTTATTTCTTGAAGCTTATCAAGTCAGAAATGTCCCATTTTCTCCCACAAGCATTGCAGACTCTGAAACAATGGGATGGGAGGGGCTTAAGGTTCTTGTTCCAAGTGATGGATTCTGAAGGGATCCTTCCTTTCCCGAAGATTCACGAGATATATGGGATCCCCTTGGCAGACTGTCAGATGTACACTTCGTTAAGGGATTCTCTCAGCAGAGGGACCCTCTTAGAGATGCACTGCCCAACCCACTCCCTATACTCCTACAGCTTTTGCAGGAACTTTCACTAGAATCCACGGCTTCTATACTGAAGGCTTGGAATCGAGAATTGGAGATCCCTGTTTCTGAAGAGAATTGGTAAAAATATACACAATTTTCTATGAGGGTAACCTTGGCCCCCTACTGAAGAGAATTCTCTTGGAAAACATGAAACAGATTTTTTAATACTGCTGCCAAGGTAGCCAAAATATTAGGTGACACTCATGGGGAATGCTGGAGGAAATGCGGAGAGGGGAAGGTGGGCCACTGCCACATCTTTTGGTCATGCCCTGCTCTCAGGAGTTTTTGTCGGATATAGCAGCTGCACTGGCTGAACTGATAGGAGAGGAGGCAGTGCTCACCCCCGAAGTGGTTCTCTTGATGATCCCACCTGAGTGTCTCCACAGTCAAAGGGGATCTCTCTTAGTAACATATCTTTTGGCAGCCAAAAAGGCGATCACTTTCCTCTGGGGTAGTCAAACCCCTCAGACTCAGTGATTGGTTTAAAATAATGAAGAACTTGTATATACTAGAAAAGCTCTGCTCAAGGGGTCCCAAACCAGATACAGCATCTGAAATTAGATGGAGAAAATGAGTTCTCTATGCATGTGGGCAAGATCCCCTCTTCCCAGTATGATGTATAGTCTATTGTATCTATATATATAGAGAAGACTTAGAGGATGTATTTAACAGGATAACATTTCGACATAACATCTGCTCAGTTAGTTACAGATTAGACACTTTTAATATCTTAATGTATGCTCTAACAGTGCCTAAGCATCATGATTTACTCTTGTATATGGTCTCCTATACCTCAGAATGTATCAGTAGTATATTGGCTCTATCCTATGTATTCTCATGTGAACAACCCTGTACTGTATCAAATATGTTTCACCTGTCCACTTGTAAAGATATACATGAAAAATGAAAAAGCAATAAAAATGAATGTTTAAAAAAAAAAAGAAATTAATTGGTGCTCAATTCAACCACTTCAAAATTGTGATGATTAGCTGTAAAATGAGGATTCTAATATACAACTACTGTAAGAACTTACCGTAACAGTAGATCTTCGAGAAGACCTTTTGCAGCAGGCAATAAACATCAGGACTATGCCACCAAGCACTAGGACCACATGGAAAAAATTCTAGCTAGCAGTCTAAGATGGGGGACCGCCCCCCCATCACCAATGGTATAAAGGGGCGGTCCCCGGCACCACCTCGGTTCACTCGCTGGAGACCTGGCTTGCACAAAGGATGGGGGAACTGAGGAGGATCAAACATCCCAATAGGGAGAAGAAAAAAAACATAACCACAGGGAAGGAGGGAGGGAAAGCATGCCTGCTGCAAGAGCTCTTCTTGAAGATTTACTGTTATGGTAAGTTCTTATGTAACTGTACTATTTCACTTCGAGATAGAGCTCTTGCAGCACGCACTAACCATCAGGACTGAGTCCCAAGCAGTACAAAGATAGAATCCAGGTCAGTTGGACAGTGGTTATGGAAATCCTCAGAAGCTCTTAAGAGAGCAGTCCTTGGATGACAGCAGGGCCAAACCCTGCCCTCCTTCTGGAAGCAATGTTCAAACTGTAATGTTTAATGAATGTATGGACTGAACTCCAGGTGGCAGCAGTACAAAGATCTACTGTAGATACATTTTGAAGGGATGCAAATAAAGTTGCTACACCCCCCTAGTGGAATGACCTTTAACCGTGCCCAGTAAAAGTTTGTCATATTTCTGATGGCAAAACACAATGCAACTGAACAACCATTTCAACAAGGTCTGCTTGGTCACAGGAGCCCCTAATATTTGCGGGGCGAAAGATACAAATAACTGATCAGACTTTCTTGAAGACAAGGTACAGTCTACATGAAAGCGAAGAGTTCTGTGAACATCCAGAGTATGCAACAAGGCCTCCCCTCTGTTCGAGTACTCTGGGTAATGCGCTGGGAGATGAATGTCCTGGATAAAAATGAACTCGGATAGCCGGCCAGGTGGCACTGAGGGTTAAGGCACTGGACGCCACACCTCGCGTTGCGCTGGCGACCCGGGTTCGGAAGAGGCCAGACGCCGTGGGTCAGCAGTGGAGAGAGGATCAGTGTCCGTAAGACTGCTCTCCTCTCTTGGGGAGGGATCCAGGGGAAGCCCGGTGCAGCAGCGGCCCCCGGTGGAGACCGGTGGTGCTACGATGCTCATGGGCTCACGAGTGTGGGGTAGACGTTGGCAGCTGACTTCCGGACTTGGGCGGGAGCACTCACGTTGTGGGCTGGGTGGCACTGCACATCCAACGTCGAGGGCGTAAATCCAAGAAAAATATCCTCTGCCTTGGATAGCCGATGGCCCTGTCAGTGCCACCGCCACACGCCCAACGCTGGTTCCCCATCACTGCCCCTGCAGTCTCCCCGGTTTCTGCCTCCCATCCCGGGAAGCCATGATGAAATTGAAGATGTAGAGGGAACACAGCGGGCGGTAGAGCGAGTAGGCGAGTGCAGTGGCCCAAGAGAGTTCCGAGATGGAGGGCCAGAAAAAATAGTTGGGGAAAAAAAAAAAAGGATGAACTCGGACACCACCTTCGGGAGAAACTTAGGATTAGTGCGCAGGGTTACCCTGTCCCTGTGGAAAATCGAATAGGGCTCTTTAGATATCAGAGCCTGAAACTCGGAAATCCTCTGGGCTGAAGTAATGGCAACTAAAAATACAGGTTACTCACCTGTAACAGGAGTTCTAGGAATGGTATATTTTGTTCATCCACACTGTCTGGCAGGTTCCTTGCCGCTTTAAATCTTGCCGGAAGGTCTTCAAGCTGGTTCCTCCCACCCACCCGGGAGGTAAAACTTTAGCTGCGCCCCATGATGCCAGATCTAGCCGGCTGGAAGCCAGGTTGTGCGGTAAAGCCAGGGAGGTTGGGTGGTGGGTATTGGACGAACATGCCATTCCTAGAACTCCTGTTACAGATGAGTAACCTGTATTTCTAGGGACATGGATATGTTGTTCATCCACACTGTCTGACAGACTCCTAGCAGTTCTCCGGGAGGAGGGAGGCAAGGCGCACACCCCCTACTTGGGAAATAAAGACTGGAGAACCGAGGCCCCAAAACCAGCATCCCGGCATGACTCAAGGTCGATGTGGTAGTGGGTGATGAAGGTGTGTGCTGACTTCAAGGTAGCAGCCCTGCAGATTTCCTGGATAGGGACGTCCCTGGAAGCAGCCACCGATGCAGCGGTATGGCGGGCAGAATGAGCTCTTATCCCTCTGGGAGGCTCCATGCCCACCAACCCATAGCAGAGATCTATGCAGGAGGTGACCCACCTGCCTATCATCCGCTTGGCTGCAGGTCTGCCAGGTGCGGCTTCAAGCGTGGGTGACAAACAGCTGGCGAACCTCTCCCCGAACTTCAGCCGTCCGCTCCTTATAATAAGCGAGCGCTCTTCTAGGGTCCAAAGTATGGAGCCTATATTCGGCCTCCGAGGTGTGACTGGGGTAGAACACCATCAGAGTCAACACCTGGTTAAGGTGAAATTCCGACACCACCTTCGGAAAGAATTTCGGGTGGGGGCACAGGACAACCTTGTCCCTGTGGAAGACCAGATAAGGAGACTCGATGGAAAGCGCCTGGAGCTCTCCCATCCTTCTGGCTGATGTGATAGCCACCAAGAAGGCGGTCTTCCACGACAGATGAGAGATGTCACACATGTGCATCGGTTCGAATGACTTGCCCATGAGCTTAGCCAATACCAGCAGTAGATCCCACGGAGGTGGAGGTTCTCACACCGGAGGGGATATGTGATCAAGGCCTTGGAAAAAGCGCCCGACCACTTTCTCTCCTGGCATCGACTGCTTCGCCGCGCCCGGTAAGCAGAGATGGCTGCCAGGTGCACCTTAAGGGTTGTGGATCAAACCCTAGTTGAGAAAGGGACCACGGTAGTCCAGAATGCTTGCCAAGGAACAAGAGGAAGGGTCCAGGCCCTTGCTCTGACACCAAATGGAAAATCTCTTCCATTTGAAGGCGTATTTTCTTATTTACCTCTACGGGATGCCTCAATGACGTCTGAGGACCTCGCTGGAAAGACCCAAGGCCTGAATTCTAGCCCAGGAACCAGGCCGTCAGGTGCAGGGATTGAAGGTCCGGATGGAATACCTTCCCCTGATTGACTGAGATCAGGTCCGGTGGGCTGAAGCCACCTTGGGAGCCTGAGCTGAGACTGAGGAGATCTGATACCAGAACTGGCGGGGCCAGTCTGGGGCTACCAGAATCACCTGCGCCTTGTCCCTCCTTGCCTTGAGAAGCACCTTGTGGATCAAGGGAAATGGGAGAAAGGGGTAGAAGAGGCCCGGGGTCCATGGCCTCGAGAAGGCATCCCCCTGCAGCGAGCCCTGCTGAGGGGGGCGGGCATGAAACAGTCTCAGCTTCGCATTCTCCCTGGACACAAACAGGTCCGCCTGAGGCGTGCCCCAATGGGAGAAGAGATCCTGTACTACCTCCGGCAGGAGAGACCACTCGTAAGATGCAGCCCCTATCCGGCTTAGGGCATCGGCCAGGGTGTTGGAGGCTCCTGCCACATGAATGGCGAGCAGATCTGCCTCCAGGCTGCGCACGAGTGACCAAATGCGGAGAGCTTCACTGCACAGAGGCATGGAGCACGTCCCGCCCTGGCGGTTTAAGTAGTACATGGTCGTGGTATTGTCTGTTTGGACCTGAACCACTTGACCCCATAGAAACGGAGCGAAGGCGGTGAGGGCTAGACAAACCGCTCGAAGCTCCAGCAGGTTAATATGGCATCGGGACTCCTGAGGGGACCAGAGGCCGTGCGCTCTGTGCTCCCTCAGATGGGCACCCCAACCCATCAGAGAGGCATCGGTCGATAGAGAGACCGTCGGCTCGGGGCGCACAAACGAGATGCACTCCTGCAGATTTGCTGGAACGGTCCACCACTGGAGAGCATTCCACATCCCCTGGGTCACTGACACTAGCTGATCCAGCGGATCGAAGTGCTGTGACCATTGGCTGGCCAGTCCCCATTGAAGTGGATGCATGTACCAGCGGGCCCAACGGACCATGCTGGTGCAGGCCGCCATGAGGCCCAGGAAGTCCCGGGCAGGACGCAATTGCCCAACCTGAAGTGATTGGGCAAAGGAGGAAAGAACCTTGACCCTGTCCACCGGGAGCTGTGCTCTGGCTTGTAGAGAGTCGAGCTCTGCCCCGATGAATTGTATCACCTGCTTTGGCATGAGTTCCGACTTGGCCTCATTGATGAGGAGGCCAACCTGAGAGCAAACCTGGAGGGCCAGATCTCTGGACCGCTCCACCTCCTGTCTGGAGGGGTCTGCAATCAGCCAATCATCCAGGTAGGAGTACACCCAGACCCTTCGGCGCTGCAGGAATGCTGTCACCACTGCCATGCATTTGGTGAAGACCCTGGGAGCTAGGGAGAGGCCGAAGGGCATGGCTTGGAACTCGTAAAGGGATCCCTCCACTTTGAAGCGGAGGAATCTCTGGTGGGACGGACGGATTGGGACATGAAAGAACGCATCCTGGAGGTCCAGGGAACAGAACCACATGCCTCGTTCCAAGGATGGGATTATCTGAGCCAGAGTGGCCATCCTGAAGGTCTGAGACCTTAGGAACCTGTTCAGGTCGTGCAGGTCAAGAATGGGGCGCCAGCCCACCATCCGTTTTGGGAGCAGGAAGTACCTGGACACAAACCCCGGGTCTGGGGGAGGATCTGCCACCTTCCTGATCACCTCTTTTTCAATGAGCAGGGCAATATCGGCTCGGCGGGCTGACAGAGAGGCTGCGGACCCCATAGCCCCCCCCGAGGGGCGACGGCTCGGAAGGGTGGGGCCTGGTTGAACTCCAGAGGCAGACCCTGTCCTACCACCTCCAACACCCAGCGGTCCGTGGTGATACCGGACCAGGCAGAAAGGAAGTGAGGAGCCGCCCTCAGGGGAGCCAGGGGAAGTGACGAGGCTGGGGGCGACACCACTCAGCCGTCACTGGGCAGGCTTGGAAGAGGGATCGGCCGAGGGACCTCCTGGGCCTTTACCTCCCTGCTTCCTATTGGAGGAAGCCGCGGGCTTGGGTTTGGGATGCCAAGCGCGAGCCTGCTGGCCCTGGTGCTGTTGGGCCGGATGTGTCGCAGGCGCAGAAGGGCGAAAGGACTTGTGCTACTGTTATCGGCGGCCTTTGTCCTTCTGGGCGGAGGTGACAGAGTCCAGAGTGGCACTGGACTTCTCGATCCGCTGGGGTGACCTTCCACTCCACGGCCGAAGAGGTTGGTCCCCAAGAAGGGGACATCCACCAATTTGTGCTGGGTATCCACCGTGAAGGTGGATATCCTCAGCCATGCTCTGCGGCGCATGGCCACCGCGACCGCAACCGATCTGGCACACAAGTCTCCTATGTCCAGAGCCGTTTGGAGCTGCTGCTTCGCCACTGCCCTACCCTGGTCCCGAACCTGCCGGACCGTGGTCTGCAGGTCGGCCGGGAGAGGAGGGATCACCTCATCCAGGGAGCCCATGAGGGCATGACAGAAGTGTGCCATCAGCACGGCTGAGCTGGCCTGGCGGAGGCCAAGGGAGGATGCAGCGTACACCTTGCGCCCTGTGTAGTCCAGCTTTTTGGACTCCTTGTCGGGGGGCTTGTCCACGTCCCTAGCGTTCCCGGAACACCGGAAAACGCTGATGGTGACCAACCCCTCGGCAGAGGGGTGTTCTGAAAACCCGGGCAAAGAGCCGGTAGGGACCATGTACTTCCTGGCCAAAGGCGCAGTGCAGGAAGCAGGCCGCTGCCAAAGCTCCAAGGCTGGGCCAACAATGGCCTCAGCCACCAGAAAGGCCTCCTTGGGGGAATCCACTTGGTCCAGTATCTCCGTCTGGGGATACTTGGCCCGTTTGGATACGGGCTCGAGCTGCATCCCGGTGGACTCCGAGATGAGCTGAAGCAAACCCATGAAGGACGATGGGCTTTTGTCCAACGACTGGCCCCCAGAGGACTCCAGGTCAACCGGCCTGGAGAACAGGAAGGAGTCGTCGTCGGACCCCATAGTTGCCTGGCGCCTGAGCCACCCTCCACCTGCTGAGGACGGTCGGGAGTGAGGGTGAGCGACAACCTGTGGGGCAGGCCTTGACCCGACTGAGAATCCTTGGTCGGTGCCCCCGATTCCGGTTGTGGAGGTGGAGGTTCCACCAAAATCGGTGAGGCAGCGGGTTTCGGCCGAACAACCGGCCCAGACTTGGGCATCTCGACTATGGCAAGGGGTTGTTTCGGCCGCTCGGGTGACAGCCACTTAATGGCCGGGGGAGGCATCGGTGTCTACTTGCTCCCGGACAAAAGTAACTGTTGCCACATCAGGTCCTCGTAGCGTCGATGCAACTTGCGCCGAAGCCTCTCCTCTTCCAAGGAGGAAGATGAGGACGAGCGGCGGCAGCGCCGCTTACCTCGGTGCCGAGACCAAGACCACCGATGTCGGCAGGATTGGCTAGACCGAGAAGTGGTCTGAGACCGAGACCGAGATCCTCGGTGCTTCCGAGAACAGGTCTGGGAAGGAGCGGGGGACACCCGCTCTTCCCTCGGCTCGGATGCCTTAATCGGGGACTGCTGCACCGGGAGCGCAGGCAGATCCTCGGTCTCCACCGGGGGAACCGGTGAAGAAGGGTTGTTGGCTTCACCAGTCGAGTTCGTCCGACGGGTCGAGAAAAATCTCGACCGCGTCAACGGGTGTCTCGGCCGGCTGGCCTGACAGGGACGCCGTGAATCCAGCGGCCTTAGCCGCAACCTCAACCGAAGTCGACAGTTGGCTGTCCGGGGAAGGAGACCTCTCCCACTCCCACGAACGCCGACGATGGGACTTACCTTTAGAGTCCTTCTTTTTGGACCGAGAGGAATGTCCCGATGGCTCCTCTCCCTTCGTGGAAAGGAATTGGCAAAGCTCCTTGGACGAAGCTGAATATGAGGTACCCAGAGAGAGCAGGATAAATGCCACGACCGAGGAGGAGGAAGATGTGGCCTGGGCCCCCTTCTCCTCGAGGGCGATCATCTGCTTGAGCTGCTCAGCCGAGCCAGCCGCCGCGGTAACCGCCCAAAGGGCCTCCTTCGACTTAACCGGCGGGTAGCGCTTCTCGGGGTGCCCTAGCTTTAACCGGGCAGCGCAGTCCTCCAGGACGTTGGCCGAGAACGAACAGCATGACTCGCAGGCCTGCGGGTCATGTTCTATACCGAGGCAGTAGATGCACGTGGAGTGTAGGTCCGTCCTGGACATCTTCTGCCCACAAGGGCACCGCCGAAATCCGGGAGTCAATTTGTCCATTGCAGCCGTGAGGGAGAAAGTTGACCGAAGTCTTAAAAATTTAAAAATAAGTTTCGGGCGAACCGAAGAATTAGGATCCAGTCTATCACGCAGAGCATTAAGGAGGAAACCTGAGCTTCCAAGCGGTAAGGAAGATCTGGCATCATGGGGCGGAGCCGAGAGTTTTACCACCCGGGTGGGTGGGAGCCAGCTTGAAGACCTTCCGGCAAGATTTAAAGTGGCAAGGTACCTGCCAGACAGTGTGGATGAACAACATATCCATGTCCCTAGAATAACGCTTTCCAAGACAGGAAGCGTAGCTTGCAACTTGCAGCTGGTTCAAAGGGAAGCAACGTAAGTTTCTCTAACATAAATAAAAGATCCCATGAGGGAATAGGGTCCCGAATGGGGGGCTTAATATGCATCATACCTCACAGGAAGGTGCGGGACACATCCATTTGTGCCAGGGTCCTGCCGTCCACTGGTACATGATAAGCTGATACTGCAGAAAGGTGTACCTTTATGGACGAGTAGCTAAGACCCGAATCAGACAGGGAAAGAAGATACTCCAGGACCGAAATCACCTGACAGGTGAACAAGTCCAGATGACGGGCAGAAGTGCTTCCATTTCATGGCATAGGTGGCCCTGGTTGAGGGTTTTCTCGCGGCCACCAGGACATCTGCAATCTTGCTGACACCAGTACTGGTTCTGTCTAGGTCTGCAGGAGCCATGCATGCAGGTGTAGAGACTTGAGAGTCAGTTGTACAACAGTACCCTGCTCCTGGGAGAGCAAGTGAGATGATGGGGAAGAGGAAGTGGAGGTTCTATCGCCAATTGCTGGAGCAATGGTAACCAAATCTGCAGAGGCCAGAATGGCGCTATCAGAATCATGCCTGCTCATTCTGCTTGCAGCTTGAGTAGTACCCGTTGAAGTAGTGGCAAGGCAGGGGAGGCATAAAGAAACCTACCTGCCCGAGAGAGGGACAACGCGTCTCGCCAAAAAACACCAGACCCTGGATCTAACGAGTAGAAACTGGGCAGTTTGGCACTGAGCATGGATGCAAAGAAGTCCAGTTCTGGAAGTCCCCATCTTTCGAATAGGGCATCTATTACATCCTGTAATAGCTCCCACTGATGAGCCTGAGACCGAAAGCGGCTTAGACTGTTGGCCAAAGTGTTTTGTATTCATGGAACATAAACCACTTTGAGTTCCTGATTGTGCTCCACTGCCCAGTACCAGGCTCTCATGGCCTCTCTGAAAAGGCGATAGGAGTGTGTTCCCCCTTGCTTGTTGATATAAAAAAATAACCAGCATGTTGTCCATCTAGATCAGTAAGGGGCCTGGAAGGAACTCCGTCTGAAATGCCTGTAAGGCATACAGAACAGCTCTCATCTCCAACATATTTATCTGGAGGCTGTGTTTATGTCCCTTTTGTCTGATTGTCTTTGAAATATGCACCCCATCCCAGTCCCTAGGCATCCGTTGTCAGGATCTGCTGAGGACTGGGACTTCAAAAGGGAGCCCAGTCTTTAGACGGGAGGGGGTGAGCCACCGTGCCAAAGTCTGATGCACTGCATTGGAGATCTGAACTAGCTACTCGAGATTGACCGAACGCTGACCCCACTGTACTCTGAGGTTCCACTGAAGTACTCTCATGTGGAGACAAACCTAGGGCAGCTGCCATGTGGCTTAGAAGTTGCAGGACCATTTTGGCTGGAGCCTGACTTGCAGAGGTGTCCAAGACGGCACCTATGTATTGTAATCTCCGACTGGGCCAGGGGAACGACTTGGGAAGATTCAAGGTGATCCCCAGGTCTTGGAACAGCTGGAAAGTACTTTCCAGTGAGTGATGCAGTTGGCCCCTTATGGGAGCTGACAGGAGCCAGATGTTGAGGTAGGGGTAGATGTAATGCCCCTACTTCCTGACAGCTGCTGCCACCATTGCCAGGCACTTGGTGAATACTCGAGGTGCCGAGGATAGAGAGAATGGCAGTGCTCAAAACTGGTAATGCTCTCCCTGGAAGGTAAAGCGAATGCATTTTCTGTGGGACGGCAGGATTTTGATTTGCATATATGTGTCCTGCATATCCAGGGAGCAGAGCCAGTCCCGCTGATGTAGCATGGGCAGTAACCCCTGCAGTGTCACCATACTGAACCTTTTGTATTCATAAAATTGTTCAGCTGACTGAGATCCAGGATGGGACGAAGGTCACCTGTCTTTATTGGCACGGTGGGACTGCCTGGATCGCCTGTTTGCTCAGGAGGGTTTAGATTTATGCCCGAATGAGGCCTGCGTGGGATGGGGAGGAATGGGTTGTCTGGAGGTATTTGGGTGAACTCCAGGGCATAACCCCTTTATATAATTTGAAGTATCCACTGATCTGCCGTGACATTGGGCCAACCTGTGAGATAAAGGGAGAATCGCTCTCCTATTGCCTCCCCCAGTAGCTCCGCCAGAGGTGGGGAGCAGGCAGGGAGTCCTGCAGAGGCTGTTGGGGTAGGCAAGGGCGCAGCATTTTAGCATTTCTTGGTCCTGTGCCCCTGCCGTTGTTGGGGGCTTTTTTTTATCCTCTTGCTGCTGCCTTTTCGCTTTGTTGGCCTTGTTGCTCATGAAAGGGCCGACGCCTGTATGAGGTTGGCTCTGACTTGTACATCTTGTGGACTTCAGAAACTGTCTTTCCTGAGTCCTGTAAACCTGTGATCATCTTTTCTGCCTCCTGGCTGAAAAGAGCTCATCCCTGAAAAGGGGAATCCAGGAAAGCATCCTGCAAATCCTGCCGAGAAGCCCGAGACCCTCAACCAAGAGTAGCACCAGAGGCATATCCCCATGGCGGCTACCCTGGCTGCAGTGTCTCCCGATTCATATGAGCACCTGAAGACATGTTTACCAACGTCAGCACCAGATTGTAGGATGGCTAAGAGCTCTTTCTTACTAGGGGAGTCGCACTATGACCTAGCCAAGTCCACAGCTTTGTTTCATACAGACTTCTGGTACATAACTATATGAGTCACAAATTTTAGTGACCGTACCGTACAAGTGGCTGATGAGCAGACCTTACGGACAAATTGGTCCATCATTTTGGACTACTTATGCAGTGGTTGGGAGCTCATAAGCTTTGGTTGCCAAGTCCTTCCATGTGCAGCATTAAGGACCATGGAGTCTGCCTTTGGTTGATCGCTTAACTGTTTTTCTTCCCTAGGGGTCCTATATAAGTGGTTGGCTTTCTTAGGGACTACCGGGGTTGTGGAAGGGTACTTCCACACTAGTTTTGTAACGTCCTGGAAGGGCTTCACTAATGGTGGGATGATGAAAGGTTTTGGGTCACTGGCCCCTAAGAATTTTGCCAGACAGCATCTCTTGGGATCTAAATACACAGGTTATTCATCTGTAACAGTAGTTCTAGGAGTGGTATATGATGTTTATCCACACTTTCTGGCAGTTGCCTTTCCCTTTTAGATGTGCCTGAAAGTCTTCAAGCTGGTTACTCCCACCCACCCAGGTGGTAACTTCCTCGGCTCTGCCCCATGATGCCAGATCTTGCCCGCTGGAAGCAGTGTGTATGTGCGCCGAAGCTGGGGAGTTTGGGTGGGTCCGTGTGGATGAACACGATATACCACTCCTAGAATTACTGTTACAGGTGAGTAACCTGTGTTTCTAGGGATGTGGATATGATGTTCTACCCACATTTTCTGCCAGACTCCTAGCACTTCTCCAGGGGGAGGGAGGCAAGGCACACACACCCTACTTAGGGAAAAGACTGGGGATTAGAGGCCCCAAAACCAGCATCCCAGCGTGATGCTAGGTCAACGTGATAATGGGAAATAAAGGTGTGTGCTGACGTCCATGTAGCAGCCCTGCAGATTTCCTGGATAAGAACGTCACTGGAAGCAGCAGTATGGCAGGTAGAATGAGCCCTTAGCCCTCCGGGAGGCTCCCTACCTGCCAACCAACAGCAAAGATCAATGCAAGATGTAATCCATCTGCCAATCATTCGATTGGCTGCAGGTCTGCCAGGTGCGGCTTCAGCACAGATGACAAACAGCTGGCAAACCTCTTCCCGAACTCCAGCCATGCAGTCTTTGTAATAAGTGAGCGCTCGCCACAGGTCCAGAGTACGGAGCCTGTGCTCGGCCTCCGAGGTGTGACTGGTGAAGTACACTGGGAGATTAATCACCTGGTTAAGGTGAAACTCCAACACAACCTTCGGGAGGAACTTTGGGTTGGGGCGCAGGACAACCTTGTTCCTGTGGAAGGCAAGGTAAGGAGACTCCACTGAAAGCGCCTGGAGCTCACTAATCCTTTTGGCTGACATGACAGCCACTAAGAAGGAGGTCTTCCATGACAGGTGAGAGATCACACCTGCGCATATTTCAAATGGCTTGCCCATGAGCTTTGCCAAAACCAGCAACAAATCCCACGGTGGTGGTGGTTCACGCACCACAGGGAAAATGTGGTCAAGGCCCTTGAAGACGCGCCAGACCACCTTCTCCTGAGCCGCCGACTGCTGACCGGCCCATGCCCAGTAAGCAGAGATGGCTGCCAGGTGCACCTTAAGAGTCATCGACTCAAGGCCTGACAGAGAGGGACCAAAGGTGATCAAGGATGCTAACCACTGGACAGGACAGAGTCCAACCCCTTTCCCTGACACCAAATGGAAAATCTCTTCCATTTGAAAGCATAGCATTTCCTGGTCGACTCCTTCCGAGATGCCTGCACAACGGTGAAGACATCTTTGGAGGGACCCAAGGCCTGGAACTCTAGCTGCTCAGGAATCAAGCCGTCAGGTGCAGGGATTGAAGGTCCGGGTGGAGTACCTTCCCCCTAACTGATGGAAAGCAGGTCCAGAGCATAGAGGAAGATGCCTTGGGAGCCTGCTGCTGAGGCTGAGGAGACCTGGGTACCAGAACTAGTGTAGTCAGCCTAGAGCCACCAGGATCACCTGTGCCTTGTCCCGCCTGGCCTTGAGGAACACCTTGTGGATTAAGGGGAAGGCACAGAAGAGGCCTGGGGTCCAGGGCCTCAAGAAGGCATCCCCCTGCACCATTTCCCCGCTGGGGGGGGGGAGCAAAAAACAGCCTCAGCTTTGCATTCTCCCTGGAGGAGAAAAGGTCCACCTGAGGGGTGCCCCACTGGGAGAACAAACTGTGAACTACCTCTGGGTGGAGAGACCACTTGTGAGACATCTCGCCCACTCGGCTGATGGCATCCGCCAGCTGACTGGAGGCTCCTGCCACATGAATGGCTAGGAGATCCACCTCTAGACTGTGCTCGAGGGTCCAAACACAGAGAGCTTCCCTGCACAAGGGCAGAGAGTTCATCCCGCCCTGCCTGTTGAGGTAGTACATGGGGTTGTGGTATTGTCCATCTGGACTAGGACCTCCTGACCCCAAATGTGTGGAGCGAATTCAGTCAGCACCAGCTGAACTGCCCAGAGCTCTAGCAGATTGATGTGGCATCAGGCCTCCTCGGGGGTCCAGAACCCATGGACTATGTGTTCCCCCAGGTGGGTACCCTAGCCTATGAGAGAGGCATCGGTCATCAGGGTAATCGGTGGCTCTGAGTGGACAAATGGGATCCCTTCCTGCAGATGTCCCGGGACCAGCCACCACTGGATGGCGTCCCACATCCGCTGGGTCACCATGACCGGTTGATCGAAGTGCTCCTTGTGCTGAGACCACTGGCTGGCCAGCTCCCACTGCAGGGAGTGCATTCTCCAGCGAGCCCAACGGACCATGCTGGTACAGGCCGCCATGTAGCCCAGCAGGTGCTGGAAGTCCCGTGCAGGGCGCAACTGCCCAACCCGAAATGATCAGGTAAAGGAGGAGAGAGCCTCTACCCTGTCTGCTGGGAGCCAGGCTCTGACTCTGCAAGAGTCGAGCTACCCCCGATGAAGTTGATCATCTGCAAGGGTACATATTCTGACTTGGCCTCATTAACCAGGAGACCAAGTTCGATGCAGATCTGGAGGGCCAGGTCCCTGGACTGCTCCACCTTCTGCCTGGAGGGACTGCTATCAGCCAGTTGTCCAGGTAGGGTTAAAACTGGACCCTTCAGCTCCTCAGGTAAGATGCCACCACTGCAATGCACTTAGTGAAGACCCTGGGAACCGAGGAGAGGCCGAAAGGTATGGCCTGGAACTCGCAGAGGGTTCCCTCGACCCAAAAGCAGAGGAAACTTCGGTGAGACGGACGGATCGGGACGTGAAAGAACGCATTCTGAAGATCCAGGGAGCAAAACCACATGTTTTGCTCTAGAGGTGGTAGGATCTGAGACAGTTACCATCCTGAGGGTGTGTGACCTGAAGAACTTGTTCAGGTTGTGCAGATCTAAAATGGGGCACCAGCCCCTCCATCTGCTTTGGCACCAGGAAGTACCTGCAAACATACCCTGGGTGTTCCAGAGGATCGTGGACAGGAATCACGACTTCCTTGAGGAGAAGCTGAGCTATGTTGTCTCCGAGAGCTGACAGCATGTCTGCAGAAACCAAGTCCTCCTGTGGGGTGCGGGCTAGGCAAGGAGGATACTGCTAGAACTCTAGAGGCAGACCCTGACCCACCACTTCTAACAACCCACCTGTCCATGGCGACAGCAGACCAGACAGAAAGGAAGTGGTGGAACTGGCCCCCCCATGGGAGGACCCAGGGGAGGCGTGACAGGCATCAGGGAGGCAACCCTCATCCTGTCACTGGGCAGGATTGAAGGAAGAGGGTGGCCTAGCTGAGGGGCCACTGGAGCCTCTCCCTCCTGGCTACGGACAGTCAAGGCCACTGACTTGGGCCGAGGTCGCCAGGCCTGAGCCTGCTGACCAGCCGGTTGCTGGGCTAGCATGGCCGCAGGAGTGGAGGTTGACCCAAAGGGCTTCCATTTCTGATACTACTTGGAGCCCCTAGAGTCCTTCTGGGCAGATGTCATGGAGTCCAAGGTGGCACTGGACTTCTCGATACGTGTGAGGTGAACCGCGACCCTGGGCCCAAATAGGTCGGTGCCCAGGAAAGGGACATCTGCCAGTTTGTGCCGAGTGTCCACCATGAAGGTTGAGATTCTCAGCCAAGCCCTGCAGTGCATGGCCACTGAGGCCACCACGGAGCGGGCACAGAAGTCCCCAATGTTCATGGCAGTCTGGAGCTGTTGCTTGGCTACAGCCTGGCCCTGGTCTCAGACCTGTTTGATCATGGTCTGAAGGTCCACTGGGAGATGAGGAAGCACCCCATCTAAGGTGCCCAGGAGGGCATGGGAGGAGTGGGCCATGAGGAGGGCCATGCTCGCCTGGCGGAAGCCAAGTGAGGAGGCAGCATAGACTTTCTTAGCCGCATGGTCCAACTTCTTGGACTCCTTATCAGGCAGCTTGTCAACATCCCCGGTGTTGCCAGAACACAGAGTCGACTACCAACCCCTCAGCTGAGGGGTGCTCTGTGAATCCCTAAAAGGATCTGGTGGGCACTGCATACGTGTATGTCATCCAGGCAGAAGGCACAGGGCAGGAAGCAGGGCGCTGCCAGAACTCTAGGGCAGGGCCAAGAATGACTTCTGCCATCGGTAAAGCCTCTGTAGAGCCTTCCTGGTCAAGGATCTCGGTCAATGGGTAACATGCCCATTTCTGGACAAGTTCCATCTTCATACCAGTCGACTCAGAGATCAAACCGAGGAGGCCCATGAAAGATGATGGACCTTCGTCCATCGAGAGATCCCGCATGGACCCTACGTCGACCAGATGGGAGTGCAGGGAGGAACCTTTGGACTCCGAAGTCTCGTCAAAGAGTGGTCGACTGCAGAAGTCCCCAAATGACCCTCCGCGGATGGTGAGGGATTGACGGTGACTGACAGCTGATGAGGAAGCCCCATGGCCAGCCAAGAATCCTTAGTTGGAGCGCCGACTGTCAGCTGTTTAGGCGGCGGTTACACTACAATCGGCGGAGAAACCGGGTTCGGACCGTCTTAATCAGTTCCGTCGGTGGAGTCAGTGTCGGCCTTGTGGGCGATAGCCACGTGATGGCTGACGTAGACACCGGAGTTGGTTTGGTGCCAGTAAACACCAACTGTTACCACATCAAGTTCTCGTAGCGTCACCGCAACTTGTGCCGAAGCCTCTCCTCACCAGAGGATGAGAATGAAGAATAGTGGCAGCACCGCTTCCTGTAGTGCCAAGAGAGGGAGCACCAATGATAGTGGGACCGGTTCGACCAATGGGAAGAAGACTGAGACCTCAGCTGCTAGGAGGACCAGTGGCAGGGCTCAGAGGGAGTCGGCAATTGCCACGGCTCCTCCTGGTCAGGGTCAGGAAGCAGAGGCGGCGGGTCAGCGGACTGATCCATCCATCTAATGGTTTGCATCAGGACTGGGGTCCTAGACAAGGAAGTATCTGCCTCTTTGGTCAACAACTGGTTGGTCGCCTCGAGAAAAATCTCAGCTGGGACACGGACTAGCGTCTTGGCCGACAGGGTTACTGTGGAGCCAGTGGCCAAGGCTGAGGATTCAACCAAAGTCAAATCCACAGAAGCCCGGGAATTGGATGCCCCCGACCGAGCGCACTCCCGATCCCATGATCAATGAGCCTTTTCTTTTTTAGACTCTATTTTTAGATTTAGGTTTGCCAGTGGGTCCCTGACTGAAAGTCGACAGAGACTGGCACAATTCTGTGAAGAAGCCCATAAAAGTTGAGCCCAGCTGAACTGGTACAAAGGCAGAAGCCAAGGAGGAATGGGCCACAGCCTGGGCTGCTTCCTCTTCAAAGGCCGCACGCTGCTCGGTGGACCCCGCAGCTGCAGAGACCACCCAACGGGCATCTTTGGATTTGACTGGCGGGTTCCATTGCGACAGGAGTCCCAGTTTTAGGTGGGCAAGATGGTCCTGCAGGATAGATGGATGAAACAAGCAGCAAAAGTTGCAGTCCAGGGGATCGTGGTTGTGCCCCAGGCAGTAGACGCACGTGGCGTGCAGGTCAGTCCAGGACATCTTCTGCCTGCAAAGGCACGGGCGGAACCTGGGAGTGGACTTATCATCCATCGCGGTTGCAATCAAAGACTGAGTTGAAGACAAAACTCATAAGAGTTGGTTTGGAAGTAATTCTGAAGAATTTAAGCGCTAGGGCCTACCAACGCGAGAGCGAGGAGGAGGGAACCGTCTTCTTCCAGCAGAAAGGAAGATCTGGTGTCATGAGGTGGAGCTGAGGAAGTTACCACCCGGTTGGGGGGGGAGGAGCCAGCTTGAAGACTTTCTGGCAGATCTTAAAAGGAAAGGACACTGTCAGAAAGTGTGGACAGTACATCATATCCACGTCCCTAGAACCTCTGTTTCCCACTGGTTAAGGAATTGTATGGGCCTCATCACATCTAGAAAAGTGGGATCGTCCAGAGGAGACCTTGGGGAATCCTTCCTTGGATCTGGAGATGGAAGAGACAAGTCATCCTCTGACGAGTCATAAGAGTAGGAATCTCTACTGGACTCCTCTGAAGATGTGGACTGGCATCCGCTAGAGCAACTCCAGTGTCTAGAGGAGGATTGGGATGATGGGTAGTGACAGCGCCTCTGTCGGTTGTGGGATCCTTGTCATGTGCCACCTGGAGACGGGTGGGCTGGCATCGGGGGTGGTGAAGGCGTTCTGCATGGGGGTGGTAGGTTAACTAGGCGGAGCTGGTGTGGGGTTCAGCTCCGGCGGTCTGGGCAACAGATCCCCCTTGATTGTATTCCACCAACTGTTAAATAGAGCACCAACCTCAGCCAGAGGTACCATGAGGGTTGTTGGTGAGTCTGACATCAGGGTAGGGGTGCCGAGGGGCCTGGCCCTTTGGTTTAGTTCCCCCTGTCGTCAGGCCTGACGGCACTGCTGCCTCATCCGTCAGGTCTGATGGTGTCTCGTCCTCTGGCATCAGGTTCGCTGACGTTCGGTTGCTGGGCTCCCGAGGGGGAGGTGGTGACAGAGTGTGTGGCGCTGTATCTCTAGACTCCGTAGAGCCTGACATCAGGTCCTCTATTGTCCGCTCCATAGATGGAGACTTTTTAGATCCTTGCAGGTCAGGCAACGGCTTGGAGGGTGTCTGATCCGGCTCCGCAGAGGTGGAGTCAGAGGCAGTTGTGGTCTGTTGGTCTGGAGCCCCGGCCGACGACAGCTTAGAAGGTGAGTGTGGTTTCTTTTGGCGCTCGTGTTCCTGACGTCTCTCGGTGTCGTCGGACCCTGATGTCTTGTCTAAAGACCCTGAGGGAACAGCCTTGTAGATGAAAGGCTCAGACCTGCCGTCTGATGAAGTGTGGGCCGATCCTTCTGGCTGAGACCCAGCTGAGTGCTTGTAGGGCCTGATAGCCAGGGAAATAGAGGCCTTAGAAGGCCCTAGCCCTGAAGACCCCCCATTAGATGTATGGGTAGAGGTGGGAGGCTTCATCAACGGTAACCTGGGAAGAGCAAGGGAAACCAAAGGGGCTCAGCCTGACCTCACACCGGAAGTGGAACTCTTGGAAGCCATGTGAGGAGACCTGGATCAGGATTTTGACCTGCACCTGTCCTTGTCTCTGTGATGGTGCTTCCCGCTAAATTTTCTCTCTCTAGGGAAGGTGTCCCTGGCCAAAGAAGAAGACGAGCTGTGGCCCAATTAAGTTTTTTGCATGGCAGCCACTTGTTGTTCTAGGAAGTAAGCTTTCAAGGTCTTCAGGCGATGGATGCGGGTCCTCCTATTGAAGCTGAGGTAATACGGGCAGGTGTCCGGCTTGTGGTAGGGGCCCAGACAAAAAAAGACAGGCCGAATGGCAGTCTTTCGCCAGCATTTGCTTGCTGCATGCGCACTTCAATTTCTGCCGCTCTGTAGATGAAGTTGGCTGGGTAGACATGCATGATGAAGTTGAATAACTTGATGAAAAAAATGGTAACTGTGCAAAGCGCAGAAAAATGGCAGCCAACTGTTAGCAGGAGGAGACTGTGGACAAGAGATGCATGGGTTGACAGCAGGAAAAAACTGAGGTGGTGCTGGGGGACCCGCCCCTTTATACCACTGGTGATGTCGGAGGAGGGGGTCTACGTTTTGGGGGGGGGGGGGCAATTCCCCACCTTAGACTGCTAGCTAGAATTTTCTCCATGGGATCATAGTGCCTGGTGGCACAGTCCTGACAGTTATTGCCTGCTGCAAGAGCTCTATCTCGAAGTGAGATCTTACTTTATGATTAGACCATGGATTGCAAAATAGAGAAAAACAATACTTTGAAATGACCAAATCAAGGAACTCTCTTGCAGAATGTGCAGAACTAAAGATGTAATAATACAAGGCAAACAATTTAGAGGTTCAAAAATCTTTATATAAGGGACAACGGTTGGTTGGTCAATGTGAATATTAAAGTCACCCATAATATGAATTAGCTGATCACAAAATAATGCAGACTGCCAATCTTCAAACTTTAAAACAAAAAGATTGGAACAGGGCAGCTCCTGTGGCCTAGTAGTTAACGACACTCGCTTTCTGCTCGGTGGGCATGGGTGTACATCATAATCCCACAATCTCAACTGGCTGCGACAAAGGGTGAGAAGGCAGTCCAAGAGATGTAGATGCACACACCTGTCTGAGAGGGTCTCCTGCTATCATCACAGAACGGCTGCCCACTTCTGTCCCAGGGGTAGGTGGAAGTCATTCCATGATTAGACTTATCAGTTCTGCCTGTGTTCCAGAGACAGCTGCAGGGAAGGGCCCACTGGTAGGAGGGTGCAGAGGGGCTTACACCAAGCACTCTCTCCACACACCAGCAGCATGGGACATGGGGCCCATGGACTATGGCAGGATTCGGCCTCTGGAAACAGATGGGTGTAGGCACAAGGGGGAACAAGCAATACATTTGATTACAAAAAAATGTTCAGAATAGGATTGGATGGTCTATTAAAAAAAACTGCTACATACAGATGTCACAGTGAAATCAACTGCACAAAGGCCTCACAAAGGATAAAGAAACCAGATACTTAAGTGAACGTTTGAAACCCCCCGCTAGTGGCAAACATCTGCTCTCCACTGCTTGTCCCAGAAGGTCAAGGAAAGTGCAGAAAGGAAGTAGCGACACCAAGGCAAAGCAGTTGGACCAGCACAGCAGAATCACTAGGGGTTAGTCCTATGTACCCCCCCCCCCCATGCCATCCGCAATGCCCTGGGACCAAGTGGAAACCTTTAAATACCTCTGAGTGATCCTGGACAATACCTTATCTTTTTCTCCCCACATTGATCAGTTTGCGTCCATAGTAAACAGAAGACTGAGAGCCATGCAGCCTAATCAGGCCAGCCTCTTTGCTGATGCCAGACACCTCACAGTGGCAAGCTCAGTATTGTCACTAGCTGACTATGGCCTCCCCGTGTAAGAAACTGCCTGCAACTCCATTCTCAGCAGAATAAATAAGATCTGTAATAAGGCTTGTCGCTTCTTCGCCCGGGGCTGACAAGCGCACCCATAGCTGCAACCTCTACACCTAAACAAATTGGTTACCTCTATCTAGCAGAATTAAGCTCCAGAAATATTTGCTAGCCAAGAAGGCATCAATAGGCCTACCCCCCAAACTCACTGCTTCCATCCTGTCGTCAGTCTCTGCAACACCAGGAGCATAGCACAGAATGCCCTTGAATTGCCTGTCTGTCGTACTCAGCTGGGCAAGCGTACATTTGTTGTTAGGCCACTGGATGGTTAAATGGGATGCCCGATACCTTGCTCAATCTACCTAAGTTTGACCAGTTTAAGAGAGTACTGTAGGCAACCCTAACAGTTCAATCCATCTGTAACCGCTAATCATCCTAAGTTTCTCCTGATATACACTTTGAACTGTGTCAAGACTCTGGCTTTGTGGCCATGTACCATTACTGTGCTCCATTTACACTGTTTCGGTTTACCTGCCTTATTGTAAAATTGTATGCAATTGATCTAAACTACTTATTTGCACTTGTTTGACTATACTGTACTTGTTCAGCTTTGTTCCACTAGAACTAGCTTACTGTATTTGTTATGCTGCTTTGTAATCTCTGTTACTGATGTGGAACCTTTGTAAAAGAGCACTTGTGCTCAAAAGTATTCTCTGAAATGTAAAATAAATTAAAAAAAAAATTAAAAAATGACTAAATAAATATGTCAGTAATGGTCAATATAGCTGCATGCTTACAGACAACCAAGTCATGAACAAAAGAAGTATTTTTATGTCCCACATACTATAGTATACATTTTACAGGGTCATTATAATAGAACTGGGCTTAATATCCAAGTTTGACTAATTAATGCCACATGCTAAACTGGCACCTCAGAAATCACAGTGTGCTTTCAGTAAATACACACAGAACTATTGATTTCTGACTAATTTATAAATACTGTTCAGACCATGAACCCATAAATTTACTAAATTAAATGATTTTCTCCTGGCCCCTTAATAACAATACAAAGGGATACAAATGTAGTACTGAATTTATACATCTGCATTAACCCTGCCTTCACGATGAAATATTTCTAGCACACTCATATACTGGAAGAGGAATGAAATATTGTAACCAAAAAAGTGGCAATGTTGGTTTAGAGTTGTGAGTTATGCTTAATTTTAAATTATGTTTTAGTCTTAGATATTTTTTTTTATTATATGAATACTTAAAAATGACAAAAGGTTATAAACATTCACATGTAAACTTTATGGAATGTGATTTGAAAACATGCTAATTGAATGTTTGTAATTTGTTTAAAGATAATTCAATAAACAAGTATAAAAAATCACAGTGTGCAATGCAAGCAGGAATACATAACTACTGGTAGAAAAAAACAGGTTACTCACATGTAGCAGTAGTTCTAGGAGTGGTATATGTTATTCATCCACACTGTCTGGCATTGTCCCTTTCACCTTTAAATCTTGCCGGAAGTCTTCAAGTTGGCTCCTCCCACCCACCCGGGTGGTAAATACCTCGGCTCCACCCCATGACGCCAGATCTAGCCTGCTGGAAACCAGGTTGTCACGCCTTAAGCCGGGAGGTCGGGGAGGCGGGGATGAATGAACATATACCACTCCTAGAACTACTGTTACAGGTGAGTAACCTGTTTTCTAGGAGCGTGGATATGTTGTTCATCCACACTGTCCGGCAGACTCCTAGCAGTTCTCCGGGAGAAGGGAGGCAAGGCGCACACCTCCTACTTAGAAAAAAGAGATTGGAGAACCAAGGCCCCAAAACCAGCATCACGTCGTGATTCAAGGTCGATGTGGTAATGGATAATAAAGGTGTTTGCTGACTTCCAGGTTGCAGCCCGACAGATTTCCTGGATAGGGATGTCCCTGGAAGCAGCCACCAAGCAGCAGTATGGCGGGTAGAATGAGCTCTTATCCTCTGGGAGGTCCCTTTGTCCGCAATTCATAACACAGACTTACAGAATGATGTGATCCATCTTACAATAATCTGCTTGGCTGCAGGTCTGCCAGAAGCGGCTTCAGCGTAGGTGACAAACAGCTGGCGAACCTCTACCCGAATTTCCACCGTCTTCTCCTTATAGTAGGAGAGAGCACGTCTGAGGTCCAGAGTATGGAGCCTGTACTCGACATCTGAGATGTAGTTAGGGTAATATACCGGCAGAGTCAACACCTGGTTAAGGTTAAACTCTGACACCACCTTCGGAAGGAATTTCAGGTGGGGGCGCAGGACAACTTTGTCCCTGTGAAAGACCAGATAAGGGGAGTCCACCAAAAGCGCCTGGAGCTCTCCTGTCCTTCTGGCTGATTGATAGCCACCAGGAGGCAGTCTTCCGACAGATCTGGCTTCGCACTTGTGCATGGGTTGAATAGACGCCCATGAGCTTTGCCAAAACCAGCAAGAGATCCCACGGAGGTGGAGGTTCATGCACCGGAGGGATATGTGATCCAGGCCTTAAAAAGCACCGACCACTGTCTCCTGTGCCAATGTCGGCTGACCGGCCCATGCCCGTAAGCAGAGATGGCTGCCAGGTGCACCCTAAGGGTCGATGACCGAAGACCCCCTTTGGAGAGAGAGACCAAAGGTAGTCTAGAATGTTAGCCACAGAGCAGGATAAGGGGTCCAGGCTCTTTCCCTGACACCAAATGGAAAACCTTTTCCACTTGAAGGCATAACATTTCCTGGTCGATTCCTTTCGAGATGCTTCCAGTACAGTGTAGACATCCTCGGAAAGACCCAGAGCCTGGAACTCTAGCCGCTCAGGAACCAGGCTGTGAGGTGCAGGGATTGAAGGTCCGAGTGGAAGACCTTCCCCTGGTTCAACGATATCAGGTCCGGGTGTGTACAAAGCTGCTCTGGGGCTCTGCAGCTGAGGCTGAGGAGATCTGGATACCAGAAGTGGCGTGGCCAATCTGGGGCTACCAAGATCACCTTCGCCTTGTCCCTCCTCACCTTGAGTAACACCTTGTGGATCAAGGGAAATGGAGGGAAGGCGAGAGCAGGCCTGGGGTCCACGGGCCCTCGAGAAGGCATCGCCTGCTGGGGGGCGGCATGGAACAGCCTCAGCTTGGTGTTTTCCCTGGAGGTGAACAGGTCCACCAACGGTTTGCCCCAACGGGAAAACAGATCGTAAGCTACCTCTGGAGGGAGAGACCACTCGTGGGATGTCTGGCCTATGCAGCTGAGAGCATCCGCTAGTTGGTTCGAGACTCCTGCCACATGAATGGCTAGGAGATCCGCCTCCAGCCGGCTGACGAAGGTCCAGATCCGGAGTGCCTCCTTGCATAGCAGATGGGAGTGTGTGCCGCCCTGTTTGTTGAGGTAGTACATGGTCGTGGTATTGTCCGTCTGGACTTGAACCACTTGACCCCGGAGCTGAGGAGCGAAAGCTGACAGTACCAGTCTGACTGCTCTGAGCTCCAACAGGTTGATGTGGCATCGGGACTCCTTGGGGGTCCAGAACCAGTGGACTCTGTTGTCCCCAATGTGGGCTCCCCAGCCCATGAGAGAGGCATCGGTCATAAGGACGACCGTCGGCTCAGGGCGGACAAACGGGATTCCTTCCCGCAAATGACTCGGGACGGTCCACCATTGGAGAGTGTCCCACATCCTCTGGGTGACCGTGACCAGCTGGTCGAAGAGACCCTGATGCTGAGACCACTGGGCGGCCAGCTCCTATTGAAGGGGGCGTATGCGCAATCTGGCCCAACGGACCACTGAGGTGCAACGCCGCCATGTAACCCAGGAGGCGCAGGAAGTCCTGGGCAGGGCGCAAGTGCCCAACCAGAAATGATTGGGCAAAGGAGGAAAGAGCCTCCACCCTGTCCGCCGGGAGCCGAGCTCTGGCTTGACGAGAGTTGAGCTCTGCCCCGATAAAGCCCATCACCTGAGAGGGCATGAGTTCTGCCTTGGCCTCATTGATTAAGAGGCCCAGGTGGGAGCAGGTTCAGAGGGTCAGGTCCCTGGACCTCTCCACCTCCTGTAGGGAGGAACACGCCAGGAGCCAATCATCTAGATAGGGGTAAATGCGAACCCCTTGACGCCGTAGATGGGCTGCCACCACTGTGATGCATTTGGTGAAGACCCTTGGGGCCGATGACAGGCCGAACAGCATGGCTCTGAACTCGTACGGCGTCCTGCGGTGAAAACCGTCGATTTGACTCCAGTCCCTATAGTACTGCAAAGTAGCACAAGGGAACCTGTATCTTCCAGCGGAAAGGAAGATCTGGTATGATGGGGCAGAGCCGAGGTATTTACCACCCGGGTGGGTGGGAGGAGCCAGCTTGAAGACTTCCGGCAAGATTTAAAGGGGAAAGGGACAATGCCAGACAGTGTGGATGAACAACATATCCACACTCCTAGAAAGTAACATTTTTAATGAATGTGAGATGAGAACAAGTAACCCCCCCCAACCTCTTTCCTAGGGAGATGGGAGATGCAGACAATCCCAGAGTTTAAAGACAGCAAATGTCCCCAGATCCACTTAACATCCTTTCCAAGATGGAAATGAAAATTATGTACTCACCGTAATTCTTGATCTTCCTGAATATCTTCACCATTCACTCAAACTATTGAGTCTGTGCCAGAGACACTAGAACCCCGTGGGAGAAAAAGCTCTCAAAGCTCAGAGCTAAGAGTCCAACGTTGGTGACGGTGCCGCCCAAGAGACAGATGTGTGACGTGGTGCTCATGGACTGGCCAGTAACCAATGCCAGCCCCCTCCCCAGCTCAGTTCTGTTAGCCAGGAGAGAAATAAAGTGAGAGAGAGAGAAAGCGAGGGGCTAAAAATAGCCCAAAGGGATGGGAAAAGGATATTAAAAAAAATAAATAAATAATAAAACCCAACTAGAGGAGAAGGATGGGAAGGAGGTCCTAATATAGCAGGAAGGAAGGAAGAAAAAGGCCAAGGCAATCTGAGCAGACAGAAGGCAGACCCCCCCCCCAACCCCCCAATGGAGGGGTCAAGGGAAGAAAGGGATCTAAACCTCCCAGAAATCAAAAACCCATGTTACAAGAAATGACATGTAAAGTAAGTGGCTCTCCTAGAAGTAATTAGGGAGAGAGGACCACTATCCTGAAGCTAGGAAGTGGCAGAACAAGTATCTGGAAGAGCTGGAGAGATCTGTGTCGGGTACGGTGTGGAGAAATACAGCTCCGAGGATTGGCTGTTTTAGAATTATTACTCTGAATTTGAAATATACTATGAGTGAGATAAAACACTGCAGTGTGATATTTTTACCCTCTGCTCTACTGTGATGATATCAGCCATTTACACACACAGGTCACTGATATCATCACTCTAGGCAGCTTTCCCCTCAGCATACAAGAAACACCTGTGCTATTACCATAGACACAAATGCAGAACTACATGAGAGGTCTCACTGCTGCCTGCAGCTAACTCAGTTAGCATTACAAAACACACTCGCCTGTTCCTCACACACTGACTCTCAGCCTATTACCATCACTGTGATACTCTCAGCTTGACTGCAACCAGACTTCTAAAGAATACAGCTTCACAAAATAGTGTTTCTCACTCCTACCTAAAACTAATTCATTTAGCATTGCAAAACACTCATCTGTTTCCAGGGCCGGTTCTAGGATGTACTGGGCCCTGGTGCAAGACTTTGTAGTGGGCCCCCCCATCCACGGGCCCCAGCGCCACCCCCCCCAAAGTGCCCCCACCCTGTTCTCCCAAGTCACCCAAAAATATCGCTGCTGTTATTCCATTTTGTGAACTTAAAGGTGTACTCGGCTAGATTTTGCTGCAGCAAATGTTTCTATCACATCAGAAAAATTTACTTGTCTTGCAAGTCTATTTTCAATGGAAAGTACACCCAATGCAAACAATCTCTCCTGTAACATTGTGGAGTGCAGGTAATTCTTTATCAGGGACAGTTTACTGAAAGAACGCTCAGCACTGGCAACTGTAATTGGAATTGTAAGCAGTATTTGAGTCCAATTTGGGTGTTTGGAAATCCTCTGCTCAGGTCTTTCTGTACCAGGTACTGCAACACTTCAAATGGAGATTTCACATCATCAGGTAACAGATGAGCCAGCAAGGTAATTTCTCTATACATGTCTGAACCATCTACGTCCCCAAGAAATCGGGCCAACTCATTGCATGCTACTTGTAAGTTTTCATCATGTCCACATTGAATTGAACGTCATTACTTCATCATACTGGGTAGCTGATGAAAAGGTCGCTGCAGAGCTCTTCAAAGAAAAACCCCTATTGACTGATGCATGTTCTGCAACTAAATGTTGCCGCCTCAGACATTGAACTCAGTAGCACAAATGGACTGAAATTATGTTCCAGCCCATTGTTTTAATAAACACCAATACCCAGTGTCTGTACTGAAATGGTCTTTCTAAACAAAGCGAGATGACCAACTTTATATTCTGCATCTAAAAAGTGAGGTCTCTGGGCCATGTGACTTCATGCATGGCAAAGCGCAAGAGGGATCCCTGCTGCACAATCGTGTTCATCAGTCACTGTGGCTGGTCTAAAAGAGCCCCTGACACCATTCAGAAAGCTTATAAGATTCAGTCAAAATTTGTGGATCATATATTTTCTGTAATTATTTCCTTTTCTTTATTACTGAGAACAATTAGTGTAAACAAGACCATTGCCCCCTATATTGCATCTGCCCTGGTTACTTGCATATACTTCACATCATAATGCCATGGTTAGAAAACAATAATTATCACAACAGCATAAACACAAATGTGACATGAGGTCCGGGAGCAGCAAGCAGCCACAGCAGATAGAGTAAATATCCAGTTTCTATGTAAATGGCATTAGTAATAAATAACAAATGATGAAAAATTACTGAATATCAATAATATAACAATATACTGAATAACGAATATCAAGCATAACCTGAACTGTGTATATTTATATATATTTTAAAGTTGTCAACGATGCTGTCAGAGACTACAGTATGATGAAAGGTACCACAGATTTATCCTGTCAAGAGCTTCCTGTCTTGAACGGAACATTTCCTCCCGCACAAATGGGTGGCTTATAATGTTATGTTCTAACTCAATGCCCCATGGCTCCTCACTCAACTAACTCCAAACTTAAACCAGCAGAATTTCTTAGTCGGCCAAAATGTCAACATTTTTTTTTGCAACTCTGCATTTTGACATCCTTAGATTCATCCCAGGTGTAGTTTCAACTTTCTCAGATATTTTTGAAACAGCTTTTATAGATGATGTTGCAATTAATGACTCCGTATTAAAGATGGCTGAATGTTCACAGTTAAAAAATCTATTCCCTTGAGGCTATCTGTTGAGAGTACATGCTAAATTAATAACGTGAATGTATTAGGATGGTGTTATGCATGTTTCTGTTGGTAAACAGCGAGCACTCTACCAAGATATTTATTTTTTCATGAAGGGCATGGTACAGAAGTGGGAACTTTTAAAAACGTCAAAATCTTGCATCTTTGAATGCTCCTGAAATTCGTAGTACATTTCTGCAAATTACAGCCACTGATGCCATTGGACAACTGTGGAAAACGTTAATATTTGGGAAATGAGTTGTCTTTTTTAATAGAGTTTTTTTTAAATACCTAGGAATGATGATTGTCAAGCACCTGCGTATCTCCCTCAACTCTTTCCAGACTGCATGCAATTTTGAATTTGTTCAGATTTTCTGTAAAATGTCATGGGAAAGAGCATTTCTGCCACCAGAACGAATTTCCTGCTGTAGCAAAAGTGAGATCGCGTAGAGGTGTTGATGGGATTACATTGGAGGTGGTGGAGTGCGCTGCCGCTATGGTCCTGGTCCTGGAGGAATAGGAAAAAATTAGCGAATCAGCGAATTGATGGGTTGGGGAGGCGGGGCGGGAGGCGGAGCGAGCGACGAGCCCGAGAGGCTTACACCACGGTGAGGGTCTGACTCCAAGGTCCGGGACCGGGACTTAGTTGGGAGGTGCGCTGCAGGCTAGCGCTGCCGCTGCCACTATCTCGCTATGGGCTATGGAGGAGGAATAGAATTCGCCCAAATCGCCGGAATTGATGGGTTGGGGGAGCGGGCGGGGAGGAGGCAAGCGAGCGACGAGCCCGAGTAGAGTGAGCATTTTGGCAGGCTGGCTGCAGCAGCGCCAGCGCAGGGGAGGAGGCGGAGCCGGAGGGAGGGGAAGGGGAATTTAATTTTTAAATGCCCAGCCAGGCCAGCCAAAGTCTACAGAGTTGGACTGCAGCGGGGGTGCAGGTGGAAGGTCATCACCGGCATCAGTCAGGCAGGAGTTTTGCTCCGATGTGACCATGTATGAGCAATTTAAAGTAAAAAAAATATATATTTTTTATATATTTGACTTCAGGAGCCTTGGGCCCTCTGGAACTCTGGGCCCTGGTGCAGTGGCATCCCTTGCACCCCCTCTGACGCCGGCCCTGTCTGTTTCCCACAGTTTGTAACACTGCCAGCCCATTCAGAAACACACACAGAATGAGCAAACACATAAACAGGAACAGAACACAAGACAACATAACAATACATCTGAAACTCCTAGCCCTATTGTATAATCGAATACGTTATGCAGCTTGTGTGCTATGGCAAATATTGTCACTCCTGCATCGTGAGCTCTGGATCTCTCACTCTGCAGGAGTGACAATATTTGCCATATCACACTTATGCCCATCATGTATCCCCTATATATCTCATGCAAGAAAAACTTAAGGGGGGAAACAAAAAACAGAAGCCTGGAGGGTAACAAACCCACAGGCAGAGGCTCTGTGCAGGAGGCCTCCTGCAAAAGGGCACAAAGGAAAAGGCAAAGCTCCTCATTACACTCAGTTTTCCCATTTTTCTACAGTTCCTGTCTTTTTCTTTTAACTCTGTTTATTGCACCGCACTCCTGGAACTCTCTCAGGAGACCCTCTCTCACCACTGCCATTCTACCTCCTGCCTGAAGTCCACCCTCCGGGAAATCAGGGACAGACACTCCCCCACCTACCTAGCCAGACGCCCTGGACCTTCATCCCACCAGGCAGCCGGGGGGGGGGATTAGGAGAGCTGGTGAAGCGGACCCGGCACTGGGAGTGTGATGGCAGGGCACTGGAGGACTTTGTCGCCTATCCAAGGTGCAAGGATTTTTTTTCCTTGTGCGAGTTACTTGAGCACGGACGTGCAATGGCATCCAGCTCACACCAGACACACTCCGCTGCTCAATCCCCTTTTACATCCCTGCACCGACTGCAACTGCTCCTTCCCCTCCTAGATGTCGCTAGTGCAGCACAAAGGAGAAACCCTCCTACCCCAGGAGAGGAGAGCTGTCCTCTGGACACTCGATCCTGCTCCTCCCCCGCCGACCCGGGCTCATTCCCGGACCTGGTTTGCTGGTGTGGCATCCAGTGCCTCAACCCTCAGCACCACTGGGTCGACAGAGTTTTTCTTTTTTAAGGAAAAACAATAAAAACATAAAAAAGGTATACTTTCACCCCCTTATAGATAATGAAATAAAACTGGCCCCAAAGATTAAAAATCTGAAGACAAGGCTGCTTGCAGAAACCCTCTGCAGAGAAAAATCAAAAGATCTTTCATGCATATTCCCCCCTCCCCCCTTTTAATAACATATGGGCAGAACCCAACAGTGGGCAAAGAAATGCCTGTTTTTTTTTTTTTTTATGCAAGGCTCAAAGCCCAAAAGGAGCAGAGAGCCAGAAGCAGGGAATAAATGAAAATTACGTACCTACCGTAATTATAATCTTTCTGTGTATCTTCACCATTCATCACATATGGGCACTTGGCCAGAGGCTTGGACCCCGCGGGAGCTTTTTTTTTTTTTGGTAGGTGGAGCTGACGTGCCTCGGCACCGCCCTGAGGCTGGATGTTCCATGGGCGCAGGTTAATATTAGGCGCCATCACCCCCTGCCTGCCAGTTCTGAGTCGCTGGAGAGGTGAGGAAAAAAAGGGAGAGCTGGGAGGGTGGGACAAGAAAGTCCAAGGGACAGAAAAAGGAAAACATATAAAAATCAAAAGGAGAAATAAATGACTGGGAGGACAGAGCAAGCGAGAAACGAAAAGCTAGGGAGATTGGGAAGGGGTCCCCAATCTCTGGAAAACAGAAAAGGGTGGGAGTTAGGGAAGGGTATGACATTTTGAGATATAAATGTTTGACATGAGAGGGAGAACAGAAAGTCAGAACATACTGGATTCTGTCCTGTCTCTATATTGCTTAGGAACTGCAAGGAGTAGCCAAGAGGCTTAATTACCAGAATTCAAGGCACAGAATCACTGGCAAAGAAACTCATTTAAGGCAGAAAATGGATATTTTTAGAGGACAGGAACAGAGGTTCTGCCCCCTCTCATATGTAACGACGAGAATTTTTAGTTGGGATAAATGAATTTAAAGACTTGTCCAGAGGACACAAAAACTAAAATTTTGAAAAAGAGAAAGGAGGAGGCGAGGATGGAGGGCAACTACCCTCTCTCACTCCAAAAGAGTGAAGCAGAGCACTGAAGAGGGAATGCCGTCCCATCCTGACCACTCTCCCCCAAGTCATACCATCCCACACTGTGCCCCAGATCACTACCCCCCCGGACAAAGACAGGGAAGGGGGGCAAGAAAAGAGAGGGAGGGGGATCCAGAGACTGAGGCCCCAGGAGGATGGCGGGTGGGGATGTGATGAATGGTGAAGATACACAGAAAGATCATAATTACGGTAGGTACGTAATTTTCATATCTTATCTGTGTCAATCTTCACCATTCATCACTGTTGGGTGAGTGCCAAGCCCCCCCGGAAGGGGGCTTTCAAAACCCTAAAGGACAACGTCCCTTAGCTCTCAGTGGTTGATGCACTAAGAGGGAGAACCTTCCGGGCATGGAGAGGCCCTAGAGTGGGAAGAGTGAGACGGGGACCCCCGGAGAGGGAAGGAAGTGGCCCCGACAAACGCCGCCTCACCATACTGGAAAACAGATAGGTCCTCTGGTGTGCGGAGTTAACCACCCTACGCCGGGCCAAGGGTGACAACCGGGAAAGACGTAGCCATGCCATACGCCTAGTGCAGATCGCTGTCCCTACGACCCTGGTAGCTATCTCATTGGCGTCATACGACGCCCTTGCTTGGTGCCTTGCTAGCTCCAGGCCATGTGCAGAGAGAGCAATGGCTTGTCTGGTTTGCTCCGTGTCAGGCAAAGAGGCTAAGAGCTGACCCAGCCTGGACCACAAGAACCTATTATAGGCTGCATAGTGGGCCTGATGTGCAGAAATAGAAAGCAGCAACCATGCCGAGTAGAAAGTCCACCTACTAGAGAAGTCAAAATCCGAGGAGTCTTGATCTGGGGGCCGGTCATGGTGAAGGGCATGAAGCCCATCGGGAGTGTCCAGCTGCGTCAATCCTGACTGAGGATGAGGCATGGAACCTGGAGATTCGGGGCGCAATACCGCTGGCAAAGATCCCTAGGGGCAGGGACGCCTGAGAAGGGTCTCTGCCAGGAACGCAACGACGCCTCCCTAAAGGGAGCAGGCCAGGGAGGCACCACAAGGGTGTCATCACTGAAATCGCCCAAAAAGGCATGCACCGAGTGCTCTGGATTGCTCTGAGTGGCACGGGAGAGATGCAGGTCCTCCAACATCCTCACGAGGAATCGCTGATACTCTGCGAGATCAGCGGCTGGGGAGATGTGGACAGAAGGTTCCTCTCCCCCAGAAGAGGGGGATGAGGAGTTAGAGGACCTCAACTGTTCAGAGGGTGGCTGCTCGGAGGGAGGTTGAAAAACCTGTCTGTCCATGGCCCTGACGTAAGTGGGAAAAAGAGCAGCCATGGCCCTAAACTGCTCCAGGGAGAGAGGCCCACTAGGACCAAGGATGCCTGGGAGCGCAAGAGAGTGCGGCAGAGGAAGAAGTTGGCTGACCTCCGCCTGGGCTAGGGAGTGGACCAGGAGCACCAGAGGATGAAGGTGCTCTGGAAGACTCCACAGCCGACAGCTGAACAACCATTTCGGAACTGCCTTGGCTGCACCCGGAAGCATCCCCCCATGAGGCGACCGTGGCTGTACAGGTCCAGAAGGATGGTCCCCTACCTCAAAAGAACGGGGCTCTCTCAAAGACAGCGAAGTGGAAGAGCGGAGATCCGCACTGTGACTTCTTCCAGAGCCTGGATGGGCCCCCAAAAAAGGCCTCCGTGCAGACCCCATGTGCCTCGACCCCTCGGAATCTGAGAATGCCCTCCTCCTCGAGATGGCCAGCCTAGGTAGCTGACAGCCCTGGTCAGCACCTGAAGGAGCTACCCAAGGCACAGTACCCTCCCCTCTCGGAGGTGCTCTGGTCGGCCCCAAAGTTGGGCGGTCCAGGCACACCACCTGAGGGGGTACCACCGCTGAGGGGTCAGCGAATCCTCCAAGGCCGGGTCGCAGTGCAATGGTGGCCTGCACCACTGCCCACAGAGCAGCGCCCCTGACTCCGGCCTCGGAAGTCACCGGCCGCTCCTCAGATGGGGGCTGACTCTGGTCTGTCAAAGACACCACTAGGCTACCCACACTAGCAGCTAGTTCCAGGGAGCTAGGCTGCTCGTCTGACTCAGAGCCCAACTCCTCCTCCAAAGAAGTGGAGGCTGAGGCCCTGTGCCAAACCGTAGGTGGGCGCCTTTCGCCATCCTTACCAAACAGGGTGCCAGAAATGGAGACCGCACCCGAGCCGGTGCCAGTGCCCACCTCAGCACCGCAAATGGTGGCTGAAGAAGAGATGGCCCTGGCCCGAACAGCAGCCTTGGAGTCGGAACCTGCCACGGCACTGACGACAGCTCCGACGGTGCTTTCGGTGCCATGGATGGCGCCAAAGCCAGAAACCCCCACGGTGCTGACCAGCTCCATGGCGCCGCGAATGGCTCTGACCGCGTCTTCTGAACCTCTCATGGCACCATGCCCGTTTAGTGCCATGAACGGCTCCAGAACTGGATACGGCACTGAGCTCAACCTTGGCGCCATGAATGGCGCCAAGGAGAAGAAAAAGATGGCGCTGTAACGACTCCCACGGCGACGACGACACTGCCAGGGCCCACAGAGCCTAGGCCCGAAATGGCACCGACCCGGGCCTTGCGAACCACAGGTCCAATACCAAGGGAGCCTTTGCCCCCGAAGGGGTGACTGCCATGATGGTGCCTCCTGCCTGTCCCTCAGAAGGGAACGGACTGGGCCTTCTGCACCACAGGAGGAGCCTCGGCCATTGCTAGGCTACTAGAAGCCGAGACTCCCTCCTCCTCGATCCATATGGAACCGGAAGGGAACCCGGAGGAAAGGCCGAGAGAGCGTGGCTTGGCCCGACGAGTGCGCACCCGACCCCCGAAAGTCTAGGGGGATCAGTAGTAGGAGAGAAGAGGTTATACTGCCCTTGTACAGATCACTGGTAAGGCCACATCTAGAGTATGGCGTTCAGTACTGGTGTCCTCACCTCAAAAAGGACATTAACCTGCTGGAGAGGGTCCAGAGGAGGGCTACAAAGATGATAGTGGGTCACCAGGGTAAGGCATATGAGAAGAGGTTGAGGGCACTGAACATGTACTCCCTGGAAGACAGGCGAGAGAGAGGGGACATGATTGGGCCTTCTAGTACTTGAAAGGGATAAATATGGTTGATAAGGAGAGTCTCTTTAAGCTGAGTGGCAATCATAACACGAGGGGGCACAGTCTTAAGCTGGAGGATGGGAGGTTTAGGAGGGAGGTCAGGAAGCACTTCTTCACAGGGAGGGTGGTGGACACTTGGAATGCGCTGCCAGAAGAGGTCATCTCGTTGAAGACAGTGGGCAGCTTTAAGAGAGGCTGGGATAGGCATAGGGGAAGGTAAGGATTATGGCTAGGGAGGATGGGAGGAGTGGGGAGGGAGGGCAGGGTCATTAGCTCAAGCTGTGGACCCTGCAATATGAGCAGACTTGATAGACCAAATGGCCTTCTTCTGCTGGCTTCTTCATATGTCCGTATGTCCTAGTGGCAGCCAGAAAGCCCTCTACTAGATCCACTTATGCCATGAAGTGAAAAAGGTTTTTCCTTGTGGACGACTGAGTAGATACTCGGACTCCACCCAGGTAGTACTCTGTCCTGGGATTCTTGGCTCCAATATGCATAACTTTGCATTTCTTGGCATTGAAACCAAGCTGCCAGATCCTGGACCACCTCCCCAGCTTTTCCAGATCTTCCTGTAGGCCCTGTATCCCTTCAGCTGTTTCCACTCTCCCGCAGAGCTTGGTGTCATCCGCGAATAGGCACATTTTGCCCTTAATGCCATCCCCGCTGTCAATGATGAATACATTGAACAACACCGGCCCCAGCATCGAGCCCTGCAAGACCCCACTGGTTACCTCTCTGGTGCCAGATAACTCTCCCCCCACAACCACCCTCGGGGTTCTGTCCCTCAGCCAGTTTTCCACCCATCTGGCCATCTTTTCCTCAACCCCAAGATCCACCAACTTCCTGATCAACCTTTTATGGGACACAGAGTCAAAGGCCTTGCTGAAATCAAGATATAGGATGTCTACCGCTTGGCCCCTGTCTACTGTCTTAGAGACACAGTGAAAGAAGTCAATCAGATTCGTTTGACACGCTCTCCCCCCATGAACCCATGCTGCCTCGCATCCTGGAGACCATGCTCCTCCAGATATTCCACCAACCTTTCCTTTAGTATGGTCTCTATGAGCTTGCCCACAATGGAGGTCAGACTGACTGGTCTGTAATTCCCTGGGTCATCCTTGGGACCGCTGTTGTGGAGGGGCACTACATGTGCTGTTCTCCAGTCCTGCGTTACCATGCCTGACTCTAGTGAACTATTAAATAGGTCTGCCAGTGGCCCTGCCAGCTCCTCAGCCAGTTCCTTTAGTACCCTTGGATGTACTCTGTCCGGGCCTGGTGATACCACCTTCGGAAGGAATTTCGGGTGGGGGCGCTTGACAACCTTGTAAGCAGAGATGGCTGCCAGGTGCACCCTGAGGGTCGATGACAGTAGACCCCCTATGGAGAGAGACCAAAGGTAGGTGAGAAGGTTAGCCACAGAACAGGACAAGGGGTCCAGGTCCTTGCCCTGACACCAAATGGAAAACCGCTTCCATTTCAAGGCTTAACACTTCCTGGTCAATTCCTTTCTAGATGCCTCCACCACGGTGTAGACATCTTCGGAAAGACCCAAAGCCTGGAACTCTAGCCACTCAGGTACCAGACTGTGAGGTGCAGGGATTGAAGGTCCGGATGGATACCTTCCCCTGATTGAGTGATGTCAGGTCCGGGTATGTACAAAGTCGCTCCGGGGGCCTGCAGCTGAGGCGGAGGAGATCTGGATACCAGAACTGGCACGGCCAGTCTGGGGCTACCAGGATCACCAGTGCCTTGTCCCTCCTCACCTTGAGGAGCACCTTGTGGATCAAGGGAAATGTTGGGAAGGCGTAGAGGAGGCCTGGGGTCCACGACCTTGAGAAGGCATCCCCTTGCAGCAAGCCCAGCTGAGGGAGGCAGGCATGAAACAGTCTCAGCTTGGTGTTTTCCCTGGAGGCAAACAGGTCCACCACTGGCTTGCCCCAACGGGATAACAGATTGTAAGCTAACTCTGGATGGAGAGACCACTCGTGGGATGTCTGGCCCAAGCGGCTGAGAGTATCCGCCAGATGGTTCGAGGCTCCTGCCACATGGATGGCTAGGAGATCCGCCTCCAAATTGGCTCACGAGGGTCCAGATGTGGAGCGCCTCCTTGCACAACAGACAAGCGTGCATGCTGCCCTGTTTGTTGAGGTAGTACATGGTCGTGGTATTGTCCGTCTGGACTTGAACCACTTGACCCCATAGCTGAGGAGCGAAAGCTGACAACGCCAGTCTGACTGCTCTGAGCTCTGATAGGTTGATGTGGCATCGGGACTCCTCGGGGTTCAGAGCACATGGGCCCTTTTGTCCCCCATGTGGGCTCCCCAGTCCATGAGAGACACACCGGTCATAAGCATGACTGTCGGCACGGGGAGGAAAAACAGAATCCCTTCCTGCAACCGGTCTGGGGTGGTCCACCATTGGAGAGCATTCCACATCTTCTGGGTTACAGTGATCAGCTGGTTGAAATGACCGTGGCGCTGAATCCACTGGGCAGCTAGCTCCCATTGGAGGGGGTGCATGTGCAACCGGGCCCAACGGATCACCAAGGAGCACGCCATCATGTAGCCCAGAAGGAGCAGAAAGTCCCGGGCAGGGTGCAACTGCCCAACCAGAAATGACTGGGCAAAGGAGGAAAGAACCTCCTCCCCTGTCTGCCGGGAGCCAAGCTGTGGCTTGACAAGAGTTGAGCTCTGCCTCAATGAAGCCCATCACCTCAGAAGGCACGAGTTCTGATTTGGCCTTGTTGATTAGGAGGCTGAGTTGGGAGCAGGGCTGGAGGGCCAGATCCCTGGACCTCTCCACCTCCTGTTGGGTGGGACCTGCCAGAAGCCAATCATTGAGGTAGGGGTAAATTCTGACACCACCACCCCCCCGACACAAGAGATGGGCCACCACCACTGCAATGCATTTGGTGAAGACCCGTGGGGCCAATGACAGGATGAACGGCATGGCTCTGAACTCGTACAGGGTTCCTTTGACCCTGAAGAGGAGGAGGAACCGCTGATGGGGCGGACGGATTGGGATGTGAAAGAACGTGTCCTGCAGATCCAGTGAACAAAACCACATTTCGCTCCAAGGATGGAATGATCTGGGACAGAGTGACCATCCGAAAGGTGCGAGACCGGAGATATTGATTCAGGTCATGGAGCTCTAGAATGGGGTGCCAGCTCCCCATCCGCTTGGGCAACAGGAAGTACCTGGAGCCGAAGCCTGGGTCTGCTTAAGGATCCGCCACAGGAGCTATTTGCCTCCTTGAGGAGGAACTGAGCAATGTCATCTCGAAGAACCGAGTGGGTGTGAGCAGATATCCGTTCCTCCCGAGGGGTGCGGACTCGACTGGGAGGGTACTGCTCAAATTCTACAGGCAGTCCCTGACCTACCACTTCAAAAACCCACCTGTCCAAAGTGACAGCGGACCAGGCAGAAAGGAAGTGACAGAGCCGGTCCCCCACAGGAGGACCCACAGCTGTCGTGATGGGAGTAGGGGGAGCAACCGCCACTCCATCACTGAGCAGGCTTGAAGGAGGAAGAGGCTCCAGGACCTGAACCTCGGCCTCCTTTACAGGCTTGTTGGTATCCGGGCTTGGGCCAACGGTGCCAAGCTTGAGCCTGCTGCTGATGCTGGTGCTGCTGTCCCCCTTGAAAGGAGGACTGCCAAGCCGCAGGGGAAGAGTGCTGAAAGGGCTTCTTCTTCTGCTGATTCTTTCCCGAAGAACCCTTGGCACAAGTAGCGTCCAAGGTGGCGCTGGACTGCTCAATGCGTTGAAGGTGACCGGCCACTCCTGGGCCAAACAAGTCAGTCCCGAGGAAGGGCACATCAGCTAGTTTGTGCTGCGTGTCCACCGGAAAGGAGGAGAGCCTCAGCCAAGCCCTGCGATGAGAGGCACCTTCGGAAGCCATCGAGCGGGCACAAGAATCCCCAATGTCCAGGGTCGTGTGGAGCTGCTGTTTGTTAACAGCTCGGCCCTGGTCTCAGACCTGCTTGACTGTGGTCTGCATGTCCGCAGGGGGATGTGGGAGGACCTCATCTAACGACCCGAGAAGGGCGTGAGAGAAGTGCGCCATGATGACGACTGAACTTGCCTGACGAAGGCCAAAGGAGGAGGCCGCACAGACCTTCCTAGCTGAATGGTCCAAGAGCTTGTACTCTTTATTGGGAGGTCGGTCCATATCGGCAGAACTGCCAGTACGCCTGACCACAGAGGTGGTCACCAGGATCTCGGCCGAAGGGTGCTCTGTGAACCCCGCTAGGGACCCCATGGGTGCTGCGTACTTGCGGGCAGACGGAGCTGGACAAGAGGCAGGACACTGTCAGAGTTCAAGGGCCAGACCAACGCTGGCCTCCGTCGGGGTATCCCCTCTTTTAAGGATGTCCGTAAGAGAATACGCTCCTTTTTCTGGATAGGCTCCAGGGGTATCCCTGTGGACTCAAGAGATGAGTCGAAGGATCCCTTGGAAGGAGGAAGGACCTTCTTCCGTCCCTAAACCAACGGACGATTCATCATCCCCAGAATGAGAATGAAGTCCGGTGACATCCGAATCAGACAAATCTGAATACAGTGGCCTGCCCCCCAAATCACCCTCGACTCACCGGGGACGGTCTGGGGTGACCGTGTCCAACAAACGTCGGAGAGGCCTGGTGTCCGGTCTGTCTTCTTTGGAAGGAGCCTCTCCCAGAGGCTGCTTAGGCGGCGGTTCCACCTCAATCAGTGGAGAGACCGGTTTAGGCCGAAGAGGTGGTCTCACCGGCCCCGCGGGTGGGGAAACCAAGATTTCAGCTCTAAAGGGGTCGGGGTCGGCCTAGGAGCGAAAGCCAAGTAATGGCCAGGTAGAGCCGGGTAGGCTTGTGCCCGACAAGATCAGCTGTTGCCACATGAGGTCCTTGTAGGCGCGGAGTTTCCGCTGAGCCTCTCCTCATCTGAGGAGGATGAGAATGACAGATTGCGTCGCCTCTTTTTGGCGCTTATGTCTCTTCCTCGGCTTTTCGATGAGGGGTTCTAGACCTCGACCGAGATTGGGGCACGACTCGGTTACTCGGGGATACCGCGGGACCGGTGACTCTAGGGTCCGAAACCGATCTCAATGGGGACCCCAGTGGGCTGGGTCTCTCATCGGGAAAACAAGGACCGGAGTCCTCTCTAAGGAGTCGGCGACACTGGGTTGATAATTTCGACCGCATCCTCGGTCGGCTGGCCCGACGCAAAGTTCGAGAAGCCAGCGGCCGAAGAAGCGATCTCAACCGAGGTTGAGACCGCATGCTCCTGGGACTGAGACTTCTCCAGGTCCCAAGAGCGCCTTCATCGAGACAAAGACTTGCTCGGTTCCTTCTCCCACTTACGGGACTGGGAGGGGTGCAAGACCACAGACGCCTCTCCTCTGGTGGGAAGAGACTGGCACAACTCCCAGAAGGAACTTGAGAAGGTGGAGCCCAGGTTGAGCGGAACGAAGAAACTCAGAGAGTCTGCAGCACAAGCTGCTTCTTCCTTGAATGCTTGCATGCGTTCCAATTGCTCGTCGGATCCCACAGCCACGGAAACAGCCCACCTAGCCTCTTTGGACTTTACTAGAGGGTTCCTCTTCTTCAGTCTCCCCAGTTTCAAGCGTGCAAGATGGTCGTCCAGGACATTGGGATGGAAGGCCAAGCAAAAACTGCAAGACGAAGTGTCATGGCCGACAACGTGGCAGTAGACGCACACGAGGTTGGGATCGGTACACAACATTTTTTGGCCACAGGAACACCGTCGCAATCCGGGGGAAGATTTTTCTTTATAATCAAGATAAGAAAACGATCGCTAACTCTAACGACACGGAGTTTCGGTAAATCCGAAGGTTTGAAAGCCAAGGTCTACGAAATGCGTGAGCACGAGGGAGGCAATCTGACTCTTCCAGCAGAAAGGAAGATCTGGCATCATGGGGCAGAGCCGAGGTATATACCACCCAGGTGGGTGGGAGGAGCCAGCTTGAAGACTTCCGGTGATCCTTAAAGTGGAAGGGGACATGCCAAAGAGTGTGGATGAACAACGTATCCACAGTCCTAGAATGGGTTTTTTCATCTTAGGAACACTGCCTGAATCTGAGCCCTGATTGCCCCGGAGGACCAGACCACACTGGTGCATGCTTTTGTCATGACCAGGTTGGACTACTGCAATGCCCTGTACCTTGAGTTATCTGGAGGCAACCTACGCCAGCTGCAGTTGGTGCAGCATGCAGCGGCAAGACTACTGACTGGGGTGAGTAGATCTGAAGATATCACCCCAGTCCTCCGTGGACTGCAATGGCTGCTGGTCAGGTGGAGGGCTGTCTTCAAGAAAGGGCTCCTTACCTACAAGACCCTGCACGAAAGGGGCCCAGCTTATCTGCAAGATCTTCTTGTTCCTTACCAATCGGTCTGGGCACTCCGTTCTGCTGGGGGTGGCCTCCTTGGGGATCCCAGGGTTAGGCTGAGGCATTCTGGAGATAGGGTGTTTGCGGTGGCCGTGTCTACCCTGTGGAACTCCTTGCCTGGCTATTTAAAGGAGGCCCCCTAGGTAGAACCCTTTAAAGGAGGATGAAAGACATATCTGTTCCAGTAGGCTTTTACTGACTGAATTTGAGTTATGAATTACAGAATGGTTAGCTATATATTCTTATTTATGATAGTTTTATTGACTAAATGATTTTTGCATGGTTTTAAAATGTTTAATTGTATTGTTTTACTGTATGGCACTCAGAGTCACAGGAATTGGGCACCTTTACAAATAAAATGATCTAAATTATCTACAGTATCTTAGTTGCTGGTACATCCATCATTTCCATGTAATCTGGTTCCTCCGCCTCCTCTGTAGATTCCTGGGTGGAGAGGTCCAGAGTTTGTGCCACTTGCTTCATGAAAGCAAAATGTAAGGTAAAATCTTCAGGTCCCTTATCAGGGCTCTGAGGATCGGGGAAACATCCGGTTCAGGGGGCTCCCCAAAGTCCTCATTATAATCCTCTTCCTCAACATCTTCATCACAATAAACAGCAGTGTAGTGTTCAAGAGAACTGGGAACCAAAGAGGAACCTGAAATTTGAACTGATGGATGATGTGAACTAAGTCGCGGAAACAAATCAGTACCAGTTTGCAGCGACTGAATTATTCTGATAGCATTAGCGATCTCCTCAGCGGTAGGAACTGTCGGGTTTGTCGGTTGCGGTTCCTTCCTCAAGTGCTTTTTCTTTTGCGTAGCGGTTGCTGGTTCAGTGGCAGTTTCTGCAGTTTGTTTCCTTCCAAGGCGACCTTCACCCTTGTCAGAGGGCTGTTCATCCGGTTCCTTGGGTTTTTCTTTTGAATGAGAAGTAGTTGGTGTATCAGAGGCCAGGGCAGCAGCCTTAGTTGGTTAAATCGCCATTCAAGCATCGACTGGGGAATGTTTTTTTACAGATTTCACAGTCTGCGTTCAGGTGGTCAAACCCTAGGCAGAAAACACAAACTAAGTGTGGATCAGCTTTTGCAAATGGTTCACCACACTCTGTACAACGATGAAACCCCGTAGGGCCAGTTCTTTTCTTGGGTGTCTATGACAATCTAAAAAAATCACAAAAACTGGGTTTCTCCGAGACAAATACACACACTATTAAATAAAACTTCTCTGCCCCCCCCCCTTTTTTTGCAGTCGGTTCAGTGACCGAAGCGAAAAGTACAGTTACGCAAGAACTAGCTGTAACGGTAGATCTTCGAGAGAAGCTCTTGCAGCAGGTTCCACAATTAGACTGGATGCTACCTGGCGGTGGTTCTGTCAATTTTTCCTTCCAGCAGTACTGACGGAATGCCCCCAGCATCGCCTCTATATAAGGAAGGAGTTCTCACATGCTCCAGTTCTTGTACGCCCCCAGTCAGGAAGAAACTGGCATCAGGCAATGGTCAGAAGTATGATTGTTGTCAGATAATCCCTCAAGGAGGGAAGACCGGCCTGAAAGAACCTGATCCCTGGGGGAAGGAGGGCAGGGAATATACCTGCTGCAAGAGTTTCTCTCGAAGATCTACTATTACGGTAAGTTCTTACATAACTGTACTATCTTACTTCGAGAGGAAGCTCTTGCAGCAGGTTCCACTATTAGGACTGAGTCCCAAGCAGTATAAACATATAACAACCCCTAGGAGGGGTAAAACAGTAAGGAAAGAGACAGCAGGAGAGAGTAGGGTCTCTCAGGAAACCAGGCCCTGCAGAACTGCGAGGCCAAACCCTGCTCTGCATCTGGAAACAATGTCAAGGCTGTAATGCCTGACGAAGGTATGAACAGAACTCCAGGTGGCAGCAGCACAAATATTGGCTGCCGGTACCCTCTTCAATGCTGCAAAAGAAGCAGCGACAGCTCTAGTAGAATGAGCTTTAACCGGCCCCGGGGTAGACCTATTGTGCTTCTCATAACAAAAAGTAATACAATGAACCAACCAGCGAGAAAGTGTTTGTTTGGTGACAGGGCGACCTAAGGACCGTTGAGCAAAGGACACAAAAAGCTGATCAGATTTCCTGTCCCCCTTGGTTCTGGCCAGGTAAAATCTGAGAGCCCTGTGGATGTCCAAGGAGTGAAGCAGGGCTTCCCCCCTATTGGAATGCTCTAGGAAATATACCGGGAGCTGAACCGACTGATTCAGAGTGAGCTCAGAAACAACTTTTGGCAGAAACTTCAGATTACTGCAGAGATCAACCCTATCCTTGTGGAAGACAAGGTAAAGTTCTTTGCAAATGAGGGCCTGAAGTTCTGAAATGTGCCTCACCGAAGTGATAGCTACCAAAAGCAAAGTCTTCCAGGATAGAATACGGAGCTCAGACTCCATTGTTGGTTCAAAGGGAGAAAGAGTGAGTTTCTCCAGGACGAAAAGGATATCCCAGGGGGGAACAGGGTCCCTAATGGGAGGTCTGATATGAAGGATACCACGCAAAAAGGCCTTGGAAACCTCCATCTGAGCCACCATCTTATTTGGAACAGGGAAGTGATAAACAGAGATGGCGGCCAGGTGCACTTTGATGGAGGAATAGCTGAGACCTTTCTCTGAAAGACAAAGCAGATATTCTAGGACAGAATTAACCGGACAGACCAACAGGTCCACCCTCTTGGCTGTGGCCCAGATACAAAAGCGGTTCCAATTCATAGTGTAAGTGGCCCTGGTGGCAGGTTTGCGCGCCTCTACCAGCACTTGTGCAATTTGATCGGACACTCCGAATCTGACTTTAGCTAGGTCCTAAGGAGCCAGGCATGCAGGTGAAGGGAACGCAGATTCGGGTGTATCAGAGACCCACTCTCCTGCCACAGGAGGTGAGATGACAGTGGAAGAGGAACTGGAGTAAGGGAAACCAAATCTGACGAGGTCATAGCGGAGCGATCAGGATGAGAGTGGAGGGTTCTGACTGTGCTTTGAGGAGAACCTTCTGTAATAGTGGGAAGGGAGGGAACGCATATAGAAAGTTCCCTTTCCAGCAGAGGGACAACGCGCCTCTCCAAAAAGCTCCAGGCTCTGGACCTAGCGAGCAGAAATTGGGCAGTTTTGTGTTGAATCGTGATGCGAAAAGATCTACGTCTGGTGTCCCCCACTGATAGAATCTGTGACATCTTGAAGCAGCTCCCATTCGTGGGCTTGCGATTTTGTCCTGCTGAGCGTATCAGCTAGTATGTTTTTTTCCTCGGAAACATGTACCACCGTCAAAATGAGCTGGTGCTCCACAGCCCAGTCCCACACTCGCATGACCTCCCTGCAGAGGGGGTAAGTGTGTGTGCCGCCCTGTTTGTTGATGTAGAACATTACCGAAGTGTTGTCTGTCTGTACCAAGAGATGGCCCGGCGCTAGGACTGAGACCAGGGCTTGAAGGGCATAAAGGACCGTGCTCAGTTCCAGAATGCTGATATGCAGATGTTCCTCTATTGGGGACCAGGAACCTTGGGTGCGATGAATCCCCAAATGAGCACCCCACCCCACGTACGACGTGGCCGTGGTCAGAATCTGGGACATGCCCCTACCTGGAAGGGGATGCCCACCAGCAAATATTTGGATGACATCCACCAGCGTAATTCCCGGCAGACTGGCTCCGAGATCCTGATCAAGGCATCCAGACTGTCTGATGTCTGATCCCACTGGACTCTTAGGTACCACTGTATGGTCCTCATCCGCAGACACGTCAGAGGAACCGAAACTATGGTAGCACCCATATGCCCAAACAGCCTGAGAAGGAGTCTTGCTGGAACTTTTGAGGCTGAAGAGATCTGAGATGCCAAGACCTAAATACGACATGCTCTGTCAGAGGGAAGAAAAACCTTCCCAATAGTGGTGTCCAGAAGAGCTCTGATGAACTGGAGAGTCTGGGCTGGGAGCAAATGGGATTTGTCTCTGTTGATAGTGATCCCCAAGCGCTGAAACAGCGAGATGGAATCCCTGATAGTTTTCAACAGGCGAGACCTGGAGGGAGCTAGGAGGGGCCAATCGTTCAGATAGGGGAACACAAAGTGGCCCTGCCTTCGAAGTGCCATGGCAACTACTGCCAGGCATTTGGTGAAGAATCTTGGGGCTGAAGAGAGGCCGAAGGGCAGGACTCGGAACTGATAGTCCTTGTCTTCGAACCTGAACCTCAGGAATCTTCGCTGGTTCCTGGCAGTGGGGATATGCAGGTAGGCATCCTGCATATCCAAAAATGCCAATCAACCTCCGCCGAAACGAGTGGAAGGAGAGTGGGGAGGGAAACCATCCTGAATCTCTTGTAACAGACCCATTGGTTTAGATCGCTGCAGTCCAGAATGGGTCTGAGGTCTCCTGACTTTTTCAGGACCAGGAAGAAGTGGGAGAAGAACCCTCTCTCTCTCTTTCGGATGGTAAAACCATATTGATGGCCTTCTTGTCCAGAAGGGATAGGATCTCCTTTCTGACCAGCACTCTGTGTTCCCTTGGATAATGGGATGGGGGTGGTGGTCTGTCCGGCGGAATGGAGTCTAACTCTATGGAGTGCCCGCACTCCCCAAGATCGAGTACCCACTGATCAGAGGTCACCTGACCCACGCATCCGCGTAGAGAGAAAAGCAACCTTCAACTGGCTCCCCTGACAGAACGTTTAGGGAAGGAGGGTAGCCTGGATAGTCAGGCAGTGGTAGGGGGAGGGAGGGCGGCAGTGGCTGCTTTGGCCTGCCGAGAGACGGAGGCAGAAGATCCTCTGGCTCCTCCCCTACGACTGAAACCGCCTCGCTGCGATTGCTGGTGGAAACAAGGCTGCTGTGGCTGATGCCCCCCACAGCCACGAAAACGAGGCTTACGAGTTTGCCCGTTTCGGGCAGTAGATGGACTGCACGGATCGGATAGCCTTTCTGGAGTCCTGCAGCCTGGTGATGATCCGCTCTGTGTCCTCGCCAAAGAGCACGGAGCCTCTAAAGGGGAGCATTCAGAAGGTTGGTTTGGACATCTGGATCAAACCCAGAATCCTGAAGCCACGCATGGCGTCGGAGGCAAATGCCAGTGGTGGACGCCCTAGAGGAGGTGTCCGCAGAGTCATAGACCAATCACCGAACGTGAGTACGCCCATCTGAGCCTGTCTGTAAAAGCTTGGCAAGCTCTGCCCGCTGAAGGCAATCGGGCATGCTCTGCACAATGTCCAATCCTTGTTCCCAAAGGGCATTCTGGAATAGGACACTGTGTGTCAGGAAGTTGAGACTCCTGATACTGCAGGTGGCGGCAGAGTACACCTTGCGGCCCACAGAATCCAGCTGCTTTGATTCTGTCAGGCGGCTGGGTGCTCAGGTGTTTGGGCCTCTGCGAACGGTCATGAGCCGCCGAAATCACCACAGAGTCCGCAGCGGGTGGTCCGAAGGTGCCCAGTAAAGCCGATGAGCCTTTTTTGGCACGGCAGAGGAGGAATGAGGCTGCTTCCAGGTTGCGCTGGTGACATCTTTTAAAGGTGTCGACCATGGGAGGGATGACCACCGGGTTGGGGTCTTTTTGGCAGAGGTATTTAGCCAACCGCAGTTGCTCAGGGTCCAGGGCCTCAGTGTCCCAGCCCATGTTTGCCTGGATGTGCCTCATTACCTCCATGAAGCTTGGGTCATCAGGAGGGGATTTGGGAAGACCCTCCTTGTCCCCTAGGTCTGACCCCGTGTAGGAATCAAAAGTTGAAGAGTCTGAGTCCACACTGGAGTCCGGCGTGGAAGAGGGTGAGGGGCTACGTCGTCTCTTTCTTTTGCGCCTCCTGTCCAGTGAAGTACAAGGAGAGCAGGAGGAACTACTGGCCCTAGCCCTCCTAGTTTTCTTAGCCCGTTTCTTAGGAGGGGGCTCCTTATCTGCTCCACCATCTATCGGTTCAACATTGACAGGGTCAGGAACCGGCACCTGTGTGGGAGGGGGCGTGTCCGCTGGGAGATCCTTCTTAACAGTATACCACCAGTGGGAGAAGAGCTCCTTTACCTGTGAGAGGTTCAGCTTAGGACAGCCGGGTGTAGGAGGAGGTGCACCCAAGTCCGAACCGGCATCGGTCCCACTGTCAGGGGGTTCCGGCGTCGGGTCCGTGCCCTTATTGACCAGCGTCAGCCGATGGGGGACGCCGGCAGCACCTCCGTTATTGGGGTCTGGCGTCAGACGGACCAGCGACAGAGGAGAAGGAGCGGGCGTCCTTCAGTGGCATGTGCCTTATGACAGTCGACTTTGTGGTCGGCAGACTTCTTGACTGAGCGCCGGTCAGTAGCCAGGGGCAGGCGCTGGTTGGGGTCTCCAGATTTTAGTGGCAAGGAGGAGACCCTACCACCAGAAGACTCGATGGCCTTGCTTGACTCCTGGGAGTCGGCCTTCAAGGAAGAGGCCGAGCAGGAGGAGACCTTACCTGCGCCCATCGATTTCTCGGTGGGCTGAAGAACCCTCAGAGGCTGGAGGATGGATCGGGAAGGCTTGAAGACAGCAGAGGAGGGCTTGAGGGTCATGAGGCGAGATTCGTGTCCCGATGACCCGGACTTCGAGCCCGAAGATCTATGTTTGGAGTGAGGCCTTCCCCTGTCCTGCTCCCGATGTTTATGAGGCTTGTGGGCTGGTGGATGATCAGAATCCCCCAAGGAGGAGGCCCGTTCCATGGTAGCAAGTTTGGTCTCGGCGAGGTAGGCCACGAGAGACTGCTGGCGCCTGAACCATGTCCACGAATTAAAGGCCCGAAAATGAGGACAGGTGTCGGTGTTGGGGTCAGAGCCCAGGCAATAAAGACACATCGAGTGACCGTCTTTGGCGGGTATCCGTTGCCCACAAGCACACTTGTTGAGATGAGATGACACAGAAGCAATAACTAGCAAAGGATACAATTTTCTATCGATGGAGAAGAAGCGATCGGTACTGAGCCGTAACTGAGCGAACTAACCCTGACCGTGCGGTGAGAAAGAACTGGAGCACGTGGGGAACTCCTCCCTTATATAGGGTGATGCTGGGGGTGGAGCCAACGTCGGTGGGGGGCATTCCCACGTCGGTACTGCTGGAAGGGGGAAAAAATGATGGAACCGCTGTCAGGTGGTGTCAGTCCTAATTACGGAACCTGCTGCAACAGCTTCTTCTCGAAGTAAGATCTGAGAGTTACCCCAGTTAAATAACGCAAAATAAATGCAATCAAGAAACCGGCTACCAGAAAAGTAAATTTTAAAGAAGTTTTACCTCAAAATGTAAACAAAGGCTCGGTTTCTTCCCGGGTGCAAGGAACCAAAAAACTTATAGGAACAACACTAAATCTAGACTAATCTACCTATAATATCAAGGACAGTGTTTTAAAAATGAAAAGAAATAATCGGTACTTTAAAAAACCAAGAAAATAAAATCTTCAAGAAAGATGAAGGAGAGCTCTCTGAGGCGTCTTACTTACGCAAGCAGAGTAAAGAATCTGATGGTTGCAGAATGTATTCCAGAGACAGTGGTTTGAAAACCGAGCTTGAGCCTAGCATTCTGTCATTTGCATAGGTTCTACTAACCATTTTGGCGCCGGGGCAGTCCTATGGGGAGACCATACTGCATATTCAGAATACAGTAAGATTTCCTGGGGTTAGAAGCTCTAGTGTATGGCCATGTTCTATAACTTGCAGAATCCTGTTGTCCAAGGTAATGGCCCTCCACCCGTTGAGGTGAAGGGAGAGCCAACCCGGACGGCCTCCCCCAGAACCCCTTCTGCCGGGGGGGGGGGGTCAGCTAAGGAATCAGGAGGTAGGAGAGCGCACTGGGAGGGTGGCCGCAGGCACTTGAGGGGCCCTAGCGACTGCTGCTGATGGGGCTGATGCCACTTTACGTTTACCCTGATCTATGGCAGGAGGGTGGACCTGTCGATGGGAGGAGAGATGAAAGGGTGATTGCTGGCCCATCTTAGGCTGGTATGGTACAGCGAATGAATGAACTGAAGGGCTCAGCCTGACTCCTGAAGGGAGGAAATTATATTCTGCACATCCTTCCCAAAGAGGATGGAACCCCAGAAAGTGACATCCAGAATGCTGGACTAAACGGCAGAGGCGAATCCGGACACTCCGAGCCAGGAATGGTGCTGGAGACAGAGACCTGCACCCACTCCTCTGTTCGAGGCATCATGGCATCTTAGGTGGCCTGAAGAACATGGGTTCCAATGTCAGAGCCTGCCTTGAGGACTTGGGCAAGCAGAGTTTTGGAGGGCTCATTGGGCAATGCCTGCACCAGTTCCCTGGCCTAGTCCCAGAGGATGTTCTGGTATTGGACCATGTGGGCTAAATAATTAATGGCCAGGGTGGAGGAAGCGAAAACTGGCTTGCCCAGGTGGTTCAGCTACCTGGGTCCTGCTCCTCTGTTTCCAAGCCCATGGTTGTCTGGATGCGATGTATGATGTCCATAAAAGATAGGTCATCGGGGGGACTTTAGTGGGTTCTTCACCCTCAGAGGAGTCTCTTGTGGTGGAGAAAGACTCCAAGTAGTCAGAGTCATCCTCATCTGGCTCACTTTCAGCCAGTGGGTGCCCATCTTGGCAAGTGCCAGAGCCGGCCCTGGGTCCGCATGTACCGGGGCATTGGACCTGGCTGCGCTTGCGCAGGGGCGAAGATCCCCAGCGGGCTGCCAAGGGGAAGCCGGAGGTGGGCCCTGAGGAGCAGGGGTCTGCTTTTGCATGAAATACCACCATGTGGAAAACAGGGCATTTTTTATTTATTGAAATGTTTCACCAGGAAAGCACACTGAACAAGCAGTTGCTCGTCTCCCGGTGCGACCTGGGGGAAGTGGTACAGAGTGGACGAATAGTAATACATTCAAGGTACATGAGACAACAGTTACATACAGTGAACAAAACAGCAGGCAATTAACAACTGGCAATTTAGTGTAAGTGGTAGGGGAACAAGAGAGGAACACAGGCATGTATCTATGCAGATCATAAATAACTAGTAGTAAGGGTACACTTAGGTATAGACAGAGTAGAGAAGTTATGGTAGATGGGACAGTTACAGGGAAGAGCAAAAGTATTAGTGCATTCGCTTTAGGCGATTCATAAAGTGCCATGGGGAGAGGGGGACTGGGACAGGTAGGTAATAAGTGCCACAGAGGGAGGGAGAGGGGAAAGTGAAAGCCGAACCCATGGGCCCCTCCAGGATGTTGAGAATCCTGCAAGGAGACAGGGACTGCTAGATGATGTGGGGATTTCCAAGAGGAACTCTAAGTTTGGGAGGGTAGGTAAACAAGTGCAATGTGGGGGGGAGGGGGAGGGGGAGAGGCATGAGAGGAAAGGGAGAGTCAGGCCCAAGGGCCTCATATAATATGCTGGAAGGATGGGCCCTATACTGTATTGTATACACTACTGCATCGTAATTCACAGGTGGAGGATAATTATACACAGGTGGACATGGGTAGGTTGACGCTGGGTAAGGGAAGGGCGGCATCAGGGTTGGCATAGTGTACACTGGTGTAAGGCCAGCAGGCGCCGGCTGTGGGGCCGGTGCCAGGCCCACAGGCTGCGGCATGACCGGCAGTGGCCCAGCAGGTGATGATTGAAGATGCCTGGGAGAGGAGTCCAGTGGTGCCGGAAGAGGAGAGATGGGTACCAGGAAGGAAGGAGACCATCCCAGCAAAGGCAGAGGGAATACCAGACTAGAAGCAATGCTGGTGGCCTGCTGCAGGTGCTGTCGAGAGGGACTGCCATCAAACCTCTTGGAGGGGACTGACGCAGGCAGCGCTATGGCCAGGGCCAGCCAAGGATGCGATTCCAGTTGCACCCATACTGGCCGAGCCCCCTGCCTGAGAGTCAGAGGCTGAGGAGTCGCTGCCGTGACAGAGAAGAGGGCAGGTGGTGGGCCCACTGGTAGCCCTGCAGAAGTAAGGAAAGTCAGGCGACACCTGGTAAGACGCCACCCAATGCGGTCGGAGCTGTATGCGGAGACCACGAGCGGGAAGTAGACCGGTCCTGGTCCCGATGTTTGTCCCAGTGTTTATGCTTCCAGCTAGATTTTTACCCGGACTGGGAAAAGGAGGAAGCCCCAGAAGACTGGGCTGGTGAAGCCTAAGAGCTCCTGGTCTGCAGCTCCTTTTCAATCATGACAAGTTTATGCCTGATTACATGGCTCGCCATGATCTTACGATGACGCCTCTGAGTGGCCTGGTTGAATTTCTGGCAGATCTGGCAGGTTACAGTATTATGACTGGGGCCCAGGCACAGGATACAAGCACAGTGACCATCATTTTCAGGAATTTGTTTGCCACAGACACACTTTGTGGAGTGTCGGAAGATGAGGCAGGTGGAGAAGACAAACTCGATGTCAGGAACATCCAAAAAATCGATGTTAACCCTAAGGAGAAAATAAATAAATAAATAAATAATGAAAATTAAAAAAGCGCACCAAGTGCAGGTAATGGTGGTCGACTGAAGCTGTGGCGTCTTCTAAGGTCCAACATGTGAAGGTCTGCAGAAGGAAGGAACTGAGGAGGATGTCGGGGACCACTGGCCTTTCTAGTACAGGCCGTCAGAGTGTGACATTTGCCAGTGGGCTGTCCCCCATGGTAGACTGCTAGCTAGAAAGTTTCCATGTGGTCCTGGCGTCTGGTGGGTATGTCCTACCGGTGTTGGCCTGCTGGAAGAGCTTCCTCAAAGTATGATCTTAGGGTTAGTACGCAAAGATACCCCATCTTTGTGGAAAATCAAATAAGGCTGCTCATACATTAGAGCCTGTAGCTCTGAAATTCTTCGAGCAGGAGTAATAGCAACCAAAAAAACAGGTTACTCACCTGTAACAGTAGTTCTAGGAGTGGTATATGTTGTTCATCCACACTCTCTGGCATGTCCCTTTCCCCTTTAAATCTTGCCGGAAGTCTTCAAGCTGGCTCCTCCCACCCACCCAGGTGGTATATACCTCGGCTTCGCCCCATAACGCCAGATCTTAGCCCGCTGGAAGCAAGGTGATGCGCCTAAAGCCAGGGAGGTCGGGTGGGTGCGTGTGGATGAACAACATATACCACTCCTAGAACTACTGTTACAGGTGAGTAACCTGTTTTTCTTGGAGCGTGGATATGTTGTTCATCCACACTCTCTGGCAGACTCCAAGCAGTTCTCCGGGAGGAGGGAGGCAAGGCGCAGACCTCCTACTTGGGAAACAGAGATTGGGGAACCAAGGCCCCAAAACCAGCATTCCGACGTGACTCAAGGTCGTCGATGTGGTAATGGGTAATAAAGCTGTTTGCTGACTTCCAGGTAGCAGCCCGACAGATTTCCTGGATAGGGATCTCCCTGGAAGCAGCCACCGATGCAGCAGTATGGTGGGTAGAATGAGCGCTTATCCCTCTGGGAGGCTCCTTGCCCACCAACTCATACCACAGACCTATGCATGATGTAATCCATCTTGCAACAGTCCATTTGGCTGCAGGTCTGCCAGAAGCGGCTTCAGCGTAGGTGACAAACAGCTGGCGAACCTCTCCCCGAATTTCTGCCATCCTCTCCTTGTAGTTGGAGAGAGTACATCTAAGGTCCAGGGTATGGAGTCTTTACTCGGCGTCCCAGGTGTAGTTAGGGTAATATACCAGCAGAGTCAACACCTGGTTAAGGTGAAACTCTGACACCACCTTCGGAAGGAATTTCGGGTGGGGGCACAGGACAACTTTGTCCCTGTGAAAGACCAGATAAGGGGAGTCCACTGAGAGCACCTGGAGCTCCCCTGTCCTTCTGGCTGACGTGATAGCCACCAGGAAAGCAGTCTTCCACGACAAGTGTGAGAGATAACACTTATGTATGGGTTCGAATGACTTGCCCATGAGCTTTGCCAAAACCAGCATAAGATCCCACAGAGGTGGAGGTTCACACACCGGAGGGGATATGTGATCCAGGCCTTTGAAAAAGTGCCCGACCACTGTCTCCTGTGCCAATGTCGACTGACCAGCCTGCGCCCGGTAAGCAGAGATGGCTGCCAGGTGCACCCTAAGGGTAGATGACCGAAGACCCCCTTTGGAGAAAGACCAAAGGTAGTCTAAAATGTTAGCCACAGAGCAGGATAAGGGGTCCAGACTCTCACCCTGACACCAAATGGAAAACCTTTTCCATTTGAAGGCATAACATTTCCTGGTCGATTCCTTACGAGATGCCTCCACCACGGTGTAGACATCCTCGGAAAGACCCAGAGCCTGGAACTCTAGCCACTCAGGTACCAGGCTGTGAGGTGCAGGGATTGAAGGTCCAGGTGGAGTAACTTCCCCTGGTTCAAAGATATCAGGTCCAGGCGTGTACAAAGCCACACTGGGGCCCTGCAGCTGAGGCTGAGGAAATCTGGATACCAGAACTGGTGGGGCCAATCTGGGGCTACCAGGATCACCTTCGCCTTATCCCTCCTCACCTTGAGTAACACCTTGTGGATCAAGGGAAATAGAGGGAAGGCGTAGAGGAGGCCTGGGGTCCAGGGTCTCGAAAAGGCATCCCCCTGCAGCAAGCCCTGTTGAGGGGGTAGGCATGGTACAGCCTCAGCTTGGTATTCTCCCTGGAAGCAAACAGGTCCACCAACGGTTTTCCCCAATGGGAGAACAGACTGTAGGCTACCGCTGGATGGAGAGACCACTCGTGGGATGTCTGGCCTATGCGGCTGAGAGCATCCGCCAGTTGGTTCGAGACTCCTGCCACATGGATGGCAAGGAGATCCGCCTCAAACTGGCTGATGAAGGTCCAGATCCAGAGCACCTCCTTGCATAGCAGACAGGAGTGCGTGCGCCCTGTTTGTTGAGGTAGTACATGGTCATGGTATTGTCTGTCTTGACTTGAACCACTTGACCCCGGAGCTGAGGAGCGAAAGCTGACAGTGCCAGTCTGACTGCTCTGAGCTCTAACAGGTTGATGTGGCAAAGGGACTCCTCTGGAGTCCAGAACCCGTGGGCTCTGTGGTCCCCCATGTGGGCTCCCCATCCTATGAGAGAGGCATCGGTCGTGAGGACGACCATCGGCTCGGGGCGGATAAACAGGATCCCTTCCTGCAGACGACTTGGGATGGTCCACCATTGGAGAGTGTCCCACATCTTCTGAGTGGCAGTGACCAGCTGGTCGAAAAAACCCTGACGCTGAGTCCACTGAGCAGCCAGCTCCCACTGGAGAGGACGCATGTGCAATCTGGCCCAATGGACCACTGAGGTGCACGCCGCCATGTAACTTAGAAAGCGCAGGAAGTCCCGGGCAGGGCACAAGTGCCAACCAGAAATGATTGGGCAAAGGAGGAAAGAACCTCCGCCCTGTCCGCTGGAAGCCGAGCTCTGGCCCGATAAAGCCCATCACCTGAGAGGGCACGAGTTCCAACCTGGCCTAGTTGATCAGAAGGCATAACTGGGAACAGGTTCGGAGGGCCAGGTCCCTTGTCCTCTCCACCTCCTGCAGGGAGGAACCCGCCAGGAGCCAATCATCGAGGTAGTGGTAAATGCGAACCCCTTGATGCCATAGATGGGCTGCCACCACTGCAGTGCATTTGGTGAAGACCCGAGGGGCCAATGACAGGCTGAACGACATGGCTCGGAACTCGTACAGGTTCCCTTCGACCCTGAAGCGGAGGAACCGCTGGTGGGACAGACGGATTGGGACGTGAAAGAACGTGTCCTGTAGATCCAGTGAACAGAACCACGTTTCACTCCAGAGATGGTATGATCTGGTCCAGAGTTACCATCCGGAAGGTGCAAGACCTGAGATATTGATTCAGGTAGTGAAGATCTAGGATGGGGCGCCAACCCCCCTGTCCGCTTGGGCACCAGGAAGTACCTGGACACGAAGCCTGGGTCTGCAGGAGGATCCGGAACTGGAGCTACCGCCTCCTTGCGGAGGAGCTGAGCAATGTCGTCCTGAAGGACCGACTGAGTGCCAACTGAGATCCTTTCCTCCCGTGGGGCACGGGCTCGGCGAGGAGGGTACTGCTCGAACTCTAGAGGCAGTCCCCGACCAACCACTTCCAGGACCCACCTATCCGAAGTGATACCGGACCAGGTGGAAAGAAAGTGGTGCAGCTGGACCCAGAACTGGCGTGACGGGAGTAGGGGTAGCCACCCCTGACCTGTCACTGCGCAGGCCTAGAGGAGGAGGAGGCTCCTGGACCGGCACCTCGGCCTCCACTGCGGGGCTGCTGGGGACCCTGCTTGGGCCTAGAGCACCAAGCTTGAGCCTGCTGTTGCTGCTGATGACCTCCCTGGAAGGGGGGCTGCCTAACCGCAGGGCAAGAGTGCCGAAAGGGCTTCTTCTTACGCTTCTGCTGGTTCTTGCCCGAAGAACCCTTTGCAGAAGTGGCATCCAAGGTGGCATTAGACTGCTCTATGCGCTGGAGGTGACCTGCCACTCCCGGACCAAAAACGTCGGTGCCAAGGAAGGGCACGTCAGCTAGCTTGTGCTGAGTATCTGCCGGAAAGGAGGATAATCTCAGCCAGGCCCTGCGGTGAGTGGCCACTGCGGCTGCTAGTGAACGGGCACAGGAATCTCCAATGCCCAGAGCCGTCTGGAGCTGCTGATTTGCAACAGCACGGCCCTGGTCATGGACTTGCTTAACCGTGGTCTGCATGTCTGCTGGGAGATGAGGGAGGACTTCATCTAGTGACCCCAAGAGGGCGTGAGAGAAGTGTGCCATGATCACTGCCAAGCTGGCCTGACGAAGGCCCAAGGATGAGGCCGCATATAACTTCTGGGCAGAACTGCCCATATTTTTGGACTCCTTGTCCAGAGGGCAGTCAGTATCCGCTGAGCTACCCATGCGCCGAAACCTTGAGGCAGTCACAGGGCTCTCGGCCGAGGGATGCTCAGTGAAGCCCGCCAAGGACCCATGGGCACAATGTACTTGTGAGTCATGAGGGCAGACAGATCCGGGCAAGAGGCAGGGCACTGCCATAGCTCAAGGGCCGGGCCAACAACGGCTTCGGCCAGTGAGAAGGCCTCCGTCAGGGTATCCCCCCTTAAGGATATTCGTAAGAGTATATTCCGCCTTCTTTTGGATAGGCTGCAATGGCATACTAGTGGACTCAGAAATAAGTTGAAGGATGCCCTGGAAGGAGGAAGGACCTTCCTCCAGGCCTATCACTGACAATTCATCATCAAGGCGTGAGTGAAGACCAGCAGTATCAGAGTCCGAGGAGTCAGGATACAGGGATCTCCCGCCTATGTCCCCTTTAATACGCCGAGGGTGATTAGGGACAACAGTGATGGACAGACGACGGGGCAAGCCCGTATCTGTCCAATCCTCCTTCAAGGGGGCCCTTCCCTGAGGCTGCTTAGGCAGTGGCTCCACCAAAATTTGTGCGGAGACCGGAACAGGCCAAGCAGGAATGTGTGCCGGTCCTACCTGAGGGAGAACCAGAGTCTTCGGTAGCGGAGGAGTTGGTGTCGCCCAAAGAGGCTGGGGCCAAGTGATGGCCAGAGTAGCTGGCTTTTGACCGGTCAGAATGAGCTGTTGCCACATATAGTCCTCATAATGTCGACGGAGCTTCCGTCTAAGTCTCTCCTCGTCCGAGGAGGATGAGGAACGGTGGCGGCGCCTCTTCTGGGAGTGTTTGTGACCCTTTTTCGTTTTTTCGACTGATGGGGTCCTACTCCTCGATCGAGACCGACGGTGTCGGCTCTGCCGATCGGGAGAGGCTGGATTTGGTGAAAACCGAGGTTCTGGCTCCTGTCCCTCGATCGTCGGGGAAAGAAAGGATAGGTGTCCTTTCCAAAGAGTTATCAAGCGGGGTCGGCGACAACGGCTCGATCGCGTCGAGAGAAATCTCTTCCAGTTCTGCCTTATCTTCGGCCTCAGTGCCTTGGCCTGATGGAAGGTCCGAGAAGCCAGCAGCCGAGGAAGCGATCTCAACCGAGGCCGAGATCGCCAGGTCCTGTGAATCACACTGCTCTCTGTCCCAGGAACGTCTTCTTCGGCCAGAAGATGATTTCGGGTCCTTGTCCCTTTTCTTAGGCTAGAGGAGGCGAGCCCGAGGGCACCCTCGCCTCAGGAGAGACTGGCACAGCTCCCGAAAGGACCCAGTGAAGGTGGAGCCCAGATTAAGTTGCACAAAAAAGCTTCGGCTGGCCGAAGCTTGAGCAGCTTCCTCTTCGAAAGCCACCATCTTTTCGAGCTGCTCGTTGGATCCCGCAGCTGCGGAAACCACCCACCTGGCCTCCTTTGATTTTACCTTTGGATTGCGAAGCTCCAGTCTCCCTAGCTGTAGGTGCGCCTTGCAGTCATCCAGGACGTTGGGATGGAAGGCCAACAGATGGTGCAAGCGGTGGTGTCATGCACAGCACCCAAGCAATGAACGCGCGAGAGATGGGGATTGGTGCGAGACATTTTCTGTCCGCAAGGACACCGGTGAAACCCGGGGGATGAACTGTCCTCCATGTCTGATGCGCCCGGATTGGAATTGTAAACTCTTATGAGTTTCAAAGAAAGCAAATGCAGTGAAAACCGTCGATTAGACTCCAGGGCCTACGGTACTTGTAGGAGTAGCACGAGGGAACCTGAATCTGCTAGCGGAAAGGAAAATCTGGCGTCATGGGGCGGAGTCGAGGCATATACCACTTGGGTGGGTGGGTGGGAGGAGCCAGTTTGAAGACTTCCGGCAAGATTTAAAGGGAAGGGACATGCCAGAGAGTGTGGATGAACAACATATCCACGCTCCTAGAAATAACGATTTCCATGACAGAAAGCATAGCTTGCAAGATGCATCTGGTTCAATGGGAGGCAGAGTCAGCTTTTCTAGAACATAATTCAGGTCCCAGGCCAGGACTGGATTATGGATAGGAGGCTTCAACTGGAGAATGCCTCTCAGAAAACATAGAAACAGACTTTGACGGCAGATAAGGACCACTTGGCCCACCCAGTCTGTCCATTTCCCTTCCTATTGGTTAAGCTGTAGATTCTAGTTAACCAACAGCCTACTTCCTGCAACTCCCCACTACAATTGCCTTATGTCTGTCCCATGCATGTTTGAATACCCCCACTGTTTTAGACCCAACAACCTCCCCAGGAAGGCGGTTCCATGCATCCACCACTCTCTCCGTGAAAAACATTTCCTCACATTTCCTGAGCCATCCCCTCTGTCTTTAAATTGTGCCCCTTGTTCTTACACATCTCTTTTTCTGAAAGATGCTACGTTCCTGGACTTTGTTCTCGATTCCCTTGAGGTACTTGAAAGTTTCTATCATGCCCCCCCCGTCCCTCCTTTCATCAAGGGTATACATATTAAGCTCTCTCAGTCTCTCTTCATATGGTTTCTGAAGCAGACCCTGCACCATTTTAGTTGCCCTCCTCTGGACCGCTTCCATCCTGTCTATGTCCTTGTGTAGATGGGGTCTCCAAAACTGCACACAGTTTTCCAGATGGGGTCTCACAAACTGTCTGTACAGAGGGATAACCACTTCCATTTTTCTACTTGTGATACCCCTTCCTATGCATCCCAGTATCCACCTGGCTCTCCTTACTTACTTCTCACACTGCTCACCCACCTTTAAGTCATTTGATATGACTAACCCAAGTCCCTTTCCATTTTTGTTGTTGTTAGTAACTCCCCTGCTATTGTGTACTCTTCTCCTGTGTTTTTGTTTCCCAGGTGCATTACTTTGCACTTCTTTGCATTGAATCTAAGTTGCCATATGTCTGACCATTCCTCCAACCTCGACAAGTCCCTTCTCATCCTTTCTACCTCCCCCTTGTGTATCAACTCTGTTACAGATCTTGCTGAGCCCTGAGGTACTCCACTAGTAACCCCCCTTTCTTTGGAATGTGTTCCATTCACTATTACCTTCTGTGTCCTGTTGTGCAGCCAGTTTGCTACCCAGGCTACCACCCTGGAACCCACTCCCAGAATGGCTAACTTGATTATTAGTCTTTTGTGCGGGACTGTGTCAAATGCCTTGCTAAAGTCTAGGTAGGCCATATCCACAGCCCCTCCCTGGTCTATTACTTGGGTCACCCAGTCAAAGAAATCAATTAGATTCGTCTGACATGACCTTCCTGCTGTAAATCCATGCTGCTTTGGGACCTGTGCCCCACTGGCCTCTAGGTACTCAACAATTCTTTCTTTCAGAAGTGATTCCATCATTTTCCCTACCACTGAGGTCAAACTTGCAGGCCTATAGTTTCCTGCTTCTGCCTTGCTCCCACTTCTGTGAAGGGGAATCACATCTGCCCTCCTCCAGTCCTCAGGCACCACACCATCCTCCCATGATTTGTTACAAAGTGTGGTCAGTGGTGTCACTAGGTCCTCCCTTAGTTCTTTTAGGATTTTGGGGTGAATTCTGCCATGCCCCATTGCTTTGTCCACCTTGAGTTTTAGGAGTTCTTTCAGGACTCTCTTCTGTAAATGGACTGGTGTCAACCCCCCTACCCAGAGTGCTTCTATTGTCTGGTTTAGGTAACTCCTCCTCATCTTCTTTTGTGAATACTGAGCAAAAGTATTCATTCAGTATCTCTGCCTTTTCACTGTCTCCCTCTGCCCACCTCCCCTCTCCTTTATTAATCTTCACTATTCCTCCCTTAACCTTTCTATGCTCCCTAATGTACCTATAAAGGTTTTATCCCCTTCTTAACTGAGTTGGCTATTTTTCCTCGGTTTGGGCCTTTGCTATTCTGACTGCCTTCCCCACTTCTTTCTGCTTTAATTGATACAGTTCCCTGTCATGCTCCTTCTGTGATTCCTTATACTTTCTGAATGCAGCCTTTTTCTCCTTAACCTTCCCTGCCACCTCTTTTGAGAACCATAGTGTTTTTCTACGCCGCTTTGTTTTATTTGTCCCACACAAAGGCTTGTTGCCTCTATGATAGTAATTTTGATTTTTCTCCATTGTTCTTCCACCCCTCCTTTTTGGCCATTTGGTAGTGCATTCCTCAGGTATTCACCCATTTTGCCAAAGTCGGCCCTTCTAAAGTCCAGTATCCTTGTTTTTGTATGGCTTGTCTCCATGGTTGTGCTTATTGTGAAGCACAGTGTGCAGTGGTCACTTGTTCCCAGATGTCTACTGACTTCTAAACTGGTGATCCTCTCTCCATTTGAGTACACCAGGTCTAGTATTGCTCCCTCCCGAGTGGGTTCCAACACTAGCTGTCTAAGGCCTGCCCCCTGCAGGACATCGAGAATGACCCTGCTCTTGGATGTGGCTGCATTACATGTCATCCAGTTAACATCTGGCATATTCAGGTCCCCCATCAACAGTATCTCCCCTTTTTCAGCCATTTTGAGAATGTCCTCTATCATTTTCTTGTCCGTTTCTTCCCCTTGAGACGGGGGTCTGTATACAACCCCTGTGCGGACTGTGATGCCTTTCCCTGTCTCCAAGGTGACCCAGAATGTCTCTTGTCCTCCCCCTTTACTTTTTAGCTCTGTAGCTTTGATCCCTTCCCTTATGTATAGAGCTACTCCACCTCCTCTTTTACCCTCCCTGTCCCTTCTGTAGACTGTGTACCCAGGTATGTTGACATCCCAGTCATGGTTCTCCGTGTACCATGTTTCTGTGACTGCCACAATATCCAATTTTTCATCTTCCATCAGGGCTACTAGCTCCGGAAGCTTGTTTCCCATACTACGGGCATTGGTACTCATTGCCCTCCCTCAATGTTGGCTTTATCCTTTTTTCTCCCCATCCCTGCTCTTACTGACCTCGTCTATTTTTCCATTTACCCCTGTCCTGCCCTCTGTTGAGCTCTGTACCTCAGTGTTTACCTTACTACCTGCCATGTTTTGTGGGGGGAGGCTTGAAATTTCCTGCCTCTTATCAGCACCTCCCCTCTTGGCTAGTTTAAATGCTTGCCAAAGAAGCATTTAAATCTATCACTTAGGAGCTTGGTTCCCTTCGTGGACAGATGCAGACCATCGTGCCAGTATAGACCTTCATCTCTCTAGGTGTATCCCCAGTCCCCAATGAAGCCAAAGCCCTGTGCTCTGCACCAGTTTTGCAACCATTCATTAAACTGCATGGTGTGTAGTACCCTAGCCGCACCCCTGCCATGGACTGGCAGCACCTCTGAGAAGGTAACCATGCTTGCTACCGTGTCTGAGGCCCCTCCCCAACTCCACAAATTCATCCTGCACTGCACTGATTCCATGCCTAGCTAGGTCATTTGTCCCAAGGTGGACAATGATATCTAGATCCCTCTCCTGTGATGCTGCTTCTGCAATCGTGAGGATTTGCTTCTTGTCCCTCCAAACCATGGCACCAGGCAGGCACCTTACTTCCCTCTCCTCTCCCCTTCCCCAGTTCTACCCCCTAACAATTCAGTCCCCTATCAGAAGCTGTTTCCTTCCCCTGTGGTGTCCCTTGCCACCCTTTTGTGGGTCTCCCTTGTGGATGTCCTCAGCATTCTTCTTGGTCTCCACTGAAGGTGCCATCATAGAGGAACCTTCCTCTGCCAGACTGGCGTATGATTTGTGTAGAGGTACAACTAGAGGTCTTCACCTCTGTTCCACCACCCGCACCCTCCCAGAACCCACTGTGGTCCAACTGCTCTTCATACTTGGCAACCTCTGAGGCAGTGGTTGTGGCAGTGCTGCTCTTTGGGTGGGGGGAGGCCTCCTTAGTCCTTGCCAGTTCAGCCTGGAGGTGGGCAATGTCCTCCCTCAGAGCTGAGAGTTGCATACAAATAGGACAGCAATGCAGTTTCCAGAATGTCTCCCGGAAAACTGCTGCCCCACAGCCAATGCATTGCACCACTCCCCACATATCCCTCTCCCTTATAATATACAGTATGTGATATAAATTTTTTTTTTTTTTTGGTGGTGTGTACTTACCCTTTATGCACTGCGATGGGTCATTAAGAATATGACAGTTCTGCCCCAAGACCTGTTGAAAGAAAAATCCCAAGAAAGTATGGGCCCCATCCAACTGGGCCACAGTATGGCCATCAACGGGCAAATGGAAGGCTCATTTAGCAGACAGGTGCACCTTAATAGAGAAATATTGGAGCCCTGCATTCAACAAGGACAGGAGGTCCAGGTGATGGAAAGTGGCCCATACAGCAAAGTGCTTCCACTTCAGCAAATAAGTGACCCTGGTGGAGGGCTTCCTAGCGGCCACCAGGACATCAGCCACTTTTTGAGACATTCGGAACTGGGTAATGGCTATATCCTCAGGAGCCATGCATGCAGGTGGCGGGACTTGAGGTGTGGATGGACCAGGGTCCCCTGTGCCTGTGTCAACAGATCTCTGCACAGGGGCAGAGGGACTGCACGTTCCACAGCCAACTGCTGCAGTAAAGGAAACAAAATCTGATGAGGCCAGAATGGTGCCACCAGAATTAGGGTGGCACTCTCCATTTGGAGCTTGAGGAGCACTCTCTGGATCAGAGGAAAGGTGTAGCAGAACCTCCATTTCTAGGAGAGGGACAACATGTCTCACCAGAAAACTCTAGGCCCTTGACCTAGTGAGCAGAAACGTGGCAGGCTTGTGCTGAGTGGGGACACAAAAAGGTTCAACTCTGGATGACCCCACCTGTTGAACAGGTTGTCTATGATCAATGTCAACAGCTCCCACTCATGCATTCTGGACTGTGACTGGCTGAGGCTGTCCACCAAGGTGTTTGGGATGCCTGGAACATGGATGACCAATAGTTCCAGACCGTGATCTAGAGCCCAGTACCAGACTCTCCTAGCCTCTCTGCACAGCGGGTAGGAATGAGTCCCCCCCCCCCCGCTTGCTGAAATAATATAAACTACACCAAGGTTGTCAGATTGTGCCAACAGGGGACCCAGACAGAGATGGTTCTAGAAGGCCCATATGGCATACAGAACCTGCTGATCCAGATCGTCGGTGCACTGATCGCACTGGACCTGCAGGGTCCACTGGGGGATCCACATATGCAGTCTGGCCAAAGGTACAGTAACAACGGCCGTGGCCATCAGGCCGAACAACCGCAGGAATGTCCTGGCTGTGACGTACCAGCTTTGGGCAACTAACTGTGCCTGAGCCATGAGGTTTTCCAACCTGTCTTGGGGAAAGAAGGCCTTGCCCTGGACCATGTTAGTGTCAGTGGCTCAGCAGGTAGCACACTCACCTCTGAGGCCAGGAGATCAGAAGGCTGTGGGTTCCATCCCCACACCAGACACTTAGTTAAACCCAATACTAACACTGTAATGCAGCACTGGGGGCTCAAAGAAGTTACATAATTTTCAATATCTGACTGTGAAACAGGAGACTTTGGGGCCAAGGAACTAAAATGATTTCCTATCAAAGATTCAATATCATCCACTGAGTCCACCACTTTCCCTGTCTTATCCTTCAAGAATTCAATAAGCATTGAGTCCTTAATCTGTTTGCAGGCCTCAAAGGGATCTCCAAGTGGTGATTTCTTAGTGCAATTGGATAGCATTGCTTGCACTGTATGTGCTCTATCAATACTGATATTTTTGCATTTCTCTTTTAATATTGTTAATCTGAACTGTATAATCAACTCAAGATGTGTATGATAAAGTTTAAAGCTTTTGTAATTGATTTCTAAGTGTAAAATATTTATGAAATTTTGTATTTCTTGTTTTCTTTCCACATTTTTTTGAACCAGGAACTGAGATCAGTTTTGGTATCCATCCACCACTCTCCTAAATCAGTGTTTAGGAAAGCCACCGAACGTCATGCTCTAATAATAGTCAAAACAGTATTTTAAACCAAATTATCCATAAGGATTGCGGTATTAGGTTTCCATCTGTTTCTGCCTAGGTTTTATTAAGTTGGCATTAAGAGAGAAATTTAAGATCAAGTGATCAGAAAATTCCATAGGTTTTGCTGTAAAAGTACCGATAGGTACATTCGAGGAAACAAATAATCAATCTATGGTAGTTTTATATTTACCCCGTTCATATGTAAATCCTGGGCCATGTGTCTGAAATTTAGAGCAATTAGTTAAACCAGCCAATCGAATGATATTCCCCAACGAATTGGAGTCAAAATAAGTTTTTTTTTTATTGTCTGTAGACTGTTTTGTTAAGTCTACAATTAAAGTCGCCTCCCCAAAAAATCTTGTAAGAGGATACTAAATAGGGCTGTACCGCCTTCATACATGTGACTCTCTGCCTTAGTTTGAGAGTTACATATATTTATAAATCTGCAATCAATATTTCCCAACCTTCCATCTAGAATCAGTAGCCTACCAGGAAAATGATCAACTAATTTATACAAAGTGAAGTTATAAGAATTAAAAAGTATTCTCACTCCATCTGCACCATCAGTGCCAAAAGATCAAAAGGAAAGAAGGACCTCGGGTCCAGTCCCTTTTGAATATTATTTGCTCAAAGGAATACAGCCAGGTTTCCTGCAAGAAACAAACCTGTATACTCTCAGCATAAATAAACTGAAAAAATGGCTTGCCTCTTAGCGGTATTTAACAGACTATGGGTACTCAAAGAGGTCCATGTCAATACAGCTAGATCCATGTCCTAATACACAGTGGATTATTTTTTCCGTTTTTTTCTTCTTTTTTTTCCTTTGTAATCCTCAACCACCATCACTGAAGGATCCTGAAAAGATTTTTGTGAATCTGAATCTCCCAATTACATCTCAGAATCACCCCCAAAAAAGTGCTGCATAAGAATTATTTGAATCAAAAGGCCACCGATTTTTTTTTGGGGGGGGGGGATTTAGATTTAACATTTCTAGTTGATCTCCTATGAGCCTAAGGAGATTCCGGCGGGGGATCAGTGTGAATGTTATCCTTGGCAACCTGATCTTCATAAACATAACACACTGATTTAAGCAAAGGAAGGGTGGTAGAACCCAAAGCAACAATTTCTTCCTTTGGTAAAACAACCAAAGATACCTCCTCCAAGAGGGAAGACAGAGGGGGATTTGAAACTTTTGTCTGTGAATTCTGATGAGGTTTTACCTCTGACCCGGGGGGGTGTGGGGTGTGAGTAGCTGCCTCCTGTGCTTGTTGTATTAGTAAATTGGGGTTAATATATGAGGCCTTATTTCTGGCTGCCTATGGGCATTCGTTAAACACATTACCAAAGTCTTTGCATAAGTCACACTGTGTGTGATTAGCACATTGCATTGTTACGTGTCTTATTTCACCACAGTTATCACATCGTGGTTTGTCACAGTTGCTGGAAAGGTGAGTATTTGAGCCCCATCTGTAACAGGCCCAAGGCTGCCCCCCATAATAGCAGACTCCCCTGTCTCTGCCCAACAAAAAAGAATTAGGAATGTGCTCCACTCCTGTGTCTGTCTGTCTCAATTTAACTTTATGTTTCCAACCCCTAGTCCAGAACATCTCAGTGTCCAAAATAGGTTCAGGTGCACTTAATACATCACATTTTTGTGATAACCAATAGGTGATATCCTCTACATGGACCCCCTCATTCCTAAACATTACCGTAACATATTTTATCAAAGGCTTAGAGAGAGGAATAACAGAAAGGGGGTCCATGTAGAGGAAAACTTCACCTGCCCATATCGTTCCCAAAATAGGTCTAAAGAATAAGCAGTGCGAAAACTAACGTAAAAATTGTCCTCTCCCGAGATGTCAATGAAGGCAAAAACCTCCATTGGAGAAAAATGGAAAGAGTCTTTCAATAAACATTTCCCAACATGATGGTGATCTGGTCTTTCTTCCAAACCTCCCTTATATCGAATGCGAACCACATTTCTTGTAGGAGCAGCTTCTTTCTTGGCTCTGGAGAAAAGTTCTGACATTAGGGGTTCCCGATTAGGGTCTGCAGGTTGTTCTGAATCAGGAGGTGGTGCATAGGTCAATAAAGGATCAGGAGCTTTATTAATGGAAGGCTTTAAGCCCTCAATACAAGGTAGTGCAATGTCCTTTAAATTTGTTTCCGTAATATTTTTTGAAACAGCAACTGGAAGCTTGGTAGTGTTTATAACTGTGACCTCCTGTTCCACCCCTGGTTTCCAATCTGGGTAAGACTGTGAAAAAGAGATTGAGGAGTCCTATGTAGAGTCAGGTGACCAGATGCCTCTAGGAGTTTGTTGCCATCCTGCTCCTAAAAGAGCCGTTCTGGGTGACCAAGCATCTGATGGAGTAGCTGTGTCAGTTACTGCCGTATGAGTAATTTCAGTCGAGGCCATAGGAGTAGATTCCTTATACGAGTCCTTTGTTTTGAGGATGGCTTTCCCAGTTTCTTGCTTAACCTCCTTAACTCCCCCTTTCCAAGGAAAAGTAAAAGAAGTCACCCCTTTCTGAGAGTCACATGTCTGCTGGTAGAGCGTGTGGGGAGCTGCAGTCCCATTTGGTGTAGTACTAGTAGGAGTTTTAAAAACGAAACCAGACATTTTGGTAAGCTGGGTTCGCAATGTTGCTGAGACGCTCCCTGCCCCTCTAAACGTACAGGTAACTGCTGTGTTTTTCTCAAAGTACTCTGTTTAGATCCATCTTGGATAACTGAAGGCTTTAGGCACTCGCTCGCTAAAGTGATAGTACTGCCAGCTGAAATAGTCAAATTATCCTTATCAGAAGCATTAGTAACAAGCGGTCTAGCTGAAATTGACTCACCCGGCCCCAGTGGGGCCTTTGATGTTAGTGTGTCATCCGCGGATTTGACAGTCTGGTCAGGACATTTGACAGGGAGTACGTCATCTGCCTTCTCAGGTGAAGTAAGTAAAGGCCTTTCTTTGCAGTCCAAAGGTATGGGCTGCTGAGACAACTGCTGGAACAAAACTTGTGAAGATAAAGGCGATTGTTGCTCTGGTATACTTGTATGGTCAGCAATTTTACTTAAGTCTTCTGTAGATAAGAACATCTCTGGAATTTCTTCTTCAAAATCAGCATCTGAACATAAAAGTTGATCAGCCTCAGGCGTAGCTTCGGTGGGAAAGGAGGCATGCTCTCCCACCTGAGGAACATCCTCTTCCTCTGGAGACTCACACCGAGTGGCCATCTTGCAAGCAGACAGCAAGTCCCCCTACAGTCAGAGTAGGGGAATATCCCCCCATTCACTAAAAATACCACAAACAGCTTAGTCTGGTTCAAGGTCAGTTGGCATACATCTATATTCCCTCTCTCCTGGGTCGTGCCAACAAAAACTATATAAAAAATGTCCAGAATTGTCCCATGTACTGCAGCCACTGACACGGGGTTAGGACATGGGCCGATTGACAGTAATCCCTAGGGCTTGGTTGACATACAAAATAAAAGGAATCACTTTAAAATAAAGTGATTTGACACTGAAAAAAAGGAAAAGGTAAGTAGAAAATGGTGGTTGACTGATGACGAAGCTCCAATGAAGTCTAAAGTAGTATGGTTGACTGCTGGAAAGAACTGAGGAAGGAGCGGGGCCACCCATGCTCATATAGGCAGAGATGTTGGCCTACAATGTTGGTGTGAGCGGCCCCTGCTAGAAAAGTTTCTGTGTGGTCCTAGTGCCTGATGACTATTAGTCCTATAGGTGTGACCTGATGAAAGAGATATCCCTGAATAAGATCTGGAAAATATCTGATTGAAGATAATTTAAAGTTGTAACATGCACTGCAAGTGACCAAATCTCCATAGCTCTGTACTGCTCTGAAGTTGCAAGGGATTCTGGGATGTGCAGTAACACAAGGAACAGGCCTCTCTGACTTTGCTTCCCTGGAGGGCTGGTTTAGGAGCAATCAACTTGTTCTAAATACAAAAAAGACTAAAAGCATGCTATTTATTCATATTCCCTCCTCCTTGTGTACTCACTCCCCTCTTAGCATTACATCTCTCAGCGGAGATACCCTTGAGTGTGTCCATTCCTTTAAATACCTGGGCATTACACTGGACTCCTCACTCTCCCTTAATATACATGTCTCCAATGTCACTAGATCTTTGATCCAGAAACTAGGCTTCCTCTATCGCATCTGTCTCGTTCTTTCTGTGGCCTCCTACCTCAAGATTGCTTCTTCATCCCTTCTTCCTCTCCTACCTTATGGTGCCCCCCTTCTGCTCTCTACTAATTTCTCAACCCTGTCTCTCCTTTCCCAGGCTTACCACAGAGTTGGTAGGTTTGCCTTGGGGGTTAATGCCCATCATCACCACTGTGATGTACTGTCCTCACTGGGTTGGTTGCCCTAAGAATCCAAACTCAAATATTCCTCCCTGAGCTTCATGCATAAACCTGTCCACAAGTTCACACCTCCCTGCCTCAGTGAGACCATATGACTAAGACAAGCTCCTCGTGCCCTCAGATCTGCCTCCTTCCCCCTTCTCATAAAGCCAAATTTGCGTCTAGCTATTGCCCATAAGTCTTTCTCCTTTGCAGTAGTATCTGACTGGAACTCCCTGCCTCCCTCCCTCCATCCTGTCCTGCTCCTCTCTCCCCAAGTTCCAACTGAATTTGCTTGCCTCTCTCTCCAGCTCTGTATCATGCTGCTGCTTCCGCTAATGCCTTATCCAGTCTTGCTCTGCCCAATTCCTCTCTGCTCCGCCTTCCTACCCCTGAACCTTCCCCCATCTTCTCACTCCTCCTACTCCTACCTGCCCCTAAATCTTCCTTCCTTCCCTCTTCTCTCTCTCCCTGCTCCTTATCTTACTATGCCATTTGCTGGTTGCTCCTGACCCCAAAAATTATTCCTCTCAGCTTTAGGACTGTATCCCATGAACTCAACTGTATAAGCCTTGTATCGCTGCACAGTGAAGAGTGTACGTACCTTTATTATGCCTTATTTTAATGTACAATGCTTTTTTTTATATCTTCTTTTACTGTATGCCTGTTTTTGTAATCTTTATGTATATCTGCGTTACATGACTGTACTGTATTTGCTTGTTTCATTGTACCATTCTGTATTTGCTTGTTTCTACCTCGGCTCAACCCTGAAAAAGAGACTGTAATTGTCTCAGTGGACTTACCTGGTTATCAAAGCTCAAATAAATACTAAAATAAATAAGATGTCAGCCTACAAGTAATCAAAAATTAATATGGCACAATCTACAGTACTATACTACAGCAAACAGAAACTTTTGATCTAAACACACCATACAAAGTATTAATGGTGTAATATTTCCTTTCTTTTTTTTGTTGCTGTTGCTCATAGTATCACAATTTATTCACTGTACAAATGTTAAAAAATGTAATAAAATGTACGTTAAAAATACAAAACAAAACAGAAAGTAAACCAATATGTTTCTGCACACAAAGTGCACACTAGGACCAGCCCCACACTTCAGTGTGGAGCCCTTTGTGATAACTGTTCCCCTTTAATGGAACTGTTATCTTATACCTTTAATTATACTGTATAAACTGCAAAGTGAGGTGGGATAAGCCACTCCCATCTGAAGAAGACTCATCTCAAGTTGAAGCACTGGGGTTACAGCCATGGCTATCTGCTTTTGCTGAATATATTTCTTTGCATATTTACTGGCTCTCTTTTTCGGTTTGTTATTTTGCAACCAGTTATACTAATATATCTGGTTCCTGAGTGCTCTGCATCTTTAGATTTTGTGCTTTCGTAACTTTGTATGGCAAAAAAAAAAAAGTGCCCTACCACCTTTTCCTGCGCCACCGTAGGCATACCAGCCCACGCCCAGTAGGCAGTGACAGCTGCTAGGTGCATCTTAAGGGTTGTGGATCTGAGTCCCAGCTGTGGTAGGGACCAGAGGTATTCCAATATACAAGCCACAGGGCACGCAAAGAGATCAAGATCCTTGCCCTGACACCAAATCTTTCCACTTAAGGGCATAACACTGGCGAGTTGACTCTTTTCAAGAGCCTTCTACAACATGGAGCACATTCTTTGAAAGACCCAGAGCCTGGAACTCTAGCCACACGGGAACCAGGCTGTGAAGTACAGGGATTGAAGATCCAGGTGCAGGATCTTCCCCCTGTTGTTGGGTTAGCAGATCCGGGTGAAGAGGCAACCACCAGAGGGGTCTGCTGCTGAGGCTAAGGAGATCCAGGTACCAGAACTGACGAGGCCAGTATGGAGCTATTAAGATCATCTACGCCTTGTCCTTCCATGCCTTGACCACCATCTTGTGGATCAGGGAAAATTGAGAAAAAGCTTATAAGAGGCCTGGGGTCCTGGGCCTCATGAAGGCATCACCCCCCCACCCAAATGTCTCAGACTGCAGTAAGTAAGCACAGAACAACTTCAGTTTTGTGTTCTCCCAGGAGGCAAACAGGTCCACTAGAGGGGCACCCAACAGAGAGAAAGTACAGTTACATAAGAACTTACCGCAACAGTAGATCTTCAAGAACAGCTCTTGCAGCAGGTTACACCTTTAGGACTGAAGCAGTCAGGCATAAGGACCCCACGGAAATTTTCTAGCTAGCAGTCTTCACTGGATCAGCCCACGCCGGTCCCGCCCGACGCCAGGCATAGTACATAAGAGGCGTCCCGCCACAATCCCTCAGTTCTCCACTGAGACTCCCGCCGCTGGATGACATCAGAAGAGGAGACGAGGATCCGCCATCAGATGGCCAAGACTAAAAACAAATCGTTCCATCCCGAAGATGGATGTTAGGCTATAACCTACCTCCTCCAAGGGGGAATGGTGGGCGGGAAGGTACCTGCTGCAAGAGCTGTTCTCAAAGATCTACTGTTACGGTAAGTTCTTACATAACTGTACTATCATCTTCGAGATACAGCTCTTGCAGCAGTTTACACCATTAGGACTGATTCCCAAGCAATAACGGCAATCTTACGCCATCGGGAGGAGGAAAGGCAGAGATTACAACCCTGCTCGAGCCTAGGACAGAAGTCCCTGGAGGATGGCTAGGCCGAAATCTGCCCTTTGCCTTGAAGCGATATCTAGGCTGTAATGCCTAATAAAGGTAAGCACCGAGCTCCAGGTAGCTGCAGCACAAATAGCTGAAGTGGAAACATTCTTCAGCGCTGCAAAGGAGGTGACCACTCCTCTGGTAGAATGGCCCTTGACCGCGCCCGGCAAGGGTTTGCTGCGCTTGTCATAACAGAAAGAGATACACTGGATGAGCCAATGTGAAAGGGACTGTTTAGAGACAGGAGCCCCTTTCATCCTCTCAGCAAAGAAGACAAATAGCTGATCCGCTTTCCGGTGCTGTTTGGTTCTGGTCAGATAATATCTGAGACACCTGTGAACATCCAAGGTGTGAAGCAGTGCTTCTCCTCGATTGGTGTACTTGGGAAAGTACAGTGGTAAGTCGATATCCTGATTAAGGGTAAGGGCTGAAACCACCTTAGGCAGAAACTTAGGATTTGTCCTCAGGGATACCCTATCCTGGTGGAAAATTAAATAGGGCTCTTTGCACATGAGTGCATGTAATTCGGAGATTCTTCTCGCCGAAGTAACTGCAACCAAAAACAACGTTTTCCATGACAGAAAACGTAGCTTGCAATCCGCTGCTGGTTCGAAAGGTGGCAGCGTAAGCTGCTCCAGGACAAAGGGCAAGTCCCAAGGAGGAACCGGGTCCTGATAGGTGGCCTAGGTGGAGGACCCCCTTAAAAAGGCACGAGTAGTGTCCAATTGGGCCACCATACGATGGCCTATGGGGGCATGATAAGCCGAAATTGCACACAAATGCACCTTAATCGAGGAGTAAGCTAGTCCGGATTGGAAAAGTGAAAGCAGGTATTCCAGAACCAGCTTCTGGACAATCTAAGGCTGAGAAACCACCTGCGTTAAACCCACAAGCAAAACCTCGCTTACTTCATGGCATATGTTGCGTGCGTTGCCGGTTTTCTAGCGGCGGAAAGTACTTCCACCACTTCCTGCGAGACCCCGTGTCGCATCATGGCTATGTCTCTAGGAGCCAGGCATGTAGGTTCAACGAACGCAAGTCCGGATGGACTAGTGAACCTTACTCCTGAGACAACAGATGGGAGCTGATCGGCAAAGGAAGCGGAGGTTCCCGGGATAGCTGATGCAGGAGCGGGAACCAGATTTGCCTGGGCCAGAAAGGCGCTATCAAGATAAGCGTTGCATGCTCCCTGTGAAGTTTGAGGAGAACTCTCTGGATCAACGGGAAAGGAGGGAAGGCGTAGAGGAATCTGCCCGCCCAGGAGAGGAACAACGCGTCTCATCAGAAAACACCAGGCCCTGGATCTAGCGAACAAAAATTGGGCAGTTTTATGTTGGATAGGGACGCGAAAAGGTCTAATTCTGGAGTGCCCCATCTGAGAAACAGATCCTCTGCCACCTCCTGTAGAAGCTCCCACTCGTGGACTCTGGCCTGAGAGCGACTCAGGCTGTCTGCAACGGTATTGTCCACCACGGGGACGTGAACTGCTATAAGGTTTGCGCCGTGCTGTATTACCCACTCCCACACTCTCATGGCCTCCCTGCAAAGGAGGTAAGAGTGTGTGCCTCCCTGTTTGTTGAGGTAATACATCACCGCAGTATTGTCTGTTTGTAACAGGAGAGTACTTGGTGGGATCTCCGACTGGAAGGCTTGCAGGGCGTAAAGGACCGCCCTCATCTCCAGTATATTGATGTGGAGAAGAGATTCCTGGATTGATCATATGCCCTGAGACCTCACCCCATTCAGGTGCGCTCCCCACCCGAGCCCTGAGGCGTCTGTGGAGAGAGTTACCGTCGGAGATGGTGCTGTGAAGGGAACCCCCATAGAGAGGTTTCCCGGGTCAAGCCACCATTGCCAGTCCCGAATCACAGTCTTCGTGATTTGGACTGGCTGCTGCAGATGGTCTTGCCTTTGGTCCCACTACACCCTTAACATCCACTGGGTTACCCGCATGTGAAGTCTTGCCATCGGGACTGTTGGAATGGCCACAGCCATGTGTCCGAGCAGGCGAAGGACTGCCCCTATAAACTGCATCTTCTGAGATGGTACCAGGAGAGACTTCGCGTAGTTGATGAGGATGCCCAGGGACTGAAAAAGGGCCTGGGTATACTGAATGGCTATCAACGATGCTTCCTTGGAGGGAGCCATGAGAAGCCAGTCGTCCAGGTACGGGAACACATAGTGGCCCTGTCTTCTCAGAGACACCGCCACGACTGCCATGCACTTGGTAAATACCCGGGGTGCCGACGACAGCCCGAAGGGAAGTGCTCGGAACTGATAATGGCGGCCCTGGAACTCGAAGCGCAGGAACCTCCTGTGCATTTGAGCTATAGGGATGTGCAGGTAAGCGTCCTGCATGTCCAGAGACGCCAAGAAGGCGTCCTTCTTCAGCATGGGGATTAGACCCGGAAGGGTCACCATGCGGAAGCGTTTGTAGACGACCGACAGATTGAGGTCACTGAGGTCCAAAATCGGACGGAGGTCCCCTGTTTTCTTTGGAACCAGGAAGAAGTGCGAATAATATCCTAACCCTCTCTGGTTCCCTGGAACGTGCTCCAAAGCTTCCTTTTCTAGAAGCGTGAGCACTGTATGAGCAGGACGTGCTGACCCGAGTAGTGGGAAAACAGAGGAGGTCTTGTGGGCGGGTTGTCTACGAATTCTATATGATGGCCTTTTTTCGACAAACTGTAGCACCCACCTGTTGGTGGTGATCGACCACCACCCTGGCAAGTGGCATGCGATGCGACCCCCCGACCTTCATTTCCCGTTGATCCTGAGGAGGGGCGGGGGGCCGGGAAGGAGTCATGCTGTGGCAGCATTGGATCCCGCAGGCTGGGCCGACTTTGTAACTCGTTGGCCTCTGCCTGAAGAAGTCTTAGCCTGGGCTTTTCGGGTGAAGGAGCCCCTTTGTTGCTGGCTGGAACGTGTCTGTTGCCTTTGGGTCCGGCTGCGAAAACGACTCTGGTACCTGCGAAAGGAACAGAGTCGAGACCTGTACATAGCCTACACAGATCTGACCACCTTCCCGGCATCCTGCAGTTTGGTGATCACCTTCTCAGAGGCCTCACCAAACAAAACTTCGCCATGGTAAGGGACGTCCATGATATTCTTCTGGACGTCCGGGGTAAACCTGGAGACACGGAGCCACGACTGCCTCCGGGGACACACGCCTGAGGCTGCAGCTCTAGCTGCAGAGTCCGCAGAGTCGTATGCGGATCTAAGCACTTGGGTTCCCACATCCGAACCCATACGGAAGAGGGTTAACAGCTCCTCCTTTTGACCACCGTCTGGCATTTTTTCAACCAGGTCCTGTCCCTGCTCCCACAATGCGTTCTTTAATTGAACCATGTGGGTGAGGTAGTTTAACGACCTGATGGCGCAAGTCGCAGCCGCGTACATGCGCCTACCCAGAACGTCCAGCTGTTTGGACTCCGGGTCCGGTGGCTGTGTGCTCAAGTGCTGCGGTTTTTGAGACCGGTCATGTGAGGCTGTAATGACCAGGGAATCGGCCAGAGGATGGTTCGCCAGGTACTGGTCCTCCCTTGGGGCCTTGTACAGGTGGTCAGCCTTCTTCGGCACTGCCGGAGTCGAATGCGGACGTTTCCACGCAGCCTTGGTGACGTCCGCGAAGGTGTCCACCAAGGGTGGCACTACCACAGGCTTTGGATCTTTCTGCCGTAGGTAGCGGGCAAGGCGTTGTCTTCCGGGGTCCAGCTCTTCAGCGTCCCACCCCATATTCTCCTAGATATGTCGCATGATCTCGGCGAATGAGGGGTCATCCGGAAGGGACCTGGGAAGGTCACATGGGTCCAGAGAAGAGACGCTGATCGGAGAAGGGGATCTGGAGCACCCAGAGGTGTCAGATCTGGAGTCCTCCTCGGACGGGGTATACCGATGCCGTCTGTGTCTCTTGGGGCTGGGGGACCCTGAAGTGGATCTTGAAGGAGGCTTTCTCCTGTCCGAAGATCTGCCCCTAGGAGGGGATGCTGGCTCCTTAGGGGTCGATGACCGTCCTGCTGACCCCCTGGGTGGGGGTGCGGGCGCAGGCATTGAAGGGGTAGCCGGCGTAGGAGGAGGTTGTGCGGTGACCACATCCTTCTTGATGGTGTCCCACCAGAAGGTGAAGAGCTCCTTCACCGCCATCAGATTCAAGCCCGATGGGGCCGGAGCGGGTGGTCGCCGGGTCGGGCGCGGGTGCTTGGGGTCTCCCACCTGGGAGGGTTCTCGGGAGTGCGAGGAAAATAAGTCGCCCGCCTGGGCTGGCTGAGTAGTGTCCTCCTCCTCGGACGCCTTCCTACCGACGCCGGTAGGAAGTGGCGTGGTCCTTCCTCTGCAGTAGCAGGCGCCCGTCCCGGCCGCCCGGGGGCGAACGCCTGACCCGGCGACGGTGTGTCGATTGTGCTGGTTCGGAGTGCCTATGGAGATGGACCGATGTCGGGTCCAACGTCCGCTTCAGGGAGGTCAGCTCCTTGGTCTTGCGCTGGGGAGGCGGAGGTTGGGAGACTGACCTGACGTCGGATGCCTGACGACAGGAAGATGACTTGTGGCACTCCCCGGACCTGGACGAGGCTTTGGACAGAGTGGATGAAGTCACAGGCCTGGAGGTCTTAACAGGCTGCAGAGAGGAGGAACCGCTGGACGACCTAACCAAAACTGAGGGAGGCTAAGAGCGAGCCCTGGAGGAGGAGCGGTCAGACCTGGAGCAGGAGCTGCGGGAATCCGAGGCCCTAGAAGGGGATCTGGGTCTTGCCTGCTCCCGGTGCTTTTTGCGATGTCTGTGGGACTTCCCAGATGACTCCCCTTTGGAGGAAGGGTCTTTATCCATCGCTTTGAGTCGTTCCTCAAGAAGAAAAACCTGAAGGGCCTTCTGGCGGCAGATCCTAGTTCGGCTGTTGAAACCTTGGCAGAAGGAGCAGGCCTGGATGTCGTGGTCTGGGCCCAGGCAGCGCACACAGGTCGAGTGAGGATCCTTAAAAGGTATCTGCTTGCCGCAGGCACACTTGGATGGATGACCCTCCAAAGAGGTGTTTGGAGAGGACATCAGACGAGTCCAGTGAGAAAAGGAAGAAAAACTTTGGAGTCTCCTAGTCGTCGCGTGCTAGAGAGCGACTGTGAGGCCGATGCTGCAATTTCGACGTCGGGAAAAGAACTGGGGATTGTGGTGGGACCGCCTCCTTATGTACTACGCCTGATGTCGGCGGCGGGACTGACGTCGGAGGCGGTCCCCGCTGAAGACTGCTAGGTAGAAAATTTCCGTGAGGTCCTGACGCCTGACGGCTTCAGTCCTAATGGTGTAACCTGCTGCAAGAGCTGTATCTCGAAGAAGATCAGGTGGCTCGTCACCTACTGATGCAGGGACCACTCATGCGATGTCCCGCCCACCTGCTGAGAGCAGCTGATTGTCTGCTCCTGTGACTTGGATTGCCAAGAAATCTGCACCCATGCTGTGCACAAGGCTCCAGGTGCAGAGGGCTTCCCAACCCAAAGGATGGGGAGTGTGTACCGCCCTGCCTGTTCAGGTAGAACGTGAATATGGTGTTGTCTGTCTGGACTTGCATGACCTGCCCCCTGACTAAAGGAGCAAATTCAACCACAGCTAGCCGCACAGCATGGAACACCAGCGGCCTGATATGGTAAAGAATCCTATGGCACGTAGATTTGGTCCCCCTTCCACAGAAATGAAATAGACAGACGGGAGAGAATCTAAAGAAGGGTAACCAGGTCGAAAAGGGGCATGGAGAACAAGGAATATCAACAGAGACTGAATGAATTAGGGCTTTACACTATGGAATACAGGAGGTGGGGGGGGGACATGTGCTTGCTGTATAAATCAATTAGCAATCAAGATCTATGGGAAAGATTGGGGTTGGAATTCTGGGATCAACATTATACAACTAGGGCACATACACTACAACTAAAAAGTGAAAACTGTAGAACTTGGAGAAGGAAAATGTGGTACAACCAAAGGGTGGTGAAATCCTGGAATGATTTCCTCAAGAATTTGTAGCTAGCCCCTCTATGGAATGCTTCAAATATTTTTTAATTTTTTTATTTATAGAATCAGAATTACAATCCTTTGTCATACACTCTTTTGCAAAGGCTCCACTTCAGTCAAAAATTAAAAATACAATATGGAGGAAAACAGATAGTACACATACATAACTAATGTCAAGTAATACATAGTCATAAATCACAGGATTTTACAAATAGGAGGATTATATGAACAGGGAGCTTAAAGAAGGTCCCAGGTCAGAGTTAAGACAAGCTACAGGTCCGGAGGATCAAGAAAGGGAGTTTATTTACAGACACAGGTTGCGGAGTCAAGGAGTAGGATTTTGAGACCTGATTTAAATGGGTTGAGACTGTGGGCCAGGGAGATGGAGGATGGGAGGCTGCTCAGCCATAGTGGGGCACGATATCGGAAGGATCTTTGTCCAAGAGATGTTCTACAGTGAGGGACTAGGAGAGTGGAGATGGCAGAGTGCCTATGGGCCCTCCAATGAGGTGCTGCGTATATAAGTGGGTGGAGGCCGACTGGGGCCTGCTTAAGTTGTATCTTTTTAGCAAGGATGCAGGTATGGTATTTAAGCCTGCCTTGGAAGTTTAGCCAGCCAGTACGTCTATAAAGCTTGCATGTGCGAGTTAACCTGTCATAGCCAGAGGCCAATCAGCAAGCTTTACTGAGGGTGAGGTTGATGCTGCGGAGGGCAGTTTGATCAGCGGTCCCATAAATCACTATTCGGTAGTCCACCAAGGATAGAACAGATGATGAAACAGCGAGGTGCATGGCCTGAGGGGGTAGGCAGTGCTTGTGTCTGTACAGGATCCTCAGTCTAGTGTTAATGGAGGAGAAGACTTGTATGTGTGAGTGGTATGAGAGGGAAGTGTCCAGGGTGAGTACGAGGTATATGAAGTATGAGACCTGTTCAAACACAGAGCCTTGGGAGTTCATGACAATTAACAATGCATGACAGAGAGGGTTTTGGCGGTGGGCAAAGATCATGGTTTTAGTTTTCTTGTAGTTAATTATTAGGCGGTGTCCAGCGAACCAGGTTTCCAGCTCCCTAAAGAAACCTTGGAGGGCAGACTGTAGTGAACTGGGATGAGGATGTTTACAGAAGACTACCGCATCATCAGCGTAAAGCAGCATCTTCCCGCTGCAAGATTTAGGGAGGGAGTTCAGGAGGAAGGTGAAGAGTAATGGGCCAAGTATTGACCCTTGCAGTACTCCAGCTAGGACCAGTCTGCTTGAGGAGATGGTTGTACTGATTTTGACTTCTTGTGTCCGACCTGAGAGATAATCTTTGAACCAGGCAGTAACCTCCGGTGCGAAGAAGTAATGCATGACTGATGGTATCAAATGCTTTGGTCAGATCAATGTAGAGAGCCCCTGCCACAGAGCCCTGCTCCAGGGCTTCATGTATATATATGATGTAAATTCAACGAGGGCGATGGAGGTGCTGTGGCCCTTCCGGAAACCGTGGTGTTCGTGGCAGAGCAGGTTGTGTTTGGACAGATAGTCTGTTAGTTGGTCCGACACACTTTTTTCACGGGCTTTAGAGAGAGGGGGCAGGATTGATATTGATCTATAATTGCTAGTGGAGGTTGGGTCACCACTCTTCAGGATAGGGGTTATTAATGCTCTTTTCCAGGTTATGGGAAATTGGCTGAGGCATAAGGACAGGTTGAGAATTTGGGTGAGATGAGGTAGTGTCACATCCACCGTAAGTCGAATGAGTTTGAGGTCCAGGGAATCGCTACTATAGCCAGAGTTTGCCAGTGCTTTGGTGAGATAGCGTTTAGCCTCATTACAAGAGATGATTCTTAGCCTGAAGAAGGTAGGGTTGGTGATGTCAGAAATGTCAGTCGGGCGATTGGTGATCGGGTCAAAGAAGTTGGGTGGGAGGATGTGCGAGAGGTCAGAGAAGGAGGTATTGAGGGCATCAGCTATAATATTAGGGTCCAGGGTGGTAACCTCATCTACTAGAAGCTGGACTGGGGTAGGAGATACAGTTTTCTCCACAGAGTTCCTTAATATTACTCCAGAAGTTTTTTCCGGAGCCCCAGGAGGCGGTGAGGGTGTGTTTATAGAAGGCAGCTTTGGCTTGCCGGGTAGCCCATGTGCATCTGTTTCTAGCCTCTCTGTACAGTTGTCTGTTCTACGGGATTTGGGAGTCAAGGGCCCTATGCCGTAGGTTGTCCCTCTGGTGCATTTGGTCTAGTAGTGCTAGGGTGATCCAAGGAGTGTTTCTGTGTTTTACAAGTTGTTTGGAGAAAGGTGCAAATATGTCTCAGGCTGAGTTGAAGATGGCAATAAAGTAGGTACGGGCAGTGTCTACTGACTGGGAGGTGTGAATAGGGGACCAGTCACAGGAGGCAAGGTGTAATTTGAGCCATGTGAGGATGCCTTTTTTTAGGTGTCTTTGAACGGAGACTTTTGGGGGGTAGGGGGGATTTTATTGGACCACAAGCAGGTCACTGGTGAATGGTCGCTTATTCAGTCTGGGAGCACTTTGATTTGGGAGAGATTATTAGGCCTGTTGGTGAGGATTAGGTCTATAAGGGTTGAGGACAGTCCTTGAGTCCACTCTGGTAGGGGACTGGAAGACCTGGGTGAGGTCACAAGCTAGGGCTGAGTCTTTGTAGGGGGACGATGCAGTCAATAACCAATTTACATTGAAGTCTCCCAGAAAAATAACTTCGCTCTTAGGTGGGAGGTGGGTGATACTGTCCAGGACCGAGTCGAAGGTGGGCTTTTGGTTGCAGGGGGGAATGTAAACCTTCACAATGTAGAGGCTTTTGCCCGGATTGTCAAGTCTCAGCTTGACTGCTAGGGTCTGGGCACCATGTGTGGGTGGCGGGATGGGAACCTCGAGGGAGCATCTAACATAGATGGCACAGCCACCTCCCCTCTTACTACGCCTGTCAGCTCGATGAATGGTGTAGTCACTGATGAAGACTGATCCGTTAGTTTTTTTTACCTGAGAGCCAGGACTCAGATAGGGTTAAAACATCGGGTGAGTGCTTGGCAATCCAGCCCTGGAGAGGGGTGAACTTCCTCTGAAGGCTGCAGATATTGAGTGTGGCCAGTCGCAGGCTTCCATGTTTGCACTCCGATGAGACAGCTGGGGTGGGTGGCCCTGGGTTAGGGTGCACATTTCCTGATAAGAGCAGGAGGAGGAGATTATGGGGAAGCAATGCTAGTCTGTGTAGTTTAGGTGAGGCGCGTTGTGATTGGGAAGCAGTGAGATTTTTTGCGGGTGTGACCAGGACTGGGAGAGTGCATAGGAGGTGGGTTATCAGAGTGGGGGACTGAGGTATATGGAAGCCATGATGGTAGCTAACAACAGGGGTATGGGGGTACAACCTGAAGGGGGTCAGTATATCAGTACAGTGGGAATTGTGGGTGTATGGGTTTATTACTGGTGCAGGGAGGCAGTATGAGCACATAAGCCGGAGTAACAAAGGGGGGTGGGTGGGCCGGCGATAAATTTGTGATCCCAACAGGGTGTTATGCTGGGACATGGATGGTGACTGACAGTGGTGCACCTGAGTTGTGATATTTCAATGGTGATGGGTGCTAGAGCCAGTTTGGGGGTCAGGGAGGCGATGAGGATGGGGATCAAGAGATGTGGGAACATGTTTAGCTGTGTGTGAATTGTGTATTGGTTTATATAGCTAGTAGCCTCTAGTGGTGGACTAGTATAAGCTGCTAGTGGTGAAACTGACTGATTGGTTATTTTCCATCGTCATGTGGTGAGATTATCCCTATAAACCAGCGTGTCGACCAAGGGTGGTGGTGGGGGCAGCGGGGCACCGCTGTGTCTTGCAAACAGCAGCAGCGGTCGCGATCAGGTGTTGGGAATCTGTACCTGGGCAAGCTTAAAGTCAGCTCCTGGTTGTGGGGGAGGGCTGCTCCAAAGCCCTCAGGACCTCCAAAATCTTCGGGGGAGTCGGCTGTGGAGGGAGAACACTGAGATTAAATGAGGTAAGGGGAGGGGTGGGACAACTGCAGGGGGGCTGAGCTTATCGGGATCACTTTTGGGTACTTTTACAATAGCATTTACAGCCTCAGTTAAAATCGGAACATTAAATCAGGAGCCAGATCAAGGCTGGATGCTTATAAAAACCAGGTTCCCTCATAATTAAGCGGCAAGCACCATGGACACTTGTCTTTTTGCTCTCTATTCTACCTATGATATCTAAGAGACTCCCTCGGTGACCAGAACCTGTGGTCCCCCAGGTGCACTTGCCACCCCACCAAAGAAGTGTCCATTGTGAGACTGAGACTGACGGTCTGTTATGGGCAGACAAACAGGACACCTTCCTCCAGATATGCTGGGATCAGCCACCACTGGATGGCATCCCACATTGGCTGGGTCACTGTGACCGAGCTCATCCAGGTGTCCTAAGCATCAGGACTATGACGGACCAACTCCCACTGCGGGTGCTGCATCCACCAGCAAGTGCACTGGACCACGCTGGTGGAAGATGCTATGTACCCCAGCGGCTGCAGGAAGTCACAGGCAGGGCACGAGCACCCAAACTGAAATGACTGGGCAAAAAAGGTAAGCTCCAGTCCTGGTCTGCAGGTAGATGGGCCTTGGCCCATATGGAGTCTAGCTCTGCCCCAGTGAAATGAACCACCTGCGAGGGGATCAGTTTGGACTCTGCCAGGCTGACCAAGAGGCCCAAGTCTCTGCAGGTCTGGAGGGATAGGTCACTAGACTGCTCCACTGCCTCTTTGGACAGCCCATCTATCAGCTAGTTGTCCAGGTAGGGATAAACCCCAATGTCCTTGTGCCACAGGAAGAATGTCACCACTGCCATTCACTTGATGCAGACCCTTGGTGCAGAGGACAGGCTGAATAATATGATCTGGAACTGACAGAACACCCCTTCTGCGCAGAACCAGAGGTGTTGCCAGTGGGATAGACTGGTATGTGGAACAACATGTTCCAGAGGTCCAGGGAGCAGAACCACATGCCCTGCTGCAGAGATGGTATGATCTTATTCAGCGTGACTTATGCTGAACTTGCACTTCCTGAGAAACTGATTTAGATCGTGAAGATTCAGTATAGGGCTCCAGCCCCCTGTCTGTTTCGGGAACAGGAAATACTTGGACACATACCCCTGACTTGCCAAGGTGTCTGGGCCTCGGGCAATAGCTCCTTTGGTGAGGAGCTGATCAGCGTCCTCTCTGAGGATGGACAGCACGTCCTACAACACCAAGGACTCCTTTGGAGTGTGCGATCGGTAAGGTGGGAGAGGCTCGAAATCAAGAGGCAACCTCTGCCATCCACCTCAGAAACCCACTTTTCCATAGTAATGATGGACCAATGAGGCCAGAAGTGGAAAAATCTGACACCCCACAGGGAACTACGTAACGGACTGCACAGGTGGGAGGTGAACACCCCCCCCCCACCCAAACTTATCACTGGGCAGCTTTGGAGGGGGCACCGGCTGCTGAGGCTGAAGGGGCATTACTTCCCCAACCCCACCTTTCTTGAGCCCCTGGCCAGAGAAAGAACAGTTACGTAAGAACTTACTGAAACAGTAGATCTTCGAGGGGATCTCAGTCATCAGGTTACACCGCAGGAACCTTCACCGATTGGTGAAGGGGAATCTACACGGAAGATTTTCAGCAGTACAACTGGGGCCATGTCAGTCGAAGTCACCAACCCTATAAAGGCATGAGCGACCCCGTTCCCTCCTCAGTTCTTTCCCCGGAGACTAAGGGAGCAAGACTTTCGCCTTGGGGAACAGAGGAGAGAAAGAGGTACCCAGACCTAAGTAAAAAGCTGGATACACCAGACAGCCAGTTCCTAGACAGGAGCCTCGAAAAGGAGGATGATGGAAGGGAACTATACCTGATGACTGATATACCTTCGAAGATCTACTGTTATGATAAGTTCTTATGTAACTGTTCTATCTTCTTCAGGGGTATCTCGATCATCAGGTTACACCACAGGAACGAGTACCAGGCAGTGATAAGTGTAAAACAGATAGTCTGGGAAGCTGGATCTCCATAAACTTAAGACAGGAGCCCTTGCAATACAGCCCTGCCAAAACCTGCACGGGTTCTTGAGGCAATATCCAGACTGTAATGCTTGGTGCAAGTATGGACTGTACTCCAGGTGGCTGCCACACAAATGTCAGTGGCCGAGACCCCTTTGAAACAAGCCACCGAGACAGCCATGCTTCTGGTTGGATGAGCTTTGACACAGAAACATAGAATTTGACAGCAGATAAGGACCACTTGGCCCACCCAGTCTGCCCATTTCCCTACCTGATGGCTATGCTGCAGATTCTAGTTAATCAACAGCTTAATTCCTCCTGCCCCCCACTAGAATTGCCTTATGCCTGTCCCATGCATTCTTGAATTCTCCCACTGTTCCTGACTCCACAACCTCCTCAGGAAGGCTGCTCCATGCATCCACAACTCTCTGTGTGAAAAAATACTTTCTAACATTACCTCTGAGCCGTCCCCCCTCTATCTTCAAATTGCGTCCTCTTGTTCTTGCACATCTCTTCTTCTGAAAGATACTACATTCTGGTACCTTGTTAATTCCCTTAGATACTTGAACGTTTCTATCATGTCCCCCCTCTCCCTCCTTTCCTCAAGGGTATACATATTAAGCTGCTTTAGACTCTCCTCGTATGTCTTCTGGTGCAGACCTTGCACCATTTTGGTTGCCTTCCTCTGAACAGCCTCCAATCTGTCTATGTCTTTGCGGAGATGGGGTCTCCAGAATTGCACGCAGTACTCCAGATGGGGTCTCACTGTCTGTAGAGAGGGATAACAACTTCCTGTTTTCTACTGTTGATGCCTCTCCCTATGCATCCCAGTATCCCTCCCCAGCCCTCCTTACTGCCTTCTCACATTGCTTGCCCACCTTTAGGTCATCTGATATAATTACTCCTAGGTCTCTTTCGATTTTTGTTGTTGTTATTAACTCACCCCCCATTGTGTACTCTTCCCCTGGGTTTTTGTTTCCCAGATGCATTACCTTGCACTTCTTTGCATTGAATCTGAGCTGCCACGTATTTGACCATTCCTCCAGCCTTGCCAAGTCCCTTTTCATTCTTTACACCCACCCTGTGTATCAACCCTGTTGCAGATCTTTGTGTCATCTACAAAGGGCATACCTTTCCTTCCAGGTGCTCTCCAATGTCACTTATAAAGATATTAAAGAGGACCGGTCCCAGTACCGAACCTCTGGGTAGCCTGCTGTTACCCTCCTTTCTTCACTATGGACTCCATTTACTATTACCCTTTGCATCCTGTTGTCCAGCCAGTTTTTTCCAGGTTACCACCTTGGGACCCACTCCAAGGCTGGCTAACTTGTATATTAATCTTTTGTGTGAGACTGTGTGAATGCCTCGCTAAAATAGGTAGGCCATATCCACAGCCCTCCTGGTCTACTACTTGGTCACCCAGTCAAAAAAATCTATTAGATTCGTCTGACATGACCTTTCTGCTGTGAAACCATGCTGCCTTGGGTCCTGTGCCCCACTGGCCTCTAGGTACTCAACAGTTCTTTCCTTCAGATGTGATTCCATCATTTTCCCTACCACTGAAGTCAAACTAACTGGTCTGTAGTTTCCTGCCTCTGCCCTGCTCCCACTTTTGTGAAGTGGAATCATATTTGCCCTCCTCCAGTCCTCAGGTACCACTCCATCCTCCCATGATTTGTTAAAGAGAGCAGTCAGTGGTGTTAGTAGTTCTATTCTTGGTTCTTTTAGTATTCTTGGGTGAATCCCATCAGGCCCCATTGCTTTGTCCACCCTCAGTTTCAAGAGTTCTTTCAAAACCCTTTCTTCTGTGAATGGACTGGTATCGACCCCCCTATTCAGAGTTTCTCCCTTGTTTGGTTTAGGCACCTCCCCCTCCTCATCTGTTGTGAATACTGAGCAGAAATATTCAATCAGTATCCCTGCTTTTTCACTGTCACCTTCTGCCCACATTCCTCCCTCCCTTTATTAAGTCTCTGTATCCCTCCCTTGGTCTTTCTTCGCTCCCTAATGTACCTATAAAAGGTCTTATCCCCCTTCTTAACAGAGTTGGCTATCTTTTCCTCAGTTTGTGCCTTTGCTATTCTGACTGCCTTCCCTGCCTCCTTCTGCTTTAACTGATAAACTTCTCTGTCCTGCTCCTTCTGTGTTTCCTTATATTTCCTGAATGCTATCCCTTTCTCCTTAACCATCCCTGCCACCTCTTTTGAGAACTATAGTGGTTTTTTCCTTCATTTTGTTTTATTGATTTGCTTCACACAAAGGCTTGTTGCCTCTGCGATGGCTGTTTTGATTATTCCCCACTGTTCCTCCACACCTCCTCCTTGCCCATTTGCTAGTGCTTTTCTAAGGCACACTCTCAATTTTCCAAAGTCAGCCTTCCTAAAGTTCAATACTCTTGTTTTTGTATGGCTTGACTCTATGGTTGTGTTTATTGTGAACCACACTGTTTGGTGGTCACTTGTTTCCAGATGGCTACCCACTTCTAAATCTGAGATCCTTTCTCCTTCCTCATTTGAGAGTACCAGGTCTAAGACTGTTCCTTCCCGAGTGGGTTCCAACACTAGCTGTCTGAGGCATGCCCCCCGTAGGGCATCAAGAATGACCCTGCTCTTGGATGTGCCTGCAGCAAAGGTATTCCAGTTAACATCTGGCATATTCAGGTCCCCCATTAACAATATATCCCCTTTTTCTGCCATTTTAAGGATGACTTCTATCATTTTCTTGTCCATTTCCTCCCCCTGAGATAGGGGTCTGTACACAATCCCCATGTGGATTGTGGTGCCATTTCTTGTCTCTAGGGTGACCCATAGTGACTCATGAACTTCCTGTTTACTCTTTAGTTCTGTTGCTTTAATCCCTTCCCTTATATAGAGAGCTATTCCTCCTCCTCTTTTACCCACCCTGTCCTTCCTGTAGACTGTGTATCCTGGTATGACTTTCCATTCATGGTTCTCTGTGTACCATGTTTCAATGACTGCCACAATATCCAGGCATCCCTCTTCCATCAAGGCCACTAGTTCAGGGAGCTTGTTGCACAGACTGTGGGCATTGGTACTCATCACCTTCCATTTATTTTTTACGGCCTTACCCCTTTTAGCCCCATCCCTGTCCTTAACACCTTTTTTTGCATTTATCCCTGTCCTGCTCCCTACTGACTTCTCTGTCTTGGTGTTTACCTCTCTAAATACTGCGCCCTGTGGGGGGAGGCTGGGATTTCCCTGCTCCTTTTCAGTGCCTCCCCCCTTGGCTAGTTTAAATGCTTGCCAATAAAGCATTTAAACCTGTCAAATAGGATCCTGGATCCCCCGGACAGATGCAGACCATCGCGCCAGTATAAGCCTGCATCCCTCCAGGTGACTCCCCAGTCCCCAATGAAGCCAAAACCCTGAGTTCTACACCAGTTTTTCAACCATTCATTGAATCCCATGGTGCGGAATACCCTAGCATTCTCCTTGCCATAGACAGGCAGTACCTCCGAGAAGGTTACCGTACATGCTACTTGTCTAAGGCCCCTCCCCAACTCCACAAACTCCTCTTGCACTGCTCTGATCCCATTTGCAGCCAGGTCATTTGTCCCTAGGTGGACAATGACATCCAGCTCTCTCCCTCGTGCAGCTGCTCCTGCGATCCTTAGGATTCGCTTTCTGTCCCTCCAAGCCGTGGCGCCAGGCAGGCACCTTACCTCCCTATCCCCTTCCTCCCCCATGTCTACCCCCACAATGACTGAGTCCCCCACCAGAAGTTATTTCCTTCCCCTGTGGGGTCTCGTGCCACCCTCCTGCGGGTCTCCTTTGTGGAGGTTCCCAGCATCCTCTTTGGTCTCCACTGCAGGTGCCTCCATAGAGGAACAACTCTTTGCCATAACAACATATGAATTGTGGAGAGCTACAACTGGAGGGATGCACCTCTGTTCCACCACCCTCTCCTTCCCCGAGCCCACCTTGGTCCATCCGCTCCTCTTTCTTGGCAACCTCTGAGGTAACAGTGGTGGACCTGGTGGTCCCTGGGTGGGGAAGAGGTTTCCGAATCCTAGTCAGGTCAGCCTGAGATGGGCAACCTCCTCCGCAGACCAGAGAGGTGCCTGCAAACAGGGCAGCATCGCAGCCTCAGAATGTCTCCCGAACACTGCTGCTCCACAGCCATTGCACTGCACCACTCCCATCTTGACTTATTTTGTGTCCCTCTCCTGTTGCTTTGTATGCTTATTGTCTCCTCCTCTATTTATTTTACACTTACTTTCCTACTGCTATGTGTCTTACAACTCTCACCCTTCCTGTTCTGGGACAGGAACCTCCTGTAGTCTTTAGTAGTCTCTTTCCTCCGTGCTTGGATTCAGACCTCCAGCAGCCGAGGGATAAAGAGTTGTTTTTTTAGGTTCCTTCAAGGTTGCTGAAACTAATGTGTCTCAGTGATCCTTCCCTTCCTACTGCCAAACAGGAAGTTCCTGTGGTCAGTCAAATTCAGTGGCCATAAAACTAGAACTGGCTTTGGGTGGGAAGGAGGGCAATTAGTAAAAAATCTGTAGTTCTGGACTTCTGTTTCTTGCTCTGCAACCAGTTCTCTTCTGCCAGAAACAGCTGGAAGCTGTAACTGGAGACAGCTGCTTTTGTACACCTAAGCTGCTAAGCCACACCCCCAATTAGATTCACACTCTGCTCTCAGTAAATTAAGCTGATACTGTCCCCTTCCTCAGAAACCCTCCTTTTTTTGTTCCTTAAATGAGATCCCCTTCTTCTAATAAAGTATCTGTTTGCTTAATCCAAATAGGTACTACTCCTGCTGAGACAGAAGTGATTAATTAGTAAAAAAAAAAAATCTGTAGTTCTGGACTTCTGTTTCTTGCTCTGCAACCAGTTCTCTTCTGCCAGAAACAGCTGGCATCACCAGGAAATTATTTGCCGTACTTGGTGTAGCAAAACACAATGCAATCTGCCGACCATTTTGATAAACGTTGTTTAGAAACTGAAGCACCCTCTCTACCTGGGGCAAAGGAAAGAAACCGGTTACTCTCACCGCCTCCAAAAAATTTGGAATTCCTTCCCCTCTCAAATCTGGCACGCATCCTCTGCCTACACCATCAGCTCTGTCCTCAATAATTACCTTGCACCTAGCTGCTCCTGCCATGTCCCTCCCTAATTCCTTCCTCTAAGCTCTGGACAAACCCTACCCCTCTACAGGCACCTTCATTTTACCCTGTGCACCCCCCCCCCCGAAATGAATAGCTCTCCTCCCCCCCAAATTGCTCCCCTTACTGGCCTCCCTTGATCTCTCACAGAATGCAAGGGACCCCGAATGCTCTTCATGGGTCCATCCCCTACCCCCCCAGGGGCTTGTATTTTTCATCTACTCCCTTCCCCCACCATCTCTCCTTTCTCCATAGACTTGCAGTCCTCTTAGATACATAGATACATAGACAGTGTCAGCAGATGAGGGCCTATGGCCCACCCAGTCTGCCCATTTGAGCTTGTAAGTTCAGTTTGTTTTCCTAGAAGTCTGCTGCCCCTTACCCCTGACCTCTAGAATTCCTTTATGTCTATCCCATGCATTCTTAAATCCCGTGATTGTTTCAGCCCCACCACTTCCTCTGGCAGGGTGTTCCACTTGTCCACCACCGTTCTGTGAAGAAATTCTTTCTCATGTTTCCTCTGAATCGTCCTCCTCCAACTTCATCCCATGCCCTCTAGTCCTGGAACATCTTTTTCGCTTAAAAATAGTGTTTTCCTGCACCCTGTTCCTCCCTGTAAGATACTTGTATGTCTCTATCATATCCTCTCCTCTCCTCTCCTCCAGGAGTACATGTTCAGTTCCTTCAACCTGTCTTCATAGGACTTGTGATGCAATCCATGCACCATCTTTGTTGCCCTCCTCTGAACCTTCTCTACCCTGTCTATGTCCTTACGTAGGTATGGTCTCCAGAACTGTACACGTATCTCAGGTGGGGCCTCACTAGTGTCTTGTATAGCGGAATTATGACCTCCCTTTTCCTGCTGGTGATGCCCCTGCCTATACATCCCAGCATCCTATTTGCTTCACCTGCTGCCTTGTCACACTGTTTCCCTACCTTGAGGTCATCAGAGATGACAACCCCAAGATCCCTTTCCTGCTTGGTGCATGCTATATCCTCACCCCCCCAACTGATCTTGCAGGGTTCTCAGCATCCTGAAGGGGTCCTACTGCGTCTAGGCTCATCTCCTCTCCTTCCCCTTCCCCCATTTACCTGTCCCCCTAGCCTTTGTAGTCCACTTGCAGGATTCTCAGCATCCTGAAGGGGCCCTACTGCACCTAGACATGTCTCCTCTCCTCTCCTCCCCAGTCTACCTTTTCTTCCTAGTCTTCGCAGTCCCTTTGCACAGTTCTCAGCATCCTGCAGGGGTCCTACTGGGCCTAGGCTGGTCTCCTCTCCTTCCCTTCCCCATCTACCTTTCTCTCTAGTCTTCGCAGTCCCCCTTGTAAGGTTCTCAGCATCCTGGGGGTGTCCTACTGCGCCTGGTCTTGTCTCCTATCCTTTCCCTTCCCCACCTACCTTTCTCCCCGGCCATCGCAGTCCCCTTGCAGGGTTCTCATCATCCTGAAGGGGTCCAACTGAGCTGAAGCATATCTCCCCTCTTCTATCTAGCCACTATCTTGGCTTTCAATGACTACCAGCAGGGTCCAATGCATCCTGATGGACTACTGATTAGGCCCCACCCCCTCCAAAGGTGTGAATTCTCTTCCCCTCAAGGGTTAAATTCTCACTCACTCCCTCTCCTATCACTCTCTTAATCCCTTTCTACTGACCTTCCCCAATTCCCTTGCAGGGTACTCTATATCCTGAAGAGTCTTCTCTTGTGTTAGGAACTATTCCCCTTCCTAGCATTAAGTCAACCTCCTCCTTCTCTCTCTCCTCCCTCTTTAAATCCCTACAGCCTTATCCCCCTTTCTATCTAGCCTCACAGCCCCCTTGCAGGATTCCTCACATCCTGAAAGGGTCTCTCTGGGACACTGCCTTATCCTCTTTTCTCTGGTCCCCTCCAGTCCCCTTGCATGGTTCCTCGTATCCTGAAGAGGTCTCTATGGACACAACTCTTCCCCCCTCCTTTCCCCCTTTTTTTTTTTCACGAAAGCTCTTGTTTATTTATTAACCCGGCACTTCTTATTGTCCACTCTTTCTACCCATTATGGGCAACACTATTGTAACACTGTTTGTAACACCTGCCTTATAACTATATGTTACTGTTGCTCTTGTAACTTAAATGTTTAATGTCTCATTCCTACTGTATCCCTTCCCCCCAGGTCGCACCAGGAGATGAGCGACTTGTCGCTCAGTGTGCCTTCCTGGTGAAACATCTCAATAAATAAATAAATAAATAAATAAACAACTGCTTTGACTTTCTGGACCCTTTAGTCCAAAGCAGGTAGCATTTCAAAGTTCTAAGTACATCTAACGGACAGAGCAGTACTTCCCCTGGATTGACACACTCAGGAAAATAAACAAGAAGGTGGATAGACTGACTGAGTGTGAACTCTGAAACCACCTTGGGTAAAAACTTGGGATTTGTGCACAAAGATACCATGTCTTTGTGAAAAATCAAATACGGCTCCTCGCACCAGAAGGCATGAAGCTATGAAATTCTTCGAGCAGAAGTAATTTCAGCTAAAAACTGTGCCTTCCAGACAGGGTCAACTTCTCCAAAACAAAATTCAGTCCCAAGCTGTGACAGGTGAATGGATTGGGGGTTTCAGGTGCAGGATGCCTCTGAGAAAAGTGCAGGAGACATCCAGCTGAGTAACTGTGCAGTCACCCACGGGCTCATGAAAGGCAGAAATAGCAGAAAGGTGGACCTTGAGTGAGGAATACTGAAAGCCTGAGTCGGACAAGAAGATCAGGTAGTCCAGGATATGATTCACCGGACAGGTGAAAAGGTAGAGGGCATGTTTGGTAGCACAGATGGCAAACCACTTCCACTTCATGGCATATGTAGTGCGAGTGGAAGGCTTTCGGGTGGCCACCAGGACATTCGCTACCCTGACAGAGACCCTGAACCTGGTGATGGTTATGATCTCAGGAGCCAGGTATGCAGATGACGGGACCCAAGATTGGGATGGACCACGGTCCTCTGATCCTGGGTCAGCAAATTCCTGCAAAGAGGAAGAGAGACTGGGGTTTCCTTCCTCTGCCAGCTGCTGAAGTAGAGGGAAACCTATCTGGCGAGGCCAGAATGGAGCCACCAGAATCATGCTTGCCCCCTCCATCTGCAACTTGATTAGCACCCTCTGGATCAGAGGAAACGGGGGGAATAAGTACAGAAACTTCCCGCTCCAAGAGAGTGACAACACATCTTGCCAGAACACTCAAGGCTCTGGATCTAGCGAGCAGAATTTGGGCAGTTTTGCACTGAGTGGGGACGTAAAAAGGTCCAACTCTGGATGATCCCATCTGTCGAACAGATCTTCTGTGACGGATGAGAGAAGCTCCCATTTGTGCATGCTGGACTGAGTCCTGCTGAGACTGTCCGCCAAGGTGTTTAGGATGCCTGGTTCATGGACTACAGAGTGTGTCAGACTGTGCTCCAGTTCCCAGTTCCACACTCTAATGGCCTCCCTGCAAAGAGGGCATGAGTGAGTCACACCCTGCTTGTTGATGTAGTAGACTACACTTAAACTGTCTGACTGCACCAGCAGTTGGTCTGGAGTGAGATGGTCTTTAAAGGCTCACATGGCATAGAGCACCGCTCTCATCTCCAGGACACTGATATGCAGGGCGGCTTCCCACTGGGACAAGGAGCCCTGGGTTTGGAAGGGACCCAGGTGTGCACCCCAGCCCAGACTCGACGCATCTATGGTTAAGATCTGATGCGGGGAAGAAATCTGGAAGGGAACACCCTGAAGTGGATTCAAGGGGTCTGTCCACCACTGCAGTACCTTGCGTACTAAAGAAGAGACCAGGATTGGTTGGTCCAACTCGCCCGTGCGCTGATCCCATTGTACCCTGAGGGTTCACTCATTGATTTCCATTTTTTGATGGCTTTACGTTCTGTTGCAGCAACCCCTACTGACCTTTCTACCTAGGCCTTTTTCTCATTTAGTACCCTGTTTTGTAGGGAGAGGCTGGGATTTTCCTGCTGCTAATCAGTGCCTCCCCCCTTGACTAGTTTAAAAGCTTGCCAATGAAGCATTTAAACCGATTGCTCAAAAGACTTGTTCCCTTCCTGGACAGATGCAGACCATCCTGCCAGTATAGGCTGGTGTCCTTCCAGGTGGAACCCCAGTCCCCAATGAAGCCAAACCCCTGTGCGTCACACCATTTTTTCAACCATTTATTAAACTGCATGGTGCAAAGTACCCTTGCCTCACTCATGCCATTGACAGGCAGCACCTCTGAGGAGGATACTGTGTGTGCTACTTGTCTTAGGCCCCTCCTCAGTTCTACAAAGTCCTTCTGCACTGCTCTAATCTCATGCTGAGCCATTTGTCCCTAGGTGGACAATGACGTCCAGCTCAGACTCCTGTGCAGCTGTTCTCGTGATCCTGAGGATGCACTTCCTGTCCCTCCAAGCCATGGCACCAGGCAGGCACCTTACTTCAGTTTTCCCTGCTCCCCCCAGTTCTATCCCCCTAATAATTGAGTCCCTTACCAGGAGCTGCTTCCTTTCCTTGTGGTGTCCTCTGCCTCCTTCCTGTGGGCCTCCCTTGTGACAGGTGTCCTCAGCCTCCTTAATCTCCTCTGTGGGTGCATCCATAGGGGAGCTGTGCTCCCCCAGAATAGTGTATGGATTGTGGAGTGGAACAACTGACTGGGTGTGCCTCTGTTCCACGATCCTCACCCTCTCTGAGCCCACTGTGGTCCAACTGCTGTGCTTTCTTTGCAACCTCTGAGGTAGTGGTGGTGGCTCTGGTGCTCCCTTGATGGGGAGGTTCCTTCTACCATCCAGTCTGGCCTAGGGAAGGTTCCCCACTGCTGTCCAGTGTGGCCTGAAGACAGGCAAATTCCTCCCTCAGGGCAGAGAGTTGTCTGCAAATAGGGCAGCATCTCAGCCTCCAGAAAGACTCCCGGAAGACTGCTGCCCCACAGCCATTACATTGCACTACTCCCCGCATGATTATGTGCTTTTTTTTTTGTGTGTGTGTGATTGGTTTGTTATATAGAAATATATATATTATACAATGTGTATGCTTATATTTTCAGTGCTGTGTGCTAGAGAGGATATGACATTGATATGCACCTTGCACTCTTGAGGAAATTATGTCAGAACCCCAGGTTTAAAGGAACTATTTCCAGAGGTAGGTGGGGTGAGGGGTGGGAAGGGGTTGGGCCTAAACTGTGCCCTCACAAAACAATCAGCTAAGAGCTCTGACCCACCGCTGCGATGAGTGCCTTCCTGTCAGCAAGATACCATAAACAACAATTTGACAGAGAAAATCCCTGCTAATCAAACAGAAAAATCCAGACATCCAAGTCAGACACAGGTAAACCTCCCCAGCCCCAAAACAGCCTGGTGGTTTGTGCTCTGAAAGCAGTCAGCCCCAAAATAAGTAAGCTGTGCTTTAAACTCTTCCTGCACTGAAAATCTTAAGAATTGTAACAAGACTGTCTTTTCCTGATAATTCTAAGTTCCTTATTTCACCTTTCAGTTAGAAGTAGCCTTCACCTGCAGAATATCTGCTACAAACCAAAGACAAATGTAAGGTTCACCTCCCTCTGTTGTGAGCACAACTCACTTTCTTGCAAATCCTATGTTCAGTATTGCAGCTCCCAGCAAGAGGTAGTTTGACTTGAAAAATATTAGCTGTTCACAGTACAGAGGATAAGCCAAAGGGCAGCATCTTGAACCGATAATGCTCACTCTGCAAGGCAAAACGAAGAAACCTCCTGTGAGGAGGAAAGACTGAGATGTGCAGGTAAGCATCCTGCATGTTCAGTGGACAAAGCCAGTCCCTGGTCTTGAAGAGGGGCATTAGGCCTGGCAAAGTTACCACATGGAATTTTTTGTACTGGACAAAGAGATTGAGTTCCTTTAGATCTAAAATAGGCCTCAGATCTCCTGTCCTTTTGGGAAGCATGAAAAACATGGAATGAAACCGCTGGTTTATCTGGTGCCTGAGCACTGGCTCAATAGCCTGCTTGTGCAGAAGAGACTGTACTTCCTCCCAGAGCACAGACAGGTGGGCTTGGGGGGTGTAGTTGGGAGGGTGGAGGGGGAAATCTGGAGGCTGTTGTATAAGCTCCAAGGTGTGACATTTTTCTATGATCTGCAGAATCCATGCATCTGAAGTTATAGTTCTCCACTGATTCAGATGTAGGGAGAACCGACCTCTGACCACCGCCACCTGGGTCTGAACCAGAGGAGGGGGTCTGGCAAGGAGTCAAGCTGAGGTGGAGCGAGCAGCAGAGGCTAGTCCTTCAATTCTGGGTCACATGGCCACCACTCCAGTATTGGGGGGTGGGCAAGGGAGTCTGGACTCTATGCTTTCCCTGGGTACAGGGAGCTGAACCAGGCCTACTGGTCTGTCTACGAAAGGTAGGCCATCCTGTGCTCCTTGGCTGAGTGTGGTAGAGGGAATGGATCGACTTAATCGCCATGCCCAAGGCCTGCAGATCATTTATGAAGTCCTGAACATCAGGGCTGAACAACTTGGTGCCACTGAAAGGGACATTAAGCACCTTGTTCTGCACATCGGCTGTGAATCGAGAAACTCTAAGCCACGAGTGCTTATGAAGGCAGCTCTGGCAGCTGTATCAGCCATGTTGTACAGCGCTCTGAGGAGGTGTCTGCTAACATCCTCAGCAGCTTGTAAACACTGACGCAGCTCCTGCATCCGAGATCCATCAGGGAGGGCCCTGAGCCGCAAGCTTTGCTCTTTCTCCAATTGGCATTTTGGTATTTAACCATGTGCAACAGATAATTTGCAATCCTCAGACCTAAGGTGGAGGAGGTATAAACCCTTTTTCCCCAGAGGTCAATCCTGCAAGATTCCTTATCTGGGGGGGGAGAGGGGAATTGAGGTGTTTAGGCACCTTAGATCTGTAATGATCTGCTTTTTTGGCAACTGAATCAGTTTATGCCTGGGCAGTGAAATAAGAGAGACCTTGAGGGAGGTTATAAAGTTTGTCCGCCCTGCGTGTCATGGCTGGCACCATGTCTGGCCTGTGCCAGGCTGCTGTGGTTGCATTCTTCAACACTGGAAGCATTGGAGGAATGGCATGATCTTAGGGGGAGACTCTGGGATCTCCAGGAAATCCACTGGGTCTTTTCTGGTGACATCCTCTTCCTCAATCTAGAAGCCCATGGTAGAAGACAACTGCTTCGTCACATTAAAGAATGTGGCATCCTCAGGAAGGGACCTTGGAGTATGTTTCACAGAGTCCTCACTGACTGAGGAGGCTGTGGTCTGAAATCAGGATCTCTTCCTCATCATCTCTTCATCCTCCACATCATCAGGGAGAATGCGATCAGGGTGATACTCCTCTTCAACATCGACCTTCTCAACATCTGGGTTTGGTGGCGGTGGCCCACAAGGGGGTTCTCCCAGAGTCGACAAGCAGGTGTCGACGACGAAGCTGCTGTTGATGGTGTCGGTGAAGAGGACCTTCTCAAGGCACCCAGCTGCTGAACTAGTACATTAGTTAATTTAATCAGTACTTCGTTCAGGTCCATAGTAGACATCAACGGAGTGGGGGGCTCAATGACCCTCCAGCTGTGTCCTGGGAATCCAACGAGCCTGTAGCCCTGAAGGGAGAAGGGGCAGGCCCCAACAGGATGGTCAACAACAACGGAGGGGCCAACAACCTGGAGGTAGATGGCCGAGTACCCTGTGTGTCGGGCGGAGGTGTTGGGGTGGGTCTGGTATGCACAGAGAGCTGGACAGCTGGCCTCTTCGTTGGAGCAGCCACAGCCGGCAGAAAGTCCCCCACCCCAAAGGAGAGGCCAACGGGGAGCATAATTGCAGTGGTAGCAATCCCGATCTTTTTTATGACACCCCCCCCCCCAAAGTACTTGTCTTGGGCCTTGGAGGCCTGGAAGCTATAAGAGCCAGTCGGTGACTGAGAGGCTGGGGCCCCAGAAGACCCATGCCCGGAGCTGGCTACCTGCTGTTCCATCAGGAATTTTTGAGAGCCTTCTTGCATCGCCTGAGGGTTGCTTGGTTAAACTTCTGTCAGAGTGCTCAGTCTGAGACGTTGTGGTCAGGCCCAAGACAGCAGACATAAACAGAGTGTTTGTCTGCAGAGGCAATCTTCTTTCCGCAGTGGCGAAAAACAGAAGAGGAGGGATTTATTCTCAACATAAACAAAAAGAAAAATGTTTAAAAAAAAAAAAGATTAAGGAAAGTAGAGAGAAAAAGGCAGTAGACTGAAAAAGACGAGAACACTGCGACAAAGCTTTTGCAGAGACTCATGCAAGCAAGTCGATGGCTAGAAAGAACTGAGGAGGGAGTGGGGCTGCTCATGCCTTTAAAGGGCTGGGGACGACGACGGACGTAGACGGCTCTAGTTGTACTGCTGAAAATCTTGTGTGGATTCCCCTTCACCAATAGCAAAGGTTCCTATGGTGTAACCTGATGACTGAGATACCCCTGAAGAAGATCTTGGCTTTTGGGTGCCAGGCTTGGAACTGCCCACACTAGAGCGGTTGCTGCCGAAACAGCTATGTCTGAAATGAAAAGGTCTTTTTCTTTTGCTTCTGACCTTTTGGGTCCTTCTGAGATGAAGCCACAGAATCCACAGTGGCATCGGACTTCTCGATCACAGTGAGACTGCCAGCCACCCCTGGGCCAAAAAGGCTGGTGCAAAGGGATATTGGCCAGCTTACGCTGAGTGCATGGGTTACGGCAGGCATACTCAGTGCACTTTGCTGAGTACAGTATAATCTGGAAAATCAAGGGGCTACATCAGCCTCAGGCCAGCAAACACAAACAGAACATGATGCACCTGAAGAACTGTTTTTCCCTCCTTGGATGCTTTTCTTTGATCTCTGAAAGATGTCTGGGTGATAAACTTAGAGGCCATGATTGTATGAATGAGCCTATGGACTTCTGTAAGGTTGGCTAGCTTGCTGTGGTACAGAGGCTTATCACAATGTATCCTAAACAATGTAATTAAAGCCAGCCAATTTCTGTCTGGTTAGTAGTGGGTGTGTTAGATAAAATAAAATGCTGTGAATTTATTAGGATCAATGCCTTACTACATACTGTTGACTGAAATGGTGGTGGGGTAATGTTTGTGTGGTGGGGCAGCACTTCTTTTGGTTTGTGTTTATTGGGGGGGGGCAACAGTTCCATCCACTATCGAGTACAAGTTTAACATTCCTGGCTAAATCCCTGGCTGCGTGTCCACCGTGAAGGTGGAGATCCTCAGTCAGGCCCCGTGACACATCGCGACGGCCGCTAACATGGCACAGGCACAAGAATCACCAACGTCCAAGGCCATCTGGAGGTGGTGCTTAGCCAGCACTTGACCTTTGTCTCAGATGACCTTTAACGGGAGCTGCTTATCAGCAGGGAAGTAAGGAGGACACTATATTGAGCACTCTCAGCAGGGAGTGACTAAAGTGAGCCATCATCAGGATCTAACTCCCCTAGCAGAGACCAAGAGAGGATGTGGTATATACCTCAGCCACATGGTCAAGCTGTTTTGACTCTTTTGGGGGGGGGGGGGGAGAGGCTCGTCCATGTTCCCAGTATTACTGGATTTCTGGAAGACCAAACTGGAGACCAGATCCTCGGCCGAAGGGTGGTCAGAGAATCATGAAAAACAGCCAGTAGGGACCGCATATCTGTAGACCATATTGGCTGAGGGTACCAGGCAGAATGCTGCCTTAACACCAGGACCGGTTCCAGAATGGTCTCAGTCATGGGAAAGGCGACTCCCAGGGATTTGTCCTTATCCGGGATGTCAGTAAAAAGCTATTTAAGCCCTTTTTTTAACTGGATTCTGACATGAGTTGGAAGACAGCCTCAAAAAAATACTGGCCCATGGTTGGTGGTCAGTTCCTTGACAGATTCCTGGTCAAACGTATGCATCCTTGAGGACTGCATACAGGACCACTGGAGAAGTCAGAGAACTAGTCGAAGACAGCCCTTAACCATTCCCCACCAGGAAGCACCCTGCCGTCACCTGAGTGGGTAATTTCCACAGATAACTGGCTTGGCAAGCTGGTCCTTGGATGAGAGTCCTTAGAAGGAGCACCCCATGTGGGCTGCTGTGGAGACTGTTCCACCTGCAAGCCTGGACAGACATGCTTTGGCAACAGTTGTCTTGGATGGACCAGTGTGGGCTTAACCGGCATCTACCAGTCGGTCATAGGGGTCGATAATAGAGCCCTAAACAGCCCTGTCAAGTTTCACTGATGCCAGAGGAGTTCCTCACAGTGCCAGTGCATCTATCAGTGGAGCCCTTCTTCATCTGAGGATGAGGAGCACTGATGGCAACACCTCTCAATCGAGTGGGATTAAGAACTTAAGTAGCTGGTAGAGAACATACGAGAAATGGAAAGATTAACATACCAGATACAGGATAGAACGGAGAAGTTTTGGGAAAGACGGACAAAATGGACCCTGGAGATGGGAGTAAAGAACAGGAGAAATATAAGCACAAAAGATGGAGCAAAAAGAGAAGAGGGGAAAGGAAGGTGAAAAGGGGGAGACATGGCTGTTGGAGACCTGACACTAAGAAACCAAGCTGAACCAAACAAGGATCAGGAAAGAAATCCCTATTGACTCACCCAGGGACTTTAGATATGCAATACGGAAGAGAGGGATATTAACCACCTAAGACTCTCTATAGTTTGTAGCGTTATAGTTTGATACAGATAACAGATTAGATAGAATGTATGTATTAGAGCACTTAAAGGAGGGAGAGAAGAAAAAATTATTCACCTTAGTAATTTTGTTTCTTCTAATGGAGTCTTGCTGTATTCTGACTATTGCAGTGATTACCAACCATTGAACTGCCCCAGAGAACGAAGAGTTAACTTTCCAAGCAGAGCATGGAATGCTGAGCTCGAGCTCGGTTGAAGCCTCTATCTGCTGCTGTTTAAACTCCAACCGTCAGATCTTTACGAGCAATACTCACTAGAAGTTCTGTGTAGAAACTGTAAGACTCTCACTAGCCAACTGGCAACTAAATTTATTAAAAAGTTTTTTTCTTTTTTGGTTTCAAAGCAAAGACTCCAGTCAGGAAACCCAAAAAACAAAACACAACACAACACACACACAAAAGAAAGGAGGGTGAAAAAGGGGGTACCTCTAGGGTACCAACACTGCTCCTGCCCATCCACATCCCAAAAACCAGGTTCTGAGAGGGGAGGCGGGGGGGGGGGGGTCAGAATACAGCAAGACTCCATTAGAAGAAACAACATTACTAAGGTGAGTAATTTTTTCTTCAAACATGATGAAATCTTGCTGTATTCAGACTATTGCAGACTACCAAGAAGTTCCTCCACGGATGAGGGACAGAACCTACTGTGGGAAAAGGCTCTGAAGTACTGCTGTGCCAAACCGAGCATCACTCCTAGCCTGGATATCCAGAGAGTAATGCTTGGTGAATGTATGGACTGTTTTCCAGGTGGCTGCTTGACAGATTTCTAAGATAGGAATATCCCTGGCAGCAGCCAGGGAAGCAGCTGTACCTCTAGTAGAGTGAGCCCTCAGGCCTGAGGGTGGGGTTCTACCCAGTTTTTCATAGCAGAATTGTATACAAGAGACAATCCACCTGGCAATAGATCTTTCAGTGGCAGGTTTGCCCTTACCGACCTCTCCATAAGTGAGGAACAACTGGAGGGACTCAAGCCTGTGACCCTTGGTGCGCTCTATGTAGTAGCTAAGGGCCCTTTTTACGTCCAGGCTGTGCAACCACCTCTCTCCAGAGGAGGAATAGTCATTGAAGAAAACAGGGAGAGACATAGACTAATTAAGGTGGAAGTTTGAAATCACCTTAGGCAAAAACTTCCTGTTAGTTCTTAGGACCACTTTATCTCTATGGAAAGAGATGAAATCAGGCTCCACCGACAGGGCTTGCAATTCACTGATACGCCTGGCAGAGGTAATGGCTACCAAAAACACAGTTTTCCAAGTCAAGTACTTAAGCTCTGCAGAGGACAAAGGCTCAAAGGGTGGTTACATAAGCTGAGCAATGCAAACATTAAGGTCCCAAGCAGGAGCAGGGTCCCTAAAGGAGGGATTGGTGTGCAGCAATCCCTTGAAGAAGTTACAAAACACAGGATGGGCTGACAGAGGAGAGGGCTTGCCTACTGACAAGAAGGCAGAAACAGCTGCCAGATGCACTTTAAGTGTAGTTGGTCTAAGTCCCAAGCCATTAAGATGAACCATATAGTCCACGACTGTAGGCAACCCAGCAGATTCTGGAGAAATATGCTTATTAGAGCACCAAATAGTGAACCTTTTCCATTTGGAGTTGTAAGTCTTTCTGGTGGAAGGCTTTCGAGAAGCCTTAAGGATATCCAGAACCCCTTGAGAGAGGTGCAGATCAGCAAACTCTAACTCTTCAAGAGCCAGGCCTTGAGATTGAGAGATTTGAGGTTTGGATACCAGATCCTTCCCTGAGAGGATGTCAACTGGTTGTAATTCCTGGGAAGAGACAGGGGAAGGTGGACTGCTAAGGACAGCAACAGTGGGTACCAGGGCCGTCTGGCCCAGTCTGGAGCAATCAGAATCACTTTGCATGGTTGAGACCTGATCTTGACTAGCACTTTGAACAGGAGAGGGAAGGGGGGAAAGCATACAGAAATTTCCTTCCCAATTCAGAATCAGAGCATCCAGGGGGACTGAGCCCAAGACTGGGGGTCTGCAACAAAAGAGAGGAAGTTGGTGATTGTCTGGAGCTGCAAAAAGATCCATCTGTGGAGGAGTACCCCATCTGGAGAAAATCACTTCCAAAACTAGGGGATCTAGGGTCCATTCGTGATGGCCCTGAGATATCCTGCTGAGAGCATCTGCTAGGACATTGCCCTTCCCTGGGAGGTGAACTGCTATCAGAGAGGTTTGCAGGGAACAGGCCAGAGACCACAACTTCATTGCTTCTGTGCACAAGGCCGTAGACTGAGTGCCCCCTTGCTTGTTGATGTACCACATTGTGGTGGTATTGTCTGTTCTGATCTGGACCACCTTGTTCTGTACATATTTAGAAAAGGCTTACAGTGCCAGAAACACTGCTCTGAGTTCCAAGAGATTGATGTGAAGCAGAGATTCTTGAGGTGACCACAACCCTTGGGTGGTAAGATCCCCCAAGTGGGCTCCCCAGCCCAGCAGGGAGGCATCTGTAGTGAGGATTACTGAGTGAGACTGAGTGACAAAAGGAACTCCCTGTCTTAAACTGTCCTGATCCTGCCACCATTGCAAAGCCTGGATCAGGGTTCGTGTCACTGGGACTAGTTTGGTAAGGGAATCCTTTCTTTGGGACCAGAAGGCTCTTAAGTGGAACTGAATGTGCCTCATCTGGAATCTTGCCCCCTGGACCACTGCTGTAGAGGCTGCCATGTTGCCCAGGGGCTGCAAGAAGTGCCTTGCTGGTCGAGACACCTGAAGGGTGAATGAAGAGGCCAGTTCTATAAGGGTCCTTGCCCTGTCCAGGGGAAGGAAGGCTTTTGCTCTAATTGTATCCAGCTCTGCCCCTATAAAGCTGAGGAGCTGTACTGGCTCGAGAACTGACTTTGGAAGGTTGAGGAGGAATCCTAAGGAAGTGAGCACTTGCTGAGTTATCTGAAGATGTGACTTGACTTGGTCTGGAGACTGACCCACTACGAGCTAGTCATCCAAGTACTGTATGGAAAGATGGAGATTTTTTTTCTCCTTAGGAAAGCAACCACTACTGCCAGGCACTTTGTGAACACCCTTGGGGCTGACGTTAGGCCAAAGGGCATTGCTCTGAATTGATAGTGGCCTGAGGGCAACTCGAACCTGAGGTACTTTCTGTGGGAGCACCTGATGGGAATGTGAAAATAGGCATCTTTGAGGTCCAGGGAGGCTAGCCAGTCCCTGGTCTTAGAGAGGCAGAATTATTCCCAGAGTCACCATTTTGAATTTTGGTTTTAAAGGTGCTTGTTCAGATATCTTAGATCCAGGATGGGCCACCATTCTCCTGTCTTTTGGGGGTTAGGAAGTACCTGGAGTACAATCCTTTGCCCCTGTGTAGGGTAGGAACCCTTTCTATGGCTCTGAGAGCCAGGAGGGAAGAAACTTCTGCCTCTAGGGCAAGGGTCTCTGATGGATTTGCAGGTGGAAAGGATCTGGTTCTTATCTTGGGAAATTTTTTGAAGCCGAGAACCAGTTTCTGGCTTACTACTTCCAGGACCCACTTGTCTGATGTTAAATACTTCCAGTCCTGGACAAAGTAAGCCAGCCTGCCCCCTACAGGTATTGGAGAATTGGCCCGGGCAGACCCATCAGGGTGTCTGCTTGGCAGGGACTTTAGGCTGAGGGGTGGAAGCAGGCCTACTCGTTCCTCGTCTGCCTCTCTCTCTCTCTGAAGAACCCCCTCTGAGCATAAGCAGAAGAGGAGGCCTGGGCTTGGTAAAAGTGCCTTGGAAAGAGCCTGCCCTGCTCCTGGAATGCTGTCTCTGAGGAGTGGCTTGCATTTCTTTGGCCTGAGCACTCCTGTAGGTGGTCCTGTATTCGTCCATCTTCTTCATGTAGTTCTCTGTCTGCTCCCCAAACATAGAATTACCAATAACAGGGAAATCCATGGCCTTAGCCTGGGTATCCTGTGATAGGCTAGTACATCTGAGCCAAGCCATCCTCCGAAGGGCCACAGATATAGCCATGACTCTAGATGAAACATCATTGGAGTCCACAGCAGCATGAAATTGCACCTTGGATGCCTCAATGCCATCCGCAGCCACCTGCTCCAGCTCCTTGGCAAGCTGGTCAGGGGCCTGTTTAGCCAGAGCCAGCACAGTGTCCCACCTGAACTTCCGGTATCTAGCTGTGTAGGCCATATAGTTAGCCTGCCCGAGTACCAAAGATGCTGCCATGTACTGTTTCTTTGCCATGGCATCAATCCTCCTGGAGTCCTTATCTGGGGGGTGTGAAGCCAAGGGAATATTTGCCTTATCACAGGCAGCAGCCTGCACTACCCCAACATGGCTGCATTGCTGGGAAAGGAACTCAGTGTCTGATCCTGACAGGGTATACCTCTTGTCCATTCTTCTGTCCACAGGAGGTATGGAATTAGGAGTTTTTAAAATTTTAAATGTCTGTTTCCCCAAAAGATTTATGGAGGGGAACAGACAATCTCCTGGACTCTGGGATGTCCATCATCTCTACAAAATCAGGCTCCTCCTGATCCTCTACTGCTTCTTCCATTGGAAGCTGGAGGGTTTCAGCCACTTTCTTGTAAAACAAAGTGGGAAGGGGGCTCAGAAAGCCTAGGAGGAGAAAACCCTGAAGGTCTGTCTGGGGAGATGTCCAGGTCAATAGGCACATCCAGACTTTCATAATCACCATCATCATCATTATCCTCATACTCTCCCTCCTCCTCCTCCTCCGGTTCATAAAATTCTTCTAAAGTATAATCCGGAACAAGGGGAACTGACCAAACTGAGCTCCTGACAGAAGGTGCCGGTTTGGCTGGAACTGAAGTTAGCGATTGAACTATCCTTATCGCTTTGGCTATTTCATCAGCAGTCGGAGAAAGAACGTGTGGATCCGAATCGGATGATTTTTCCCTTTTCTTTCTTTTAACCGGAACTGACTCCTCAGAATCAGTTGTTCTTTTGCCCGAAGAAGTTTCACCCTGGTCAGAGGGCACTCCTTCTGGTTCAGTCGGAACCGAACCGGGCTGGCCATTCGGGTCAGCGGACTTCTCGGCCTCCCTTTCCCTCAGTCTACCAACTCTCTTATCCAGGGTAGCTTTGGGAAAACTTTTACAAATTTGGCAGTCTGAATTGAGGTGGTCAAACCCCAGACAATAAACACAGGTAGTGTGGGAATCAGCCTTAGCAAAGGCTTCCCCACACACACTACAGTGTTGAAACCCTGTGGGCCCAGTTTTTTTCTTGGGTTTCTCAGACATGGCCAATCCTATCCACAACTTACCCTTTTTTCGGCAATCCGCCAGGCAAGACACCCCATCGGTTCCTGACCATGTTACAGGTCTTGCGGAAAAGCGTAATTAAATCCGTTTTTTAGAACCACATCTGGACCGTTACCCCACTAATAAATTCAGAAGTTTTTTAAAACCAAACTGATCGGTTCAAACCGAACCGATCCAATGTTTACAAGTTCCACACAGAAACTAAATACAAAACCTATCTAGTACTCACGGTACCACAGACAGAGACTTAAACCGACAGGTTCAGTAGCAGAAATTTGGCAGAAACCGAGCGAAAAAATGACACTTTAACCGACTTTTTTTTTGAACAGAGCAAAGGAGAAATCTCTGGAGCGACTGTTCAGTGAGGCGGAGTAAAGAATCTGACGGTTGGAGTTTAAACAACAGCAGACAGAGGCTTCAACCGAGCTTGAGCTCAGTGTTCCATGCTCTGCATGGAAAGTTAACTCTATGTTCTCCGGGGCAGTTCAAAGGTTGGTAATCACTGCAATAGTCAGAATACAGCAAGACTTCATGTTATTTGAAGAGGAGGATAATGAAATGTAACAGTGAGAATGGGAAGTTGGAAAACATGTATGCTGACATGAAACAAAATGAAAAATGAATGTATGTCTGTATGGAGATACTGTTTCAAAAAAGAGTAAATATAAAAAAGAACTCACGGAGCACCTCTACCTGGACTGTTGACATGGGGGCTGATGTCAAGGAAACACAGCTGAAGCTGCTGTATACAAGACTTGAATCGGTTTCGACTGCAAAACCTCTGGTGGAAACTGATCCCGAGTGGAAACGGCAAGGGGTACAGACTGCGCCACATCCTCCTGAGTGAGGACAAGGATGACTGGGGTCCAAGAGATAGACTCGTCGACCACAGTTCTATTAGTGGTATTCAGCTCACATACACACTCCAGCAGTTTTGCTGGAGACAGCTGAGTCATCAGAAACTTTCAAGCTAAACTCCTCCACCCACCTGGGTGGCATATCCTCCAATTCTGCCCATATGATGTCAGATGTTTTGCAAGCTGGAGGCAGAGATCAAGGTGCCATATGCCAAGGGAGGATATGTGGATTGTGTGGATGTGATACTTACCGTAACGGTACATCTTCGAGGGGTATCTCTTGCAGCAGATAATACACTTGGGTCATCACCAGAGGGCGCTGTGGTGCACGGCAGCTCTCTTCTAGCAGTCTTTTTCTCAGGGGCCGCCCACACATGACATCATCATCCTGCTCCTATGCAACAGTGGGCGGTCCCTGGTATCCTTGGTTCCCCACCGGATTCAGCTCACTAAGCGAGGAACGAGTGAGAACTGAAGTACCATAGGTATCCCTTCCCATATATATTTGGATCTTTAGTTGTTCTCTTAGAGAGGGAGAGGGATGGAGAGAGGGATCATACCGGCTGCAAGACATATGCTTTGAAGATCTACTGTTACGGTAAGTACACAACTGTACTATCTTTCATGGGGATAATCTCTTGTAGCAGGTAATACATTTGGGATGACTCCCAAGCAATGAAGCCAGGAAGAGTGGAAAGTCATGATAGAAGGCCTTGTAGGATGGCACGGCCAAAGGCTGTCCTACGGCGAGAAGCAATGTCTAAGTTGTAGTGCTTCTTGAAAGTATGTATTGTGGACCACGTGGCTGCACTCTAGATATCTACGCTAGAAGCCCCTTTGAAGCAGGCAGCAGTAGTGGACATGGCTTGGGTAGAATGGGCTTGGACAGGTCCTGGTAATGGCTTCTTATATTTCTTATAACAGAAAGTTATACAATGTGCCAACCAGTTGGAGAGGGTCTGTTTGGCGACTGGAAAACCTTCTCAAGTGTGTAGGAAGTATTCTCCCTGATTAGTGTGCTCAGGGTAGTAGACTGTCAATTCTATGGACTGATTTAAGGTGTGTTCCGAGACCACCTTAGGTAAAAAGGAAGGATTGGTACGAAGAGCCACTCTGTCCTTGTGAAAGATTAAGTAAGGCTCTTTACACATTAGGGCATGAAGCTCAGAAATACAGCAAGCTGAAGTGACAGCAACTAAGAATACTGTCTTTCAGGAAAGGAAGTGAAGGTTGCAAGTGGCCGCTGGTTCGAAAGGTTCGAGGGTCAGCTTTTCCAATACGAAATTCAAGTCCCATGGAGGGGGGTGGGCCATCGAATGGGGGGTTTGAGGTGTAACATTCTCCTTAACTCATTACCTCCAATAGCTTCATATGAAGTCCATACTATCCATTGTTAATCTGTCACAAAATGGCCACCAGGAGATAATGAGTTAAGAACATCTTGGCAGGACGGTGTTGATAAAGTAGTCTTCCTTCTAAAGGCTCATGAAAGGCAGAGATAGAGACCAAATGAACCTTAATACAGGAGTAGTTCAAGCCTGTCTCGGCAAGCGAAGCCAAGTAGTCCAATACCTTAGTCAGTGGACATGAATAAGGGTTTAAAGACCGGGAAGCAGCCCACATGGAGAAGAGTTTCTATTTAGCATTATATTTATTTAGTTTTTGTTGCCCGGGTAAGTGCACTAGACAAATCCTGCCTATTTTCAGGCACGATCCAGGGAAGGGGGATACAGATGAATGCCAACTGACCTTGAACCAGATTAAGCTGTTGGTGGTATTTTTAGTGAATGAGGGAAATTTGGCCAGGACACGGGGGAAATTCCCCTACTCTGCTTCCTGTGAGCAGGGGGGGACCCATTTTCCTGTGGGACCAAGATGGCTGCCTCTGGACTTGCTGTGGAGGACATTGAGAGTGGATGCGATTTTGGAGCTCCTGAGTTCGTGAAAGAGCTTTCTATTACTGGAAGAGAAAGTGAGTCTGTATTAAACCGGGACCAAGTTTTGGATTTGGAATCAACTAGTTCTACAGAAGTGATGTACACTGAAACCCTTGCAGAACAACAATTAGAAAGTGAGCTGGATAAAAAGAAAGCACAGTTATTAAACTTGATAAACCTGGCAGAACAGGATTTCCAGACCTGCAGACAGAAACTGGAAGGTGAACACAACAAAAGAAAACGTTCTGCGGCTAGCCCTACTCAAGATACAAGTAAGAGACTGTCTTCTTCTTTATTCAAAGAAAATCAGCCTATTGATAATGAGCTACCCACTATGCCAGTGGTCATAGCAGAAAAAGTTTGTATATTACCGGATTGGTCACCCGGAGCAGCTTTACAACAGGCAGAATGGCTTTGGGAGGGAAGTCGCTGGATTCCGGATCCACAAATCCCTGTGCCTGGTTTCCCTGCTTTAAATGATCCATCCGGGTCTAGTGCTGGGGTGGCTGAGTTGGTTCCTTCTGTTCGGGATCCTCCTGTCAGCGAGTTACCTCTGCCCAAATCCTCTGTGACTGCGCGTCTTTAAGGGCAAGCAGGTGAGTCGGGCATTCAGCGTGTTGGTGTGGATCGAGTTTTACAACATAGTAATTCAGCTCCTTTTTGCTCTGAAACGGATTTACAACCTATCGATTCACCTTCTGGAAGTCTGCACAGTGAAGGTGAGTCAAATATGGAAAAGATTACTGATAAGAATCAATTAAATGGGGATCCTTTTACTAGAACTGAGTCAGGGCCTAAAACTTATGCAGGCTTGTTTCGTAAGCCAGCAGAAGCGGCTAGACGCCGTTTTTTTGGTCAGACTTCATTATAGGGGTAAAGCCCCAGTGGTTCCAGACAGGATCTGGGTTGGGAAAACTCTGTTAGTGGATTCTTTAGGATTTTCACCTTCTGAAGTATATGCCTTTATCCATCCCCCAGTGAACATTCTCATATCATCAGCTTTGTAACTATGAAATCACTGGATACATTTTGGAGGAAGTATTACGAAGTTAAGGACACTGAGGTTTGGAGAGATTTTTTGGCTATACTGATTACTAAGCTGACTATTAAAACTGTGACTGTCCTTTTTCGTAATGAGGGCGTAAATGTGGCTAACATTATGTTTTGGTTGGAAAAAGATGTTTGGTATATGATCATCCAAGACTAATAATAGATGACAATGGGTTTTGGACCGGGGGGTGGACAATAAGGGTGCAATTACACCTGAGGAGGGCATACAACACCTACAAAGTTCATTTTTTTGGGGGCCGGGACAGGGGAATAGTTTTTTTATGCAGGTCAGCCTAAGAGCTGTTACAGATGCGGGTCTCTACAGCATTTGAATACTGCATGTGACCAAGTGAAATGCTTTCAGTGTGGGATGTTGGGTCACACTGTGGCCCACTGTGTTGTACCTTCTGTTTGTCATTTATGTGGGGATCAAGGTCACTCTTACACCGATTGCCCTTGGGCTACACATGATACTGATTCTTCATCTGACCAAGAGTATTTTTCGTATCAGGCCAGGAAATCCTTTCCTTCTCAAGAATTTGAACTTGGAAGCTTAGATAAAAGTAGAAGACAAAGTAGCGGTAGGGGAGGGGGTAAAAGAAGAGAGAGAGAGAGTTAGTTTGAGGCCTTTAGGGGTTGGGACCTCAGTAGAGGTTAATAATACTGAACTGGAAGCTATGGAGGTGCCTCTCCTTCCCCAAAATACGATTGATACCAGTGAAAAGAAACCCCCTTTGTGACTCCACTTGGTTCCCCGGTAAGAGAGAATAGAAGACGTCTACCTTCTTCCTCTTCAGGTGTACAAAACCAAGAACTCCTTCCAGTATCTCATGTAGAGAATTTGACCCAGGTTTCTGATGCACAAGAAAAGTCATTTTTACCGTCTGAATTGGTGCCCTTATCTCCTTTACCTTTAACCAATAGATTTAACCTGTTCTCTACATGGGGAGACCAAATGGAACAAGAAAATCCCTTGGTAGATACTGAAGGTAGTCAGGAGAGTGCGGATGCTCAGTCATCATGTGCGCCACTTCCCCCAAGGAAAGTACAAGGTTTAGAAACAAACTAAAAACATATTACACAATCTAGTGGGAAAATTATGAAACCCCCTCCCTGAACTATCTTCGATACGCATTGCAAGTTTAAATGTAAATAGTATAACATTTTCAGTTAAACATCTTACAACCTTTGGCGTTTTATCTCTGTTGAAATATGATGTTTATCTATTACAGGATACAAGATTGCATAGTTTGAGTGATGTAGCACAAGCAACAAAAGACTGGCCTTGGGGCCTCTTCTATTGGTCAATGGGAGAGGACACTTGCAGTGGGATTGGGATTTTCTTTTCGACCTCAGAGGTTCAGGTTTTAAGATAATAGATGTCGATCCAGGGAGACTTTTTTTGTTAGATGTGGTTCTTCATGGTTTACAGTGTTGGTTGATCTCCTTTTATGGTCCTCAGACGAAGGCACTAAGAATAGCGTTGTTGAAAAAAATACAACCATATTTGTACACAAGTCGTCAGATTTTCTTTTGTGGGGATTTCAATATAAATTTACATCAAAGAACAGAATCAGGAAAACAATATTATGATAAAAGTTTTTTTTAAAACTGTTCTTACCCAAGCAAATTTGGTAGACGCACATGTTCAAAATGGCTTAAAAGCAAGACCTACATTTTCAAAAGGGCTTTTAATTTCTAGGATTGATTTTATCTTTATACATAAATCTTTAGTGATTCATAAAGTAATGAATACACCAATGGAAATTTCTAATCATTCTCTAATAGGAATTGGCACTGAAAATCCCCCCAGACGAAAGAGAGGTCCTGGGGTATGGCGCCTTAACTCTTCTTTGCTTGGATCCAGGTGACCTAGTACAGGCCTATAATAGGGCGGTTACGGGGGCCCAGGATTCTATTGCACCTGTTCCTGTTCGTCTGCTCACTCTTCGCCCCAGGTCTCCATGGTTTGATGAGACCATGAGGTAGTTGAGGAGGGTAAGACGAAGGCTGGAGAGGCGTTGGCAGAAGTCCGGTCTGGATGATGACAGACTTAGTTTGATGGACCATTATACGGCCTATCAATCCGCAATCTCTCATAAGAAGGCAGAGTTCCTGTCCAGGGAGATAGCGGCTGCACAGAATAGACCAGCCCAGCTCTTTCGGACTGTGGACAGACTGTGCAATCCAGTCTGTCTTCAGCCCGAGAAGGCCTTTTCCACAGAACGGTGTGAGGAGTTTGCTCTTTTCTTTGCAGATAAGGTTGCCAAAATCAGATCGGACATCCACTCTTCCCTCTCCAATGGGGGCAGTGATGGTCGGCCAGAGATGTCAAACACCCAGTTTGCATGGTCTGACTTCAGCCTCCCCAAAATTGAGGATATTGTGATGGTCATCCGAGCGCTACGACCAACCAGCTGTGATTTGGACCCTGGCCCCACACGCCTCTTAGTGGATTGTGTGGATGAAATCGGTCTAGTCCTGGCTTTGATAGTCTGGAAGTCTTTGGAGAGGGGGATCTTTCCAGATCCCCTTAAAGAGGCTATAGTTAGGCCTCTTTTAAAGAAGCCCTCCTTAGACCCAGATTGTCTAGCAAATTACAGACCAGTTTCTAACCTACCCTTTGTGGTTAAGGTTATTGAGAAGGTGGTCGCACTGCAATTGGAGGATCATCTGACCAACAACAATATCTACGATGTTCTCCAATCTGGATTTAGGAAAAGGCATAGTACCGAGACAGCACTTGTTCGTGTACTAAATGACCTCCTAATAGCGAGAGATCGTAGGACCCGTTCTATCTTGGTACTTCTTAATCTCTCTGCAGCATTTGACACTGTTGATCATGGGGTGCTGTTGGAACATCTGCGGTCCATCTGTGGATTATCTGGTATGGTCCTCAGGTGGTTTAGATCTTACCTCGAAGGTAGGACTCAGAGGGTAGTGTCGGGAATTTTTTCCTCGGCATCATTCTCCCTGCCTTGTGGGGTACCGCAGGGCTCTATTATAGCGCCTATGTTATTCATGGTGTATATGCTGCCGTTGGGAGCGATTATAAGACGACATGGTCTGGGTTTTCATTGCTATGCCGATGATACCCAGCTGTATATGTCTTTTGTGCCCGGCCAGGATGCTGCCTTGTTGGTATTTAATAACTGCCTTGCAGAAATCCAAGATTGGATGAATGGGAGTTGGTTGAGGTTAAACCCCAAGAAAACTGAGGTGTTGGTTGTGGAGAAAGGTCGCTGCGAGGCGGGTCTGCCAGCTGGATCGCACTCTGGCTTATGGCTTGCAGGCGTTCCGCTGACAACCTCAGATCAGGTGCGAATCTTGGTGTAATAATTGACGACCACTTGACGCTTAAAGCTCAGGTGTCAGCGGTGGTCAAAACTTCCTTTTTCCATCTGAGGAATATCGCCAGGGTGAAGCACCTGGTTCCTCCAGAAGATCTTCCAGCATTGATCCACGCCTTTGTTACCTCCTGCCTTGACTATTGCAACTCCCTGTACCTAGGGCTATCAGGGGTTGAGCTTCGCCGTCTGCAGAATGCGGCGGACAGGTCATATAATGCCTGTGCTCCGCGGACTGCACTTGCTGCCAGTATTTTGGTGAATCACCTTCAAGGTCGGTTTGCTGACCTATAAAGCTCTACATGACCAGGGACCAACTTACCTGAAAGAACTCCTTTGCCCCTACTGTCCCTCCTGCCCCCTCCGATCCACTGACGAGGGATTGCTGGAGATTCCCAGGGTCCGTTTGAAATCTTCAGGGGCTAGGTCATTTAGCTTTATGGCCACATAGCTTTATGGCCCCGACCCTGTGGAATTCTCTACCTCGTCAGGTGCGAAATAGTCCGACTGTCCTGAGCTTTAAAGGAGCCTTGAAGACCCACCTTTTTAGTATAGTTTTTAATGATTTATAATAGTTTTAAATTCTGTCTATTTATTGTTTTATGATATTGTGCAGCCGCTTTGGATTTGAGAAAAGCGCCTTTTTATAAATAAAAGTTGATTGATTGATTGAATATTACCAGATACTGATAGTGATCTAAAAATTATTATACAGGACAAACTTACAATTGATTTATATGACAACATTGCAGAATGGTGGGAAGATTTTAAATGTTGTTTGGTTGGGTATTTTCAAGCTTTGGGTAAAAAACAAGTTAAAACCAAACTGGAGGAATATAATAGACATAGACACTTATTGTGTTCTTTACTATCTCGACCAGAAAAAGGTGAAGGTGGTCAGAGTGAGGAGACTGCAAAACTAAACGTTTAACGAGTGAATATCAGTACGATATAATTTCTTTAAATAAAGAGCAGACGTTTGGAACACAGGGGAAGACGGCATTTGTTAATCCCTTTATTGCATGTAAAGACCGAATGGGGAAACGTGTATTTGAATATTTAGATACCTCTTCTGGAGTAAAAGTTTATGACAATATTAATATAATGAATATCCTTGATGATTATACTAAACATAAATTTGGAGAACAAGCTGAGGATCTAGAATTTTTACCACACTTATTTAGTGCAGCAAACCTTCCACAGCTTTCATCAAGTTGGCAAAAGGTATTAATTGGGAAACTTACCTTGGTAGAATTAGAAAATGTTCGTTAAATAAAAATGCATTTCCTGGGTCAGATGGGTTGCCAGGTGAAATTTACAAAACTTTATGGAGATTAATGCCCACTACATTATTGTCTCTGTATAATTTTTTTTTTGATGGAGAATTATTTGCCGTTACAGATGTATGAAGGATTATTAGTTTTTCTGTATAAATCTGGTGACCATGGCAATATTGAAAATTGGCGGCCTCTCACATTATTAAATGTAGATTTTAAAATCTTTTCAAAGCTATTAAACAATAGGCTATCTTTAACTATGCCAGATGTAATTTGTCAAGCGCAATATTGTTCAGTACCTGGAAGACGCATCACAGATGCATTATTGCTGATGAGAGAACTTTTTGATATACAAAATGAAAATAAGAAAAGTGATCAAAACATAGGCTATTTAGTTAGTCTGGATCAGGCTAAAGCCTTTGACGAGGTTTCCCATACATATTTATGGGAATGTTTAACTGCTTATGGGCTACCTGAAACTTTTGTTCAGTGGATTAAACTATGTTATGTTCTTGCTAATGTAAAGCCATGTGATAATGGGTGGATAGGGTCTAGGCATCAGATTTTGAAAGGGGTACGTCAGGGATGCCCACTTAGCCCCCTTTTATATGTATTTTCATTGGACCCTTTATTAAGATTATTGAGTAGGTCTCCCAGAATTAAAAAAATAGAGGGGGGTTTTGGTGCCTTTCCTAAATTATTGGCTTATACAGATGATCTCTGCTTATTTTTAAAAGATGGTAAATTGATAGTAGCAGCTTCTGATTTGATAAATGGGGGAGGGAAGATAACGGGGGCATGAATAAATTTAGTTAGTTAAAACCTTTATTTTTATACAGGAATTCAGATGGAGAAACATCACATCATTAGGACAAAGTCCTATTTTCAAGATGGTCCTGTTAGTAAAACTTTAAGTAAAACTCACTGTTTACGCATAGGTGGGTTCCCCGTAGACTATGAAGTAGTAGGTGGTTTACCTGTAGATAGGGTTCCTTGTTGGATTTTAGGAATTTATTTTGGGGGTACTAACATGGCAGAATATAACTGGCAACAAGCTTTGGTTAGAGGGAATAAATTAGTGGTAAATTGGAATAAAGGGAAATGTCTAAATTGAAAAGGGTTTATTTAATCAAAACTTTTTTGCTTCCAGTTTTTTTGTTCTAAGTTATGATTTCTATTGCCCAGAACTCTGGAAACTAAGCTGATGGGTTGTTTTTTTTTTTGTAGCTTTTCGGGTAGCCATTTAAATCTGATTAGACGGAATGTTCTATATTTAATAATGAAAAAAGGAGGTGTAAAAATGGTTAATCCAGTTTTATTTTTCTTTACAGTTTTTTTTATATAGTAATGTGGTACCATTAATTAAAGGAGAGATTAATTGCTGCAGTGGCCTAATAAATAGGCAAGTGTCAGGAGTTTTGTCTGAGTGGAGCTCTGGTTCTTTTTTGCATAAAACAAGAGATGCCCGAGACTGGCATTTAAATGGGAAGCAGTATTTGACAAAATTAAAACGTGGCAGATAGACTGGACGTTTGCAAAAACAGTTACAAGGAAAGCTTTATATTTAGATGTACTCCAGAGATGTTTTGGTGAATCACCCCTTTTGAATTTCACGGTGGTTCATCAGCAAGATATTTCAGACTATATTACAGATGTTAGAATACCTAAGCATATCTGGGATACTGTACGGTTGGGTATTCACAACAGGGTGAATGTTCGAAGCAATCAAAAGCACAAAAGTCTTCAGGAAAGATATTGTCCAAGGGAGGGCTGTATGAAGGTATTGGAAACTATGTTACATCTTTATTTTTTTTTGCCCTTATGCAGTGAAATTTTGGGATGTGGTAAAAAACAGGTGGAAAAATAAGATTCTAGTTCCTCTGACTAGACAGTTACTTTTTTATGGTATTACTAACATATCTATGGCTAAATATAGTCTTAGTACATTAAGGATAATAAATGGCCATTTTCTCTACTGGTTATGGATTAGTAGATGTAGATTATTATTACAGCAACAATGGATCTCTCCTGAAGAATTATTCTATATGGAAATTTTTGATTTACACCATTTACAACATATAGAAGCTTTGCATTTCAGTTCTATTCAGTGGATTAAATTATGGAGTGGGTATGATTTGCTTTGAAAGCTGTTTAGAATTTAGGTATGAATAAAGTAGATTATCAATACAGTATTTTTGTTTTGACATGGAGTAAGGGTGGATTTAAGTTGTTTATATTGATTAAAATGTGTTCCTTATGTTTGAGGCTTTGGCATGAATTAATATTGATTTGTATAAATTTGTTAAAAAAGTTTTGATTATTGTATGAATTAATACTTATTTATATTTTGTATCTATTGATTGGTATATATGTTTTATGATGAATTTGTTTTGATTTTAATAAAAAAAATTCCCCTACTCTTTTCAGGAAGTGCCATAGGATCTTTAACATCCACCTGAACTACCACCAATCCAGGCAGATGGGACCTCAGTTTAACGTCTCATCCAAAAGATGTTTCCCTGGTAGATAGTTTGTATGAAGCCAACAGAATATTGGCTACTGGTGAGGAGACTTTTTTTTTTTTTTTTTGGACATTCGTCATTGAAGATTGGAAACGGAGGGATATTCTGTTCCAGCTCAAGCTCTAATCCATGACTGCTTCACTAGCACTAGCTGCTGCATGCGAGCTGAAGATGATGGGAAAATTAACCGAGGCTACCAGGAACCGCCCACTCATATAGGAGCAGGATGATGATGTCATGTGTGGGCGGCCCTCGAGAAAAAGACTGCTAGATAAGAGCTGCCGTGCACCACAGCGCCCTCTGGCGATGACCCACATGTATTACTTGCTGCAAGAGATTATCCCCGTGGAAGATCTATGGTTAGGGGTGAATAACCTGTATTTCTAGCAATGTGGATTCAGTTTACAATCCACACTCTTAGTAGACTCTAAGAAGTCCTCCGGGAGGAGGGGGCAGGGTGCACACATTTATCTGCTGCACAAAAACTGGAGGACTGAGGACCCAGAAGCAGCATCCTGATGATTTATCATGCCGATTCTGTAACAGCAGATGAAGGCGTGTGCTATGTTCCAGGCTGCAGCCCTAAATATCTCCGCAATGGGAATATCCCTGGAAGCAGTCACTGAGGCAGCAGTATGTTTAGAGGAAAGAGCCTTAAGCAACTTGGGCGATTCAGTACCTGTCAAACTATAGAAGAGGTAGTTGCAGGATGCAATCCACCTGGCAATCACCCGCTTTGCTGCCAGGTGTGGCTTCAGCGTAAAAGTCACAAACAGCTGGTGAGCCCAAGACCAAACTCCAGCCGTGCGCTCCTTGTAATAAGACAGCACCCTCCACAGGTGCAAGGTATGAAGCCTGCAATCGGCCTCTAAAGTTGGACTGGTAATGTATACTGGTAAGTTAATCACCTGGTTAAGGTGAAACTCCAATATGAACTTCAGGTCATAGCGAAGGAGAACCTTGCCCTTGTTATGACCAGGGATGAGATTCCACTGAGAGCGCTTGGAGCTCACCAATCCTTAAGGCTGACATTATGGTCACCAAGAAAGCAGTCCTCTACGACAGATGTGACATCTCACACCTGTGCACCGGCTCAAATGGCTTGCCCATAAGCAATGCCAACACCAGTAGTAGGTCCCATGGAGGCGGAGATTCACACACCAGGGAGGACAAGTAATCCACACATTTGAAAAGTACCTGACCACCTTCTCCTCTGCCACCATCGGCATACCAGCCCATGCCTGGCATGGTGAGATGGTTGCCAGGTGCACCTTAAGGGTGTCACTTGCGGTTCCAACTCAGAGAGGGACCATAGGTAGTGAAGGATGCTTGCATTGGGGCAAGTAAGGGGATCAAGCTCTTTAGCCTGGCACCAGACTGAGAACCTCTTCTACTTAAATGCACAGCATTTATAGGTTGACTCTTTACAGGATTCCTCTACAACTTGGAGGACATCTTCTGAAAGGCTCAGGGCCTGGAGCTTCAGCCGCTCAGGAGCCAGGCTGATAGGTGCAGGGATTGAAGGTGTGGGTGCAGAACCTTCTCCTATTGTCTCGTCAGCAGATCCAGGCATAGCAGCAAACAGATCCACCACAGGGGTGCCCCAAATAGGAGAACAGGTAGTTTGTCACCTCCTGATGCAGGGACTACATGTGCAATATCTTTCCTACACAGCTGAGTGTGTCCACTGACTGCTTTCTCTCATGACATGAATTGCATGGAGATCTGCACCCAACCTGTGCACAAGTGTCCAGGTTTGAAGAGCCCTTTGACCCAATGGATAGGCATGTGTCCCACCCTGTCTGCTCAGGTAAAGTATGCTAGCTGAGTTGTCCATCTGGACCTGAACAACCCGACTCTGAATCAACTGCGCGAATGCCATCAGATACAGACACACTGTATAGAGCTCCAGCAGGCTGATGTAGTGATGGGACTCCTGGGGTGACCAGAACCCATGGGTTCTGTGGTCTCCCAGGTGTACTCCCCACCTCACCAGAGTTGCATCCGTAATGAGCGCGATGAATGGTTCTGGGCAGACAAACAGGATTCCTTCCTCTAGATGCTGTGGGGTTAGCCACCATTGGATGGCTCCCATACTGGCTGCTCCAGGTGACCTAGGCGTTGGGATCACTGCTGGCCCAACTTCCACTGCAGGTATCACATCCACCAGCGAGCCCAATGGATCATGCTGATGAAGGATGCCATGTACCCCAGGCAGCAGCTGCTAGAAGTCCCTGGCAGGACGCAAGCACCCAATCTGAAATGATCAGGTAAAAGAGGTAACATTCAACGCCCAGTCTGCTGGAAGGCAAGCCTTGGCCTGCAGAGAGTCTAATTCTGCCCTGATGAACTTGATCACCTGGGAAGGAATCAGCTCCGACTTGGCTGGGTTGATCAGAAAACCCAAATACTGACAGGTCTGAAGGGCCAGATCCCTGGGCCTCTCCACAACCTCTTTGAACGAACTGGCTATCAGCCAGTCATCCAGAAACGGATACACCCTGACATCACAGTGCCTCAGGAAGGACACCAGCACTGCCAAGCACATGGTGAAGACCCTGGGTGCAGAGGACAGGCCAAAGGGAATGACCTGGGACTGATATAGGATGCCCTCTGCATGGAACTGAAGGAACCAGCAATGGGACGACCAGACTGGGATGTGGAAAAACACATTCTGGAGGTCCAGGGCGCGGAAATGAAAATTATGTACCTACCATAATTCTTGCTCTTCCTGTGTATCTTAACCATTCATCACTGTTGGGTGTCTGCTGGAGACAGGCACCAAGCAGGAGACTTTTTGAGGAGAAACAGGAGGGGGGCCGCACACGTTGACACCACCCGAGGGGCAGTATTATAGTCCTGCGGATTGGACAGTACTGACCATTGGATCTTCCTCCACCTCAGTTCAGTGCATTGGAGACAGAGGAAATAAGTAAAAGAGAAAGTATTGGCAGGGTAAGGAGCCCAAGGACAGTAAAGGAAAGGAGAAACTGAAAAAGAGTACGCCGACAAGAAGACAGGTAAAGAGAAAAGGGGGGCCTGAGGGTTGTGGGCCAGGAGGCCCCAGTCCCTGAGCAACCAAGGGAGGTGAAGAAAGAGAGGAAGGTAGAGAGATAATCTAGGTATGGGCACGAACCCTGGCCAGAAATGATATACCCTGGAGGGTCTAAGCACATAAAATTTACCAAGAAACGTAGAAGAAATGCTGCAAAGAAGTTGCGCAGTTGTGCCCCAATGACAATGAGGCATAGCCCAGGCTACCTAGAGGCTGAGTGAAAATGTCGAGAAAACCAAGAATTGGTTGCACCACCAGAATTTGGAGGGAGGCCACCCCCAGCCTCAATCCCATCTATTTTTTAGGAGGTATCACAGTTCTCACCCCCCAAAACTCCAAGGTTTGAGGAGAAGGGGGGAGGGAAGAAAAGCGACACTCCAGAACACACCCTCCTAAGGGTGGGAAGAAAGGGCAAGGGCATCCTGGGAAGCCCGAGGTGCCACTCCCAGACTGGGAAAAACCTTTCTGAGCAGGCCTTTCAAGGAGTCCAGAAGAGATGGGGCTCCTCTGGAGAATGTAAGAAATAAACCCCGAAGGGTTCGACATTCGCCTGAACCCGACCACCAACCCTCCCGTCAGGAGTAGAGAAAACTCTAGGGGTGTGGGGGGGGGCAGGGAAAGAGGGAGGTGGCACATCTAAGGGACTGAGGCCTTGAGAGGGGAAGGTGGGAGGGATTCAGTGATGAATGGTAAAGATACACAGGAAGGTCAAGAATTATGGTTGGTATGTAATTTTCATGTTTTACCTGTGTCAATCTTCACCATTCATTACTGTTGGGTGAGTACGAGCACCCCGAAGGGGACCCAATAACCCTGAGGGAAGAACATCCCTCAGTCCCCCGGGGGAAAACAGTGGGAAGGGGGACCCTCCACTAGCTGGTTAAATGCTGGGACTGGTCAGAGTGGGATGGGGTCTCCTAGACCTCGGGGGAAGGACGGCGCCCCTGAAGCTCTGGTCTTGCCCTGCGGGAAAAAAAGATGGGTCCTCTGGAAGGAAGAGGCCAGTAACCTGCACCAGGCCAATGGTGACAACCTCGACAGGCGAAGCCATGCCGTCTGCCTATGCAGATTGCTGTCCCTGCAAGCTGTGAAGTGACCTCACTGGCGTCGTACGATGCCCTTGATTGGTGCCTCACCAACTCCAGGCCTATAATGGAGGGGGCTATGGCTTGCCGGGTAGCCTCCAAATCAGGCAGCGATGCTAAAGTTTGACCTAAAATCGCCCACAGGTGCCTGCTGTAGGTGCACGTGATGTGAAATAATTGCTAACAGGTTCCACGCTGAAGAGAAAACTTTGCCCCATCCGATCCAACTCTCGAGAGTCAGTCTCAGGGGGCATGTCGCAGACTGGGCGATGAAGCCTGAAAGGGGTGTCCAGCCGCGTCAGCCCAGAAGGTGGATGACACAGGGCACCTGGAGACCTCCGGGCTGTGCAATACCACCTGCAGCAGTCCATAGGGGTTGGTTCCAGGGAATATGAACGCTGCCAGGCACTGTACGACGCTTGCTGGAAGGGAACCAGCCAGGATGGGACCACCAAATGGTGTGCCCCATATTCGACTAGAAAGGCCTGCGTCGCACGCTCGGTATTGTCCCTTGCGTAACGGGAGATGTGAAAGTCCCTGACCAACCTCGACAGGAAGCGCTGATACTGGGCTTGATCAGTGTCTGAGGACAGGTGGATGGAAGGCTCCTCTTCCTCAGTGGAGGAGGTCGAGGAACTTGATGAGTCAGACTCTGGCTGCGGTGGGGGAACTGGTCGGAAGACCTGCTCGTCTATGGCCCTAACGTATTGAGGGAAAGCCGCAGTCTGAGACCTGAACTGATCCCAGGTCAAAGGCCCCAGAGGATCAACGTGGCCTGGGAGAAGGGGAGCTGGGCGCAGAAGCACGGGCAAGCAGAATCACAGGAGAGCCTGGCACGAGGGGAAAACCACAGGTCTGTAGATTCACCGTCCTATCCTGAAAATCAAAATGGTGAGGGCTTAACCCTGTAGGGTGAGCTACCCTACGAGGGGACTGGTGCCGTATGGATCCAGAAGGGTGGACCACAACCCCACCCAGCGAGACCTCCATGGGAGAAAACGAGGGGAGGACAAAGGGCTCAGCACTATGGCTCCTTCCCTGACCCCGGGGGGGTCATGGAAGTGTGCCATGGTCCCATGCCCCTTAACCTCAACCCTGAGTACTCCGAGGAAACTCTCTTCCTCGACCCCTGTGCCAAAGGCTCCCTTGACTCCAAGGGTCCCCCCGGGAAGGGCCACATAAGGAAGGCATTCGATCTTAATACTGAGAGGAGGAATGGCACCAGGAACGGCAGCCACTCCCTCACTCAGGAACCTGATCGTTACCTCAGCAACAGCAGGACCGCCAGGCCGCAGCTGGCCCCGAGCCACCACTGGCTGGAGGATCAGCACCAGCCGAAGTCGCCTGAGCTGCTGTAGGGGACACCTGGGGAGACACAAGGGTGCTAGGTCATGGGGACCCCTCTGATTCGGAAGAATCAGGCAGTTATTCCAGATCCACCTCAGAATCATCTGCCTCCGAGGAGGAGAAAATTATGAAGGGCTTCGGCTCAGCGGCCCCAAGGGATCCCCCAGTCACGGCGCTGCCTCGTACCCCTCATGGCGCTGCCCCGATCTCCGGCGCCATGGAGGAACATTCCACACCAGGACCCGCAGCCATGGGCTGCGACAACGGGGGAGCCTGCACCTCCGAGGAGGTGACTGTCAAGGTGGTGCTCAGGCCGGCCCAGACAGGCGAACTGGACCTCCAGCACCGCAGTAGGAACCTCCTCTACAGTGAAGCTAGAAGAGGAGACCCCTCTTCCTGGACCACGTATAAGAGCTAGGAAGGGATCAGAGGTAGGGCAGAGAGTCCTGAGCTTGGACCGGTGCAAGCGACACCACCCCCCAAAAGTCTGCGGGGCCCTGTCGACTTTTAATGCACGGTGCTCTAAAACTTGATGGTCCATTGAGAAGCAGGCATCGCAGGAATCCATGTCGTGCTGGGGTCCAAAACAGGAGAGGCATACATCATATCAGTCAGTCACGGAAATCTGTCAGCCACAGGGACACCGATGCATAGGGGGCCGACTTGTTTTTTTTAAGAACGCTTTTTGTCCCTACGACCAGACATGATGTAATGGCAACAAAATCCAAAAACAAGCAAAGACTCTACGCCGCACAAAAATAAATGGAAATATCTTACCGGTCTGGAGCAGTGTCGAGTAGCAGAACCGAGGTGGAGCCAAAGGCTGAACGGCGTTGAACTGTGGCTTCATTAAAAACTAGGCAGCGATGAGTCTCAAGCGGCTGAAGGAGCTGTCTCAACGATGGGAGAAGCAGAACTGAGGTGGAGGAGGATCCAATGACTGTTACTGGCCAACTCTCGAGCGCCCCATAACATGTTGGTCACGTGGGCGGTGCCAATGGTGCTGGCCCCCCCACCAAAAAAATAAAGTCTCTTGCTTGGTGCCTGTCTTCAGCAGGCACTCAACAGTGATGAATGGTGAAGACTGACACAGGTAAGATCCACGTGTTCTGCTCTAGAGACAGTATGATCTGATTCAGAGTGACCATCTCGAATTTTTGCTTCTGCATGAACTGGTTCAGTTCATGCAGATCCTCAATGGGACTCCAGTTCCCCATCCATTCTGGGCCCATGAAGTACACAGACACATATGCCCTAGAGGTCAGGCCATCTGTAACACAAGCTACAGCCATGTGCTCTAGGTGCTGTGCAATGTCAGTCTGTAGCACAGACGTGTTCCCCTGAAGCCCTGGACTCCCGAGGAGCTCGAAGTCAGTACTACAGAAGAGCGTCAAAATCCAGAGGCAACCTTCTGCCCACCACTTGTAAACCCATCTGTCTGAGGTAAGGGATGACTACTGTCACAAGAAGTGACACAACCGACCCTCGACCGGGAGCTGGGACAGGAACTGGACGGGAGGGGAGGGGGAATGGCACCCCAAAATCCATTACAGAGCAGCCCTTGAGGAAGATCTAGCCACACGGGCCAAGGAGACACCACCATTACCTCTGCCCCCGGCCACCAATCTTGGGCTCTGGATGCCAGTACTGGAAAGACCCCTACTGGGGCTGCTGCTGAGGTGATTGTGTCTAAAAGGACTGAAACTGAAAGGCCTTCTTTTTAGACTTTTGAGCTTGCTGGTCCTTCTGGGATAAAGTCATAGAATCAATGGTGGCACTGGAATTGTCAATACGTGTGGGATGTCCTTCCACTCCAGGGCCAAAGTGGCTGGTACCCAAGAAGGGGACACTGGCCAACTTATGCTATGCATCTGTCATGAAGGTCAGACTACGTGTACTTATGGTCATTTTCTGCTGTCATTGTCTTCACTTCTACAAAAGTCTTAACCAGGCTCTGCGACCCAATCTGACAGCCATAGCCATGGCACGAGCACAAGAGTCACCCATGGCTGTCTGGAGCTGGTGTTTAGTCGATGACTGAGCCTGGTCTCTGATGATTTTACCTGGAAGCTGTTTATCAGCTAGAAGAAGGGGAGGACAGAGAATGGCCAAAAAATATACCATTATGACGTGTAAGTGGCCCAATGGAGACATAGTGATTTGGCAGTGTACACTTTTTTAGCTGTGTAGTCAATTTTCTTGGACTCTGTCTGGAAGTTTGTCAATGTCACCGTCCCCTTGGCCTCCTGATCTATGGAAGGCAGTATCTCGAAACTAAGCCCTCCACAGATGGGTGGCCAGAAAACCCATGTGTTGGGACTGAGTACTTATGTATCCTACAGGTTGAGGGTGCTGGGCAAGATGGATGCTGCCAAAGCTCCAGAGCTGGTCCCAAAATGTCTTCAGCCACGGAAAAGGCAACACCCCGGGGATTCGTCCCTGACTAGTATGTCAGTAAATGGGTACTTAGCCTGTTTCAGAACTAACTCTATGGGAACCTTCATGGATTCTAACATAAGTCGGACCACAGCTCCAAAGGACACCAGCCTGCGGTCAGCTTTTCAACTGATTCATGGTCGAAGGTACGAGGCCACCGACGACCCGCCTTTGGAGTTGGAAGATTCCTTAAAGACAGTCCTTGACCGTTTTCCACCATGGACCACCCTAGTATCCTCATCCAGGGTGATCTCCACCATAAACCAGCCTGGAAAGTCAGCAGTGGAGCGAGACTCCTTGGTTGGGGCGTAGAAACAAAGGCTGCAGTGGCGATGGATCCATTAACAGTGGAGGAAAGCAGATATTGGGGTCTACTAAGTGATATGGATCAGTGTGGGAATGAGCGGCGAAGGCCAATGAACTGAAGGTCCAGGGGCAGAGTCCTACCACTCCCAGCCATGGTTCAATGTTACCAGACAAGCTCCTCATAGCATTGATGCATCTTACGTCAATACCTCTCCCCTGAAGATGAAGAGGTAAAGGATCATCGAGGGCCATGCCTCCCCTTTGAGTGGGATTGAGAACGAGAACAGCACCTCGACCGCTGTTCTAAGGGTCAACATCAACAGGAGTCCTCCAGTGGGTTAGTATAAGCCACCTGCTTTGTCAAGTAACCAAAAGTGGCTTCAGAGGCAAGACCTCCAGTGGAGACTATTCTAAAGGCAACTTGGCTGAGGTGCTGACTGGGCCTCATCCTGCTGAGTGAGGACCAGGAGCACTAGGGACTGGAAAATCAACACATCTAACTCCTCTGATAGCTGTTGAGGTTGACAAGTCCGACGGGGTTCCTGGGGGGTCCTTGACTGACCCTTCAACCGTAGGGAGCTCAACCAGAGCTGAGCAGTTTGGGGAATCAAAGAAAACGAAAAGAGCGTGATCTTTCCTGGTCCCATGAACCATGATGGTGCTTCTACTGGTGTTTTTTGCTGTGGTGAAAAGGGATGTCCCTGAGGGTCAGGAAGGTCATACATATTTCCCTGAATTCATTAGACAATGACTCTCCAATGCTAGCTCCAGCCCGGAACAGTGTTGAGACTTGACAAGGAACTCACTACAGCTGCTGCCACCTCTTCTTCCATGACTGCATGTTGAGCAGGTGACCCGGCCACTGCCAAGGCCTTTTTGTAGTCTTTCGGCTGTCTGAGGGCCAGCATGACCTTACGATCTTTGAAGGACACTGGCAGCATGGGCCAGCAAAAACTGCATTTCTCAAGCATCATGTTGATCGCCCAGGCAGTATAAATACGTGTTGTGCGGATCCGTGGCTGACACTTTCTGTCTACAATGAGTGCAGAATTTAAACCCAGTTTCTTCCTCTCCATTGTCGATCAGGAAGCAGAGCCAGATGACACAGGAGCTCCTTTAATGTTGAATACAGACAAAGATTTGCCTGAAAATGCCCTTGAAAATCCTTCCAAGGTGCACAGCTGCAAAGCAGGAGATCTGTCCCTTCCAGCAGAAAGAAAGATCTTACACCAAAGGGCGGAGCCAGAGGACATACCATTTGGGTGGTGGAGAGTGTCTAGCTTAAAGACTTCCGATGACTCGGCTGTCTCCAGAAGAACTGTCAGAGTGTGGGCAGTGAACTGAATCCACATTAATAGAAATATTATTACACTCAGGCAGCAGTTAATACCAGAGGCCTGCTCTCATAATATGTAGTAAACTGTAAAAACAAAAATGTTCTTTAAGGAAGAACTTGACAAATGCCATGCCACAGGCAGTTATTGAATACTACCAATGTGTAGTGGGAGGATAGACTACATGGGTCTCTGGACCTTCTTCAACCTTACAGACTGCAGCACTGTAATGTTTACTGTAAAACTCATCAATTAAATATGATGTATATATATTTTTAAATGCCATGGCGTGGTATTAGAAAGCACAATACTCAAGCCCAGAGGAAAGAATACTACCAAATTGAATATGTGTACCTAAAATACTGTGTTTGCAGCTTCAGATATAGCACTTTCAAAAGAAAAACAAAAGGCACTATTAGATACTCAAGAATACACCATCTCCATGCTTTAGGCAACCTCAAAAACTAAGCTCAGTCTGAAAACATAAAATAGCATAACTTTCTCCCCCTCCCCCACCTAGAGGAATACAGAGGCAGACACAAATTACACTGTTTCTGTATTAAATCCAAAGCGTAATTGAGTCTGTCAAAATCACTGGAGAACACTAGCAGCCGCTGTAGTTTTCAACTGAATGCCAAGGTCAGCTGCCAATTAAAGGAAAATTACTCAATGCTCTAAGTCCTTTACTACCATAATGGCTAATTAAACTAGTCTGACCTCCATTTTGGTAGCAGAAGGGATCCAGAAATGCTGCGTTAGGCAAATGCTATGCATGACCGTTTCCTGACTGCATTTAAGCGAAAACTTACGGTCTGAAGGGACTTAAATACATGATGAAACACCAGGATCCCACCCACTATTTCCTTGAATAGCCACTGCAAACAGCTGAGGTCTAGCACAAGTCACCACCTGGCACGTATTGATGTGTATTTGTTTTACAAGGGGAAAGCGCTCCATTGAGCAATTTGTACTTGCAAGGAGGTCCTGGTTAGGACAGGCAACAATACAATAGGTGAAAAGCAATAATGTTACCGGTGTTTTTTCTTCTGTATCATGCAGAATAAAAAAGTATGTGATTAAATTTTTGCCACCCCGGCAACTAGTGTCCTCACAGCTGCATCATTCCTCCGGCCAGGAGGGAGGCCGAGAGGCCTTGTCCACAGCACACCTTAATGCCACTCCTAGGTCAGCTGGCAAGGGAGGAGGGTGGCTGCAGAAATACTGGAGGGCCAGTGCCCTCCCTCCCCAAGAGTGAAGCAGTTCACTTACGAGGCAACAAGCTTGGTCCCCTGGCAGCACAACTGTGGTAGTCACATGCACACCAGATGTCCCAGCCTGTAGCACTACGCACTGCCACCACCTCACTGGGACAGTCTTTCATGAGGAATCTGTACTGCTTTCTCACAGCAAATGACATAGCTTACCTTGCCTCCAACAGGAATGATTCTAGACTCCTCTCTGATTGTGGTGAGATAAAGCATTCTTGATTATACCAATTAACCAATGATCGCTTTACAAAACACTTCAAGATTTTCACCACAGGTAATTCTGTCCTGTAGTTGCTACCCAATTGTGATTGCCACATACCACCTCTCATGCTGACAAATCTGATGTGTAAAACCCCTCTAACAATGAGATCACAGGTTCCTAGCTCACAAAGCAGACCAGCAGGAGGTGGCTCAGAGGAGTGATCACGAAAACGACAAACAATCCACACTGTAACAGAGAAGAGTTGCCAAAAAAACAAAACAAACAAAAAAAAAACAACTTTTTTTTACTGTGCTTTCTGCTGAACTAAACTGGTAGTTTTTTGCAACTCTGCTCTTTCTTCTGTTAGTATTGGCGTTTCTGTGGTTTCTTCTGTAACTATGGGCACTGCTTTGGGATCCAGATACACCTTGCCATTAGATGGCAGTGTTGTACTGCCAAGCTTTACCTTGCTTTCAGGCAAATCTATCGGCCCTAGGTCCCCAACTGGCTGTCCCCACCATAGACAACCGATGCTGAAGTTTTACTGGGCAGCAAAGTACCTGTTGCTGCTGTGGTTGAAGCTGTGATAATAATGAGTCCATCATATCTCCCCCAACAGGAGATGGCGGATTATCGTCTTCATTCACAGAACTTCTTCGTGCATCTTGATTGCTGTCAACAAACATGTTCAGAAAGGTCTGCAGACAAAAGAGTACAATAAAAACATTTGCTATACAAATGCCAGCATTCATATTCCTTTTTCAATTGCAGCCCTACAGTTTCTAAGGGCTTTGTGTAAGTACACTCACTGTACTTAGTACTTTAGCCCTCCCTCTCCAAAGAACAAATGCATTGCGCTGGCAATGCACTGGCCCTCCTCTAGCCACATATGGGCAAGACTTGAAGTCATCTCTAAATCTGCATCTCCTATGTGGCACTGCAACTTTGATGAGCCACTGGTCTGACCTAAGGAGAAAAGATTAATAAAAATTAGGAAGCAATGGGATAAAATCCATTTCAGGTTGTTCTTTACCTAATTTTTAATTTATTTATTAGGTACAGCTCGTTTCCAGAGGCACTGGGGGTGGGGTGGGGTGGGAATATATATTAAAACGATACAGTGCAATAAAGTACAACTAGTAGTTAAACGGCATATGTCAGGTGAGCAACTTGAGAACAGTGCAACTCAGAAGTCCTGCAGTAGGGACAAATGTGCCTCGTATGAATCAATAATACAAAGAAGTAAAAAGTGAAAGTGCTTGCAAAACAGATAAAAAGAAATTCTTTACCTGTCTCTAGTGAAGAAGTTACCAGCATTCTTTGCCAGGGACGGTCAAAGAATTTACTACTACCCCAAAAAAAATCTTTTCTGCTGCTATCACACAAGTACTAACCTTCAAGCCTGGTGCTGGATAGAATCCCTCTACTATCTTGCTGTTGTCAAACAGACTGTAGGCTCCATCACGGATTGCAACAACCCCACGGCTCCGGCAGTAAATATCTATGCAGTACATGTTGCGAAAGGCCAGCCTTATGTGAGTTGGTGACTGAGGCAGTATCGAAAAGCACTGATAGGCGGTGTTCGTCCGCTGTGTGAGGCCCAGCATTGGTACTGTCGGGAGTTTGTTAATGGCATTGAGTGGAGCCTGTGTATCATACAACACCTAAAAGGGAAAACGAAAAACAAACATTATGGGGAACAAGAAAATAAATTATCCTGCTCACTGGACTGTGGACAGCAGAGGTAAAGAGCTGGTGATGCATCAGGGAAAATATTGAAAAACAATACTTTGAAGAAGAATCAGTATTTATATAGCACTTCATACACACACTGTATCCTAAAGCACTTTACAAGCAATGACAGAATAGCAGTGAAATGAAAGTAAGTAGCGGCAGCCACTTAGCACATGGACACCCACATACCACCTTGGACAACTGCATGAATGGGTTTTACGGGAAAGGAGATGTTTGCCAGGACACCAGGGAAAATTCCATACTCCTGTGAAATGTGTCTTAAGTTCTTTTACATCCAGCTAGACAACCACGGGGACAGCAACAGAGATGGGCAGAAGGGACCTCAGTTTAACTTCCCATCTGAAAGATGGCACGTCCCAATAGTACAGCATCCCCCAGTACTGCACTTGGGTGCCAGCATTTCCCCATATCTCAACTCCTGCTCCTGCCCCACCCACCTCCTGTACCCCCCTTACCCCTGCCTCCTACCCCCTCGATCTCCTACCTCCACTTCTCCCCATCGACCCCCTTGTCTTGCTCATAGCTCAAGTCTTTGTACTGGTTATTACATGTCTGTAAGTCAGTGACTTTATGTTTGTAACTAAAAATGATGACTGTTGCACACGCTGACGTGGAACCTTTGTAAAAGAGCCTTGGCTCAAAGGTATTGTAATCCTAGATTGAAATAAAAAAAATAAAATAAATAAATTTAGGTACGAGCCCAATCCCAGTGTGGGAGAAGAGACCACAACCTTTTGACCCAGAGATGGATGTGCTACCAACAGGGCCATGCTGACACCTGTTTAACACACGATTTAGCTTGTATTTTCTTTTTTTTTTTTTTTTATAATGCTAGATGTCCTGGTCTTTTCCTCTTAGTGTCAGTCCAGAATTCTGATATGTTTTGACCTTTTATTTGTTTCTTGAAAAATGCTGCCTTTGTAACTACTCGGAATCCCTTTCTCCTCAGCAGTTGTTCTCTCTGGATACTGCCTGAACATTCTATGACATTAGTGACATCATTCTAGACCATCAGGTCTCACACTTTGTGATAGTGAGCATCCCCCAAGTCATGGAAAACATTCTGAGCCTGCCTCAAGTGTGGAATACATCTTCGGCCTTCCGATTAAAAAAATATATTTTGCAAAGTACACCAGGAATAAAGTGAGACTAACAAAGCTGAGTATATCTCTTTTATTCAACTTATTATTCTCCCCCCAGCCCCACACCCCAGGTTATCCTTGTCATTTCACTTTTCTGACTCTTGGTCCCTTATTGCTCTGTTTTCCCTCTGTCTGGAACAACCATCCTAGCCACCTTCAACGCTTCTCCTATTACCCTGTTGCTAAGCAACTTCCTCTACCCTTATCTCAGGTCACACCTGAAAACTAGGGCTGGCTCAGAGTGCTGTTCCCAGTCACCAGTCTACATATAAATTAATACCTACAGTACAAACAAGCCTTGACTCAGTGTGCCATTCCCAGTGACCAATTTGCATATAAATACAAACCCAGAAACAAACTTTGGCTCGGTGGGATTTTCCTGGTCACCAGTTTTTGTGCAAGTAATATAATTCACCTACCACTATACAAATTTAGTTTGCTTCATTCCTTCACACACAAAAATCCAAAATTTAAATACTGCATATTCTCAAACTTGACTTGACCTCCCCTGGGAAAGTCTGGGGCCTCCCTTGGGAGGCTGGCCTCACCATCTGAGAACCACTGCTCAGATGAATGACATGGAATGGTGTCACATATAACAGGGAATGCCTTAGGAATATGAAAAGCAACAGCAGTAGCTGATGAGGAGAGCTGACCTCTAAGTATATCCGAGGTCATCCCAAAGCTACGTTATTTATTTATCAAAAGCTGGTCAAAGCATATCAGTATACATAACTGGTATGGAAAGGAAAATGGTATGGGTCAGTTAACTAAAAATCATTTCCTATCACTTTAAAAAAAAAATATCCTGTTTTCATGCCAATGACCTCAGTAACAAGGCAAGGCAATTTTTATTTATAAAAGGCACCCATTCCCAGAGGCTCTGGGTGCCTAACAAACATCAATAAAACAGAACAAACAATTAAATATGATAAAAAAAAAAGAAAAATACAGTTTATAATTCAGCATCATAAAAGAAAGCAACAGGTTTGCTGAAATCATGGACTGGACATCGAAAATAACCTCAGCAATCTGTGAAGACCAAGCTAAAGAGGTGGGCCTTCAGCCTTTGCTTAAACACCCTGATCAAGGGAGCCTCCCAGACTGCAGATGGAAGCGAGTTCCACAGGGTCTGTCCAGAGATACTAAAAGCATGATCTCCCGATATCCTGAGCCGAACCCTGGGAATGTCCAGGAGGCCCCTCGAAGAGGAGCGGAGGGAGCGAGCAGAGGTCGCCGGTGTCAGGAGCTCTGACAGGTAACCAGGACCCAGTCCATATAGGGCCTTATAGGTGAGTAAAACCCACCTTGAAAAGGACCCTCCACCTGACCAACAGCCAATGCAGAGCATGCAGGACCAGGGTTACATGACTGGACCAAGAAAGGCCCGTCAGCAACCAGGCTGCTGCGATCTGCACCAGCTGCAGTCTGCGGAGGGTCCCTTCCATGACCCTGAAGTACAGAGAGTTACAGTAGTCAAACCTAGAGGTAACAAAGGCGTGTACCAGTTCAGCAAATCCTCAAGCAGAACAAGGGGCTTAATCTTGGCGATGTTCCACAAGTGGTAAAAAACACTTTTGACTACAGATGACACCTGATCTTGAAAAGTCAATCTGATGTCCAGGATCACGCACCCTCAGGGAAGCCATCAACGGGATAGAGCCCAGAACAAATAAAAGGGAGCAGAAATACAATTAAAGAGAAATATGAGCTGAACTGTGTCTAAATATAATCTTTTTCAAAGTTCTCCTGGAGACATCGGCTGCTCTTTGAAGGATACTTTTTATATTTTTCATTTCAAGCTATGTGGTATATGGTGATCTGAATATACTTCTCGTGACGCTTTGCATTACTGAGGTATGTCTTATTCTGTAATTCTTTGAAAAGTACAGTTATGTAAGAACTTACCATAACAGTAGATCTTTGAGAAGAGCTCCTGCAGCAGGTTACACCATAAAGACTATACTGCCAGGCACTAGGACTCCACGGAAAACTTCTAGCCAGCAGTACCCAGCTGGGGCCCACCCCTTCTGTCAGTCCACCCACCCACGTCACCCTCTGTATAAAGGGGGACGGTCCCCAGCCCCACCTCAGTTCACCTGCCAGAGACTCGGAGATTACTTAGCAGGAGAGATTTGAGGCAGGTGCTGAAACAAATCCCAGAAGGAGAAACTTAATAGGGGGATGGAGGGAGGGAAAATAGCGCCTGCTGCAGGAGCTCTTCTCAAAGATCTACTGTTACGGTAAGTTCTTACGTAACTGTACTATCTTACTTCAAATACGAGCTTCTGCAGCAGGTTACACCATAAGGACTGAGTCCCAAGCAGTGTCCCCAAAGGGAAGAAGAAAAAAGGGAGGCGGGGTAAAAACTCCTGAATTATTTAATTAATCATTTAAGAAATTAGGCCTTGGAGCACAGTTAGGCCAAATCCTGCTCTCTTTCTGCAAGCAATATCCAGGGTGTAGTGCTTAACAAAAGTATGCACAGAGTTTCATGCTGCGGCAACGCACATGTCTGCTGTTAAAACATTTTTCATGGCTGAGAAGGATGCAGCCACCCCCCTTGTTGAATGTCCCTTAACCGGTCCCGGTAAGGTTTTTTCATACTTGCTGTAGATGAAGGTAATGCAGTTTGTCAACCATTTAGACATGGTTTGCCTTGCAACTGGTTTCCCCAGAACCCTGTGGGTCAGAAGGAACTAGAAGGGGGACAGGATCAGATCTACAGTACAGTAGCTTCTTCTTCTTGTTTTTACATTGTTTCTTGTGGATTCTACTTGGTAGAAAGTTATTTCTTTCCTTTCTTACTACTAAGGGGCTAGCAGGGTATTGTTTGGGGCGGTTGGAATTTTGAAACCTGTTTTGGTAGCTATAAGTGGGCTCGTTGTTTGATGATTCACTGTGTGGCAGGCTGCATTTGCAGAGGCCTGTTTCTTCTGTTTTAGAATATAATTGGTGTGATTTAACTGGATCTGTTTCTTTGAATTGAAGACCTATATCTTCCAATTCCAAGCCTATTTTGATGTGGTGTTGGTGAAGCTGTTTGAATTGGAGTCCTGTTTCTTTGGGTAGCAAACCTATTTGGAGGGCTTTGAGTAGAATTGTGAGTCATTGTTGCTGGCTTCACTCGCTGCAAAGTTTTATGCAGAGTGGGGGAAGGGTGCTAATGGTCTGACCAGAGGCCTCAGCTACCTGATTGTTTCTGGAAGACTTGGGCTGGTCCCACCTCCCAAACCCCTCACTTCCCACCCACCCCTGGTCTCATGATTTCCTTGGTACCAGGGGTTCTGACATCACTTCCTCAAAACGGGCAAGGGATATGCACCTGTCATAGCAGAAGCAGACATCCAGGAAAGGAACAGCAGAACTTGAAAAGGTGACTGCTATCTCAGTGGAAGGGAAGTAAATGCAAAAATAGCTTTCATTATTACTTCTTTGCATTGATATTGCATTGGGGAAAGGAAGAGTAGGAGTTTGAAGAAGGTTGTGCAATGGCTACTTAAAGTCTATTTTTGAGTGTGGATAGGAAGGATAGGAATATAAAAAGCAGTTGCTCAATATATCTAAACGTGTATGCAACAAAGGGGGTAAGGGAAATAAAGAAAAGAATGTTTTGCACTGATGGGTGGGAAGGGGGAGACTTGGGGGAGTGTTTGGTATCCTGCATCTGGAAGGGTGGGGGGTCGCTGATGGGCAACAACAGCAATGGGTAGGGTGGTAGGCTGCAACAACTGCGGTGCACCAATCTTTCTAAACATTGCCTGGAGTGTGGGAGGATGTTTAGTGTGCAACCACATTGAAAAACTTAGAAAGGAGATCGAGGGTCTGCAGGAGGAACTAAGACAGGCAAGGCAGATTGGGGGTGGGTTTAGCCCAATACTGGAGGGAGGAAGAATGGGAGATGAGGGAAGGCGATTTAAGCCAACAATGGTGAGGAGAGGGTCAGAAGAAGGGAAGCAGAGACAAAGGGGCCCAGGCCAGGAAGAATGATTGCCGGGGAAACCAGATCAGGAGACAAAAGTCAAATGGAAGGAGGAGATAGGGACTTGTGAGGGGAGGTGAAGAAGTGGCAAAGGTCATGGAGTGGAAAGGAGAGAACAGGTTACTATGCAGGGAGAGGGAGCGGGCATTTATGAAGGGTCTTCAGAAAATAGTTTTGCACTACTAGAGAGGAAAAAGGTGGAGGAGGGAAATGAGGAAATTAGAGGAGAATTGATAAATGCCTGGACCAAACTGGAGCTGGGGAAATTCTGCTGGGAGAACTGCAACAGGGTAAAAGGGGGAAATAATGTGCAGGAGGAAGAAGAGGAGCTGGAAATGAGAGAGGGAGATGAATGGAAGCAAGCAGGGAGTAAGAGGGGTGGAATCTTAGTGCTGGGGGACTCAATACTAAGAGGAGTCAGGTGGGGTAGCAAGGAGGAGAGGCATAGTTGCATTTGGGTGGAGGCCATGCCAGGAATGACAGCAGAAAGGGTGGGACAATCTGTTCTGAAATATGCTAGAAGGCGTAGGGACAAGCCTCATTTAATTATACATCTTGAGACAAATGACCTGGCTGACAAGACGGAAGATATAGTCCAGAGGAGGTTTGAGGAACTAGCACAATTATGTGAGGGAGCAGGAAGATCAGTAACTTTTTCAGAGATACTTTCAGTGCCAAAGGCAAACACAGCAAGAAAGCTGAGAATAGAGGAATTTAATGGATGGCTAAGAACCTGGTGTTGTGCTAAAGGGTATGGGCTGTTGGGGGGTGGGGAGGGACCTGGGGAGGACAAGTAGTCTCTATGCCAAGGACAGACTACACTTGAGTGAGGAGGGAAAGAAAGTGTTGAAACAGAGGATGGAGAAGTACTTAGAGGAAGTTGGGAATTTAAACTAGGAGTGGGAGCTGGCAATTGGGGAAGAGATATGCAGAGACCACAGGTTGGGAAACCATATGAGCTAACCCCCCTTAACAGTGACAAAGGACACATGGCAAGTACTATTGGTGGTGCTAGAAAAGGGGGGCAGGATGGGAGGGGGGAAAAGGGTGGAAGGTGGTTATCCTTAATGCTAGGAGCCTTGGGAGGAAAACTGCAGAGTTACAGGTTCTCATGGCAGAGGGGAGGTGGACATTGCAGCCATCACAGAGAACATGGGCCACCCAATGCAATGACTGGGACCTGTCTGTACCAGGTACAGGTTATTTCGTAGGGACAGGGTGATTGGGAAGGGGTGGCACTATATGTGAAGGAAGGACTGAACTGTGTAAGGGAGGAAGGGAGGAGGGTAGTACGGAGTCACTTTGGATGCAAATCCAGGATTTCAAGAATAGGATTCTTAGAATGGGAGTGGTGTACAGGCCACCATCTCAGACGGAGGAGTTAGACAGGGAACTAGCGGGACAGATCAGGAGGACCTCCGAGAAGGGTAGTGTGGGGGACTTCAACATGCCAGGAGTGGACTGGAGTACCCCAACAACCAGGAACAGAAGGGAGCAGGTACTGCTTGATGCCTTCCAGGACAGCTTCCTGCTGCAAATGGTCAGTGAACCAACCAGGTTAGGGAATATCCTTGACCTTGTGCTGGCAAATGGGGACTTTGTGAGAGAACTTACAGTGGAGGACCGCTGTCAGGGAGTGACCACCACTCAGTATGGCTGACATTGGATATGGGCAAGGAAGGAGGAATCTGGCACAAGAGTGCTGGACTTAGGAGGGCCGACTTTGGGAGGATGGGGAAGTGGTAAAAGGGTACCTGGCCAGAATTCAATCTAGTATGGACACTAACCAGAGATGGGAGCTCATAAAGCTGGGGATAGTGGAGGCAACCAAAAACCTGCTGCAAAGCCCAGAGCAAGAAGGCTAGGGCTAAGAAACCGAGCTGGTTGAGCAAGGAGGTCATGGAAAAGGTAAGGAAGAAAAGAGCTGCCTTTAGGAAGTACAAGAAAACAAGGAGGGGGGAGGACAGTGAGGAGTACTTGACAGAATCGAAGGAGGTGACAAGGGCAGCCAAAGCATCTACGGAACTCAGGCTAGCACAAGGCAGTAAGAAGGGGGAGAAGGACTTCTTTAAGTACATCAGGGAGAAAAGGAGCTGTAAGGACCACATAGTAAGGATTAGGAAGGAGGGGGGTTGGGTGGAAGCAGGGTGCGATAAGGCAGAAGCACTAAATGAGTACTTCTGCTCAGTATTTACTAAAGAGAAGAGTGGGGTGACACCCAAGGTGGAAGAAATGGCAGAAGCAGGGGGGGAAGGGGTGACAGATGGGGAAATCATGGAGGGCAGAGTTCGAGAGGGTTTGAAGGCACTGAGGGTGGACAAGGCACCAGGCCCAGATGGCATCCACCCCAGGGTACTGAAGGAGCTGGCAGAAGTCCTTGCAGGACCTTGGCAGACCTATTTAATGCCTCACTACATTGGGTGTGTACCTCAGGACCGGAGGATGGCTCATGTGGTGCCCCTCCACAAGAGTGGCCTCAAGGATGAACCGAGAACTACAGACCAGTGAGCCTCCACATCCACCGTGGGTAAGCTAATGGAGACTATCCTGAAGGAGAGGCTGGTGGCCCTCCTAGAGGCCAAAGGACTACAGGACAGCAGGCAGCATGGCTACATACGTGGCAGATCCTGCCAAACCAACCTGGTCGAGTTCTATGACTGGGTAACTAGGCAACTGGACAGGGCCATGCAGTGGATGTCCTGTATCTGGACTTCAGTAAGGCATTGGGCTCGGTGCATGGAAGGCTGGGAAGGGAAGTTAGTAGGCACGGGTCGGGTGCAAAGCTGGTGAGATGGGTAGGAAACTGGCTTCAGGGAAGGCAACAGAGGGTGGTGGTGGGTGGGGAGCTCTCACACCCAAGGGCAGTGACGAGCGGTGTTCCACAGGGCTCTGTGTTGGGACCATTGTTGTTTGGGATATTCATTGAGGACATATCATGGGACATTAAGAGCAAGATCAGTCTGTTTGCTGATGATACCAAGGTATGCGCGGTGGTGGATGACCTAGGGGGATGGTAGGTGTTGCAGGATGATCTGGCAAAGCTTGAAACCTGGTTAGACACCTGGCAACTGGAGTTTAATGCCAAACAGTGCAAGGTGCTGCATTTTGGGATGAAGAACCCAAGGAGGAGTTACCAGCTGGGGGGAGTGCAGCTAGCCCAGACAGAGGAGGAGAAGGATCTGGGTGTGCTCATTACAGGGTCAATGAACAACTCAGCACAATGTAGGAAGGCAGCTGCAAAGGCCAACAAAATGCTGGGTTGTATTGCAAGGGGTATATCCTCGAGGAGGGAGGTGGTGATTCTGCCACTGTATAGGTCATTAGTTAGACCACACCTGAGTACTGTGTGCAGTACTGGCACCCGATCTGAAGAGGGACATTAAGTTACTGGAGGGGTGCAGCTGAGGGTGACAAAAGATGATCAAGGGGCTAGGGGACTTATCATACGAGAGGAGGTTGAAGGAGTTGAACATGTACTCACTGGAGGAGAGGAGGGCAGGGGTGACATGATTGAAACCTTTAAATACATGAAAGGAATAAACAAGATGGGTACAGAGGGGCTGTTCAAAGTAAGGAAGGGGAGGGCCACCAGGGGCCATGATATGAGACTGGAGGAAGGAAGGTTCGGGAGGGAGGGAGATGAGGAGACACTGTTTTACAGAGAGGGTGGTGGCTGGGTGGAATGCGTTACCTGCAGAAGTGGTATCCAGTAGAACAGTGGACTGCTTCAAAAGGGGATGAGACAGGACAAGGGGGAGGGTTAATGACGGGGAAGGGTGGAAGGGAGGGGCAGCTGCAGAATAAGGGGTTCTAGCTGCACATTCGAGCAGACTTGATAGACCTCTAGGCCTTTATCTGCTGGCAAATTTGGTATGTTCGTAAAGGACACAAACAACTGATCCAATAGCCAGATCGATTTTGTATGGCTCAAATAGTAACGGAGGATCCTGTGTATGTCTAGAGTGTGAAGGAGGACCTCCCCCCCAATTCGAATACTCAGGATAGTAAACTGGAAGGGAAATGTCTTGATTCAAAGTTAACTCAGACACCACCTTTGGAAGAAACTTAGGGTTAGTGCGCAGAGATACCCTGTCTCTGTGAAAAATTAAATAAGGTTCTTTACACATCAATGCTTGCAGCTCGGAAACCCTCCGAGCTGAAGAGATGGCAACTAAAAATAATGCTTTCCAACAGAGAAAACATAGGTTGTAATCTGTAGCCAGTTCGAAGGGAGGCAATGTCAATTTCTCTAGAACAAAAAGGAGGTCCCATGGGGGGGGGGGGGAGAGACAGGATCCCCAATGGGAGGCTTCATATGAAGCATGCCCCGAAGGAATGTATGGGCAAGGTCCAGTTCAGCATGATTCCTACCCTCCACAGGTGCGGAATAAGCAGAAATGGTAGAGGGATGCACCTTTATGGAAGAGAATCTCAGCCCCGCTTCTGAAAGCGATAGATATTCCAGGACTGACTTCACCAAGCAAGACAGTGGGTCCCAGGAACGTGCAGCTGCCCAGATACAGAAGTGTTTCCATTTCATGGCATACGTGGCCCTTGTAGAAGGTTTTCTTGCTTCTGTGAGGACTTTGGCCACCCTTTGTGAAACTTCATGCCTGGAAATGGCTAAGTCTGCAGGAGCCATGCATGAAGGTACAGAGACCGAAGGTCCGGGTGGATTAACGTGCCCATGTCTTGAGATAGCAAGTTGGGTAAAACTGGTAACTGAAATGGAGGTTCCACTGCTAACTGCTGTAAAAAAGGGAACCATATCTGACATGGCCAGAAAGGAACTACCAAGATTATTGTGGCACCATCTGTCTGTAGTTTGAGCAACACCCTCTGTTGAAGGGGAAAGGCGTAAAGGAACTTGCCTGTCCAGCAGAGGGATGATGCATCTCGCCAGAAAACACCATGCCCGGGATCTAGCGAGCAGAAATTGGGCAGTTTTGCATGTGCATGAGGATGCGAAGAGGTCCAGCTCTGGACATCCCCATTTTCCGAAGAGGTCGTCCACCACTTCTTGAAGCAGCTCCCACTCGTGATTTCTGGATCGCAAGTGGCTGAGCTCATCTGCCAGGATGTTTTGGACTCCTGGAACATGAACCACTGTTAGTCCGTGTTCTAGGGCCCAGTACCACACTCTCATGATTTCTCTGCACAGAGTGTAGAAGTGCGTCCCCCCCGCTTGTTGATATAAAAGACCACTGACATATTGTTGGTCTGGAGAAGCAGGAAGCCCTGGGAAAGGTGAATCAAAGTCTTGCGTGGCACACAGAATCGCCCTCATCTCTAAGATGTTGATGTGCAGGGATACTTCTATGTCTGACCATGTGCCCGGAGTATGATGATTCTGAAAATGAGCTCCCCATCCTAGACCCGATGCATCTGTGGTGAGGATCTGGCTCGGTGAGTCTGTTTGGAACGGAACTCCTGAATCCAATTTGGGTGAAGTCAGCCACCATGACAGTGTTTGCTGGACAGCCCTTGATACCTTTATCGAGTGCTTGAGATCTTCAGACGTCTGGTCCCATTGCACCCTTAGGTTCCACTGAGGAACTCTTATATGAAAGCGTGCCAGGGGTACCGTGGGTACGGCCGCAGCGAAATGTCTTAGGAGCTGCAGCATGGTTCTTGCCGTGACTATGTCATTGAGGCACAGGTCAGGAAGCACAGGAAAAACCAGGAGCAGTTGTAGAATTCACTAAAAACATTTATTTATTTGTTTAACCAGGAGTGGCACACTAAGCTGAAAGCTTGTTTACAGGTACAACCTGGGAGCACAGGGAAGTTAAGTGACTTGCTCAGGGTCACACAATATGCAAGTGAGGGCTGTGGGATTCAAACCTAGGTCTCCCAGGTTTGCCGCTCAGAGTCTTAAACCTCTGCGCTATACTGCCTCCCGATTTACAGCAGCAGTAGCATAAAAAAATAAACTTGTTCAGAATAACTATGTACAGAGGAGAAAAACAGTTTTAGTTCGGTCTCTGTGTCCCTTTTTCTTCTAATGTCTCTTGCAGTTGCAGCTTAGTTCTTATAAGTCCTTTCAACCCCCATCCTTAGCAAGCATCCTGTTTTTGTAAATATCAGGCAGGAGCTACTAGAACACAGCGTGCTTCTTGAGTTGAGGCCCCCCTTTTGCACAGCTTTTGCAAAAGGCTTAAAAACTGAACTCTGGTAACCTCTAGCTTCAACAGTTTTTGCAGTCATCTCAAATTATAATTATATACATTTCCACAGTAATGCTATATATTTTCCAAACACAAGGGATCCCAATATCAGTTACATTCCCATACAATGATTTGCATATATTTTTATATCAGCAGATCTAGATATGCAAGGGAGAAAAACAGACAGCAAGAGAAAACTGAGAGACAGGGAGAGGCAAAGAACTGCGAGCCGGCCCGGTTGATCAAGTCCAAAGTCCCACAGGAAAATTTGGTTGCACCATCAGAGAAGAATACAAAAGGAAAAATTCTTGCATTTTAACACTTTCTCCATAACAAATGGGACAGGGTCCTAGTCTACCCTGTCACAGACTAGACTGGCTGAAGCTACTCTGGAGGTCTGGTCTCTCAGTTGAGTGGTCCTGTTGGTGGGTGAAAGGCTCTTCCCTGCTGCATATCCAGGATGGCCCCTATTTACTGTAGACGTTGACAGGGCCAAAGACAGGACTTTGGGAGACTGACTGTTATCCCCAGCTGTTGGAACATATGAAACATGTCTGAGAGGGTGTGGATTAACTGTGACCTGGTGCGGGCAGTTAGGAGCCAATCGTCTAGGTAAGGGTAGACGAAATTACCCTGTCTGCGAAGAGCACCTGCCACTACTGCTAGGTATTTGGTGAACATCCTCGGAGCCGAGGAGAGACCGAAAGGCAAAGCCTGGAATTGGTAATGGTTCCCTTGAAAGGTGAACCGAAGACACCTTTTGTGAGCTGAAAACACTGATATGTGCAAGTATGCATCTTGCATTTCTAGACAGCATAGCCAATCCCCTTGGCGCAGCATAGGTATCAGTCCTAGTAAGGTTACCATTCTGAACCTTTTGTATTCAATGTACTGGTTCAGGTGACTCAAGTCTAATATGGGTCAAGTCCCCAGTCTTCTTGGGAACCAAGAAAAAATGGGAGTAACACCCGGTTCCTAGTTGGGGGACAGGCTTGATTGATCATTTTGAGAGCAAGGTCTGGATTTCTTCCCTGATGAGGGCTATGTGGGTGGGAGGATATCGAGAGGGGGCTGGAGATTTGTCTGGAGAAAGTTCGGTAAACTCCAGCGTATAACCCTTCTTGATAATGCCCTACACCCATAAGTTTGTTGTAATATTGGTCCACCTATCTAGGTAGAGAGAAAACTAACACTCTACTGCTTCTCCCATCAACTCTGCTGGAGGAGGGGGCTGGCAGAAAGTCATGCGTGTGCGCCTGGGGTGACCAGCGAAGGCTGGGAGGATTTTGGATTCCTAGGTCCACTGTTCCCTGCTGGTTGGGACGGAGCCTTTCTCTTGAAAGGGCCTCGGGGCTGTTGGTTTCTCTGTCTGTTGGCACCCTGGCACTGAAAGGGCTTGCGCTTAGGTTGCAGAGGGTCCGACTGGTACATGTGGTGAACGGACTGGTCCGCTTTGCCAGAGTCTTGCAGTTGTTATATTTTTTTTTTTTTTTTAACTTTCAATCTTTATTAAATTTTTTTATAAAACTAAACACATTCTAATGGGTATAAAAAGTATTTACAGAAATAAATATATAGAGGGAAATAAAAAACAGAAAAAACATAACACATTATATTGTGCACATACATCATATGAGATGAAACTATTTCATTTCCTGTAATGAATAGATGCTAGTACTTGATAGTTAATCCGTCTATGTCAGAACCATGCAAGATGTATTATCTAGTGAGAGTAAATGAGACCTCCTCCAAATCGCTAAGGTATAAAGTCAGTGTGGAAAGACATGATATACAAGACCCATTTTCTCCATTGAATTTCAAAAGTCTCTTGCGACTTATTAATTAAGGCTGTGAGTTTCTCCATCCTATATATTTCAATCATCAGATGATGCCATTGCTCTAGAGTAGGGGGGGAGCAAGAAAACCATCTTTTAGTGATGGCTTTTTTGGCAGCTAAGAGGACAGATTCAACATTTTCCTGGAGGGGACATCCAATATGTCCGTAGGGATAAGGCCAAATAGGAAAAGTTGAGGATCCAGAACTAAGTTTGGAGATATTATTTGATGGAGAGCCTTATTAAGCTGTGCAAAGAAAGGCTGAAGGGCCGTACATGACCAAAAAATATGTCCCAAGGTGGCAGGAGAGAAACCACACTGTCTCCAACAAACGGCCCTGGTTTGCTTCAGATACTTCTGAGTTACCGCAGGGGCTCTGACGTATCTAACAGTACATTTCCATGAAAAGTCTTTCCATGCCCCAGAGCTAACACCCTTTTGCATAATCCGCAGGGAGCTGAGCCAGACCGAGCAAGGCAGTTGCACCCTCAGGTCCCTTTCCCAGGCCATCCTAATCTTATCTAATGGCTTGTTTTGCATTTTACAGAGAGCCCTATACAGAATGGAAATCAAGTGAGAGGGGGCAGATCCCCCATCTAACGCTGTGACCAAAATAAGCAGTAGGTCTGCCGGGGGAGTATTCTCCCAATGCAACTTCCCCAGTGCGTTTAGAAAGTTCCTAGTCTGGAAATATCTAAATCTTTCATTGTAAGCAATGTTATACTTTTGTGTCAATTCTGCTAGGGAGAGGATCTTGCCCTCGGGCGCAAAATGGTACACTAAATGCAAGCCCCTCTTGAGCCATTTGGTAAAGCCCTTATCCATTTTGCCTGGAAGGAAAGCATCAAGGTAAGGAAGGGAGAACAGAGCAGGTCTACAGGGTCTGAACTCTCTATCTGCTATAGTTTTTTGCCAGCATTTGAGTGCCGTCTGGGTGTAAGGGTTAGCTATAGTTTCTATCTTGAACTTAGGGGGGGAGGATAATAGGGCATTATAGATATCTTTAAGCTCCGCTTCCTGTAGTTCCACCGATTTCCAGCAAAAGATATGTATGTGTTATCAAGCCAGTAAAGAGGAATTCTCAGCTGGCAGGCATAGTAATACAGCTTAAAGTCTGGCAGGGAGAGACCCCCTGAAAGTCTGGGGAGTTTTAACACTGATAAATTGATACAAGGTTTCTGATTAGCCCAGATAAACGCCGAAATTTTCCTCTGCAAGGTTCTGAAGAAAACATCTGGGATAGGCACAGGCAGGGTTTGGGCTAAGTATAGAAAGCGAGGTAGGGTCACCATTCTGATTGACTCTATCCGCTGGCTGAGGGACAGAGGGAGGACCCGCCATCTCTCTAAGTCCAAAGCAGTCCTGGATAAGAAGGGAAGGTAGTTTAGCGCAAAAAGATCACATCCTGGGGTTCCAATACGAACTCCAAGGTATTCAATGTTGTTTAGGTGCCATTTAAAATTATAAGCCTGTCTCAAATCCTCCTTGGGGACAAAGTTCCAGGCCAAGACCTCAGTTTTATTTTCATTAATTTTATAGCCCGAAATAGCACCAAACTTTCCCAAAATGTCCCATAGATGAGAGAGAGAGCATGCTCTGGGTCCGAGAGATGTATTAAAAGATCATCTGCATACAGAGCCAGTTTATGCTCATCCGTATGGATCCGTATTCCTGTCAGCTCATCTCTCTGTCTCAGGACCTGAGCCAATGGCTCTAAATATATCGCAAATAAAAGAGGGGAAAGGGGGCAGCCCTGTCTGGTGCCTCGGGAGAGAGATATGGGATAGAAGAAGGAGCCATTTAACTTAATGTAAGCCTTAGGGTGAAAATACATAGCTTTTATTGAATTTATGACCGGTTGGGGAATTTCAATCCTACTCAGCACTTCCCACAGAAAAGGCCATTCGACATGGTCAAATGCCTTCTCTGCATCGAGAGAGAGGAGGAGGAAACTATATCCATTGACCCTAACCCTCTGCAACAGGTGTAGGGTTCTTTTTATGTTGTCCTGTGTCTGACGTCCAGGAACAAAACCCGTCTGGTCTAGGTCTATTATCTCCGGGAGAAATGCTTGAAATCTTTTGGCTACTATAGATGCAAATAGCTTATAATCAATGTTAAGAACCGAAATGGGTCTATAGGAGGAGCAGGTGGTCTTATCCCTGCCAGGCTTCAAGATGCTAGATATGTACGCATATCGCCATGAATCAGGAGTGGGATCCCCCTATTGAGTAGCCTTGCACGCTTCAAGCAGGATAGGGGATAGGTCCGCCCGAAAGGCTTTGTAAAACTCTCCAGTATAGCCATCAGGGCCGGGACTCTTATTGGATTTAAGAGCTGACAGTGCATGCTCCAGTTCTGTTTTAGAAATTGGGCTTTCCAGAGATTGCTGCTGAGCTAAGGATAATTTAGGAAGGTTAAGATTCTCCATAAAGGCTTTGTATGCTTGGGGGTTTTCAGAGTGTTCAGAATCATAGAGGCTAGTGTAGTGTCTTTGAAAGGCCTGCTCAATCTCACTAGGGAGGGTGACCACTTTTTTTAAAACCGGGTCCCTTATTTGGCCAATGTTAGATCTGGCTTTATGATGTCTGAGCCTGTGAGCTAACAGGCGGGTAGCTCTGGGGCCTCCCTCGTAATATTTTTGTTTGAGGAGCTGTAAGGCTTGCTCAGTTTGTATATCCAGAATCCCCTGAATCTGTTGTTTAGTGGCTTGTATGAGGGGGAAAGCCCCTACGTCCCCAGCTGCATGTTGAGCCTGGAGATCCTGCAATTGGCTCTGCAGTTTATCTAATCTCTGGCGCTGCTGTTTTTTATGATGAGCAGCATATTTAATTATTTCTCCCCTTAAAACCGCCTTGAGGGTGTCCCACAAGATTCCCTTCCTCGTATCCTGGCTGCTATTATCTTCTAATATCCGTTTTATTTGGTGTTGTACAGTACCCCTGAACTCCTCATTATTAAGTAAGAAATTGTTAAATTTCCAAAGGGAGTTATTTCTTTCCCTATTCCAGATCATGTTCAAGGTTAAGATCGAGTGATCTGATAATACAGTGGGGGACTGTGTACAGCTCTGCATTCTATATAGGTGTTCTTTAGAAACATGTATATAGTCAATGCGGGTATACACTCTATGGGTGCCAAATAGTGCGTATATTCCCTCTTATTAGGATTTTGGTTTGGCCAGATATCAATCCAATGCGCCTCAGTAAGGAATGTCTGCATTGTACGGTGTGCAGGGGATTTCTTAAATGGCCTTTTAGAAGAAGTATCAAGGCAGGAGGTGGGTAAGTTATGATCTCCTCCCATAACTAAAACCCCCTTACTCCTCTCTAAGACTTTCTGTAACAACAGTTTTCTGGCAGCAGATCCCTCCCCAGGAGGAACATATATAGAGGCAAGGGTGAGCTCCTGCTCCTGAAACCTACCCACAGCAATGGCAAGACGGCCCTCAGGGTCAGTATAAGAGTTTGTTAATTGAAAGGGAACACCCTTGGGGATCAAAACAGCAGCTCCTCTCCTTTTCCCCCTGCCATATACAGAAGCCACAATTGTAGCAAAACCATATTTGGCTAGTTTTTGATGTTCTTGTTTATTTAGGTGGGTTTCCTGTAGCAATAGGAAAGAGGGCTTTAGCTTTTTAAGAGAGGAAATCACCCTATACCATTTGATGGGGTTATTTAACCCATTAACGTTATGCGAACATATCTTAACCCTGGGGACATCATCCATTGCCAGAGGATAGAAACATTAACTGCCCCTGTAGACATAATAAAACCGTTATATCAATACCCTGGGAATTACCAAGTGCTGTCACCGATAGAGGTCGGTTCAAGGACAATACCCAGAGTGTAACTTCACATTGGTAAGACAGACCAAACAGAGTAATTAGCACCTTAGATATACTGGTTCTGAAGAAACCTATTAGTATGTGCACAAGGGGAAAAAGTAAATAATAATTAATTACATTAACCAGTAACATAACCAACCTATATACATTTGCACTTCCATAAGTGGAGGGCGTATAAACTACCCCTCTAGAAAAAAAGGGCCACGCCCTGAGTACAGAAATGTGCCCTTTGGGAGGAATTGTGACCCTCAGAAAGGTCAGACCTCCCCAACCCCTGTGAAATGCGGGATTGAATAGTTGGGACGAAAAACCAATGAGGATAGCTATCAGGGCTATTAGCGGTCGAAAGACCTGTGTGTGTGCCCTGAGTAGGCATAGTCGAGATCGCTGCATGTGGTGTTATTTGCCTTCCCACATAGCCTGCAGCAATAGGAATTTAATTTCTGGCTGTCAGCGCTCAGCATGTGGTACATCCGGTTCTGATTTGAATATCAGACGGAGAAATTCCCCCAGAAAGCCGCCTCGGGCTAGGCGTGTTTTAAACAATTTGGAAACAAAAAAAAAAAGGGGGACTACAGTTCTTCTGCTTGTACAGCCAGCAACATGGAGAAGAAAGAAAAGTCCCCTGAGATATAGCCAGTCCTCAGCACATGTTCCTGGTAAGCAAACAGCAGAGATTTACTTGAACCTAATGAGCCAGTAAGTGAACAAAAACGACCTCAGGTGTCCAAATTTTGCTGTTCTGTTCCTGAGTCCATCGCATGGGGAAGTCTGGACCCGATGTATTGTTTGAGATGCTGTAGAGAATGGAATCTTCCCCGCCTGTCTGTGTCTCTGCGAGCATCAGCGTGGTCATGCCATCGAGACCGGGGGGGACGTTTCTGCTGGTGCACCTGACTCACCGGGTTGAAACTCCAGCCTCTTTTCTTTAGTTCCAGGGAGATTTCTTCCGGGCACGAGTATACTGCTGTTCCAGACTCCCAGAAGACCCGAAGCCTGGCAGGGTATGGTGTCTGAAATTTAATACCCTTTTCTCTTAATAGCTTTAAAATTGGTGCATAGGTCATCCTTCGCCTCATAATATCGGTAGGGTAATCATTGTCAAACAGTAACCTGGCTGAGTTATAGGTAACATTTTTTAGAGCCCAGGCTGTTCTCAGGATCTGTTCCTTGTCCCTAAAACTGGAGAGCTTCAGCACTACTGATCGAGGTCTTGCTGTGGAATCTGTGGGTCTTCTTGTCAGGGCCCTGTGTGCTCTTTCTATTTTGAACTGGAATGTGGGAGGGAGAGACAGGACATCCTTTAGCATGTCGGACAGAAAATCCTCCATCTTGCCTGTCTCCGATCCCTCCAGGAGGCCGTAAATATGGAGATTATCCCTCCGAGACCTGGCTTCAAGGTCGGTGATTTTATCTTTAATAACTTCATATTGATCCACCAAGTAGTCAACAGCTGTGTGGAGCCGGTGTGTTTCCTCGGCAACCTCACCCGATGCTTGCTCTGAACGGTCCATTCTTTCTTCTACCTCCGAGAGGCGATTCTGAAGTAGCACAAATTCCTTCTTATTCTCAGCTCGAAATGCTTTTATTTCAGAAAGCAGTGTTTGAAAGCAGGATAAATAAGCTTTCTGTTTCTCTGTCCATGTAGGGGTCTTGGTCGCCCGCCATGCTACTCGCAGGGGAGACGCTGCGGCTGTCATTAGGTCTCATCTTGAATCTGGATGCATCGGGCTTCTGGGGGAGTCTTCCAGAGCGCGGGTTTGTTTTGTTTTTACTCCCCATCATATCTTGATTTCCTAGACTAATTTTGAAAGTCGCTATGGCAGATTGGGGGAGAGACAGTTGGTAGGCTATGTAGGAGCTTTCTCTCTATGCTGCCATTCCTGATGGTGACGTCACCGGAAGTCCCTCGCAGTTGTTATATTTTGTACCTCCTCTCTGAAAAGGACAGACCCGTGGAATGGGGCATTAAGGATAGAATCCTGGAGGTCCTGCCCAAAACCGGATACTCTCAGCCAGGAGTGGTGACAGAGACATACCTCAGTGGCCGCTGCTCTGGCTGCTGTGTCCGCTGAATCATAGGATGCCCTCAACATGAATTTTCCTATGTCCAGGCCAAACTGAAGAACGTCCAAAAGCTCAGTGCGTGATGGGTTATCTGGCTGCTTCTGGGCCAACTCGATGGCTTTCTTCCATAAAGATTTTTGGTATAGCACCATGTGGCCCAAAAAATTTAGGGACCGTATGGAGCATGTGGAAGAAGCATCAACTCTCTTACCAAACTGGTCTAATTTCTTAGATTCCTTGTAGGGGTCTGTGAGCTCATATGTTTAGGTTGCTTTGTTCTGCCGTGAGCTGCGGTCAGGACTATGGAGTCTGCCCTAGGATTTTCTCCCAAAAAGGGCTCTGCCTTGGGAGGCTTGTAGTCTGTCTGCCTCCTTGGGGATAGCTGAAAAAGAGGAAGGGTGGTCCTATGCCAGCCTGGTTAGGTCCTGAAAAGGAGGGACCAGAGGGGGAATTACCAAGGGTCTCAGGTCACTCATTCCCAAAAAGGTATGAAGCCTTTTCCTCTCTGGGTTCAATTCCTCAGTGTTACATTGATTTAAGAATTGGATGTGGCGCATCATATCCATAAATGTCGGGTCATCTGGCGGGGGGGGGGACCTGGGTGAATAGCGGGGACCCCCTGGCTCAGGACAGTAACCTCTATAAGAGGAGTCTGAGGAGTGAAGGTGGCTTCTTGAGGAGGTAGATGAGGCTGACCTCGAGCGCTTACACCCACGCCAGAGTCTGCTCCTGTCGTCTGAGGAAGATGACCTGGAGGAGGAGTGGTGGTGTCTGCCCCTACGCCTGGTAAGCTCTGAGTCCGATCTTCTTGGAGTCAGGCTCCTGGGTGTGTGTGTGTGTGTGGAGACTGTGGCTGGGAGTCTAGGACTGGTCCTTTGCCCGGGACCGGTGTACGGGGTTGTGGAGGAGGGAGGTCATCCTTTTTTAATAAATCTCCCTTTACTGTGTTCCATTACGAAGTGAAGAGTTTCCCAACGCCAGCCAGGGGGACCATCGACACTTGCGGTGGTGCCACACCACTGGTGTCTGCGGGAGTATCAGTAGGGTTGCTTGGTCCTGGAGTCTCATGATGAGGTACATGAGGACCTGGTGGAGTAGCAAGATCTGTCATCTGGTAGCTTGTCGTCAGGTTCCCTGATGTCAGGTCATTGGGTATCAAGGGGGTCTGATCTGGCAACTTGTCGACGGGTGGCCTGTTGTCAGGCTGTTGAACGGTCTGAGCTGACGTCGGCTTCTGAGGCGGTGGCTCCACAGGCGTCTGACTTGTGGTGGTTGCGGACGTCTTGGTACTTGATGCCTTACCCTGTGACATCTGCCACTGGTCCTTCCGTTTGTCGGAAGACCATTCGTCCAGGACTTGCATCAGAGTCTTAAGTTTTATTTGCCGACTTGTCCCTGGGAAAGCGTTCCCTAGAGGGGGAATGCTCCCGGCATCTGTGTCTGTCATCTGAAACCAATGATGAGCTGGATGATGAAGACGCCTGAACCTTATCAGTAGAAGTCTCTGTCTTAAGCCCCGAGGACTGCTGGAAGGGCCTATGGGTGAGAGATGAACCCGAGGGTCCTTGCCTCGAAGAGCTGCCACCTGCTGAGGGGGTAAGGGCGGGAGCTTTCGTCAACGGCAGGCTGGAGGAAGTTAGGCCTGATGGAGGGGCTGAGTCCTCTCTCTCTCCCCAGATAGCGAACTAGAGTGCTTCTCTTTGCAAAGAGACTTGGATCTGGACTCTGACCTACTGTGCTCCTTTTCCCACTGTTGGTGCTTCCCTCCCGAGTGTTTCTCCCTGTGGAAAGTCAGCAACCGGGAGGCTGAGGAGCTAGCCTTCGACAGATGTTGAAGGGCGGCAAGCTGCTGCTCCATGATGTAGGCCTAAAGAGTCTTGCAGCGGCAGGTTCAGATTCGTTGGTTGAATTTGCCACAGTCCGGGCAGGCTTTAACATCTTTATCAGGCCCCAAATACAAGAGGCACTGAGAATGATTGGCTTTTGCAGGAATCTGCCGCCCGTATGGACGTTTGGATTTCCGTTGTGAAGTTGAAGAAGCCGGAGACGACATAAACTAAGCGTAATACTGATACTTTATGAAAAAAATAAAAAACGACCATGTTTGACTGAAGAAAATGGCGGTCAACAGATGCAATGAGGCTTCTGAGGGGCCGAAGCTCACAGGTCGACAGTGGGAAAAGAACTGAGGCGGGCTGGGGAATGCCCCCTTTATATAGAGGGTGATGTCGGTGGGTGGACTGATGTAAGGGGTTGGGCCCCAGCTGGGTACTACTGGCTAGAAGTTTACCGTGGAGTCCTAGTGCCTGGTGGCATGGTCTTTATGGTGTAGCCTGCTGCAGGAGCTCATACTTGAAGTAAGATCTTGCCTTTACTGTCAATGCATTTCCAGGGTTACTGCTGCTTTTGCACTGAAGTTCTTTTTCTTTTTAGATTACTTTTTTATTTTGGGCTCACCATGACCCAAACCAGTAAGAGCACCATATGGCTAGTTTCCCCTCCTGTGCTGAGACACACATAAAGCACACTGATGAGTCCTGTAAAATATATCCAAACACACCCAGCTGAATTGGCAATATGCAGAAGAGAAAGCCTGTTGTGGATACACACAAAAAAAGCTGCCAATAGTATGAAGGCAAGGCATTACACTGCCACCTGGAGAACAGAGAACAGGGTTCACATGTAAGTCAATAATGCCACTCTTGGCCTCCCCCCCCCCCCCGCGACAGTCCACTGGGTAGTATGCTGCATGCCCACGCTGGTGACCACAGTTCAGAAGCGGACTCAGGAGCTGGCTGGGCATGCAGGGGGTGGGACAAAACAGGTAGACAGGTGGCCAATGGCCACTAAAAAAAATTGGTTTAGCTATGAGATTTTCAGAGTTATCAGCCAACTGGCTAGCTGTCCACAAAGTGATTTCTGAACCCCTAAAAATGATGGTCACTAAAAATACTGATTTGGCTACCATATTTTGAAAGCTAGTGGACAAACTGATCATCATCTCACAAACTGATTTGTCCCACGGAAGGAGGGGTGCAGCGCTTCCAGCCAGGAGAGGGATGGTACCAGGTTCCACCATGATAGCAAACTTTGCAGTGAACCAGACAGCTTGATTCCTCCACCAGATGATGCTGTTCTGTGTGATGCTTGTCAGGTACGATATAGCACAACCCATCTATACGACAGTCGCTGGCACTTTTGGGCCCTGCCTTTGTGGACCCCTGCTGACTCACAACAGCAAGGAGTGCGGACAGGGGACTCGATGGAAGTAATGGGTTGGGTGGAACGTCGAGATCTAATGGAGAAGGAGTGAGGTGCTGGCTCGGGATAAAAACTGTAAGGACTAAAAAAGAACCCACTCCGTGACTTGCTGAGTGCTTTGCAGAGTTTAAGCCCCTGGCTCCCAGGGAGGGAGTGTTAGGTATACTCAGCAATTGCACTCTCCCTGCAGCTCTACCAAGGAACCAAAGCCAGATCTCTGGCATGGTAGGTGAATGATTTACCACTAGGGTATCAGGCGGACCTAATAAATCCCTTCCAAAGTGGTCTATGCTCTACATTTGAAGGGGGAGTAGATGAGGTGAAAAGGGACAGAGGGTGGAGTGAATGATATCCTTGTGCCTGTCCTATGACCCCCTCCCAAGACATTCAGTCATCTTGGTGGCCTCCTCCCTTTTCTGCCAGAAAATTAGCAACCCTCCAACATCACCACCACCACCACCACCTGAATGGAGGAAGTGCACCCACTGAAGAGGTTAAACTCTGGGACATGCAGGAAGCGGGGAGTAAGAGGAGTAGCCAATGAATGAACTGATGCAACAGTTCATCCTAGGGAAATGTAACATGACCTAGTTTAGAAGAAAACTGAAAGAGATTGCTGCTTGCTTGCCAGCAGAAGAAAAACAGCAGAAAAGACTACCTACAGATTAACCAACTCAGAGATCCCAAAATAGAGAAAGAAATGCCAGATTGCCACAGATACCAGATAGAAAGAGCCGCGGAAGCCTGAGTTGCGCCCATCAATGCCTGATTCTGGGACACAATCTTCAGGAATTGAAACACCTCACAAACTGGCAAGGGAAGCAGATGCTGAGCCTTCTCGGGTGTAAACGAAAATAAATTGAGGAGAAGGAAGAAACTCATGGTTTAACTGAGGACTTTTTGACTCCCCCCCTCCCCACCACCCCCGAGGAGGACTTCTCCCTTGGACCGAGCTGACCAGCAATAGTGGATGAAACCGCTAAGACTGAACTGCAGAAGGCTGTGTCACCCAAGCAGGAAACCAAAGCACCAGGAGCTGGGCATCAAAGATATGGATCTAATGCAACTAATGGAGTCTTTACCAAAAGCACACATCGGTACTGCTCAACTGACTTACTCCAATACTAAGGTCATTTTTGGAACGAGTCAGCCTTGGGGTGTGAAGTAAGAAAATCAACACCCTCCGGAGCCTGATATAGCCTGGCCGCCTTCCTCGGAAGGGGGACTATGGCCAATGGTTGTTTTCAGATGGTGGAAACAAGGTCTGCATGAGGCTCGATCTAGGGTGGAACCAAGGTAGGAGCGACCTCGGGCAGATCCAGATGTGCAGTCAGCTTCTGCTGCTGCTGATCTGGCTCCAAAGATTTCCACTGATGCAAAAACTGGATCTTGCGTAGCAACTCCGTGAACGAAGGATCCTCCGGAGGTGACTTCGGAGGAGTCCTAGGCCGGGGCTTGTCTGGAGTTCATGGCTCATCATCGAAGTTGGAACGTCCGTCAGAGTTGTCTGAGGAAGTAGGAGGAGACAAAGACCCCTCCCAACTCGGGGGAGGAACGGACCCCTTGGGAAGATCCTGAGGTAACGTGCCACCCCCAGTCTTGGAACCGGAGGGGACACCTCTGGTAACAGGAGGGGAGGAGGGGGTCTCTTGCCCTTGATGACGGGGGTCCAGAACAGGGTTCAGCGTCGGAAGGCAGCTCTCTACTTCCTTAGTGAACTGAGCCTTGGCCTCAGCCCACCAGGAAGCCAGAGTCTCCCTCAGGTCCACTGGCGGCCGTGGGGGTGGTGGAGGAGGGGGATACGGATATTGGGGATATCCATATGGCGAGTATCCGTACCCCAATGGCAGGAAGCCCGGCGTTGGGTGCTGCGGGCCCCGGTAGGATGGCGTCGGATAACACAGCGTATACCCAGGCGCCAGGGGCTCCAACGGAGCGGAAGGCCCTGGAAACTGCCCCGCAGGCAGGCCAGGAAGAGGAGGCCCGGCGGGCGTCGGGTCCGGCATGGGGACAGCATCCGGAAGGGGAATGTCACCCGGCGTTGGTAAGGCCAGCATCGGTGCTGGCATCCGAGGGTCCGACGTCAGGTCATCTAGCCCAGCAGGAGGGAGACCTGACGGGAGCGTGCCTGCATCCTCCGTATCACCCAGGGAAGGAGGGTTAAAATCTCCGGGGTCTAACCAAAGAGACGCTGGGACCTCGGAAGGCAGCGGCGAATGCTGTGGTGAGCCGGTGACGCCGGACTGAACATTAGGGTCCGGCATCGGCTCCAACACCGTGCGGTCATCATCAGGGCTGACGGATGCCTTACCGGTGAGGTCTGAGCGGACGCTGGAGAAGCCATCATCCGACTTAGCAGAACCGGCGCCCGAGGAAGGCCGTGAAGAGGGGCAGACTTGTTGGGTGGCTTAGAGACCGTGCACTGCCCCGAAGGGTCAAGCGACTTAGCGACCTTCTCCGGGCGGGCATCAGATGAGCTGACGTCAGGCTTACCAGAGCCACTCACACCAGAAGGCCGCACAGTGGCGGCCTTGCCAGGAGTGCAAGCCTCCTTTAACCTGGAGGCTCCCGAAGGGCCCGAGTGCGAGCCAGACAGGAGAGTCGACGCCACCTTTGGAAGCCTCCAAGATGGCTGTCACGGAGCGTCCCCTGGGGAACGCATTTTGAGGACGGGCGACTCAGTCAAGTCGTGCAGCCAAAGAGGAGGGTCCCATCCTGGTGCTTCTCCTTCTCTTACGGTGACCTCGGGCGGCGGAGGCCTGATGAAGTTTCTTCAGCTCCTTTTCCATTGTCATTTTCTTTTTGAGTATGTGGGCCTCCAGGAACTGCTGCCTCCATCTGCGGGTGGCGGCACTGAATTTCAGGCAATGCTGGCACTTCTCCACAGGGTGATCCAGGCCCATACAGAAGAGGCACTGGGAGTGTCCGTCCTTGTGTGGGAGTTGGGTGCAGCATGAGTCACATTTATTTTTGTGCTTGGAGGTAGTAGGGGACGACATACACTGCACTTTTCTGAAAAATTCAAAGAAATCAAAGAAAAAATGGCGGTAAAACTACCGACGAATGACTGACAAGGCAGTGGAACTTAACCGCTAGGCGCTTTCACAAGCTAATGGCAGAAAAGAACTGGAAGGCGGGTGTGGGGTACTGCCCCTTTATAGTGACATCTCCATGCTGGTCACCCGATGTGGGGGCGGTCCCCTGCCAGAGACTGCTAGCTAGAAATTTTTCTGTGGGGTCCTGGCACCTGCTGGCTTCAGTCCTATATGTTATTACCTACTGCAAGAGCCCTCTCACAGTAAGATCTGTGGTTAAGGTATGTTTCCTTTTTTCCATTTAGCTTTCTTACCTAATTCAACAATTTTGTGCAAAATGAAGGTGGGGGGGGCTATATATTTTTCAAAAAATGGCTGCAAGTAAACTAAGAGAGGGTGCAGTAATAAACATTGTTCTAATGGCGCTCTTTTTTATCCTAATGCTGGTTTCCATCTAGGTAAATGTCTCCTACTCTAAACAAATTCTAAGCTAAAATGAATAAACTGTCACATTTAGAGAGGCTCCATCGCAAAGGTGTGCACCTTTGAGGGGCAGCTCCTGCACAAATGTGCAAGAGTTCGAGTGGCAGCTCCATCATGAATGTGCGCAGGTTAAAAAGGTCACGTCTTCATAGATGCTTGTTCACAAGTCTGAGAGGTCGCTCCTTCACAAACATGCACAAGTTCAAGCTGCTACTCCAGCAAGAATATGTGATTCTTAAGTGCCTACTCCAATGTGAAGGTGTTCAAATTCAAGCAGCTACTCCAGCATGAATGTGCAACTTTCAAGCAGCCACTCCAGCACAAATATGTGGATCAGACAGTGGTTTTCATAAATATCCCCTGAAAACAGCTCTTACCTGAATTAGCGCACAAAGGGTTTGAATAGGGGAAGAGTGGGCACATTTAATCCCACAAATGCTCATCTCCCAGTAATGATTATACAGGTTAGATAGCACCAAATAAAAAGATAACACACTTTAATAACAAAGGAAAGCAGCTCTCCCTTAGATTACAGTAACAAACCGGGGAGGAGTTACAACTGTACCTTCAAAATGCTTCCAGACGCCTATCAAAGTGGGAGATGTCCTACAAAATAAATCACTATTGTATGATAAAACCAGTAACCTTAGACATGTACACCATGGAAAGAAGATCACACAGAGAAGTACATGAACAAGATCATGCAGGTCCACTGCTACAGACTGTTTGGAATAGGAGTCATAACAGCCGGGAAGACAGAGAGAGATACATACCAGCCTGCATGTTGATGCTTGATGGTAGCTGGGGTGCACAGCACCAGAATGAATAAACAACCTGATATGTTACAGGACCAGGTAAATCCATATACTTCAGCTTCTTGGAGGGGGTGATCTGGCTCAGTACACAAGCCCAAGGCCAGTGATTAATGTGCGAAGTCCACCTTATTATGACAGCTACGCAACTATTATGTAGTATCCCCTCCCATCATCTTCATCATCAATTTTAAACTGCTAAAAATAGGACCTACAAGTTTCCAAGCAGATTGACATATTCTGTCAAAACTATTGTGTTGCTTTGTGAATATCTTTGCTCCTTTTTCTGCAGCCTTGCTAAAGTAATAAGGAAGTAGGCATCTAAGAAAAGATCATTTTAATTATAAATAAAGTACAGTATTAATTTTTGTAGACCTATCAAGGAAGGACTCTGCAGCAGTAATGAAACATAGAAATTGTTGGCAGATAAGGACCGTCAGGCCCATCCAGTCTGCCCGAAAGCCCTACACTAGTTTGTGGCCTCTGACTGTATCTGGTCAATGGCTTTTCATCCCAGGCGCCCAGAGCCTCAGGGACTGGGCACCGTATAAATGACATCTGGTCAGGGCATGTGCGCCCCCTTTACCATATTACATACTACATACTCAGGTATATATTAAGAGGTCTAAAGGCCCATTTATTTGGTTTGGTCTTCCCTGATGAACCTGACTGACCAGAGCAGATTTAATTTTAGATATAACATATTTATTATTATGCTAATATTTAAATGTATGCTGTATGTTTTTTTGTAATTTTTTCTTTCCCTACCTGCTTTTATGTAAGGTACCCAGAGCCTCAGGGATTAGGCGTCGCATAAATAAACGTGCCTTCCTTATACAGAATGAAGTTTACAGTACTCACTCCACCATATATAAAGGACCAACAATCTAGGAAATACAAGAAAACCAAAAATAACAACTGCGTGTGACACGGTTGAATAAGGCCCTGCCCCATTTGTTATGCAGAAAGAGTTTAAACATAAGGGTCTATTATTTTCTCTCCTTTTCTGTCTCTTCTCTGTCTGGTTGTGCAACCAAATTTTCTTATGAGACATAGGAACTGATCACTCTGAAGGTTTTTGCAATTCTTCGCCTTTCGCTAGCTCTCTGCCTTCACTTGCTGTTTCTGTCTGTCTTCCTCCCTCTTGCATATCTGTTGGTATAAAAATATATGTGAATCATTGGGTGGAAATGTAACTGATACTGAGATCCCTTTGTTTAAAAATGTATATAGTTATATTGTTGAAATGATTGCAAAAAAGCTATTTGGAACTCAAGGGGTTAAACTGAGATGCTGGTTTGAAAAATATTTCCAGAGCTGTCAACAAGAGGTCAGTTCTGGGTCATTATGTTCTTTTTGCTGTACCTGCAAGAACCTTGGAAACTTACAAGAACACTGTGTGTGAAGCATGCTGTTTTCTTGACGAGTTTCCCAGGCTCAGACTTATAAAAAGAGCAGCAATGCTGTGCACAGAGACTGAGAATTGAGAAGAAAAAACTCAGAAGAAGGACTCTGTTTTCTATGTTTGTACTGCCATTGTAAACAGTTATACTGAACAATTGTTATTTTGCAGTTATTAATAATAAAACGCTATTTGCGAATTTTGAAACAACTGCTGGTTTTCCTATGCTTTCTGACCTGTGCCTCAACAACACTGCGTTAAAACAACAGTGTCAGTCCTAGGTAATGGGGAAGGGGTTTAAATGGTTAAACCAAGTCTACCATAGTCTCACAGAGTAGCAAGAAAAAGGATGGACAGTCGTGCTGATGGAATGGATACTAATGGAGTAGGCAGTGATTCTATAGCCCTCCCATACCAGATGTATCCCAGTTCCAGAAAAGGAAAATGCTAGATAGATAGTAACTTAACCAACAACTGGGTGAACATAAAAGAAGAAGCGGAAAGGGAAGATGGGAAAAAGAGGAATTTGGTCTGTTCAAAGCTGATAGTATTTATGGTCAGATACCCAACAACATCTAAATTCATTACAGTTGTGCAATTTACATGGACAAGCTAATGATGATATACATCAGACTTTAAAGGTAAATACTGCATCTCTCTCACTCCAGTTGTGGACTGAAGCACTAACCAGAAAGAATCAGATGAGACAGGTAAGGATGCATGCTGTGATTACTATTCATCAAGAGAATTAACAACTTAAGTGATGACAGTGTAGTCATATCAGATGACCTAAAGGTGGGTATGCAATGTGAGAAGTCAGTAGGGAAAGCCAGGGGGATACTGGGATGCATAGGGAGGGGCATCACAAGTAGAAAAAGGGAAGTGGTTATCCCTCTATACAGACAGTTGGTGAGACCCCATCTGGAGTACTGTGTGCAGTTTTGGAGACCTCATCTACGCAAGGACATAGACAGGATGGAAGCAGTCCAGAGGAGGGCAACTAAAATGGTGCAGGGTCTACATCAGAAACCATATGAAGAGAGACTGAGAAAGCTTAATATGTATACCCTTGATGAAAGGAAGGACAGGGGGACATGACAGAAACTTTTAAGTACCTCAAGGGAATCAACAAAGTCCAGGAGGGTAGCATCTTTCAGAAAAAGAGATGTGTAAGAACAAATATGTTTAAGAAAAATAAATAACTGAAATATGCTGTTTGCATAAGTATTCAACCCCCGTGCTCTGGAAGCTCCAAGTTTACACAGATGAAAAATATTGCCCTAACGAGGACACAATTGGCTTACAATTGGCCTCACCTCTGAAACATTAAAGTAGCTTACATTTTCTGGATACCCCCCCCCAGTTTAATGACCATTGGTCAGACTGTGAATCTGAAGGAAGGGTGTGAAAATGAAGACTAAAGAGCATTCTAAGGAAGTTAGAGATAAAGTAATAGACATGCATACATTAGGAAAAGGGTACAAAATAATATCCAAGTGTTTGGATATCCCAGTGTGCACTGTTGGATCAATAGTGAGGAAGTGGAAGCTGCATCACACCACCCAGGCACTACCTAGACAAGGCCGTCCCTCAAAACTCAGCATCCGAACAAGGAGGAGACTAGTGAGGGAAGCCACAGAGAGGCCAACAATCACTTTGAAGGAGCTACAGAGTTCAGTGGCTGAGAGTGGAGTGGAGTGAAGGTGCACCAGTCAACCATATCAAGAGCTCTGCATAATACTGGCCTCATGGGAGGTGGCTAGAAAGAAGCCATTACTCAAAAGAACCATATCAAAGCACATCTGGGTTGCCAGAAAGCATGAGAGTGACCCAGCTAAGATGTGGCACAAGGTTTTGTGTCTGATGAGACCAAGATAGAGAGTTTTGGCCAAAATTCAAAGCGCTATGTGTGGCGCAAATCTAACTGCCCATGCCTCGAGAAACACCATCCCTACAGTGAAGTATGGTGGTGGCAGCATCATGCTGTGGGGATGCTTTTCATCAGCAGGGACTGGGCATCTTGTTAAAACTTAAGGAAGAATGGATGGAGCAAAAATACAGGGAGATACTGCAAGAGAACCTGCTTCAGTCTGCTAAAAAACTGAAGCTTGGGAGAAACTTCACCTTTCAGCAGGACAATGATCCCAAGCACAAGGCCAAAGCAACACAGGAGTGGTTAAACAAAAAGGTGAATGTCCTACAGTGGCCAAGTCAAAGTCCAGATCTCAATCCCATCGAGAATCTGTGGCACTGTTTGAATATTGCGGTCCACAAGTGTTACCCAACCAACCTGGAACAAATCTGCCAAGAAGAATGGGCAAGAATCACTCCCGAACAGTGTGCAAGGCTGGTAGATACTTACCCCAAAAGACTTAAAGCTGTTATTGCAGCAAAAAGGTGGCTCTACCAAATACTACTGTGTAGGGGTTGAATACTTTTGCAAGCAGCATTTTCCAGTTTTTAATTTACTTTAAAAGATGTGCTGACGGATAATTAATTTTGGCTTTGAGGATATACTGTTAGAGCAAATGAGTTTGCTATAAAAATACTGACTGGAATAATATATGTAAGTCTCTCATTTGTAATCCAGACAAATCTGACAACTTTCAAGGGGGTTGAATACTTTTGCAAACCACTGTATATGTTTGAATCCCTTAAAGCAATGGGCAAAAGTCAAAATTGTATTAGCTAGATCAGGACCCTGTATAAGTCTCCATGGGCAAATGTACTCATTAATGGTTTGCTTTCTGAACAGTTCATGCTCGATCGGGATATTCGTCAGGGATACCTACTCTCTCCTTCCTTTTAATTACTGCTATAAAACCACTGGCAGGACGAATATACCTAGATCCAGAGGTACACGGGATCACTCTTGGCTCCTTTATAAATATATCATTACGCAGATGACCTTCTGCTTATGTTATCTATAGTAAATACATCTCTTCCAAGAGCACTGTCGATTATCACCCAATTTGAAGAGTTATCTGGTCTCCGAATTAACTGGGATAAGGCAGAGCTTCTGCCCCATAAACTATGCCATCAAGGTATGGTGCAAATCCCAAACCACCCACTTAAATGGTCCCCGAACAGTACTAGGAATGAATATAATATCCTCATACTAAGTAACATAAACCCACTTAGAGAAACATTATTCCAGGAAATAACTACATGGCAGCAACTTAACCTAACTCTAACAGGTAAAATTGCGGCATACAAAATGATGGGTCTACCCCGTCTCCACCAAAGCCTCAACAACCTACGTATTCTTACTTGTCCCAAGATTTGGAGGAAACTGATAAGCTGATCCATTCAATTTATATGGGAAGGAAAATCACTGTGCTTTGGTTATGTGCAGCCTGCATGCAGCACCCCATGAAGGAGACTGGAACCTACCCTGGTTATGGGCATATCAGCTAGCTGGTGGAGTAAAACAGGGCTTGCACTGGATAGCAGAAACAAAACTCGCAATTCTCTTATGGGTACAAGCTGAAAGAGCTACCATGGGCTCTACTGCATTAGCTGTAGCTCTTACAAAGAAAGTACAAGGTTTACATAAAATATCTCCCGCTTTTCGACACACAACAGCCACATGGAAGAACTTTGAAAAATAAGTGACTGGAGTGAAACAGGGCTAGGGTGCAGAGAGCCACTATGGAAAAATCAAACAATAAAAATACTGAAGATGGTAAAATGATCCATCAACCGAACTAGGGAGCGAAAGGCAGCCGCACTCTCCAACAACTTATATGTCCAAAGACAGAGCTCCCCAACCATATGCAGAACTGCAGACGGACTACGGACTCCTTAGCAATAATCATTGGGTATGTCTACAATTGAGACAAGCAATAAGCCCATCATTAGATAATGACTACAAGATCAACCAAACATGCATAAAACTCTTTAACACGTGGGAAAATACACCATGGAGAGTATGTAAGGATGTTTACCAAATAACGCAGATACGTCATCAACCTGATTGGCAACCCCACAGACTTAAATGGCAGCGGGACCTAGGGGGTAACAATACCCCAGGAAGACTGGGAAAAAATGCTGACATACTGCACATACAGGGCACAGTAGATCCAGCCACAAGTTACTCCACAAGAAAACTCTTAGCAGGTGGCACAGGACACCAGCAAAATTGTTTCTAATGGGGGTGAAAATTCCTAAGCAATGCTCACACTCTCCAGCTGATATAGGGCACATCCTAGGCAAGCCTGCAACTTCAACAATTATGGTCCCGTATTTGGTTTGTAGCATCATCTGTACTGGACGAATCAACCACTAGATCATAGAAACATGGAAACACAGAAACTGATGGTAGATAAGGACAGCTAGGCCCATCTAGTCTGCAAACTTTCCCTGCCTACTGTAAAAGCCGCAGACCCTACTTGATCCCCGGCTTTATCTCCTCGTTCCTATTGCTAGGGTTCCCCATGCCTGTCCCTTGCAGGCTTGAATCCCCCCCCTCAACTGTGTTTGCCCCCAACACCTCCGCTGGGAGTCTATTCCAAGCATCCAACACCCTTTCTGTGAAGAAATACTTCCTCAAGCTACCCCTTAGTCTACCCCCATCCAAACTCATGTCATGCCCCCTCGTTCCTGGACATCTTTTCTGAAAGACACTACCCTCCAGTACCCTAAGTATGCCTTTTAGATATTTGTAGGTTTCTATCTTATCTTCCTGTCTCTTCTCTCCTCCAGGGCATACATATTAAGGGCTCCCAGTCTCTCCTCATATGACCTTTGGTGCAGACCCTGCACCATCTTTGTTGCCGTTCTTTGAACTGCCTCCACTCTGTCTATATCCTTATGGAGATGTGGACTCCAGAACTGGACACCGCATTCCAAATGAGGCCTCACCAAAGATCTATACAGTGGCATCACCACCCCCTTCCTTCTGTTGGGTGATACCTCTCCCTATGCACCCCAGCATCCCACTGGCTCTCCCCACTGCCTTGGAACATTATTTGGTCACCAACAGGTCATCAGATATGATTGCCCCCAAATCCCTTTCCTGTTTGGTGACCATCAGTTTCTCCCCTCACCCCATCATGTAATCCTCCCCTGTGTTCTTGCGCCCCAAATGCATGATTTTGCACTTTTTCGCATTAAATCTCAGCTGCCACATTCTGGACCATTCCTCCACATTATCTAGGTCCCGCTTCACTTTTTCTTCCCCTCCCGGAGTGTCCACCCTGTTGCAGATCTTAGTGTAACACAGAAACATAGAAATTGTTGGCAGATAAGGATCGCCTGGCCCATCTAGTATGCCCGTAAGCCCTTGTACTGGATTACTGCTTCCAACCCACCTGCTGCTTGCTATACCTCTATGGTTCCCCTATGTCTGTCCCAAGAATGCTTGAATCCATCCACAGTGCTCGCTCCCACCACCTCCTGAGGCAGACCAATCCATGTGTCCACCACCCTCTCTGTGAAGAAGAACTTCCTCACATCTGCAAAGAGGTACACCTTCCCCTCGAGCCCCTCCGTAATGTCACTTATGATGACATTAAACTGGACTGGGCCCAGGACTGATCCCTGTGGCACCCCGCTGGTCAACTTCCTTTCCTCAGATTGAGCACCATTTACCATAATCATCACTCCTTTGGATTCTGGGAGACGTGATACAGCAGACCTGGAACCAGGGATAGTACAAAACCTTCAGCTCACTTTAGTGCTGAGGCAAAGCATCAAATTTTGATTCAATGGAAACAACCAAACTGCCCAAGTTCAACTGTTTGGGAAGTGGGTAACTACAATGGCATCGTTTCTGAGGATACCATATAAAACACGAGGGAAAGCAGGACAATTCAAGGCAACCTGGACTCACTGGTTCAATTTTCTTAAAAAATACAGCATTGGCCATAGTATCAATAAAGAGCATAAATTATTTACAAAAACTTACAACTGCAATGTCACACAGACACTTTCTGCATGACTCTTTATGGTAACATGGATGTTCTTTTCTAATGTATGAACACATACCACCTACATTTAGGAAAAGGCATGAAACTAACTCTCAACACAGCACCAAATCTTTTGCAAAGTAGGTACTAACCAATGCATGGCATGTAGACATATTTGTTGCATGTAAAGCATGACCAATCTGAATGTTTATTAAATAACATTACAAGACGGGAGAAATGGGAAAGGGAAGTGGGGAACACAACTAAAGAAATGCTTTTTTTTCACATAGTGTGCAACAGGAATTAATTCAGCAGATTTATAGATGCTTAAATACTGGTTGTTTATTAGCTTAATTCTGTTAACTAAGGCCCTGTCCACACTACACCGCTCCAACCTGGTAACGGTCACAAACCATTACGGCCAGTGAGCGGTACAGTGTGTCCACACTGTGGAAGTGTCCGGTACGGGACCGTTACCGCCGGTCCACACTGCGGGTGCCGGGTGACCGTTACGGCGGCACCCGATCCCACAATGCAGCTTGTGCTGCACTACGGGCCCTGCTGGGGACCGCGCTCACGCGTCCACACTACAGCTGGTAACGGTACAGCGGCAGATCCAGTTCTGTAACTGTTGTTGAAACCACCTCACGACTAGTTTCGACAACGGTTACGGAACCGCCTCCTGTAACATTACAGGTGTAAACGCAAACCGCTGCGGTAATGGTTTGGACTCCCTGTAACGTTACAGAGGAGTGGATCCAGTGTAGTGTGGACAGGGCCTAAGAGTATGGTTGGGTCCTCGTCCCTATAGAAAAAGCCATCATATAGTTCCCCATATATGATGGAAGCCAATTAGTGCATTATATCATCAATTAATTACTTAGTACCATTTTACATGACTTCCTCTGTTAACCTTAATCTCTTGCAATAAGCGAATGATTCTGATACTCAGCAATAGCAAAAGATACTAGCTGGACAACCAGCATGGCAATGTCATGCAGCACTACTAAGCAGGAGAAAGAACAGTTACATTCTTACCATAACAGTAGCTCTTTGAGAGACTCTCTTATTTTAGGCCATACCTTTGGAACTATACTGCATCAGCGCTAGGACCACATGGAAACTTTTGCCAGCCAGGGGTCACCCACAAAGACATCATGTATCAAAGTCTCTATAAATGTGGGGGGCTCCATGTCTCTTCAGTCACTGCCGGAGATTATGCTCAGAGGACCTCCCTTCTTGGAGAACCAGAAGATCACACCAGCACCCATTACAGTAGGCAAGAGACAGTGCTGGATATAACAGCCATGGAAATGTACAAGGCAGAAATTGAATACCATATTCCCCTACAGATTAGAAGGAGCAACGCAGGAGAGACGGCATGGCCCAATGGAAGAGTCTCTCCTGAACATCTACTGGCATGGCAATAAGTAACTGTGCTAACTTCTTTGAGGATATCTCTTCCATTAAGCCACACCTTTGGAACGAGTCCCAAGCAGTCCCAAAAAGCTAACTGGGAAGTTGGTGCAGTATGGTTCAAGACATCAGACCTTGTAGAACAGCAAGGCCAAAACCTGCTCATCTACAAGAAACAATGTCCAGACTGTAATGTTTAGTAAAGGTATGGACAGTGCGCCATGTGGCTGCAGCACAAATGTCAGCTGCACAAACACTTCTGAAACAAGCAAAAGAAGTAACTATTCCCCTTGTGAGTGACCATGAACTGTACCAAGAAGTTCCTTACCGTTCTTCCTCTAACAGAATGTAATACAATGTGCCAACCATTTTGACAGGCACTTTTTAGAAATAGGGGCACCCTCCAACTCAGGCTGAAGGAAACAAAAAGCTGAGAGGACTTTCTGCAGTCCTTCGTGTGATTCACATAGTATTGTAGTCTTCTACGTACAGCCAAAGTATGGAGCAGTGCCTCACCCTGACTGGCATGCTGAGGGTAATAAACAGGAAGGTGGCTGGTTTGATTTAGTGTAAACTCAGACACCACCTTTGGCAAAAACTTAGGACTGGTATGCGAAGAAACTCTCTCTCTGTGGAAAATCAAATAATGAGGCTCAAACATAAGAGGCTGTAGATGTGAAATCCTTCAAGCAGAAGTGACTGCAACAAAAAATAACGCTTTCCATGATAGGAAGCGTGAGCTACAACTCCGCTGACTCAAAAGGAGCCAAAGTAAGTTTTTCAAGGACATAATTCAGGTCCCAAGGCGGGACTGGATTACGAATGGGAAGTTTTATATGCAGAACACCTCTCAAAAATGTATGAGAGACTTCCAGCTGGGCAACTGTACGTAGGGAGCATGGAAAGCTGATACACTGGCCAAATGCACCTTGGGTGAGGAATACTGTAGACCAGATCTGCCAGTGACAGAAGGTATTCCAAAACTGCATTTACTGGCCAGGTGAATGGGTCCAGATGCCTGAAAGCGGCCCACAAAGTGAATTACTTCCATGTCAGTAGGAAACAGTAGGAGAGAAGGAAAGTAGAGACAGTAGGAAAGTTTAAGTATCTTGCCTTCTGAATTGACAGTAGACTGTCCTTCAATCTCCACATTGATGAGTTAGTCAAAAAACTTAGGCAGAGACTAGGCATATTCTACAGGCTCAAGCATCTACTCACCTATGAGGCACTGGCTGGACAACAGGACACAGAGGGTAATAGTAAATGGAGTCCACAGTGAAGAAAAGGATGTTACTAGTGGGGTACCGCAGGGTTCAGTATTGGGGCTGGTCCTTTTTAATGTCTTTATAAGTGACATTGTAGAGGGACTGGAAGGAAAAGTATGTCTCTTTGCATATGACACAAAGATCTGCAACAGGGTTGATGAGCAAGGTGGGGTGGAAAGGACGAAAAGGGACTTGGCAAGGTTGGAGGAATGGTAAATTGTATGGCAGTTTAGATTCAACGCAAAGAAGTGCACAGTAATGCACCTGGGAAACAAAAAACCCAGGGGAAGAGTACACAATGAGGGGTGAGATACTGACAACAACAAAAATGGAAAGGGACCTGAGGTAGTCATATCAGATGACCTAAAGGTGGGCCAGCAATGTGAGAAGGCAGTAAGGAGGGCTGGGGGGGATACTGGGATGCACAGGGAGAGGCATCACCAGTAGAAAACAGAAAGTTGTTGGCCCTCTGTACAGACAGTTGGTAAGACCGCATCTGGAGTACTGTGTACAGTTCAGGAGATCCCATCTCCGCAAAGACATGGACAGAGTGGAAGCTGTCCAGAAGAGGGCAACCAAAATGGTGCAGGGTCTGCACCAGAAGACATATGAAGAAAGACTAAAGGAGCTTAAGATGTATAGCCTCGAGGAAAGAAGGGAGAGGGGGGACATGATAGAAACCGTCAAATATCTCAAGGGAATCAACAAAGTCCAAGAGGATAGCATCTTTCATAAAAAGAGATGTGCAAGAACAAGGGGGCACAATTTGAAGATAGAGGGGGGGGACGGCTCAGAGGCTGTATTTCTTCACAGAGAAGGTTGTAGATGCACTGAACAGTCTTCCTGAGGAGGACGTAGAGTCAAAAAACAGTGGGGGAATTCAAGAATGCATGGGACAGACATAAGGCAATTCTAGTGGTGGTTAGGAGGAAGTAGGCTGTTGCTTAACTAGGAACTGCAGCTTATCCGTTAGGTAGGGAAATGGGCAGACTAGGTGGGTCAAGCGGCCCTTATCTGCCATCACATTCTATGTTTCTATGACAAGGGGGTTACCTTCTGGATGGGTAATCAGGTGTTTTTCCTAGGAAATCCAGGGAGTACCCCTTCTGAATAAACCTGAGGAACCACTTGTCCATCATGATGGACTCCCACTGACGGTAAAATTAGGACAAGTGCCCCCCCCCCCCAACTAGGGAGGAGAGGGCCACATCGGGCAGCTGAGGCAGGACTGGGCATGGAGTTTCAGATGGTGTCACTAGATGCTTTTGGCACCTGTGCCTTTGGTCACGCCTTCCTCTGAGGGTGGAGTGGCTGGCTTCTGTTGTTTTGAGCTCTCCAGCCTTTGCGACGAAAGGACTGCTTGTTGTTAAAGGACCCATGACCAGTCGCTCCCTAGGAGTTTAAGGGAACTGATCTGGAAATCTTAAAGAGTCATTCTAGTCTCACTCGATGCCTTCAGAGACTGCTCCACCTGTCACCCAAATAAGTAAGTGCCATCGAAGGGGATATTCTCTGTTGCTGGACATCCTGGATGAAGCTAGTAGTCCGCAGCCAGAAAGGTTATCTGATGCAAATGCCTACAGCTGTAGAGTGAGATGCTGTATTAAAGGTGTCCAAAGAAGCTTTGAGCAAGTGACTGCTGAATTCAATATCTTGCTTAACAATCAGCAGAATATGAAAATTACGTACCTACCGTAATTCTTGATCTTCTTGGATGAGTCTCCACCACTCATTCACACTAGTGGGATTAGCGCCGGAGGCACTAGGACCCATCGGGAGCAAACTTTTGCTGGAGGAATTAAGTAGCGAGGCGGGAGCAGCGGCTCGGCGTGACTATCTGGCGCCGACCCTCCAACCGCCTCAGTACCTTTTACCAAGGAGGTGCAGGCAACTAACGTAAAGAGTAAACCTAACATTAAACACGGACATAAGATAGTCCGTACTGACCCTGTAAGAAGGGTCAGCAAAGAAGTCCTCACGCCTAAAAGATTTGAGGAAGTGAAGACCAACACAGCGGTGAGCTGGGGATGGAGGGAGTAGGAATGAGTGGTGGAGACTCGTCCAAGAAGATCAAGAATTACGGTAGGTACGTAATTTTCATATCTTCCTGGACATAAGTCTCCACCACTATCTCACACTAGTGGAGAGTACCAAGTGATAATCCCCAAAAGGGCGGCAGGAGAGCCAGAGCTCACGCTGCCTAAGATAGAAGCCCATTAAGATAGTTCTGCCGAACGCGAATGTCGCCTGGCATGAACATCCAGTACACAGTGCTTATGAAGGGTATGCACTGAGCTCCAGGTGGCGGCGCAGATATCTGCAATTGGAACATTGGCACTTCCGCTAGGGATGCCGCGACCGCCCTAGTAGAGTGAGCGTACACTCTGCCTTCTAATTTAACTTGAGCCATGGAATAGCAATGTCAAAGGCATGCCACTAACCATGATGAGATGCATCTGATAGCGACAGGTTGACCCAGCCGGGTGTCGCTGAAAGAAACAAAGAGTTGCTGAGTCTTGCGAACATCCTTGGTTCTATCTAAATAGAACCGCAAGGCTCTCTTAACATCCAAGGAATGAAGAGCTCGTTCCCCTTCATTTTGGAAATTAGCTAAGTAAGTGGGAAGTACCAGAGGTTGGTTTAGGTGGAATTCTGACACAACCTTGGGAAGAAATTTAGGATGAGAATGGAGAACTACCTTGTCTTTATGGAATACAGTATACGGAGGGTCCGTGAACCAGGGCATGTATCTCAGAGACCCCATGGGCTGAGGTAATGGCCACCAGGAAGGCAGTCTTCCAGGTAAGAAATTTCAGTCACAGGTAGCTAGGGGTTGAAGGGCTTCCAGTGAGCATGTCCAGCACCAGGTTAATGTCCCAGGCTGCAACTGGGCGCTTAACAGGGGTCTGGTAAGGAAGAATCCTTTAAGAAATCTCTTCACTATAGGTAACTGAGCCAGAGTCAAGGAAGAAACCGCTCATGGAACGCTGAGATGGCACTAAGGTGAACTTTAACTGTGAGTACTGGAGACCTGAGTTAGATAGGTCCAAAGATACTCCAGAACCTTGTCAGGAGGACAGGAAAAGGGATTCAAGAGGACTTTGCACACCAGAGAGAAAACGCTTCCATTTGGACGCCGACGCTTCTCCGGTGGCTGGCTTCCGAGCAGCCAGAAGGATGTCCGAGACTCTACGAGAGCGTTGAACCGATTCACTTCTATCTCTTCAGGAGCCAAGCATGAAGGTGAAGTGATTTCAGGTTGGGATGGACCAACGAACCCTGGGTCAAAAGATTGATTTGCAAGGGAAGTGGTCTCGGAGAGGCTGCCAACATACTGTTGAGTAGAGGAAACCATAGTTGCCGAGGCCAGGAGGGAGCAATGAGAATCATCTTGGTCCCCTGAGACTCGAACTTGAGGAGTACTCTCTGGATTAGAGAAAGCGGTGGAAAGGCGTAAAGAAAGCGTTTTGTCCACCGCAGCCTGAACGCATCCTGACAGAAAATGCCAGGCCCTGGATTTCTGGAGCAGAAGAGAGGCAGTTTTGCGTTGAGTGGGGATGCAAAAAGGTCCAGGTCTGGAGTTCCCCACTCTTTGAACAGGGACCGAGCTACGGCTGGGTCGAGAGACCACTCGTGAGGGTCTGCCTCCGTTCTGCTGAGGTGATCTGCTAGGTCGTTTTGTATACCTGGCAGATAAACCGCTTGAATCAGAGACTTGTGCTCCAAGCACCACTCCCACACCCTCATTGCTTCCCTGCAAAGGGGATAAGAATGAGCACCGCCTTGCTTGTTGATGTAATACATCACAGCTTTGTTGTCCGCTTGAAGGAGAATGTTCTTGTGACAAAGGACATCCTTCAGAGCTCGGATGCATAGAGGACCGCTCTCATCTCCAGGACATTTATGTGGAGATGAGTTTGAACTGAGTCCATACACCTTGAGTGTGGAGGAGAGACAGTGAGCTCCCATCCCATTAGCGATGCGTCTGTGGTGATGGAGATCTGATGATCCGGGGAGCAAAGGGAATCCTTCCAGGAGATTGCTCTCTTGAGACCACCAGGTGAGAGACCTTGAAGGGGCTGCGCCACCCTGATGGGATAAGACTGGGGTGAGAGGTCGGAGACCACTGAGTGGAGAGCATCCATTGGGTGGTTCTCATGTGCAACCGGCCAGGGGACAGTGAACACCGAGGGACGCCATGAGACCCAACATGCTTGCATCGAGAGAGCTGTAACCAATTGGTTCTCCTGATGTAACAGGCCATCGAAGGATGTCGAGTCTTCTGTCCTCTGGAAGGAAAGCCTTCATGTGAAGAGGTGTCTAGAAGCGCCCTATGAAAAGGAGCCTCTGGGGGCTGCAGTTGAGATTTTTCAAATTCAGCAGAACTCCCATGGACGTGAGAAGACGAGAAGTCGTTTGCACGGCTTCCAAAGTCCCTTGGCTGGAAGGGCTTGCAAGAAGCCAATCGTCCAGGTAGGGAAACACTCGGAGTCCGACTTTCCTGAGATGCGCCGCGAGAACTGCACAACACTTTGTAAAAACTCGCGGCGCCGAGGATAGCCCAAAGGGCAGGACTCTGAACTGATAATGTTGACCCAAAGCTACAAACCTGAGGAACTTGCGGTGGGTCGGGTGGACAGGGATATGCTGGTAAGCATCCTGCATATCCAGAGAGGCCAGCCAGTCGTGCTGATGCAGCAAGGGTAACAGGGTACCTAGGGAAATCATTTTGAATTTCTCCCTGGGGAGAAATTTGTTTAACTTTCTGAGGTCTAGAATGGGGCGCATCCCCCCAGATTTCTTTGGAACCAGAAAGTAATGGGAGTAGAACCCTGTGTTCGCAGATGCGGGGGCACCAGTTCTACTGCCCTGTTGTTCAGAAGGCCACGGATCTCTCTGTGAGGAGGTCTGACTGAGAGGCCGACAACCTGGGTTGTCGTCTGGGAGGACAATTCCGGGGGGTTTCCAAGAAATTGAGAGAATAACCCTCGCGAATTATCCGAAGGACCCATTTGTCCGAAGTTATGGACTTCCACTGGTTGTAGAAGTACATCAGACGACCTCCCACCGGAGGAGAAAGTTCCACCTCGGGCAGTGTAGATGGAACTTGGGCCAACAACTCATAAGGTGGCGCTGGGGGCTTTAGGCCCCTGCGCTTTCTGCTGCATCTTCTTTTGAGGTTGGGCAGGTTGGCTTTTATGGAAGCTTCCCCTGCCTCTGCCTCGAAAGGACTGACGACTATGAAACTGACGTCTGTTCACATGCCCGCGAGAGGGGGCAGGCGGAGGTCTGGCCAATTTAATGGCCGATCTAGTCTTCTGAGTGGCCTCTAAGGCTTGCTCCACCTGAGGGCCAAAAAGATAGGAGCCATCAAAGGCAGCGCCATTACCTGCTGCTGAGCATCATTCGTGAAGCCAGAAGTGCGCACCCAGGAATGGCGCCGAGTACAAATCCCCGCGGCTGCTGAGCGAGAAGCAGTGTCGAAAGCATCCATGGCGGCTTTGACCTGTTGGTTATTGGACTCAATACCTCTAATAACGGTCAGAAGAAGCTCTGACTTGGAGTCCGAATCTGGAAGAGCTTCAACCATTCTTTTCATAGAGTGCCACAGGATATACTCATACTGAGAAAAATAGCCTTGATAACTGGCAATACGCATACTTAGAGTGGAGGCAGCAAAGACTCTCTTACCTAATGTATCAATCTTACGAGACTCTTTGTTAATAGTTCGAGCTGTAGTAGTTGAGGAAGAAACGACCTTGTCATTCTCTGCCAGGACTACAATAGGATCCAAAAGGCTTGGGATGCAAAATGGACGATCCTTCGGAGCTGAATACTTCTTATCAATGGATTTAGCCACTGAGGGAATAAGAGCAGGATTATTCCATACCATTTGAGACAGCGTCTCGAAGGAAGGCTGGATCGGAGGAGTCAAATCCGTAGGGATCTCCGAAGCATGAAGATACTGGAGTCTTAATATCTTCCCAGGATCGATGTCTGTAGTCTGGAGAAAAAGTGGATCTCAGGTTCTTCAACAGAGACTTAAAGGACAGGTCCTCGACCACAGGCTCTGTAGCAAAGAAGATCCTGTTTCCTCCACTTCATCACCCAACGAAGGTCTGGGTCAGGCTCAACTTATCATCTCCTGATGGTCCAGGAAGGACTGTTTGGACAGGAAAGGAGTGAAAATTAGGAAGGAGGAAATAGCAGAAAAACAAGGAGAGTCCCGAGGGCCCCAGCGGCGAGGCAACCAGACGGGCGAGCGGCACGGAGGCGCCACGGCGCCCGAGGCACGCAGCTCATAAGCGGCACTGCAAGAGCCCCGAGGCGGCGTCGCGGACTGGCGCCGCCAAAACCCAGCGCCGCCAGCGGCGCTGCCAGATCAGCCGGCACCACGCGGCGGCACACTGAACCCAGCGGCGCCGCAAAACAGCGACACCAGCAGGCCCGACAAGCCAACAGACCCTGCGGAGCGCCGGAAAAGCCCAGGAACCTGGAAAGCAAGAGAAGGAAAAAACCGGAGATAAGGGCATCGGTGTGGCCCCTGCGCCGCAGCCATGTGAGGAACACCAAAGCAGGTCACTGGCACCGAAGAAGTCGCCGCGCAACTAGGAAGGTCCAACGCCCCTACCTGATCGCCGGAGGGGCCCGAGGGCTCCGAGGCAACCGAGCCAGGCAGAAGAACCAACCTCCGAGCCCATCGCTCCATAAGAGCGGCCCACTGATGAAACTGCTCATCTGGAGCCCTACCTATAGGCGGGAAGGGGCTCAGATGTCGAGGACGACGATTACCGGAAGTTGGCGACTCCGAAGAAGGAGACTGGCAACTATCAACGATAACCGACCGTCGGCGCGCAGACATACCAGAGGGCGACCTCGAGTGATGCCTTCTCTTTTTTGACCTGTGGGCCGAAGAAGAGCTCGAGGCTGAACGGTGCCGAGAATGCGACCGTTTATTTTTATGCGGTGGGGACCGCCCATCCCGGGCATCGGACTGACCGCTGTCGGAACCCCGCTGAGGAGAAGGAGGCTGACCGACCCAGCCCGGCTGACTGAACAGCTTTCATCGTAAGTCTCCCTACCGTCCACCTGACCTGCTCATGGTCGACTCCGTCCAGTGGGCGAGACTTCTTCAAGTAAGTTAAATTTAAAATATTAGAAAATTTTTACGAAATAGAATAAGATTAAGCGATACTACTATCGTGATAATGTTACAAAAAACAAACTGAAAACTATGCGCTGGTTTGAAGTTTGACTCGACAGTGACGACGTTGTAACTGAAGCGCACTTGACGGCGGGAAAAAAGGAACTGAGGCGGTTGGAGGGTCGGCGCCGAGATAGTCATTACCGCTCGAGCCGCTGCTCGCGGCACCGTGTCTCGCCGCGCCGTCTCTCGTGCTGACCCTCCAGCAAAAAGTTTGCTCCCGATGGGTCCTAGTGCCTCCGGCGCTAATCCCACTAGTGTGAATGAGTGGTGGAGACTTATGTCCAGGAAGATATCCTATTTCGCGTCTGAATCTGGCAGAGCTTCTGCCAGAAACTTTAGCTTGCTCGCATGTTCAGGAATTCCAGCTGGAGGCACCCAGCCTGGTCAATGGCTGCTGGCTTGAAATCCAATGTCGAGTGCATACTCTGAGCAGAGCCTGGAAAGACAGGTCTTCCTGAGGTACAGACACAGGACCTGGGTCTGAGACCTCAGGAGTATAATAGGAGTCATCTTCATCGCCTTCAGAGGTAATGAGATCAGGATCTGACTTGTCTCCCTCTACACCCTCCTCAGAAGGACAGAAGAGAGAGGGGAGTTACAGGGCTGACAACATGCACAGCTGCAACAACACCGGCCCCAGCACCAAGCGGTGAAGGATCTGTGCCAGAACCAACATCATGTACAGCATTGGAAGGGTTCCCAGCATGACACTGGGTAAGGCCCTAAAATGCCCAAACCTGGCACTAAAACTGGCATTGATGACCCAGCCGGCACTATAACAACTGGCAATGGCACCATAGCTGTCCTGTTCCTGGACAGGATGGGTCAACACCACAAGCAGGACAGAAGTTGGTAGAGACAATTCCGGCAATGACCCAAAGGCTGTTGCTGAAAAGAAACACTTCCAGGCCTGGTGGTACCACCTATGACACCGGCCCAGCAACCACGAAGGGTCAGGAATTGGCGCCACCAGTGGTGCCACCTGTGCCAGAGGCTGCACCCACTGCTCTAGAAGAGCGATCTCGGGCAAATCCAAATGGGCAGCAAGCTTCTGCCTCTGTGGATCCAGCTCCAGAGATTTCCACTGATGAAGAGCCTGGATTTTGCTTAGTAACTCCGTAGACGAAGGATCTTCCGGAGGGGACTTTGGAGGAGTTCTGGGCCTGGGCTTGTCAGGAGTGCGAGGCTCGTCCGGATCGGAGCTGTCATCGGAGTCCTCCGATGAGTCGGAAGGAGACGAAGACCCCTCCCCACTCGGGGGAGGAACATGGCCTTGGGGCAAGGTGCCACCCTAGCCTAGACCCCGTAGCAGTGTCTCTGGGGTTGGGGAGGGGGTCTCGCCCCTGGCGACGGGGGTCCATCGTCAGGAGGCGGCTCTCCACCTCCCTGGTGAGCTGACCCTTGGCCTCAGCCCACCAAGAAGACAGTCTCTCCCTTAGATCCACCGGCGGCTGAGGGGGCGGTGGAGGAGGAGGGAGTATGGATAATGGGGGTATCCGCAGGGTGAGTATCCGTAGCCCGACGGCGGGAATCCCGGCATCGGGTACTGCAGTGTTGGATATTGCAGCATCGGGTTCTGCAATGCTGGATAAGATGGCGTAAGATCCGGCACCAGGGGCTCTACCAGGGTAGAAGGTCCTGGAAGAGGCCCTGCAGGCGGGCCAGGGCCAGGTGGCCCAATGGGCGTCGGGTCCGGCATCGGGGTGACGTCCAGTAAGGGGACATCGGCCGGCGACAGGACCGGCATCCGAGGGGCCAACGTCAGGCCATCCGGTCCTACGGGAGGGAGGCCTGACTGAGTCGCCGAAGAGTCCCCAGTGGCGTCTGGGGGAGGGCCCGAGGGATCCCCCTGGTCCAGCTGGGGAGACGCAGGGACCTCGGATGGCAGTGGCAAAGGCTGCGGGGAGCCAGTGGCGCCGGATAAATCAAGGATCGGTGCAGGCTCAGCGCAGAGTGACCGCCGGATGGGCAAGCGGGCGTCTGGCCAGCGGGACCGGCGGCGTCGAGTCGGCGTCCGACTGGTCGTGCCCAGCGCTCGAAGAGGTTGCGTGGGAGAGGCGACCTTGATGGGCGGCTTGGCGGCCGTGCGTTGCCCCGAAGGGTCGAGCGACTTAGCGGCCAGCTCTGGGCGGATGTCGGTGGAGCCGACGCCCGACTTACTGGAGAGGCTCGAACCAGAAGGATGCGCAGGGGTGGCCTTACTGGGAGCAGATGCCTCCTTTGTCCCGGAGGTTCCCGACTGGCCGAGTGCGAACCAGCCGGGGGGACCAACGCCGTCTTGGACACCACCAAGATGGCTGTTGGGGAACGGTCCCCCGGAGGGGACGTTACCTGAAGGGCGGCAACCCCAGCCACAGTCGCCGCAGCTGCGGATGAGGAGTCCCGGTCCTCCTCTTTATTCTTCTTAAGGCCCTCAGGGGAGGTGGAAGCCTGCTGGAGCTTTTTCAGCTCCTTTTCCATGGAGGACATCTTCTTCTTTGGGATGTGGGCCTCCAGGAACTGTTACCTTCTTCTGTGGGTAGATACGCTGAACTTCAGGCAGTGCTGACAGAAATCCATGGGGTGGTCAGGGTCTAGGCAGATAAGACACCGAGAATGGCCGTCCTTGTGCAGGAATTGGACGATGCATGAGTCGCACTTGTTTTTGTGCTCAGACGTGGTAGGTGATGACATACACGGCAGGTAAAGTAATCCTGAGGAATATCTTTGAAAAATTGAAAAACCAACGGTATAACTACCGGCGACAGACTGATGAGCAGTTGAACTTAACTGCGAGGCATTGTCGAAAGCAAACGGCGGGAAAGAACTGGAAGGTGGGCATGGGGGACCGCCCCTTTATACGGATGTCGCCGGACGCTGGTCACCTGACATGGGGGCAGCCCCCCGCCAGAGACTGCTAGCTAGGAATTTTTCCGTGGGGTCCTGATGCCTGCCGGCTTCAGTCCTATATGTAATTACCTACTGCAAGAGCTCTCTTGAAGTAAGATCTCTCATTTAAAGACATAGGGGGACTCCAGGCTTCAGATATTGCTCTCCTAGGCCTAGAAGTCCCCAATGTGGTCAGTGACGATGATAAGACCCTCTGACTCCGGGAAGTCAAGCGTCTTGTGGAAGAACTTGCATAGGGAGACCTTGACTAGTGTCATTCCTTCCTCTTCTTGCAAGAACAGGAAGAGGCTAAGGCATGCCTGGACCCCAATGCACAGCGTGTGTAGGACTGGGTCAGCTTATTTTTGTACCTACAGAAAAAATGCCTTTCCTCCTGACTACTGAACCACCCATTGTCAGAACCACTCTCCAGAGAAGAGAGTGGAACAGACACAGCCCTGCTGCCAAAGCAGCCTACATCTTCAAGCTCCCTACCGGCCTGCATAGTCGAACGTAGACACTAAGCAGGGCTGAGAAGAACCAAGTTATTAAATTGTGACAAAAACTAAACTGACACAAAAATAATCTTTAAATCTGAACAATAAAACTGAGAAAAACTGAACACTATTGCCATACAGATGTGAAGTTCCGACTCCCAGCGGGTGAGCATCATCGTCACTGATGCACACTCAATGAACACTAAAACTGAGAGAAACTGAACACTGTTGCCATACGGACGTGAAGTTCTGACTCCTAGCGGGCGAAAAATGTTGTCACTGATGTGCACGCAATACTCTGACTTGAGGTGTCATGCATACATGCTACTTACCACGGTGCTAGCCCTCTGAAATATTCGGGCTCCCGCTGTGTCCTAGAACCTCCGGCTAAGACACTTTAGTGGGAATCAATGGTGAAGAGTGATTCCTGGAAGATCTGGACATATATCACCTACTGACTTTGTTGGGCACTACACACTTGAGCATGTTAAGTGAAGGAGCTAAGACCCTTCCTCTGGGAGAACCTGCAATTGCTCCAAACGGTGCACCTATTTTGCAAATCTTATCAAGAGGGGCAGCAGTGTTCTGTAAGCAGGGTATCCCAAGGTTCTGTAGCTGCTGTCCACAGGGTATGGTCATAACATGCAAAATAGCTTGAGTAACTAGCCTGCAGCACCCACTGCATATATTTTACAGCCCCACTGATCTAGACGTTTTGATTCCTTAAAGGGAGGATGAGAAAGAGGAGCACCTGCAGCTTAGCTCTTGCACTACACAATGCCGATCACCGAAACTGACGTATCCAACTATTCTGTTAAGGCCTCAACCCCTTGAGGGGAACTGTATAATGGCGATCACCGTGTCAAAAGATAGACCCGGCTGAGGCAGGATGATTCCAGATCACCTATTCCAGTTCGAGCACAGCATCACTAATGGACAAGGTGAGGAAAGAAAGGGCTTCATTCAGTAAGATCTCCAAATGCTAATACTTCCCCATGCTCTCCACCTATTTCAGTGGGATGCTGAAGGAGTTGCTGACACGCTGTAGGAAGTAACAGAAAGGCTCAAAGTTGTTGATAGGATCTTCATCATCCCACTCATCCTCATCAGCGGTCAAACCAGTTGTCACTGTGGTGGGGTGTATGATCAAAACCTTCTGGTAAAGAGGAAATTGGTACAGCCAGGGCTTTAGTGTGGTCCAGTTTTGTTGGGTTGTGAATTGCCCATTTCAGAACACAGTGTGGGTCTGCCCATGGGAAGAGATGGCCCCTAGGAAGTATGGGCACACCGGGGTTAAAGGAGGTGGCGGCATGGCCAGTAACACTGCAGCTGGTGCCTTCCGGAGGGACTGGCAAAATAAAAGGCTGTACAGGAAGAGAAGAAAAAATTACTCATCTTAGTAATCTTGTTTCTTCCACGGTATTCTTCAATATTCTTAACTCTTGCAGTCAGCCTCTAGCGTAGAACTGCCCAGAGAATGGAACATCTGCAAATGATGGCACATCTATTGGCTCGTGCCACCATTCAAACTGCTGCCCTTACCAACTGCTGTGTTCTATAATGCTCAGATTCACTGGAGCCTGCAAGGAAAGGCCCCCTAAACTATCTAACTTGTACAAATAACAATTTGGTAAAAATAGTGATAATAATAACAGTAATAACAATAGCATCCCTCCTATTAAAAAATAAATCTCATATACTGTCAGATATGACCTAAAGAGGGGAAAAACAACACCCAACAGGGTTCAAAAATATATCACAACCAGGGTGAAAAACTTGTCCATACAGGTATCCAGCTGAGATGCAGAGGCCACTGGTTCTGGAAGAGGAGGCAGGGAGGGATAGTTAAGAATACTGAAGAATACCTTGGAAGAAGCAAAATTACAAAGGTAAGTAATTTTTTCTTCTTACCCCAGGAATTCTTCAATATTCTTAACTCTTGCAGACAACGAAGCAGTACCTTTGAGGTGGGAACCTATTTTGGAAATAGACTCTGCTGCACTGCTGTGCCAAACCTGGCATCACTCCTGGATTGGGTGTCCAGACAGTAGTGCTTTGTGAAAGTGGATGCTGTTTTCCATGTAGCTGCTTTGCAGATTTCCAGTAGTAGGATGTTCCTGGCAGCTGCCATCGTTGTAGCTGTGCCCCTCATGGAGTGTTCCCTTAGGCCTACTGGGGGCTCCTTAAACACTTTTTTTTTTTTAATATAATTTTTATTAAAATTATGTGAGGCAAAACAAAAAATACATTAATAATACAAATAACAATGGTATAAATATACTGACAAGAAAATGCTGAGGTTACAGGAAAGTTCATACCAAGTATAAAAGTGTTTGCATTCTTTAAGTAATACCATATCGAAAATTAGACACTTCTGCAATACTTCAATCCAGTTTTTAAAAAAGGTCCTTTTCTGCCATCAAGCTTCTATGATTCTATGATTTAAAGTTATTGACAAAAAAGAAAACAAAAACCCCTATGCCTTCCCTTTTCTTCCTTGCCAGTGAGAGCAGCACCATTCTGGACCTTGCAGAAAGCCATTTAAGGGACAAAGTCAGAATCTATCTGGGCCATATACTATACCCATCTTTGCCATTTTGTATTAAAAGCCTCCAGCTTATCATGCAGGCTGGCCGTCAATTTTTCCAGTTTATAAATATCCAAGACAACTGTCCACCAGTCACCTATTGAAGGAATAGCCGAGGTCATCCACCTCCGAGTAATGGCCTTTTTCTTACCCACTTCTGAATAACAGAATTGGATACATTGTACTATCCAGCGTGAGATAGTCCTTTTAGATGCTGGTTTTCCTTTTCCCACATCCCCATAAGTCAGGAACAGCTGCTGTCTGTCCTGTCTGTGGTCCTTGGTATGAGTAATGTAGTAAGTCAAAGCTCTCTTGATATCCAGGCTATGCAGCCTACGTTCACCTGAACTGGAATGCTCAGTGAAAAAGACTGGTAAAGTAATGGACTGATTCAGATGAAAAGTCAGAAACTACCACTGGAAGGAACTTCTTGTTAGTTCTACGCACCACCTTATCTCTATGGAAAGAGATATAATTTTGCTCTATACAAAGGGCCTGGAGCTCACGGATTCTTCTAGCAGAAGTGGTGGCCACCAGGAATACCATTTTCCAGGTCACATATTTTAGGTGTGCTGAGACCATGGGTTCAAATGGGGGTTCCATGTACTTGGCAATGCACACATTAAGACCTTATGCAGGCACCGGTTCCCTGTGAAGGGGGTGCAGGTGGGCTAAACCTTTGAAAAACATTTTGAAAATGGGAATGGATGCTATGGAGACACCCTAGCCAGTTGAAACAGAAGCTGAAACTGAAGCCAGATGAACCTTCAAGGTAGTGGGTTGCAAACCCAAGGAATGTAGATGGGTAAGGTAGTCCAACAAGGCTGGCAACCCTGCCAGTGTACGTACCACATCATTAGCAGAACACCATATAGAGAACCTCTTCTATTTGGAGGCACAAGTCCTCTTAGTTGAGGGCTTCCTGGATCCCATCAGAACATTAAGGACACTCCAAGAGTTGCAAGCCTGCATACTCCAAGTCTTCAAGAGCAATGCTTTGAGCCTGAGGGACCTGGGGTTCCGGTACAGGATCCTCCCCTGTGAGGTGGTTACGAGATACTGCCTCAGAAGGAGGTGTACTGGTGGAGCTACTGACAAGGAGAGCAGCAGTGAGTACCATGGCTGTCTGGCCCAGTCTGGAACTATCAAAATCACTGTGGTCGACTGGGACCTGAGCTTGATCAGAACCCTGAGCAGCAGGGGAAAGCAGAAAATGCATACAGCTCATTTCCTGACCAATCCAGCACCAGAGCATCCCGGGGTACTGTGCCCCTTGCTGGTGGTCTGCAACAAAACTTTGGCAACTGGTGGTTGTCGTGGGATGCAAAGCGGTCTATCTCTGGGGTGCCCCATCTTCTGAAGACCACCTACAGCACCTGCCTGTTGATAGACCATTCGTGATAATCCTGGTCGATTCTGCTCAGGGCATCTGCCAGGGTGCTGTCCTTCCACGGTAGATGAATGGCTACCAATGAAGCTCGAAGTGTGTATACCAGACTCCACACCTTCACTGCTTCTGTGCACAAGGGGCTGGACCTTGTTCCTCCCTGCTTGTTTAAGTATTGTCTGTTCTGACTTGAACCATCTTTCCTTGTATCAGAGATGCAAAGGCTTGCAGGGGTAGGAACACTGCCCTAAGTTCCAGCAAATTTATGTGCTGAAGTGATTCTACACATGTCCAAGTGTTGTATATGGTATGTGACCCCAAGTGAGCCCCCAATCTAGGAGGGAGGTGCCTGTTGTGAGGACTACTGAGGGAGACTCTTGCCAGAAAGGGACCCCTTCCCAGAGGTTTTCCCTTACTTGCCACCTCTGAAGGGCTTGCAGTAACGTCTGTTACTAGTACTAGCTTTGATAGAAGGTCCCTTCTTTGGCACCAATGTGCCCTGAGGTGCAACTGTATGTTCCTCATTTGGAACCTGGAACCTACGACTGCCTGTTGCTGCAGCCATATGTCCGAGCAACTGCAGGAAGTGAGCAAAAGGAGCTGAGAGGGAGAACAGCTACTAGCTGCCTTAAAGCAAGGAGTTGATTTAACTGAGTACACTGAATTCAGTTCACAATTCAGGGGCATGTGGAAGTAGGCAGAAGTAAGTGTTTTGGTTCACTGTTTTTGAGGTTGTTCTTTACTTAGCGAAACTTTTATTTGTCAGGGAGTTAATTAACTGGGAGAATATTTGCAGTCATTTGTGACTAGACCTGTTACATAAACTTTGTGAAATATGCGTCTGATAAGGGGAGATGAAAAGAGATGAAGGAGGCTTGAGGGGACTAGGGAGTAAAAACAGTTGACTGTGGGTTTGTCTGCAGGAGCTGAGAGGGAGAACATCTACCAGCTGCCTTAAAGCAGGGAGTTGATTTAATTGCGTACATTGAATTCAGTTCATAATTCAGGGCCAGTTGAAGTTGGTAGAAGTGTGTTTTGATTTACTGTTTTTGAGGTTGTTCTTTATTTAGTGAAACGTTTATTTGCCAGGGAGGTAATCTAGCCTCAGAAAGAGCGAGGGGTCCTTGGCCAATTGTTTTTCTTACTCCGGGGGAATACTGTGGGTTAAGCTTGAAAGAAAAATGGAGGCAGCCATCCGCACAGCGGTAGTCTACAGACCACCAACCCAAGTGGAAGAGACAGACAGGGGAATGATGCTCGCCATCCAAAGAATGGCACACAAGTTCAAGTTTATTGCAGGAAAACTCCATTGAGCAAGCTCATTCACAAGGAGGTCCTGATACATGTACACTGATGAAGAACATTACATAAAATAAAATACTTGATAGAACAATAGTATAGCATGTATTCAAGGTGTACACTTAGAACAAGCAGGATATTACATAAAAGGATATAACATCGGAAGACAATAGACAGTGAGAAGACATATGGTACATAACGTGTAAGCACTTCAGGGTAGCATGCCAGCAATACAAGGCAGGGTAACTGGTGTTTGCAATAAATAATTTTAGTATATTGAGCAGCGTCAGGGAATAAAGGATAAACGAAGTAATCAAGGCTTGGCAAGTGTGAGGGAAGTAATATATACGGAGAGAGAACCAAGAATAGGACGGGGAAGGGGAACAGGTGTGGAATTCGTGCAGTAGTGGTCACAGCTTGGAAATCAGAAGCTACGAGAACGTAGTTATGTCTTGGATAAATGGTAGTGTGAACAATAAGTAAGCGGCATGCATAAGGGCGAGGAAGGTCTTACACATAAATGTATAAGGCACACATAGGGATGGGAAGGGGCTTAATAACAGCTGCAGATATCTTTTATCTTAGCTGCACTTAGCACTTTGTAGAAGTTAATTGAAACGATGCTAGTTAGTTTCGGCACAGTTTGGAGTTGGTTCCAAATAGAGGGAAGAGCACGCGCAATAACGCGTTTACCAAAGGAGGTCCATGTCCTGGGTATGTCCAGCAGAATGAAGTCAGATTTCCTGAAAGAGTATGCACTGTGAGAAATACAGATGAGAGATGATAGGTAACTCAGTAGTTTGTGCAGGAAGTGGTGCTGGTTGGAGACTTCAACATGCCAGATGTGGACTGGAACCTCCCAGCAGCAGCACAGCCAGGAGCAGATTTAACCTGGACCCCCTTCAGGGAGCCTTCTTTAAACAACTGGTCATGGAACCAACTTGGCAGAAGGCAATACTAGACTTACTGCTCACAAATGGGGACAGTGTGAAGGGGGTCCCAGTGGGGGAGCACCTGGGGAACAGTGACCACCAGACACTGTGGTTTGAACTAACTGAATGGGCAGATCCCTGCCACACTAAAACATGTATCCTTGACTTTAGGAGGGCAGCTCTGGGGAGAATGGGGAAATGCTTGGAGGAAGCATTAGCTGGAATGAGGAAGGAATTAGGAGTGGAGGAACAGTGGGCAGTATTTAAAACAGGGATAGCAAAGGCAACACAATTATGCATTAAGCGGGTTAGCAGGGGGTATAGGAAGAGGAAACCCTTATGGTATTCCAAGGAGGAAGAAGAGAAAGTGAAAGCCAAAGGGATTGCATTCAAGCAATACAAAAGGATTGCATTCAAGCAATACAAAAATACACAGGCAGAAGGGGATAGGAAGCGGCACCAGGAGAAGCAAATGGAAGCAGCGAGGGCAGTAAGGGAAGCCAAAGCTTAGACAGAGGAACGCGTTGTGAAAACAGTGGTTAGAGGGCACAAAACCTTTTACAGGTACGTAAGTGAAAAAAGGAAGGGATATAGTGGGGCTAAAGGGCGAGAGCGAGAGTAGTGTTAAGGATGATAACAGTAAAGCAGACATACTGAACAGATTATTCTGCTCAGTCTTTACAGTAGATGGGGTGGGTAGCGGGACAGAAGGCAATACAAGGTGGGGGCACAGAAATGGATACAAGTCCCTTTCCACAAGAAAAGGTCCTAAAGAAACGAGAAGGAATAAAAGTCGATACAGCTATGGGCCTGATGGGGTGCACCCCAGAGTACTGAGGGAGCTAAGAGTAGTGGTGGCTGAACCTTTGGCCACCCTGTTTAGCTGATCACTGGAAACAGGTGAGGTGCCCAAAGACTGGAGAACAGCTGATGTAGTCCCCTTATACAAGAGTGGGAACTGAGCCGGCCCGCTGGTGCAGCAGTTAGATTTCCACTTGCGACGCCAGTGACTCGGGTTCGGGAATGGACCCACGTCATCAGAGGGACAACTGGGGGGAAGGATGGAGCATCCTATGGATAGCTCTCCTTCTCCGAGAGTGCCCAGTGCACTGAGACTCTGGTGGAGGCAGAGAGATACTGCAGCTCATTTCGTTCATAGGGCCCAGGATGCTGTGTCATTACTGCGTCCCTGCCTCAAAAGAACACATGAAAAAAAGTAAGCGAGGGCGAGGCCACTGTCTCAGTGAAGCCCTCCTCGGGGCTTCGATTAGCCGTCAGCACCGCTCCCCCGACCAGTCACTAGTTCCGCGGCATGGATTGGGGACTGTTGCCGTGGCCCCACCCTCTGGGGGGCAAGCCGGGGGTAACTAGGGGAGTCAGCGGCAACAGATGACAGTGGGAGTCCCGGTGGTTGTGACCAGAGTTGAGGACTAATATAAAAATTAAAAAAAAGTGGGAACTGAGAGGAAGTGGGATACTACAGACTGGACAGCCTCACCTCAGTAGTGGGGAAGATTATGGAAGCACTACTGAAGGAGAGATTAGTGGAACACCTTGTGGCCAACCATCTACAGGACCCAAGGCAGCACAGTTTTACTGCAGGAGGTCATGCCACACTAACCTCACTGAATTTTTCAACTGAGAGTGGACTTGGGGGGGTGGCAGTGAACACGGCCTATCTGGACTTCAGTAAGGCTTTTGATACTGTGCCCCATAGGAGGCTGTTAAACAAGCTGGGCAGTATGGGTAGGACAGTAGGGCGGTGGTTGGGGAATTGGCTAGATGGTAGGGCACAGGTAATGGCGGTCACTCTGCAGACAGAAGGGTGACCAGTGGAGTGCCACAGGGATCAGTGCTGGGTCCAGTCCTCTTCATCATCTTTATCAGTGACATTACAGATAACATAGAAGGGAGAATTTCTCTGTTTGCTGATGACACAAAACTCTGTAACAAAGTTGACATGCCAGAGGGAGTGGACAGAATGAGGAGAGACCTGCAGAAGCCTGAGGAATGGTCAAGGGTGTGGCAGTTGAGATTTAATTCTTCATGGAAAGGGTGGTGGACAAGTGGAATGCCCTGCCAGAGGAGGTGGTGGGGGCTGAAACGATTATGGGTTTCAAGATTGCATGGGATAGGCATTGGGGATCCTAGCAGTTGGGGGAAGGGGGCAACCCAGTTCAAGAGATGTTTGAAGAGGCAAAACTACATGCTCAATTGGGCAGACTAGGTGGGCCAAAGGCCCTTACCTGCTGTCAGTATCTACGTATCTATGTAAGTGACTTGCTGGTCTCGGTTTGTTCAACTTGAAAGTTTCAGCAATCTACAGAATGTTGCTTACCCTTTCCTGAGGTAAGAAGGCCTTCCCTTCAGGGTGTCCAGCTCTGCTCCTATGAAGTGCAGCACCTGAACTGGTTCAAGGACAGATTTTTTGATACTGATCAGGGACTCCAAAAGATCCTGGGTTGCCCTTAGGGATTCTCTTACCTGTCGTGATGACATTCCCACCACCAACCAGTCGTCCAGGTAAGGAAACACTGATCCCCTGCCTTCTTAGGTATGCTACCACTACTGCCAGGCACTTTGTGAATGCTCCTGGAGCTGAAGTGAGGTCAAAAGGTAGTGCTGAGAACTGATAATGACCTGAAAAGAGTCTGAACCCGAGGTATTTTCCGTGAGACTCCCTTATGGGGATGTGAAAGTATGCATCTTTTAGATCCAGGGATGCCAACCAGTCTTCTTCCCGGAGGGTCGGCAGAATCATGGCTAATGTTACTATTTTGAACTTTGGCTTCGCCAAATGTCTGCTTAGCAATCTTAAGTCTAGAATTGGTCACCACTCCCCATTCTTCTTCTGGGTCAGAAGTACTGTACCTTGAGTAAAATCCTTTTCCCCTTTGCTGTAGAGGAAATGGTTCAACTGCCTCTGACAGTAACAGATTTGCCACTTCCTCCTTCAACAGCTTTTCTGAGGTGGAAGCTAGTCTGAAGATCCTTGTTCTTAAGGTTGAGAAGGATTTGAAACTGAGGGACAAACCATGACTCACTACCTCTAGGACCCACTCATCTGTGGTAATACTCTTCCATGTCTGGAAGTAGTGAGCCAGCCTGCCCCCTAGTGGTACAGGGGAGGCGACCTTGGCAACCATGTCAGGGGTTCTGTTTAGGCTGGGGTTGAGCATGGTTAGCCTGATTCCCACGTCTAGATCCCCTTCTGCCCCTTCCCCTAAAGTATCCTGTCTGCTAAGGATACTGTTGGTACTGCTGTACTGGCTGGGCTTGAAAGAAAGGTCTGCTATAAGAAGACCTACCTCTGCTCCTCCCCCTTTCCATAAGGCCTGTAGGAAGTTGAAGGTTTTTCCTTGGCTGTATTGCTCTTGTAGGTGGTTTTGTATTCACCCACCCATGTATGCCTCTGTCTTTACTCTAAACAATGAATTATCTTCACAGGGAAAGTCCATAGCTTTTGTCTGTGTGTCCTGTGATAAATTAGTGGCTCTCAGCCATGCAAATCTTCTTAGAGCAATAGTGACGGCCACCCACCTGGCAGCAGTGTCATTAGCATTTGCTGCCATCTGGAATTAGTACTTGGAAGCTTCCAAGTCAAACCTAGCAACTTCCATTAAGTCAGCTGCCAACCCAGCTGGGGCCTTGTCTGCCATGTTCAAAAATGTTATGAAAAAGTAAGATATAATCCAAAGTCCATCAAAACTCATATTTATTAAACTATTTTTCTTCACACCCATATACCTGTACATGAGGCAACAGTTTTGTGGCTTAACATCACTTCCTCAAGCCAATCGTATATGAACAGTGTTGACACTTAATTTTCTTTTATTTGAACTCCACTGATCTGGAAGTCCTAATATATTACTCTCAAAACGAGCACCATGCCGCCCTGTTCCTATTACCATCTGGCCACACTCTAAAATGGGCCAGTTCACTTCTCAAAATTTTCATCCACTTAATAGTAATCTTGCTAGGAAAACCATATCTAATGTATCTTTGGCAATTGTCCTCATGAACTGAAAGCAGCTGCTGTTGCCTATTCTTACATAGAGCTCAACTGCTCATTATTTTCATTGAACCACGTTCTGGGATAGAACTTAGTGTCTTTGCATCTTTTTCAACTTACTTGCTCCATGCAGTGCTCCTCATCTCAGGCAAAAGACTGCCTTCTGGAAGCCTTCCAGCAGCCCATGAGGCTGACGCACTGCGTGGTGCTAATGGGTTGGCCAGTAAAGTACAGTTACGTAATAACTTACCGTAACAGCAGATCTTCGAGAGAGGCTCTTGCAGTAGGTAATTACATATAGGACTGAAGCCGGCAGGCGTCAGGACCTCACGGAAAAATTTCTAGCTAGCAGTCTCTGGCAGGGGGCCGCCCCCATGTCAGGTGACTGATGTCAAGAGATGTCAGTATAAAGGGGTGGACCCCCATGCCTGCCTTCCAGTTTCATTTCCTGCAGTTAGTTTGTGAAAGCACCTCTCGGTTAAGTTTCACTGCTTCATCAGTCGTTCGTCGGTAGTTTTACCGCCATTTTTTCTTCGATTTCTTTGAATTTTTGACAGGTTTTGTGCAGTGGATGTCGTTCCCAACTCCCTCCGAACACAAAAACAAGTGCGACTCATGCGGTGCCCAACTCCCGCACAAGGACTGACACTCCCATTGCCTCTTCTGTCTAGGCCTGGATCACCCCATGGAGAAGTGTCAGCATTGCCTGAAATTCAATGCCGCCATCCGTAGACGGAGGCAGCAGCCCCTGGAGGCCCATATACTTTAGAAGAAAAGGAGCTGAAGAAGCTTTGTCAGGCCTCAACTGCCTGAGGTCACCGTAAAAAGAAGGACAAGGAAGCACGGGACCGGAGCTCCTCTTCCTCGACCATCAGCGACTTGACTAGGATTCGTATTGCTAAGAGTAATGTACCCCACCGGGGAACTGTTCAACGACGGTCGTCTTGGAGGTGTCAAGGCGGCATCGACCCTCCGTCTGGCTCGCACTCTGGCCCTTTGGGAGCCTCCGGGTTAATGGAGGTTTCCACTCCTGGCAAGGCCGCCGCCATGTGGCCTTCCGGTGCGAGTGCCTCCGGTAAGCTGGACGTCAACTCCTCTGACGCCCGCCCGGAGAAGACTGCTAAGTCGCTCGACCCTTCGGGGGCAGCGCACGGTCTCTAAGCCACCCGACAAGGCAGTCCCTCCTTCATGGCCTTCCTTGGGCACCGGTTCCGTTAAGTCGGACGACAGCTCCTCCGATGTCTGCCCGGACCCCTCCGGTAAGGCGACCATTGGCCCGTCCGACGGTCGCACAGCATTGGGGCCGATGCCGGACCCTGTCGTCCAGTCCTCCATCCCTGGTTCCCTGCAGCATTTGCCTCTGCCTTCCGAGGCCCCAGCATCTCCTCAGTTAGACCCCGGGGATTTTAATACTCCTTCCCCAGGCAATACGGAGGATGCAGGCATGCTCCCATCAGGCCTCCCTCCTTCTGGGCGGATGACCTGGCGTGATCCCTCGGGCGCCAGTCATGCCGACGCCCGAGCAGCATTCCCCTCGGATGCCGCTTCGTAGACCCGATGCCGCGGGCCTCCTATTCCCAACCCGCCTGCGGAGAGGTGTTTCAAGGCCTTCTGCCCCATCGGGCCCTAGGCGCCCAGGTATCGTCATCTTATCCGGCCGCCCAGTCTTACGAGTCCATGAGTACCCCGGAGCCGCGAGTATCTGTGCCTCAGTACCCGAAGCTGGGCTTCCATGTCGAGGTATGGATACGGCGCCATATGGATATCCTCAATATCCGTCTCTCCCTCCTCCCCACCATGGGGAGACCAGAGGAGACTCTGGCTTCCTGATGGTCTGAGGCCAGGCTCGGCTCACCAGAGCGTGAGAGGCGTCTTCCGATGCAGAACCGTTCGGACCCCGTCGTTGAGGTGAGACCCCCTCCCCCTCCTGTTACCAGAGGTGTCCCTCTGGTTCCACAACAAGGGTGTACGTTACCCAAAGCTCCCAAGGGGTCCATTCTCCCTTAGCGGAGGGGTCTTTGTCTCCTCCACCTTCCTCGGACGATTCCGACGGATGTTTCGACTTCGATGACGAGCCACGAACTCCAGACAAGCCCCGGCCTAGGACTCCTCCGAAGTCCCCTCCAGAGGATCCTTCCTTCATGGAGTTGCTATGCAAGATCCAGCCATTGCATCAGTGGAAATCTTTGAAGCCAGATCCACAGCGGCAGAAGCTAGCTGCACATCTGGATCTGCCCGAGGTCACTCCTACCTTGGTTCCACCCTGGATCGAGCCTCACGCGGACCTTGTTTCTACCATCTGGAAACAACCATCTGCCATAGCCCCCCTTCTGAGGAAGGCGGACAGGCTGTATCAGACTCCGGAGGGTGATGAGTTTCTTACTTCACACCCCAAGGCTGACTTGGTTGTGATCAGCGCCGCCCACGGCCGTACAGCCAACCCAAAGCATTTGAGCTCGTCTCCACCCGCCTTCTGGACCAGTATGGGAAGAAGGTTTTCGCTTCCTCCACTCTGGGTATTATGGCCATGAACTACGTTGCTCACATGAGGGATTACCAGACGGCCATCCTTAGCGAGGTGGAAGCTAAATTGGACTCCCTTCCTGAGTCGCAGACCAAACAGGAAGTGGCAGAACTGGTCCGTTCTGCTCGTTCGGCCAGTAGGCATTTGCTACGTGCTACTTACAATGCAGTGGACGCTGCTGGAAGGAGCTCGGCATTTACCGTAGGATTGCGGCATCATGCCTGGTTCCAAGTGGCAGGTTTGGTCCCTGAAGTGTAGTCTGCTATTCAGGACGCACCCTTCAGGGGTTCGGTGCTGTTCAGAGGTGATGTCAAGGATATCATCACTGGCCTGTGGGAGAAGGGCACTGCTCTCAGGAAGTTGACTCCTTGTACAGGAGCCCCTCAGCCTCAGTGCTGTCCCTTCATGGCGCATGCAGGCCAGGTGAAAGCCAGGGAAGTGGGCCAACAAGCGTCAGGCCCCTCAGTCTCTGAAGCCCCCTCCCCCGCCCAAATGAGCAGCAGGAGCTCCAGCCACGGCGCTGCCTCACACCTCCTGACTCCTTTCCTCCCCCACAGCCTCTGGGCCTCCCAGAGGAACCGGTAGGAGGGAGGATCTCCCTGCATCTGCCGGGTTGGGAGAGGATCACTTCAGATATTTGGGTGCTCCAGCTGATAGCGGAAGGACACTCAATAGAGTTTCTTCAGAAACCTCCCAGAAAACCCCTTCCAAGGCTGCCTGACTCCCTGGAACACCTTCTTCTGGTTCGGGAAGAAATCTCTGCCCTTCTTCAGAAGGCGGCGATAGAACCAGTCTTTCCCCATCTCCAAGGGATGGGTTACTACTCCCATTTCTTCCTGGTTCCGAAGAAATCAGGCGACATGAGGCCAATCCTAGACCTCAGCTCCCTGAACCTGTTCATGGAGTACAAGAGGTTCAGAATGCTCTCTCTGCAGGTCCTTCTGCCCCTCCTTCGGCCGGGACAGTGGCTGTGTGCTTTGGACATGCAGGATGCCTTCCTGCATATCCCTATCCACCTGTCCCACTGCAAATACCTTCGATTTTCTTTTCAGAGAGACCACTACCAGTTCAAGGCCCTCCCATTTGGTTTCTCCTCGGCTCCTTGAGTATTTACCAAATGCCTTTCTGAGGTAGTGGCCCACCTGCGTATCCAGAGGGTGCAGGTTTACCTGTACCTGGACGACTGCCTCCTGGCGGCCACATCCAGGGAGGACCTCCTGCGCTCCCTTTCCCTTACCCTGCAGGTTTTCACCAGCTTGGGTATTACCATCAACCAGGCCAAGTCACATTTGATCCCATCCCAAAGACTCCAATTTATCGGGGCAATCCTGGATACGACCTCTGGTATGGCCTTCCTGCCTTTGGACAGGGTGGCCACCCTTCAGGCTCAGGCCAGCCTGTTGTCCAGCCGCAGACGGGTCACTGCCAGGTCAGTCCTTCGCCTCCTCAGGCTCATGGCGGCTGCCATTCCGACAGTGCCTCGCGCTTAGCTCCATATGAGAATCTCTCAGTGGACACTTCAGTCTCAGTGGGATCAATTGGTGGACGACCTAGATCGGGAGATCCTGGTCTCCTCTCCGATGGTTCGGGACTTGCAATGGTGGATGGTTCAGGAGAACCTTTGCCGGGGAGTTCCCTTTTGTCTTTCTCCCCCCTCCCAAACTCTGACAACAGACGCCTCGGGCGAGGGTTGAGGAGCCCATTTGGGGTCTCAACAGACCAGGGCTCTTGGTCCAGACTTGAGCAGACTCTCCACATAAACGTGTTCGGCCTAAGGGCCGTGCTGTATGCCTTGCATGCTCTGCATCTGTATTTGCTTCCCGGTCATCTGGCTGTCCAGACTGACAGCATGTGCATGGTGTGGTACATCAATAAATAGGGAGGAACTTTTTCCTATCCTCTTTGCAGGGAAGTGATGCAGGCTTTGGACTGGGCAGTACTTCACAACCTTCACCTCACGGCGGTTCATGTTCCTGGAGTCGAGAACACGCTGGCAGACAACCTCAGCCAGTCGTCCGCCCAAGCTCATGAATGGGAACTGGATCGGGGGTAGTACACGATGTCTTCCTACACTGGGGAACCCCTCAGGTAGACCTGTTTGCCTCTCCGCTCAAAGCAAAACTTCCCGTCTTCTGCTTGCTCACTCCAGGGCACAGAGTTTTTGGAGAGACACTCTGTCTCTAAACTGGAAGGGCAGATTCGTCTATGCCTTCCCCCCGATCCCGTTGATTCCGAGGGTTTTACACAAACTCTGTTCAGAAGCAGCTCGCATAATCCTCATCGCTCCATTCTGGCCCAGGCAAGTCTGGTTCTCTCTTCTGCAACAGTATTCAGAGGAATCTCCATTTCCTCTTCCTCTATCGCAGCTTTTGTTGACCCAGGATCAGGGGACTCTGGTCCATCCAGGACTCAAATCCCTTCAGCTGCATGCGTGGAGGAGCTGGAACCACCCATGAGGCTGACACACTGCGTGGCGCTCATAGGTTGGCCAGTAACAGCCGTTGGATCTTTCTCAACCTCAGTTCTGCCCGCCGGGGAGACAGAAGGAAAGAAGGTATCGAGAAAATAAGGGCGGGGCAAGGGAGCCCAAGAGAAAGCAAAAAGAAAAGGAGCAACTGAAAAAGACTAAGTCGACCAGAGGACAGAGAAGGAGCGGGACCTGGAGGTTACGGGCCAAGGAGGTCCCAGTCCCTGGACAACCAAAGGTAGGAAGGAAGAAAGAGAGACAGAGAAGAGGTTTGAGGGAGAGTGGGATGAGAGAGGGAGGCCAAGACCCATCAGAATAGATTGGCTGATCATAAGATCATTAAGAGATGGTCTCAGGGGAGGTTCCGAAGATTTGGATAATTCAGAAAGGGTAAGGCTCTCCCTCGCTCTGATCCCAATTCCCGAGGGGAATATCTCCTCTCTTCCCTCCCCCTCTACAGTTACCGAAAGGAGAAAATCAAGGTTTTCGAGGGTGAGGGTGGGGGGAGAGAGAAGGATCTCCTAATAACAACACCATCCCCATGGGGGAGGGAAAGAGAGAGAAGAAGCCGCAGAACTTCTTCATCCTATATGACGGAGAGTTGGAAACTCATGGGATGGCTGCACTCCACAGAGCAGTTCAGGATACAGGAGGGGCCCACCTGAAGACCCTATGAAAACCCCCATAGGGGTCCTACTTGCCCACCTACAGTACCCCACCGGAGGCCTCTTGGCAGCCTGCCAGAGAGAAAATAATACATATTTTGGGCGCGAGGAACTGAGGCCTTGTGAGGGGAAGGTGGGAGAGATTCAGTGATGAATGGTGAAGATACACAGGAAGATCAAGAATTACAGTAGGTACGTAATTTTCATATCTTACCTGTCAATCTTCACCATTCTTCACAGTTAGGCGAGTACTGAGCTCCCCAGAAGCGGGCCCAAGAATCCCTGAGAGAATATCATCCCTCAGCCCCCACCCAGGGAAAAACGGGGGGAGGAGGACCCTCCACTAGCCAGTCAGGCCTGGGATTGGTCAGGATGAGGTGGAGTCCCCTGACCCCTAGGGGAAGGAAGGCGCCCCTGTAGTTCCTGTCTTGCCCTGCAGGAGAAGAGATGGGTCCCTTGGAAGTACGAGGCCAGTAACCTACGCCGGGCCAAAGGTGACAACCTCGAAAGGCAAAGCCATGCCGTCCACCTAATGCAGATTACTGTCCCCTCAAGCCATGAAGTGACTTCACTGGCGTAATAGGATGCCCTTGACTGGTGCCTTGCCAACTCCAGGCCTATCGCAGAGAGGGCTATGGCTTGCCGGATAGCCTCCGGATCGGGCAGCGATGCAGTGCCTGGCCCAGCGTTGCCCACAGATGCCCGTTATAGGCAGCGTGGTGCGCCTGATAGCCATAGATAGCAAGCATCATCCGCGTAGAGGAGAAAACTCTCCGCCCCAGCTGATCAAACTCCCGAGTCTCAGGATCAGGGGGCTGGAAGCGGACTGGGCGTCTATGCCAGGGAGAGATGTCCAGATGCGTCCGTTCAGAAGATGCATGAGGCAAAGAGCCTGGAGACTCCCGGGTTGCACAATACCATCTCCAGCAGTCCATAGGGGCTGGTTTTGAGGAATATGGAAGCTGTACGACGCCTCCCGGAATGAAACTGACCAGGATGGGACCACTAAATGATGTTCCCTTATATTTGCCTAAGAATGCTTGTGTCGCACTCTTGATATTATCTTGGGCATAATGTGAAATGTGCAAGTCCCTGACCAGCCTCACTAGGAAGCGCTGATACTGGGCCTGATCAGCGTCTGAGGACAGATTGACAGAGGGCTCCTCTTCCCTTGTGGAGGAAGATGAGGAGGCTGAGGAATTTGTAGAGTCAGATTCTGGCCGCGGAGGGAGAACCGGTTGGAAGACCTGCTCGTCCGTGGCCCAAAAACACTGTGGGAAATACGCAGCCTGAGATCTGAACTGTTACCAGGTCAAAGGTCCCAGAGGACCCATGTGGCTTGGGCGAAGGGGAGCTGGGCGCAGTGGCATGGGCAAGCCTGCCACCTGATGTGACGTGTCTCTGCCAGGGCTAGAGGAATCTTCAGGAGAATCTGGCTTAAGCGGGAATCCGCAGGTCTGTAAATTCACCGACCTGTCAAGGAACACAAATCGGTCAGGACTTAACCCTGTAGGGTGAGCTACCCAATGAAGGGACCAGGTCCGCATGGATCCAGAAGGGCGGTCCCCAGCCCCACCCAATGAGACCTCTCTAGAAGAGGACGAAGGGAGGAAACTGGGCTCAGCACTACCTCTCCTTCCCTAGCCCCGAAGGGCCACAGAAGTGTGCCAATGTTCCTCACCCGGTTCCCTCAACACCATAGACTCCGAGGAAGCTCTCTTCCACACACCCTGTGCCAAAGAGCCCCCCAACATAGATGACCCCCCGGGGGGCCGTAGAAGGGGGGGGGACTCAATCTTGATTCTGAGAGGAGGGACGGCAGCCACCCCCTCATTCAGGATCCTGACCGCCACTCCTGCAGCAGTGGGACTGAGAAATCGCGGCTGACCCACCGAGCTGCCATCGGCTCGACAGTCAGCACTAGCTACAGCCACTGGAGCCGCTGGAGGGGGCACCTGGGGAGGCGCAAGGGTGCTAGGCCATGGAGAACCCTCTGACTCCGAAGAAACAGGCCTTAATCCCAGATCAGCCTCCGAATTGTCTGGCTCCAAAGAAGAGACGATCAAGAAGTGCTCCGGACTGGCAGCCCCAGGGGTTCCCCAAATCACGGTGCCGTGGGCCCCCGACAATGGGGGGGGGGGCGCGCCTGCATCTCTGAAGAGGTGACTGCCAGAGCAGTACTCCCAGCCCGGCCCCGAAAGGAGCCAGACCGGACCACCGGCACCACGATAGAAACCTCCTCTATAGCAAGGCATGAAGAAGAGGAGGCCCCCTTTTCACCGGACCATGTAGGCCCGGGAAGGGACCCGGAGGAAGGGTCGAGCATCCTACGCGTGGACCGCGCAAGTGATGCCGCCCCTTGAAAGTCAGCGGAGACCTGCAGACTTTTAACGCGTGGTGCTCCAAAACTCGGCGGTCCATCGAGAAGCAGGCGTCACAGGAATCCATGTCGTGTTGAGGTCCAAGGCAGGAAAGGCAAACTTCATGCTGGTCGGTAATGGAGTTCTGTTGGCCGCAGAGACACTGACACATGGGGGGCCGACCCATTTTCTTCGACTGTTCTTTCTCCCGAGGACCAGGCATGACATGTATGGTAACTTAAAAAACAAACCAGAAAAGACTCAACACCGCTTAATAAAAAGGAAAGATCTTACTGGTCTGGAAAACGGCGTCGAGTAGGCAGCAGAACAGAGGTGGAGTCGCAGTGCAGAAAATGAAGGACGGCATCGAACGGCTCCGAGGCGTCGACGACAAACTAGGACGTGTAGAGAAAACTTGAGCAAGGTGCTGTCTCAACCGTGGGAGAAGCAGAACTGAGGTGGAGGAGGATCCAACGGCCGTTACTGACCAACCCACGAGCGCCACGCAGTGCGTTGGCCTTGTTGGCGCCGACTCCTCCCTCCAAAAAAAACAAAAACAAATAAAATCTCCCGCGTGGTGCCTGTCTCCAGCCAGTCACCCAACAATGATGAATGGTGAAGACTGGCACAGGTTAAGATCTCCATTTCTTCCTCATCTTCCACCACCTCATTGGTAGTTACATCCAAGGCATCCACCATCTGCTTCACAAATGTATAATGCGAAGAGAAATCTTCAGGTTGTCTAAGTGGGGATTCAAACTCCTGATCAGGAGAGACATCAGGTTCAATGCCATCATCGTCCTCATATTCCTCATAATCCTGGGCATCAGCATCCAAAACTGCAAATGGGACTACCGGTTGCTGAACTGCAGGCCGATCCGAGGGACTCACGGTACTTACTGAGCCAGAGCCGGTATAAATCCCTGTAAAGCCTGAATAACTTTCAGGGCTTGAGCAATAGCCTCTACTGATGGCATATTAGTTTTCTCCACAGAAGTCCCCTTAGGCTTTCCAGCCGGGGGTTCTGAATATTTGGTTTTCTGTTTCTTTTTTGCCAGTTCTGGTTTATCATTCAGTTCACTGGTTCATTTTGTTTTTGATGGCTCCTCTTTTTTTAGGAGTGGTCGGCTCAGGTTCTACGGTTTCACCCATAACAGTTAAGGGAGAGGGCTGGTCAGAGTCCTCATCTCCTGGATCATTTATAGATACCATCTTCTTTTTGTACCTTTCCTGCCTTTTTTTGATTGTTTTAGGTGGAAAAGTCTTACATATTTCACACTCAGCTGTGAAATGGGATTCTCCAAGGCAGACTACACACATATGTTTTTCTACCTTGGCAAAAATCTCACCACACTTAGTGCAGTTTTTGAACTCAGTAGGGCCCATTTTCTTTTTAGGTTTATGTGACATTTAGTCTATTTCACAAAAATCAAATCCAAAAAGGTAACCAAAAACACATATTTTTTTTTGAGCAGTTAACCCCAAACACTATTACTAAATCGCGGTTAATTCCTCTGAGGAGAAAAACTGTGTTAAGGTTAAAAAGAACTGTAAGGTATCAGTTCTCACAGGAACACTAATAATAAACAAAAAACTATATTAGAAATAACTAAGACAAGTAAATAAACCTGATGGAAATGCCAGTTCCTCGATGGTTAATGGGAACTGAAGAGGAACCGTGAAATCAACTAAATAAACTAAACTAACCCAGTGCTAAGAAAAGTAGAAAGTACAAAGGCAGCAGCTGAAAACTTTTTAAAAGTAACTTGTTTTTAGTGACAAAAAACAACAATAATCACGACTATGAGGAGAGATCTCTGAGGCATCTTGACAAGCAGGCAGACACTGAAATCTGAGCGTTATAGAATGCCACAGTTGGTAAGGGCAGCAGTTTGAATGGTGACATGAGCCAACAGATGTTCCATCATTTGCATATGTTCCATTCTCCGGGCAGTTCTACACTACAGGCTGACTGCAACAGTTAAGAATATTGAAGAATTCCTGGGGTTAGAAATATTGTTGCTTTTATGGGTCATGGGCTGCCTTACCATGAGCAAAGCATCTACATGACCTTATGGATGAGTGCTTTAAGAGGGACATAAGGTGGCGACGCACAGCGCTAGGCTGACCAAGACCAGCAACCTTGCTTACGCTTGTGGCTCTTACAGTCCTTATTCCTCCTTCTCCTAGAACTCTCCTTAGGCTTCTTGAGCTTTCTACTTGAAGGGCGGGATGAGCCAACTTAACAAAGATGATCCACCCAAAAAACTTGAAGATCAACTGCTCAACCGTGGTAGCTTTTTGCCTAACCAACAGGAGGGCAGGGAACTCTTACAGGGCAACAGGTGCTGAGCCATAAAATGGTCTAGCAAGACCACAGAATTCCAAGGCTCAACCTCAGGCCAAGCCCCTGAATGTTTGTGAGTCTCAGCACTTTACCTAGACTCCACAAGGGCAGTCCACCTAGGAGACTGCACTGGGCACAGGTCCTCCTGGGAGGAGTTAGACATGACCACTATGTTGAGCAGTGAGACTGGAGGCAGGACCGCAGACAGAGCAACCACCCAAACATTGAGAAATGTGCTGGGGGGCGCTGTGGAGCCCGAGCAGCAATCTTTATCATCTCACAGAAGGGGAGAGCAAATCTACTTAATTTCACCTATTTGACGCCTCAGAAATATAATTCTGACCTTACCAGCACAAAGAGTGACGTAAATTATCCAAAATGGGCAACCCTAAAAAAGATAAGGGGTCCGGAGGAGTCGGGAAATCCAGAACAACTGGTGGCGCAGGGAGTTCAGAACCAGCCATGTCGGAGGAAGCTAGGCTTAACTCAGGAGAAACTATCACTACTCTGGGGCATAAGCTGCAGACCCTGATATCATCTATGTCCACCCTCAACCAAAAGGTGGACGACTTCAATGGCAGGGTTCTCATCTTGGAAACTGCAGTGGATGACCTTAAGAGCGATATTCAGGACGTACGAAGGCGGGCCAAAACCACTTCCGGAGCAACCACCTTGCTGGTTAAAGAGAAACACTATCTGAGGGCCAGGTTGGAGGCCCTCGAAAACCAAGTTCATGTGGCCAATATTCGAATAGTTGGACTCCCTGAAGGGACAGAAGGAGATCACCTGATCCTAGCCATAAAAGAATGGCTTACTGAAAAGTTGTCACCAGAGCCAAATATTTGGACTGGGAAATCCAAAAATGTTACAGAATTGCCCCTTGTGGTCGTGTACAGAATCAGGAAACATCTCGTACCTTGATGCTGGTAACTTCAGGGGTCGCAGCCTGGGATAGAATCCTCTGATATGCCAGGAGAGCAGCACCTCTATTCCAAAAGGATCAACAAGTCCACTTTTTCCTGGACATAAGCTATGCGACGAGGCAGCACCGCAAGAAATTCAAGGGGGTAAAGCAGGCCTTAAGAGATCTGGGAGTGCCGCACTCTATTTTTCCGGCTCGGCTTCGGATCATGTTCAATAGCAGAAGTTACATCTTCTCGGATCCCACTGAGGCCGGCAAATGGACAGATCGGAGAACTGCTGAATCACGTCGGCGGACAGAAGATTCAGAAAATGAAGATGTCGAGGCAAATACCTGAATGCCGAATCCCCATCACACTGAACATTTTCCTTCCGGGGGTTACAGTAAGATTGACTTTTAAATCACCCACTAAAACGTTTATTTGAAGACTTTTTGATCCTCGGTTTAAAGCTGATATAACGGCTGGGTAAATTTTGGTTAAATGTACTCTGAAGTACCTTATTTATCTGGATATGAGACCCTCAATTCTTATTAGTTTTACAAATGTAGTTTTCAGGGTTAATTGGGGATAAAGTAAAAGGGAGATGAGTGGTACTGCTTTCCCTATTCATATTTTAATATAGTGCTGCCAAGTTTGTTAGCTTGTAATGGATCTAACATCAGAATTTATTACATGGCACCAAATGACCCTTTTTAGGGCCAAAGCTTCATATGGACAAATTGCTGGACAATTTAATTTCATCCGGAAAGCCATGTAGTTCATGGGCTAAATAAATCAGCTTATAATGTGGTATTACTTTTGATTGTATTAGATCTAGGATCCTCTCAATGTGGTATCTAAATATAGTAGATGCATGGATATACTTTGATTAAGGGCTAGGGGATATTGTCTCTCTCTTCCCATGATGTAAAGTAATACCTCTTATGGTCGGTCTGCTATATGTAAAACTCATGTTTCGTATATGATAAACTGAAGAAATAAAGTAAAAAAAAAAGAAATGTGCTGAGGCGGTGCTGCAGGGCCAGAATCCAAAGAATCTACTGGCTGACCATCGTGGGTGGTCAAGGTATCGATGTGCGTAGCAGGACTACTCTCAAACTTGTGCCTCGTTCACATGGTGAGAATTTAAATCACTGCAGTGTTGATCGTTGGGGCCAATCATTCTGAAATGCTGTAGAGCAGTGTTCAGATGGCATGGTACTGGAGCGCTGTAGATGCTCCGAGCGAATTTCTGCCATTTTGAGGAGGACACAGCCACCAGAAAGACCGAGGATGGGTCTTCCGATCCGAGTTCAGCTAGAGATTGTTGTTGATATTGTAAACACAGCTGAACTCAGGAAGTAGTTCTTTTTTGTAAACTGAGGACTACAGATGGCATAAAACACTATCTCAGAGTCAAGCCGTGACACTGGGCATGTGCTTATGCATACGTGCATGTCCAATGTCACGGCTCAACTCTGAAGATCATGTTTTCTGCCATTTTTAGCCCTCGGTTTAAAAAAAACAGCTACTTGCCAGAGTTCAGCTGTGTTTAAACTACCAGAATCAACCTTTAACTGAACTCGGGTCTAAAGACCCATCCACAAGCTTTCTAAGTGCAGGCTGGGAAAAGCCTATCACAACATTGTGGGTGTTGCCGGCTGTTCACGCAGCCGAGAAGAATGGCGCAAAATGCCAGCACCACTACTCGATCCCAAGAAAAGAGGGGGGACTGGGGTCACAATGCCTCGCAACGAGTAATGCGGAAAATGGTGGCAATCAGACGTGCACAGCAGCACTGATCTGGCTGCTGCACACCACCAACGGCTCAGAGTTGGCAGTATGAATGAGGCTTTAGTCTCAGTCAAGAAAGTTTGAAAGTGCACCTCCTATTCAAACTCTGTGATAGAGAGTGGATCCAGCTCATTCACTGCCAACTGTTCAGAAATGGAGGGCTCTGGCTGGGGCAGCAGACGACACACCAATCTGGAGCTCTGATCCCTTACCTGACTTGCCATCCTGATCTGAGGCTTGCGTGCTCACTAGGCACTCTGAACTCAAACAGCATGGTCTGACACAGAATGCAAGCCTTCTGACTGTTCAATAGACCAAGGCAAGTGAGGCAGACATTGAGTAGGCCCGTCCTCAACATGTGTTTGTTGCAGATGTTACACCATCTGAAGCCAACGGTCAGGTCTGCATTACCTCATGGTCTGAATCCATGCAGTATTATCCCAGAACAAAATCATGCACAATGTTTGATGCCTTGAACTAGAGCTAGAAGCTCTAACCTAGCCAAGTAGCCAACAGGGGAAAAAAAGGACAGGAAAACAAAAAAAAGACTGCCAACATGATGGGAGCACAGTTTGAGGAAAAATGCAAAGCAGGAGCTACCAATGTGCATCCTTACATTTTTGGAAGAAAAGATTTATGGAGACAAAAGGGATTGAGATGAAGTGGAGGAGTTGAAGCTCTAGTCAATGGGCTAGCTAAGGACTTCACGCATAGTCAATATACTACACAACTCCGACAACATAGAAGGAATCCAGACTATTGTAAACAGAAAAGGGGGGGGGGTCATTTGGCACTGAGACAGAGTGCCCAAGGCTGACTCTGGCCAGAGGTAATGTGCTACAGCAGCTTGGGTAGGGGAGACAAAAGAGTAAATGGCACGTAGCATAAAGGAGCAGGTGAAAAACTGAAACCCTGTGACACCTAATGTCCCGAGTCACTTCCACAGCCTTAGGGCCCAGTCACCATTGTCTAGGGTGGGTATAGCTGCCAAACACAAAGAAAAATCCCATAAATAACAACATGAAAAACAATACTTTGTGTTTACTGTATTTTTACTCAAATGCCATGTTTGTGCTCACTAGATACCGTATGCAAAATCTACATTGACAGTTGCATAATCTGGGTGTGCTTAGTTAGTGGCAGTGACTTTGGTCTGCTACTCAAAACCTGTACACAATAGTTACCTATGGGTGGGACTCAGAACTGGAATCACAAGCTGAGGGCATACAGACTAAAACTGACAACAAAACAGAAAAATCCCGCACTCACCACCCCAAATGAAGAGACTACTCATTTTAGGATCAGATCCTTTGAGAAGGAACAGAAGTTATTTCGAAATACGTCAGGAGAGTTCCTCATCTGCACAAATAAAATGAAGCACCTTTGGACACAGCTCTGAGTAGTCTTCATTTGGGGTGGTGAGTACGGGCTTTTTCTGTTTAGTTGTTGCTGCCCTTTATCTCAGCACCCATTCCACGTGCAGCCTCTCTACTGCTTTTTCTATGGACTGAAACTGATGAATATTCAATTCAGGTTTAAGGTGAATGTTTCTGTATCCCCAGATGTTCTGTTCTGAAAAGCACATAACTTACTAATGGAAGAAGTGTGGCCTAATGGTAAGAGCACAGAGCTGTTAATCTGGAGACCCAAGCATGAATATCAACATCAATTACTTTTTGTGTGACCCTGAACGAGTCACTTAAATCTCCACTCCCCTGCAATTACCTTCTCTCAATCTCTCTTTCTTGCTTGTTTCCTGATCCCAAATAACCTCTCCGTAAACGCCAAATGGCTGCTGCCTATAGTTCATGAAATGTATAACTCTTTGGAATATAGTCTCTCTTCTGCTAGAATGAACTGGAAGCAGCAAAGTTTCCTCTGCCAAGAGCATTCTGACACCTAAGTAGTGTGTATTCTGAATCCTGAAATGCATCAGGATGAAGAAGAGCAGGAGTGAGTTTTAGGTACCTGTAACAGCTGCACCACATGTGGGGTCCTGTTGAACATTTCCTGGAGCTGATGCAGAATGATGTTGTGACAGTTACTGCAACCCGAGTTTGGGCCAACTGTTCCTAGTGAGATATGGAACTTCTGTTGGGAAGAATTCCACTGAATACTGATCTGAAATGCAACAGAGGAATGAAAGAGAAAGCTAGGCAGTTGTACTGAATCTGCAAGTGAACATTCTGACCAGCCAGTGCGTTAAATCTATTTATAAGCTGGCTTTGAGAAATGAAACAATCTTATTAGTCAACAAGTATTTCTTGTGGTGGGGAAGGGTTATTATCTTGCACAATTCACAGGTCTCCAGTAATCTGCCACCTTTGGATGAGGCAGAAACTGGATCTTAAGCTCCACCCTAGCCCCACCCCTTTTCATGACTCATCATACATTTCTCCTCCTAAAAAGCCAATTGTTATATCAATAAAAGGCAACACTTAAAGCAGTAGTTCAACAAAAATCTTAAGACACTGTACTGTACCTGTTAAAGTTACTTTCTTAGGTTCTTCCTACTTATTTACTTATGGATTTATCTATTGACATTGGTTTACCAGATAAATACAAAGAGATAAAATAAATCTCATTTACATTTATGATGGGGGGGGGGTGGCAAGGGGGATACTGTAAATAGCATACAACAGTATACATGGTATATAATAATACATAATAAAGAAATTGTTTCCTATAATCTGTACTTAATATATTTTTCTGGCTCCATTTCCTTTTCATGTCCGCAGTACTATTTCAAAGCCAAAGAACTGACCATACGTTTTTCTCAAGGAAAAAAAATTAAAACATTTAAACATGCCTACATTCTGTTAGAGATGAACATGTTTACAAGCAAATGAAAGTGGAAGACAACTAGCTCTGTTACTGTTACAAAAGGTGGGCAGTGGAAAAGATTAGGTTAAATAAGTGCTGCTGGTGTTAATGGCCATACTTTACATCTCCTTGGTTGACTTGGGGCTATATTGACAACATAATTTGTTTGTAAGCTGGACTTGCAGCTAAAACAATGAATTATATGACAAAATCTGTTTCAAAAGTATGTCATCACTCAAAATTGCTCAAAAACCTGACCAGCACAGAGCAAAACCGGATTACCTAATAGGGACCCTGAAAACCTGATCACTGGGTAAAAAACCTGACAGACTGAAACAACCGGGTCTGATACTGCTCTCTCATAGGTCTGCCCCCATTCCACACTATGCAAGTCCAAAGACAGAAGCAGTTTGTTTCATATAAAAGGAACTGTACAAAAGGAATGCCACACAGTATCCAGGACTGCCAGGAGGTCGGAAGCTGCTGTTGCAAAGCATACACAAGTTTCTCCTTTTGGCATAACTAATTTACGACATCTCACCATTCTGCAAGGGTTGAGGGTTAGAAGAAAACCATGTTTATTTTTAACAGACTTACTGACTGCCAACTATACACAATCAACTTTTATTTTTATCCTTTACATAAGACGAGATCTCTCCCAGAAGAGCAAACTTAGCTGGGGCAGAATGAGTTGCTCGTCTGGTAATTATCTCAGTAGCCTGAAGTATGTGGATTCATTACCAGCAGAGCTATGGACAACATTTAAAAAAAAAAACATGAAAATGAGAAGCTTTTAGTTCTCCCCATCCCAAGCAACTCGCAGAAAAGACTGTCCTGGAAAATCTGGACTGTATCAAGTGGAAAAAAATGTAACAAACCAATCATTTCCACGTAAATTCCCTCCAGGTGGTGGAGTTAATAGAGGTTACTTACTTGTAACCATAGTTCCTTTACTAGTATTCAGTTCACATCGAAACTCTGGCAGTCTTCTACTGAGCATGCTCAGACACTAGAAACATTCTTCAAGCTTGACTCCTCTTACCACTCAAAAGTACAGTTACACAAGAACTTACCATAACAGATGATCTTCGAGAGCTCTTGCAGTAGGCAACACTGTTAGGACTGAGACGCCAGGTGCTAGGACCACACAGAAAACTTCTAGCTAGCAGTCTACAGTGGGGGCACACCAACGCCCCCCCATGGTATAAAGGGTGTGGTCCCCAGCCACACCTCATTTCTCCAGAAGAAGGAGGGGGCTCCTGGAGCCACAGAAACGGCTAACATGAGCCAAAAGAGGCGGGGGATGGAGGGAGGGAAAAGCATGCCTACTGGAAGAGCTCCTCTGATCTGTACGTTAGATGTTCTATGTAACTATGCTATCTTCTTGAGAGGACTCTTGCAGTACGCAACATGTTAGGACTGAGTACCAAGCATTGCCAACAAGTGGAGACAAGACTCGGGAGGAGGAGAGAGATCTGCTGTAAATGAAGATGGACAGCAGGCCCTAAGGGACCATAAGTCCAAGGCCAGCCCTACCCCTAAAAGGTAATGCTCAGTCGGAAGAAACCAGCATTGGGAAACATAATGCCTCCTGTGGCAGACAGAAACTGAAGACAGGCTGCAGGACAGGCCAGCTGCCCAAAGGGGAGGCTGCAACCAATCCCAAGAAGGGTATGGTTATGGTGTTAGTAGCCAGATGGAGTGCAAAATGCAACCCCCCCCCCCCGTGACTGGCTGCAAAAGACATTGAAGCTCATGTTAACAGGGGTGTGAAAGGGTTACCGAAAAAACAACAGGATGGTCGGAAAAGCCTATGTCCCACTAAGTAGGCTGATCGAAGATGGCTCAGTCAGGAAGAGAGAAAGGGAGAAGGGGAGAACCCTACCTGGAAAGGAGATATGGAATAACGCACCTGAGGATGCATAAACTGACCCTAACAGCAGTAGGAACTAGGTAGAAGCTGGAAGAGTCCCCACTCTTGGCGAGACCGTACATACTGCTCCGTAGCCCCATGGGGCTCGGGGCTCAGAAATACCTGTAGAAAGGAAAAGGCACTTCCCAACAGACAGGAGGACATGCCCCCTCACACCCTCCCTCACAAGGGGTGGGAGTCCAGAGGATCAAGGCTCTGCTGCCCCAGAAACAGGCAGGCAGCAGGCGGCAGGGACACATTGGTGACTAAGGGAACCCAAACACGAGCCAAAATGGAAAGGAAAAAATCATCCTGGAGCTGGGGAACTGGTCTGCTGCCAGACGTCGGCTAAACCGATGAAGACCCACCTTATGGTGCATGTATGGGTCTTCTGGAGGCAGCGTGTTAGCAAGGTAGCCCAGGAGATCTTGAAAAATGACCCTTAAGCAGGGAAGGCTGCAGCACAAGGAGCCCAGCTGGAAGGGGGAGGAACTTGAAAATGCAGTGGTGCAAGTCTCCCCAGGCCAGGAAGAGCGAGGCGAAGATAAGGGGATGAGGAAAGAAAGGGTCCGCTGCTCTAAAGGGAAACAGAGGAGACCATGCCGGTCAAAGCCAGCATGTGGCTATAGAGAACATTTCTTCCCTTGTCTAACCGCAGTAGGAAGGGAAACTCCTTGGAGAAGTGGGAAGTGAAGAAGCAACAGATCTGGTCCTTAAGGGAACCGCAAACCCTGGGAGAAGTAGGCAGTAACTGGGTGGGCCAACATCAGAAGGTGACAAGACAGGAAGGTGGAGATCGCCCCTGCCCATCAAAGCACGGCTGTGTGCAGATATACCCTGTGAGACTGAACCAGTGTACTGCCAAGAACGGTCTCTGGGCAGAGTGGCATGCCTGGGACTGCCTGTTCCTGGAATTTAGGGATGGGCTACAGGAAAAAACACCACGCCCAACCTGACCTCCTGATGACAGTGATCGTCGAGCAACACCGTCCTTGTTCCAAGCATCGAAATGGAGAGAAAAACTCCAACTGGAACCCCTGACACTCTTGAAACCTGCAGGGTGGACCACGGAAACTTCAACGGAGCATGGTCAGAAGAACTGTCAGGGCTGCCACTGCCCAGAGGCTCGGCAGCCTCTGAAAGGAGGAGACTAGGAGCCAGCAATGGGCGATAACACTTGGAGCATGACCCTAGGGGGTTGCCATTCTACCTGGAAAATGGAGAAGACCGGCCCCAGCTGAACCTTCACAATGCCTAACAATGGCTGAGGCAGTAGCCAAAGGGCAGAGAGATGGTATAAAGGCTGTGACCCTTCCCAGAGGAAGAAACAGCCACTGAATACAGAAGAGAGTCAGAATCCCCCAAAGGAAGTCCTTAAATCATCAACTATTTCGGTCGAGAGTCCTGAAGACCTTTGCTGGTTCCGGGCCCCCTCGGCAGCCAACCGCAGAGACATAGGTGGCCAAAAAAGGGGTTCAAAAGGAAGGGATTCGAATAGTAGCCTCCCCCCGACTGTAGGGCCTGGGGAAAAATGGCAGGGGACCAGAGTATCAAGAGAAACAGGAATGTGACCTGAAAAGGAGGAACACACTCCCACCTCCAAGGAGGATTCATTCCAGGGGGCTACAGGAGGGGGCCCCCCTCATCGAGGGGGGAATTCAGGGACTGGAAGAAAGACCCAGGCTCCAAGGTATCTGGAGGTCCCCTGCCAGTCTCCAAAGGAGATGGGGGAGGAAACTATGCCCTGTCTGTCCCGCAGAAAGGGCTCCGAGGTACTTGTTCAAGTGGAAAGAATGGGTACCTGCAAAAGGGAAGCCACTTGAAAGAACAGGACGAAGTGGCTCAACGGAGCCAGAAGAGAGTCCCCTCAAAAGAGAAAATTATGGGGGCGTGGCCAGCAGCCGACAAGGGAGGACACTCCTCGTGTAGCTCTCAGCCTTTACATTGATAGACTATTAAAACTCTCCCTCTTTAGAGCCAATTCAGTTAATTCAAGAGCTTAACTAGAAAGATAATACCCTCAAAACGCTACAGAAGAAAATTTGTCCCGATCCTAAGATGTGAAGAACCAAACAGGACAATTCAAAAGACTCCGGTAGGGGGAAAGGTCCTGCCCCATCGACCAGTGCCACCTCTAGTAGCACATCGATGAGCGAAAGCCTGGGGATATGGAGGCCACAGTCAACAGCTTCCTTGTGACTGTACAACAGTTAGAAATAAAAAAACGCGAAGCCTACAGCTCCAGATTTATGACAGTGAAATCGAAGGTGGCTGCCTTAGAATCGGATCATTCTATGCTCACTAATACAGTGCCCAAAGCAGCTGTGGTTACAGATGGTATGCTTAAAGAAAATAAACTATTAAGAGCTAGACTAGAGTACTTAGAAAACGGAGCATGGGCATACAATCTCCGCTTTCTGGGCATACCTGAGGATTATAAAGGAGTGGACCTGGTGGGATATATGTGGCAGTTGTTTTTTGACTGGTGTACACGTTCAAGACCTAATCTTACAAAAAGCTAAATCAGCAGGCTCTCTTACCTTACCGGATGGAACATTTCTGAGCTGCTTTCCAGACTTCAGTTACGCCACGCAAATGAGACAGTGTTGCTTCAATGCAGTAACAGAAGGCCTAAGGAAGTTGGGAATCAATCATGCCCTCCAAATGCCAGCATGACTTAAGTTCTTATATGCGTGCAAAACCTATATCTACAGTGATCCAGCTGACACAGGTCGGAAGCTGGAGAGTATCCGAAAATATTTTGCTACCCCACGACAGCCGGCTGAATCGGAGGAGGATGACTCTGAGACATGAAAAACTGCCTAACTGGTTGTTTTTTTCTCTCCTCATTTTGGGAGCTGTATCACAAGGTCTGTGACTGTTGCTAATGTTCAGCAGTTAGCGTCTCTGAGGGCTAAGAGATATAAATATACAGTTTACCTGTACTGTGTTATACCAATGGCATTTTTGTTATTTAAAAAAAAATTATAATAGAAAGTTATTGTGATTCGGGGTCAGGGACAAGTTTAATACTGTTGGCTTGTTGCCACCTGTGGAGGGGTTGTAAGATAACAGATGGACCAGACACCGAACTTCAGATTCAACACACAATCTCTGTGTGAAGTTTATTCAAAATACAGGAAATAAGCTCCGGCAATGTCATATTCCTTCTTCGGTACATCAGTTTGCAGCAACGGACTATGAATGTCCTTTTTCTGCACTTAGCCAGCACCTACTGACAATAATCTCTGATTTAACCATTTTTAGTGAAAACCCTTCATCCCTGTGTGGGCCTTGTTTGTTTGGGTAGTACGGCCTTAAAAAGGAAAAAAAAAAAAAAAAGCTATAGACAAAGAACCTCAATACAGAATCACTGAACAAAGGGTTACCCCAAAGGGCTCTGGCAACAAATCAAGTTTCAAAGAAATACAACATCACACATATGTCCATATGCAAAGTATCATGGGATATATGCAAATCACCATGACATTTCAGATTTGTTCAGTTTACAGCAATTTACATGCATTTTAAATAGCACAACTAACTTAATTTCTATAATAGTCACCTAGTACTTTTTACCATTATCAAAAACACCTAGATCCATGGTATTTTCAACATTTACTGGTTTTATATACATAAGGCATATACATTAAAAGTATTTTATGACATAGTGCCATTGCATACTAAATCCAACAAGGAACACGGCCTGTTTTATATCTGCTCGGAGGTCACCACAATAACCTCCCTGTACGAGGACCTGAGAGGGAAAAGGAAAATTAAAGAGGATACTATAGCATAGTCAAGAAAGGGAAGGGGCATGCATAAGTGGACAACCTTATGGATTAGAAATAATAAAGGATAGATTAGGCTAAGAAACAGAAGAACTATTGCAACAGATTTAAGAAAAGGTCGGTCCTCAAGAGTGGTAGGAGCTCCCTGTCAACATCACCTACTGGTACATTATTGTATGTGCTCTATTTAACTAAAAACAAAAGCTGTGTTTAGAGGGGTTCTGATTGTTTGTGTATTGCTTTTTTCCCTGCTCAATCAATATCTGGGGATGTATGAGAGTTATATAGGGAGGAATCTAAAGTGTTTGAAAGGGACTACTTCTCTTCTAATTAAGTAGTCATGGATTCCAGGGCTTAGTCACTGACAAAAGTCCATCTACATAGAAGGGATTCACAAGACTTTTCGTTACTAAATTTTTTTTTTGTATTATCTTTTTACCTCCTCCCTACGTGTTCCACTTCAGCCTCTTCTTCAGGCTCGCCAATGCTGCTTTGGTCCATCTACCTTCCGATCCTCCGGTCCCACATAGCAGCCAACCCCAGGGTAACCCCGAGTTACCCTTCTCCTGATGGGTTCCCCTTCTCTGAGGGGGAATGCACTAGCCCAGGGCTAGCCAGTGCTACACTTGGCCCTGGGGTGCTGCTGGAATGGAGGACTCAGCAGGACATGAATGGCACCAGAGAGCTGGGCAGCCGTCATCCAGCTGAAAGTGGGGCGGTATTTCTGCTTCTCTGGTGCGTACCTCAACGTGCGTCTGCTGTTCTCCTGGTCGCCACCAGGGGCTGCCACAGTGTGATGTCAGACCACTACCCGCCCCAGGAGAGGAGAGCAGTCCTACAGATGCTCGATCCTCTCCTTCCCATGCCAGCCCCCGGCGTCCCGAGTCACTAATTTTGGATTGGTTGTCCATGATCTAGCTGCAATGTCCTATATCTACTTTTACTTGGACATTTAAGAACATAATGCTTTTCCCCACAGTGCTGTATCAAAGAATGAAGGGATAAGAATTGTCAACCTTGTTCATATGTTTACTGTATCCTATACCTGAAATCAAAGAAAGTATGTGCTTGGTTACTATGAAACTGAATAAATATAAAGTACAAAAAAAAAGAGAAGAAAATTATCTGTCATCTGAAGAAGTTCTCCTCCATCCGTTAGGGTGGAGGGTAAGGTAACCCCCTTACCTCTCTGGAAGCCACCTGGGTGGAGGGGGCTTCAAGCTATAAATCAAGGGCCAGCGAAGGGCACAGGACATGCTACTGCCTCAGTTCTATGAGCCTTAGAGGCAGGGGTGTCAGGGGCTGAGGGCCCCCCCCCCGATGCTTGCCCTTAGACTGGGAAGGTTGATGGCGGGCAAAACGCTCCACCGGGCAGTTAAGGAAAGATGAGCGTGCCCTGCTCTGGTGGGTGTGGAAGAGGGGGGCGCCCCGAGTGTAGGGCCTGCCTGAATCTTAGAAGGTGGTGAGCATATTTTGGACCTCGCCTCACTTTAGAGGCAGAATGTAAGAGGTGCCCCAATTGGGCCTTAGAGGAGGAATCTGGGAGGGTATCTAGAGTGCATGTGGCTTGGTCCAACAAGGACTGTTGATGGATAACCATGTGTGTCAGGTAATTTTGGGCGCTCAGGACCAGCATGGAGGAGGCATATATCCTCCTACCTAAGTGGTCCAAATGTTTAGAATCCTTGTCCGGAGGAAAATCACCCAGGCATTTATGTTGAGGGGACCCAACATGGGTTGCTGCCAGTACAGCTTTAGGGTTCGTCCCATAATGGTGGTGACCCTCCAAGGCTTGCTACGGCCTGTCCACCTTTTTGGGCAATGGCAGGATTGACGCCGGCTGTTGCCACATGATAGCAGTAACATCAACGTGAGGTACCACTAGGGGTGGGATAACCACCGATGTAAGCTCTGAAAGGTGGAGATGTTCTGCTAAGCAGCGACGCTAAGGGTCTTGTTTCACAGCCTGCCACCCCAGCAAGATGCGAATGAGCTGCATCACCTCCAAAAAGGAAGGATCCTATTTTTGGGGGGGGACTTGGGGTCTCCCTAATCCACGTTTCCATAGGAGAGGAGTGGGAGTCTGGTGACGCGACAGAATCAGACTCCAAATCCTCCAAATAGTCAGAGCTCAGCGTTGGGTACTGGGCTAGGTCTGCGACAGCACCAGCAGCTGCTCTAGCGTCAGACTGTGTGTCGGGCACATAAGGAGGAGCCCTAAGGGTTGGCTGAGGAGGATCCCATGTTGGTGCAGGGGCTGATGGAGGTGCCGTTGGGGTCGGCATCAGGTGTTGGACATGTGCCCACCAAGAGCTAAACAACTCACTTAAACGTGCCGACGATGGCTGAGGAGATGGCGGCGGCAGCAAAGGACCCAGCCTTGGTTGACCGTGGGAGGGATTAGACAGTGGTCTCGCGGGGCCAGGTGATGGCCTGGAAGGCATTGGCAGGTGGCCCAGAGTTGTCCCCAGGGTGACAGGGGGTTGGGCCTGCAGATCAATGAATGGCGGGGGTTGGGCCAGGCGATATTTTGGGAGTCGGGCACAGGACCCAAGGTCCCGACGGTGGTGTCTGAAACCCCGAGGAGGGTCCGCTCTTGGACGGAACAGAGGCCCCGGGTCCAGGAGTGGAGGACCAGTGGATCCCAACATCAGGCAGTCTGGTGCCAGGCCTTGAGGTACAGGACTGGTGGGCGGCAGCCCTGCTGGTGTCGGATTGGAGGATCCCAGAGCGGGGCCGACTGGCGGTGACTGAGAAGCAGAAGGCACCTGCGGGGAGGACCCCTTCCCCCTGGGTAAAGACTGTGACCGCAAAGGAGCGGGCGACAGTGCTGGTCCAAAGGACCATCGTCTGATCCCAGGAAGGGGTCTAGCAAAGGGGGCTGGGTGAGCATCAGTGGAAGTGTTGACATCCTGAGAACCATCCGAGCTCCCTGGCTGAGAACCCTGTGGAGTGAAGGGCCTGAGCGACAAAGGTGGTGGGACGGAGGAAGAGTCCCCTAAACCCGCTAAGGCATCGCCCAACACTGTATTCAGGGTGGGGAGCGGGGCCATAGGCAACCCAGAGGGAGAGAAGGCCGGTGTGGCTGTGGGGGACAACCTTCAAAGGGGGAAGACCCAGCATCAGCCGTGGCCCCCGGGTGGCGACCGCTGCCTGGAGGCAGATCTTTCCTGGTCCTGATGCTTGTCCCACTTATGCTTCTTTTTAAAAGGAGTGGAGGAGCCAGATGAGGCCCCCAGGAAGGAAGCTGCACTCTGGGCCTGCAGCTCTTTTTCCATGGCAGCCAGTTTTTGTTGCAGGAGATAGGCTTCCAGGACCCTTTGGCATCGTCTCCGTGTAGCCTGGCTGAACTTCAGGCAGCCCTGGCAGGTTTTGGTGTCGTGATCCAGGCCTAGACAAATAACGCAAGAAGTATGAGCATCTTTATCTGGAATCTGTTTGCCTCAGGCACACATAGATTTGCGGGACTCAGCAGAAGAGGTCGATGATGACATGCAGCCGACACTAAACCAACAACAAAAACCATTGTATAGCTAAATAAAGAAAATGAAAGAAATTAAAACAAACACTTGAAAAGTGCAAGGCGATAGACTGAAGCAACATTCCGTAAGGTCCGATGTGTGCAGGTCGTCGGCGGGAAAATAACTAAGGTGTGGCTGGGAGACTTCCCCCTTTATACCATAGTGGGGACATCGGTGTGCCGTCGGGAGCCATCGCCCGCTGTAGACTGCTAGCTAGAAGTTTTCCTTGTGGTGCTAGCACCTGGCAGCTCAGTCCTAATGGTGTTGCCTACTGCAAGATCCCACTCGAAGTAAGATCATCTGGTCCTTCATTTCTTCTCCCTCTGCACTCAAATCTGCACACTCAAAAATTGAATCCAATGCAAGACTTGCCAGGAAGGTCAAGTGGGTCAGGTGGATGTAAACTGTCTACTAGAAGTTGAACTACGGTTATACGTAAGTAACCACTATTTTCAACTACCTAGATTCAGTTCTCTGTCCACACTTAGGAAACTCCTAGCAATCCCTAATAGAAGGGCAAAAGGCACACACCCCAAAGCAGGTGAAGATAGACCAGAGGACCTAAAAGCAGTATGATAATGACGGAGCAAGTTGATGCTGTGATGGGATATGAATGTGTGCACATTCAACCCAGCAGCAGCACTACTTGTTTAAGAAATGGGAATGTACCTGGCAGCAGCAGCATAGACAGCAGTATGATCAGTGGAGTGAGCCTTTAACCTCACAGGTGATATCACAGAACGATGCAGGAGGTTATTCATCGGGCAATCGTCTGCTTGGCTGCGTGTCTGCCTATGGTGGCTTCACTGTTTGACAACCAATTGGCAAGCCTGACCATGAAATTCCACCATACTCTTCCCAGTAAAAAGAGCAGGGCCCTGCAAACAGCAAGCATTCACTCGGCCTCCGAAGCATGTGGCTTTGGTAAGGCCAGTAGAATGAGTGCTTAAGTAAGTTTAAACTCATAGACTACCTTTGGCAGGAATTCCGTATGGGGGCATAGGACAACCTTGTCCTAGTTGAAAACCCGATACAGAGATGCCACAGAAGCCTCTGAAGCTCACTAACCCATCTGGCTGAGGCGATGGTGACCAAAAATAATAGGTTACTCACCCTTAACCGTAGTTCTAGGAGTGGTACATGGTTCAAACTCACACTCTGGCAGTTCCACCCACTTGGACGATGGTTCCACCCACGGGGACGATGTTATTGGCTGCACATCTTTAAGCTAAGCTCCTCCCATCACCCAGGCGGTATATCCACAAACTCCACTCCATGACGTCAGATTATGCACGCTGGAAGCAGAATCCGTGGGCTGCTTGCCAGGGAAGGCTGGCTGGGTTGTGTGGATGTGAACTATATATCACTCCTAGAATTACAGTTATACAGGGAGTAACCTATTCTTCTATGGGCTCGGATATGGTTCACTTATCAACACCCCGGCAAACTCGTAATAGTTCTCTGGGAGGAGGGGGCAAGTCATGCGCCCCTACTTGGGGAAACAAAGCCTGGAAAACTGAGGTCCCAAAACCTGCATCCCTGCATGACTCTAGGTCAATGTGGTAGTAGGAAATGAAGGTGTGTGCCGACTTCCAGGTAGCAGCCCTACAGATCTCCTGAATAGGGACGACCCTGGAAGCAGCCATAAATGCAGAGGTATGTCTGGTAAAATCAGCCCTAAGCCCTACATGAGGTTCCCTACCAGTCAGTCTATAGCAGAGGTCGATGCAGGATGTAATCCACTTGGCAATCATCTGCTTTGCTGCCACTCTGCCAGGCATGGCTTCAGCGTATTTGACAAACAGTTGGCAAGCCTGTCCCCGAACTCCAGCCGTGCACTCCATGTAGTAGGAGAGCACCCTCTGTAGGTCCAGGGTATGAAGCCTGTGATCTGCCTCCAAAGAAGGGCTGCTGAAATACACTGGTAAGTTAATCACCTGGTTAAGGGAAACTTTAGGAGGAACTTTGGGTTGGGGTGAAGGAGACTTTTTCCCCTATGAAAGACCTGGTAAGCAGACTCCACCGAAAGTGCTTGGAGCTCCCCAATCCTTTTGCCTGACGTAATGGCAGCCAGGAAGGCCATCTTTCATGACAGGTGTGATATCTCACATCTGTGCACTAGTTTGAAAGGCACAGTAAGTCTCATGGTGAAGATGGAACATGCACTGTTTGGGACAAGTGGTCCAACCCTTTGAAAGAGTACCCGTAGCCTGCCCGGTGGCGCAGAGGGCTGAGGCGCTGGACGCCTTACCTCGCGTCATGCCTGCAACCCGAGTTCAGGAACGGACTCGGGTCATCGGGGAGCCGACACTGGGGGAGGAGGGTGAGAGCAGGATTGAGCAGACGTAGGGTAGTTCTCCTCTCTCAGGGTGGTCGTTGCCCCCACCATAGTTCCGCTGCCACCGGGTGGAGGTCCGGTGGCTAGCATAGGCAGAAGGGGGCAGCAAGTTGTGGGAGGGTGTCTTGAGCTACTGCAGCATGTGCATGCTTCCACATGCGTGCACTCGGCCGAGAATGGGGATGGGTGAAAAACGGCGAGAAAAAATGTAAACAAAAAAATATATAAATATGTATTTATATAGAAAAAAAAAAAGAGAGCACCCAACCACATTTTATTGTGCCACCATTAGTTTACCAGCCTATGCCTCATAAGCAGAGATGGCTGGCAGGTGCACCTTGAGAGTCATCGCCTGCAGTCCCAGCTGGGAAAGGGACTAAAGTTAGTCCAGGATGATAGCCACAGGAAAAGCAAGAGGATCCTGCCTCTTGCTCTGACACAAATGGAAAATTTCTCCCATTTGAAGACAGCCTCTCCGAGTCAACTCTTTCCTGGAGGCCTCCACAACATGGACAATATCCTCTAAGAGACCCAAGACCTGGAACTCTAGATACTCAAAAAACAGGCTCTGAGGTGCAGCTTCGAGTGTAGGACCGTCCCCTGATATTTGGTCAGCAGGTCTTGGCAGAGAGGCAGTACACACGGAGGCCTGCTGCATAGACTGAGAAGATCTGAGTACCAGAACTGCCGTGGCAAGTCTGGAGCCATCAGGATCATCCATGCCTTGTCCTTCTGCACCTTCACCACCACCTTGTGGATCCGGCAGAAAGAGGAAAGGCTTACACAAGGCCTGGGGTCCAGGGCCTCTTGAAGGCATCCCCCAGCAGTGTCCTGGACTGAGGGGAGTGGACACAAAACAGCCTCAATCTGGCATTCTCCCAGGAGGCAAACAGAACCACCAAGGGTGTGCTCCACAGGGAGAACAGGTGGTTCACCACCTCATGATACAGGGACCACTTGTGCAACATCTCTACTACCTGGCTTGGAGTGTCCACTAGCTGACTGTTCTCTCCCGCAACATGGCTTGCCAGGAGATCTGCACCCAAGCTACGTACAAGCGGTCAGGTGCAGAGTGCCTCCTGACACAGAGGAAAGGAGTGAGTTCTGCACTGCCTGTTCAGGTAGAATATGGTTATGGTGTTGACCATCAGGACCTGCACAACCTGACCCTTGACTAGTGGAGTGAATTCCATCAGAGCCAAACACACTGCATGGAGCTCCAGCAGGTGCGCTCCCCACCCCATCAGAGATGCATTCTTCGTGAGTGTGACCGTCGGTTCTGGGTGGACAAATGGGATTCCTTCCTCAAGGTATTCTGGAACTAGCCACAACTGGATGGCGTCCCACATCACCTGGATCACAATGACCAGCTAGTCTAAGTGGCCTAGGCACTGGGACCACTGACGGCCAGGAAATCCCATGCATGGCACAAGAGCCCAATCTGACATGATCAGGCAAAGGAGGTAAGATCCAGTGGCCAGTCCAAAGGGAGGTGGCCCTTAGCCTGCAGGGAGTCTAGTTCTGCCCCGATTAACGCGATCATCTGCTCCGGTACTAATCTGGACTTGTGCGGGTTGACAAACAGGCCCAAATCTTGACAAGTCAGGACAGCCAGGTGTATTTCTCCACAGCCTCCTTGGAGGGACCGACTAACAGCCAGTCACCCAGACAGGGGTACGCTCTGACTCTGAGAAGCCACAGGTGGGCTGCCGCCACTGCCATGCATTTAGGGAAGACCCAAGGCACAGAGGAAAGGCCGAAGGGTATGATCTGAAACTGGTACAGAACCCCTTCTGCATGGAACTGGAGGTACTGGCAGTGGGATCGATGGATGGGAATGTGGAAAAACACATCCTGAAGATCTAGGGAGCAGAACCACATGTTGTGCTCCAAGGATGAAATAATCTGGTCAAGAGTGATCATGCTGAACTTGCATTTTTGCATGAACTGGCTGAGGTCATGCAAATCCAATATGGGGCACCAGACCCCCGTCTGTTTCTGGACAATGAAATACCTGGACACATAACCCTGATTGGCCAGGGTGTCCGGGACATGGGCTATCGCCCCTTTTGCAAGGAGCTGAGTGTTTTCTACACCTAGGTTGGACACTGTATCCTGGGACACCCTGGACTCTTGAGGAGCGTGGAGGCGGTAAGGCAGGAGAGCCCTGAAGTCCAGAGACAATCCTCTGCTCACTATGTCCAACACCCACTTGTCCATTGTGATAGCGGACCAACGGGGTAAGAAGTGATGTAGCTGGCCTCCGACGGAGGGCAGTCAGGTACAGGACTGGTGAAGGGATGATGCCCCCCCCCCCAAAACTATCACTGGGCAGCTTTTACGGGGGCACCAGCAGCTGCTGCCAGGGGGCACCACTATCACCGCCCCACCTTCCTTTTTTTGGGCCCTGGTTCCCAGGCTTCTGCTTGGGGTGTCAGGCCTGGAACCGTCTATGCTAGGGCTGCTGCTGAGGAGGCTGTGACTGAAAGGGCTGGTACTGGAAAGACTGTTTCTTTGGCTTCTTCTTCTAGTCCTTCTGGGATGAACTCACCTAAATACAGGGTGGCACGGGACTTCTTGATTTGAATGCGATGTTCTTCCACTCTAGGGCCGAAGAGACTGGTGCTCAAGAAAGAGATATTGGCCAACTTATGCTGGGTGTCCTCCGTGAAGGTGGAAAGACGCAGCCAGACCCTGCGACACGAGACAGCTGCTGCCATGGCATAGGTACAAGAATCCCCCATGTCCAAAGCCATTTCGAACTGGTGTTTAGCCAGCAATTGACCCTTGTCTTCGATAAGCTTCACTGCCAATTGTTGCTCAACAGGGAGGTGAGGGGGACTATGTCAAAAACTCACATCAGGGACAGACCAAAGTTAGCCATCATTATACAATGGCAAGAAAGAATCCTGGTTTCTGATTGGTCAGTTGGCTATCACAGCAGGGATGTTATCCTGGCATAACATCCCTGCTGATTGTTTGGATGATTTGGATCCCCACCACCTCCATGATCATCTCCTCTTTCTCTTAAGAAACAAAAATATGTTTACACACTAACAAAAACATTCTTTAAAATTATTTTTTTTATTATAAAACAACAAGCCATTGTATAATAGGAATAATGCCCTCCAGGGTGGGAGTTATGCTGGGATAACATCCCTTCTCGGGTGTTGGACGCCCTCGGACGGTGGCCTCGGGCCCAACCACCCGAGGTGGGATGTTATCCCAGCATAACTCCCACCCTGTCAGGCATTATTCCTTTATTACAGCATAGCTAGTCCGCTGGAGACCCAGAGATGCCAAAGCATCCACATTTTAGTGATGTGGCCAACCATACAAGACTCCTTGTCCGAAGGCTTGTCCACATATCCCTGGTGTCCGGGTTTACGGAAAACCGAATCCATGACCAGTCTCTGCATGGAGGGGGTCATCCGAAAACCCCCAAGGGGAACTTGTGAGGACCGTATACTTGCAGACCATGTCTTCAGAGGTTGCTGAACAGGATGCTGGGTGCTGCCAAAGCTCCAAGGCCAGTCCCAGAATGTTCTCAGCCACAGGGAAGGCAACCCCGGGGATTCGTCCTGGTCCAAAATGTCTGCGAGGGGGTACTTAGCCCTCATTTACACTGGCTCAAGCGGGACGATATGGACTCCAAGAGGAGTAGAAGTGCCCCAAAGGACACCAGGCCATGCATGGTGTAATGTTCTTAGACCAAACTGCGGTTAAAGAGTGGTGTCTCTGAGGAGACAATGGTATCATGATCCCCGTCATCTGAATATTCCTCAAAAATGGCCCTGGACCATTTCTCACTACAGACCTCCCAGGAATCCCCTCTCAGACTGATCCACACCAACAACTGGCCTGGCAAGCTGGTGGCTGACTGGCTGGTGTCCTTAGTCGAAGCACTCACTTTTGGCTGCAGTGGTGATGTCTCCACTCAAAAAGGTGGAGAGGCAGCTGCAGGTCACAGCCAGGTGGTTTGGACCGGGGGGGTACCACTGGTGAAGGCCAGGAGACCAAAGGACCAGGGGGTAGAGCCCTACCCTGCCCTGCAGTGGCCCACTGCTGCCAGAGGAGCTCCTTATAGCACCGGCACATGCAGCAGCCTGTCCTCACCCAACAAGAAGGATGAAGAAAATTGACATTGACACCTCTCTATCAAGTGGGATCGAGAGTGGGAATGCCTCAACCATTGACCAGATGGTCGACATTGAGAAGGGCCTTCCAGCAAGTTGCTGTACACCACGTGCCTGCCCACGTTCAGCAACATGGGTGTGGAAGACCCATCTGGTAGAAGCTGTTCCCACCAAGGGACAGACGGGGACACCGACTGGACCCCACCCTCCTGGGTGAGGAGCAGGGAACTGGGATCTGAGAAACTGAATCATCAACATCATCTAACAACTGGCCAACAGGCTCAAGAAAACTATTGGCAGCCTGCTCGACTGGAGTCTAGGTTGACTGGCTTGTCAGGGAACCAAAAAGCTCTGGCCTGCCCCACCTGTTCCGCAGCTGACGGTCACTCGACAATGGTTGGATGAGCTGAGGGACTGGAAGAACCTCAATCGCTCCTGGTCCCATGACTGCTCGTGTCTGTGGCACCTGCTTTTAGCACCACAGGGGCGGGGGCAGAGCTGTCTCCCAAGGTCTGGAGGGCCAAACACATTTCATGGACTTCTCCGGCAAAAGATTCTCCAGTGACTGACCCAGCAAAAAGCACCAAGACCAAGGAGTGCCCGCTGCAGCAGTCAACACTTCTATCCCAAGGAATGCAAGCTGTTCAGCCGAACTGGCCACAGCTGAGGCCTTCTTGTGGCACTTGGGGTGGTCCTTTGGATCCTGTTCCAAAGACCGACTCAGCAAGACCTGACGCTTCCTGTCCTCAAGAGACTCAGAAAGCATGCTTTTATGGAGAATGCAACTGTCCATATCATGCTGCTCACCCAGTCAGTATATGCATGTGTTGTGCGGATCAGTGACCAACATCTTTTGCTGGCACTGCACACAAAATCTGAAAGCTGGCTTCTACTGTTCCATCATCAGTTGTAGGACTGAGTTAAAAGTACTGCAGAAATAACTTTTGAAAAGTTCAAAAACCTCAAAGAAAAGAGTTTGCCTATGGCACAGATAATCTAAGCGGGAAGCCGTGAAGGAGGTGACTTGTTTTTACAGTGGAAATAAAGATTTGATGTCATAGGGTGGACTCAAGGATTATACTGCCCGTGTGGTGGGAGGAACTTAGCTTAAAGATATACGGCCAATAACCTCATTCCAGTGGAACTACCAGATTGTGGATAAGTGAACTAAATCTATGCCCCTAGAAAATTATCTTCTACAACAGATGCAAGATATCACAAGGGTCCATAGCCTCAAATTGTTTACCCATTAGTCATGACAGGACCAGAGATAAGCTCCACGCAAAAGTTGAGGCATGTGCCATGGCTGTCCTTGACAGGGATATGTTGGTATGCATCTTTCATGTCTAGGGATGTCAAACAATCAAAAGTGCAAAAAGAGAGATGCTAGAGACACCATGCTGAATTTCTTGTGCCTCATGTACTTGTCGAGATGCCTGAGAGCTAAGATTGAATGCATGCTGCCTGTCCTTTTGGAATAAGGAATTATTTGTATTAGAAGCCTTTGCCCTGTTCTGACTCCAGTACTTTCTCTGCTGCTCTATTCTGTTGAAGCCCTGATACTTCAAGGGAAAGACAGCTGGTCACTGGACCCGTTAGCGGACATGGATTCCTTGGTGGGGTGGCATGGAGGTTGCTCTAACAGCCCTAGAAAGTAACCATCCCAACAGAACAGTGACGCTGCTGTACAATCAATGTTGAGGAAAAATGGAACTGAGGTCACTGGAACCACCGTACACTAGTGGGCACACGCAGTAATGCTCACGGAGCCTACTTGTGCCACCAGCCCCCAGAAAAATTCTGGCTCCTACGTGGTCCTAGCTCCTCTAGCTCAGACCTATTAATAGGAATCTATGGAGAAGACTGATTCTCGGAAAAGGAGAGGAATCTTCCCTGCAATAGGCACATCCTCAAAAGGGCTGACTCTTATCAGCCAGTGTCGACTTAGTCAACTGCTTTGATGGAAACTTCTTAGATAGAAAAACAGGCCCCACAGGTGGCATGACCTCCCTCAAGGACAACTGACCATGTCAAACCTCCAGCTGGGGACAGCATTAATGATCCTTCAATCAACAGCTATCTCACAATCAGCATCAACTCTTCTTGTTGATGATACAGGGAATCGCATTCAAAGGAGTTGAGAGAGAAAAAATATTTAAACCCTTCTTCTTCCCGAGGAGTTGGTAAATTCAGCACAAACTCCTCTGCCTCTAAAAGAAGGTCTAGGACTGAAACATCCTTTCTGCTTCCACCACCTCTTGGGCCTGTAACCGCACCACCAACCCCACTGCTGCCACTGGCATTTGCACTTTCTCCACGTTGGGTCACAGGCCATTACAGTAAACACACCTCTTAAACCCCACTGCTTCTCCCATTTCAGGGTAGATACCAATGACAGAGCAGGAAGTCAATGCAGAGGGCACAGCAAAGAGTCAAGTCAAATAATGAAGAAAAAACTCAAATCACTAAAAAGACCTGAAAACAAGCAGCATCTTAATTCAGTAGCAGGAGCTGTGAAGAAACCTGTTCCTTCCAGCAGAAGAAAAGGTCAGTGTGAACTGGGCAGAGCCAGACAACTACATGACGGGGTGATACGAGTCGTGCTTGAAGACTGGTCTGGTGACAGAGTATGTTCGGTGAAAGACTTCTGAAGTGTGGATGGTGAACTGGATCTAAGTAGTTAGAAGTAATGTAATGCTGAATTTTAGCAACCAAAGAGCAGACAAGATGTGATATCTCTGCTTAAAACTCTAAAGCCCAACAGTCTTTAAGATATATATTGTATTAGCAGAAAAGATGTCATGCATTACAGAATATAGTTGTGAAATCAAATGCTGATATGAACTGTTAGAATGGATATCAATAAACAGCTGAATAAAGCTACGATTACTAACTAAAATGTTCTGTGTTTATTTTTCCAAATAAATTCTCTGTTTATTGCAAAAAACGACGCAGACGTATCTATTAGGATTAAAGCACAAAACATAAGTAAATGACTCAATAGGGTCAAAGGTCCCAGGAACTTTGGTGAATCTTTGGGTGCCGGTCCACATGGTTTGAACAATCACGCGATGCAGTGTTAGTGTTACCCTAATATCAGCACCCTCTATGCAAATATTGCTGTGTCATTCACTCTGTGTGACAAGATTGTGCCAATATTATGCCAACGCCAACACTGCGCTGCATGATCATTTAAACTCCAGAGAAACACCACAACACAGATTCACAAAGGCTGCAGGGACTTTGTACAAACAGAAAAAAATGTTTGCACACTCCTAAGATTTTGGTGACAGATTTATTTGTGCATCAAATTACCAAGAAATGAAACCCCAGCACTTGGAGGTGCTCTGTCTCTTCATCAAGGTGGTGAAATCAATGATGAAAGCCAACTCTTTTTATACTCACATTTCAAAGGTGCAACATTGTTAACAGAAGGAGACTTAAATGCACAACATTGTTATTATTAAAAAGTTAGTTTATAAAAAGAAATGGGTAATAAACCTAATACATAACAGGCTGAGCTACATTTTACTTCAATAAATGTAAACATGTGATCTGCAATAATTATAGACAATCTATTTAAATTATATTTCAGGGAGTTATGTGATGCCAGCCTAGGGGGTGCCAACAGAGAGTAAGACCTCTGGCAGCCACAGATACATTAAACATTAAAAACAGGACTTTTACATACAATACTGATACAAAACAAACCTACATACCAACAAAAGGATCAAGATCATAATGGACAAATTTCTTTTGCTGATCGGCAGTACGGACACAAATACTGACAACAGCCTACCTTCTACACAGCAACTAGCAAGATCTACAGGCAGTGAAACGAGGGAAGCACTCATTCTCTCCAGATACATCCCCAGCTGAAGAGATATCAGGAGCCTCCAAGGACAAATACATGGAGGAATTCACTTTCCTTCAAACTACAATCGTTGACCTGGTAGGGGATTTAAAATGCTGACGCCAACCCTGGAAATGTTAATCAGGGGGGCCGGAGACATGAAAGCAAGGGCCAGCTCTGTTGAAGACAGGTGTGCGGTGGAAAGCAAGAAGCTTATTCAGCTACAGAGAAAAATAAGCAGGATGGAGGAACGTACAGAAGATCAAGAGGGCAAGAGTCGGATGATCAGCCTTGTCCTCATTGGTCTTCCTGAAAAAGCAGAAGGTCGGGAGGCTGTAAAATTTACGCAGAAACTGTGTGATAAGGTGGACTGTCCTTCACCCAATGGCCTGGTCTACATTACTGAGCATGCTCACAGAGCCCTTCATCCAGTACCCAAAGAAGGACAGCGCCCGAGGCCAATTATGTTTAAGCTACTAAATTTCCTTGACGAGATTCATACCCAAAATAGGGCAAGAGAATTACAGATGGTGGAATGAGAAAGGGACCAAACTCCTCCTTTCAGTGACCTCAGTCCATTAACCAGACAAAAACAGGCTAAATACAAGGACATTAAAAGCAACTTGTACAATGCAGGAAACAAGTTTAAGGTCAGCTATCCTGCCGGTCTAAACGTTAACATCGCTGCAATGAGAGGCAGTACCAATCAGCTGAAAAAGCCAGAGAAGAATTAGCCCACCTGCTCCCAAATCTGTTCCCCAAGCCCATCCAGCAATGCATCAAAACAAAATACCAAGTCTCAGTTCATTCTAAATCTGCCAGTTCGCTTATACAAGGGGATTAGAACTAGCAATGCCATCTCAACAGACCTAAATGAGAGCCTGTCGGAACAGACATTTTTATATCTTGATATGACTGTTTTACACAAGCTGTCAGCAAGGCATCAGTGTTTTGTCTGAGGAATCAAACATACTCAGAATATCTTCTTTGCCTCTCACTAACAAATAAGTGCAGAACAAGACTGCAGCCACCCCCTTTGCACAGAAGAAAATCAAATGGTTTTGCGTATCAGATGTCATTTTTTGCCATTATGTATCTCATTTTATGTTAAGAAAGATGTCCACAATAAGGCGGCCGCATGGGAAACTAATCTTACCAAGACAAACCGTTGGTCTGGAGAGTTTTCTTCATCAAAGAGAGCTCAAAGGTGAGAATTCTTCCCAGCGAGGGACACTGAAGAAAGGGGATGCTCAAGGTAAAAGCAAAGAAGTGATCCAGTGCATCTGCCTCATATGCTGCATAGGGAGTCCTGAATCTTCACAAAACGCATGCTCCAGGTCTTGAACAACCCGGATGTAAACAAGGTGGCCATTTTGTGAGGCTGCCCTGTGAACTGCTACACAAACAATTTCCAGAGTAATTCCTTCAAGATTGTGAAGAGACCGCACTACTGATCACATCTGAGTAACAGAAGGGTGCATATTTGAAAAATATCCTCTGCCAAAAAAAGCAATGGATTAAACTTGGGGTAGCTGATCCTATAAGAACAGAACATAGGTACTTACTAAAAATTCACCGAGAATTGGGGATGTACTTCACAAATAGCGAGGGAATTGAGTTCTTGCATAGTGGAATGGAGTGGGAGAGAACAGCATTAAGTAAGCTGAAAAAGCCAGAGAAGAATTAGCCCACCTGCTCCCAAATCTGTTCCCCAAGCCCATCTTTCCATTAATCTTCCGCACTATAAGACAAGCAACTGCATCCTTGGTGCCCTCACTCTTAGCCCACTGCAAGACCTCCCCTTCTTTCCATCATGATCATCTAACAGACTTTCGAAATACAGTGAACAAAATTCTAAAATCTTCTGTCAGCATGGCCACTTCTAATAATTATATCTCCTATGGGTGTCCAAAGTGGAGGGTTCACCTGGATAACATCTGGGGCTGTGGACTGGCTCTTCAGATGAATATTTACACTCATGCAACGCAGTTATGGTTCAATAGTTATGGTTAAGTTTATCCCATGGAACTTTTTTATGGGTCCTATTCATTACCCCAAAAGGTTTTAACATTTTAATTACTGAATATTTTCCACACAAGGCAGCTCAGGTCAAGAGTACTCACTGGACTATTATATGCTGGATCCTTCTCAGCTCCCTTGAGGCGAAGCAGAAGTGGTCCAAAAAGGAAGCAGAGCAGCAAGGAGGCGAAATTGTAGGAGACCTCTCATTGTGAAAGGGCAATGCCCTCTAGGGGTGTGTACTGGCCTACTAGAGAGGAACACACTGCAAGGTTGCTGCTAATGGAGCTTCTTTATTCTTTTTTAGGTCTGTTCTATGTTATATGTTACTTTTAAAGGAAAGTAAGGGGGTAAATGTCTGTTTTGTCTTGGGTGGTTTCCTCAGACAGACGGTATAATGCAGCATATAAAAAGTATAATAAAGGCAATGCACTGGATAGGGCACTCACATCAAGATGAGGCAGGTCTGAAAAAAGAAAGGATATGATGGATACAACAATTAGATTTACATCATGGAATATAAAAGAAGTGCAGTCAGCAAACAAAAAAAATATCAAGGGCTACACTATCTGGAGCAGCTACAAGCTCAAATCTGTTTTCTACAGGAGACACATATTCTTGCTGATAAAATTATCTCTTTCGCAGACAATGGGTTGGCCAAGTTTCTGGGTCGGGCTCAGACTCTAATAAAAAGGGGGTAGCTAGGGCTGCCTGATGGCTCAGCATTAGCGCTATGCACTTTTGCACTGCTGAACCAGTTTCAGGATCGAGCCTGCGTCTGCACAGTTCAGGCAGCCAGGCTGGAGAGTGCTCCCAATCGGAATATGAACCAGCCAGGGTGGGAGACGTCCCAGACCCAGCGCAGTAGCGGCCCCTTGCAGCAAACTGGGGCACTTGTCCCTCACTAGGGGTAGTGCATGACCAATGTGCACTACTGTGTCAGAGGCCCACAGAGGCTACGAAGGACGTCTGGGGTGGAGGGCGCGACTAAAGGGAGAAAAGGGAAAAATCTATGTGCATAGCCGTTGCGAGTGATGGTCCCCACAGTCTCTGGTCCTATGAATCCCTGCCAGCCTGATGACGAGAGCAGTGGCGACAGGATTGGAGACCGGTGGTTGGGGGGGAGGGGTCCGGACCAAAAAAGCTATATGGAGAAAAAAAAAAAGGGAGAAACTATTCTTACATCCAAAAAGTCAGAATCCAGCTAGAAAAAGAGATCAAGGATCCTGAAGATGCATTCTGATACAGGGTCTGCTGAACAATAACAAAGTAACATTTATGGTCCTGATATAGGCTCTCCAGTTTTTCATGGAACTTCTAAATAACTTCACCCAACTCATGAAGGCTCCATTACTTTTAGCGGAAGAATGGAACCTAGTCCAAGAAACAGATGCAGATAGGTCCAACTAATCGCCTAAGAGGGCTCTCCCCAAGTCAAAAAAGTTTAAGGGATGTACAAGACAGTCTGGGGCTGGCTGACGTATGCCGCTTTTTTTTATCCCCAAGCTAGGGAGTATATCTTTGTGTCTGCTGTACATCACACAGAATCTAGGGTGGCTTACTTCCTAGCTTCAAGGGAGTGGATGCAAGGGACTAACATGTGAGATAGTACATAGTGCTGTATCTGACCACTCTCTGGTAATGCTTTCCCACCAATCTGCTTCCACAAGTGAACAAGATACATTGTGGAGGGTGAATAAGGAACTGCTCAAGGATCCTAAAATTGTCGAACTTCTAAATAAACATATAACTAACCTCTTTCCAACTAATCTGGGATCAGTACATTTAGACATGGGTTTGGGCTGCTACCAAATGTCACATAAAGAGGGAAATTGCTCAGGTTAGCAGCCAGGAAAAAACGCAAAAAAGAGAAATAAATAAAAGAAATTCTCCTAAAAATTAGGAATTAAGAGAGGTAACTAAGCTCATTCACACCACGAGACAGATATCAGAACCTGCTGAGAGACAAAGCAAAGTGAGTCATCTACAGAACCAAAGTTAGGTATGTACAGCAGAGTGATAGGGCAGGAAGGTTCATGACTTTTAGGCTCCATAAACAGGAAGCTTCTAGAACCATCAGTGGAGTATGTTGTCAGTCCATCAACACAATGGTAAATGATGTGAGGTGGGCTGCACTTGAATTTCAAAAATTCTACCATAATCTGTATAAGGCTGAGGACCTACCGGATTTAGACGCAAGAACAGGGGCATTGTTAAACAATGTCAAGCTGCAACAAATCTCACTGGAATAGCAAGCACTACTAGAGTCACCAATAACTATGGCTGAAATCGCTTACGCCATTAACAATCCAACTTTTGAAAGGGTTTTACTCATTACTCCGCCACTTATCAGTTATACTCCAGACTAGACTATATTCTTCTGTCCAGGGACTCCCTTGGGCGAGCACAACGATGTGAGATAGGTAATCTCAGATTGTCAGATCATACATGCTTAACCTTAACAATAGATCTCTCCATGCCACAAAGATCCACCTTTTGGAGACTAAACCTGTCACTTCTTAATGATCCTGAGGTTTTGGAGCAGATCCCACAGGTAATGACTCAGACTATGCAGGGGAATGAGGCTAGTGGAGTAAGTATGGGGATCCTATGGGATACTACTAAAGCTGTGGTTCGAGGCAAGTTGATTGCAATTGCCATGGCCAGAAAAAGACAAACGGCAGAGAAACAAAAACAATGGGAAACACAAATAAAAATCTTGGAAGAGCAACAACAAATTAGACTTGATAGGGAGAGGGGAAAGGAGCTTAATAAATTGAAAACTCAATTAAACAAATTGCTGGACCTTAGGGTAGAGAGAAAATACAGGTTACTCACCTGTAACAGGAGTTCTAGGAATGGTATATGTTGTTCATCCACACTCATTGGCAGTATCCTTGCCGCTTTAAATCTTGCCGGAAGGTCTTCAAGCTTGCTCCTCCCACCCACCCGGGTGGTATAACTCTCGGCTCCGCCCCATAACCAGATCGGCCGCTGGAAGCTCAGGTTGTCGTCAGGCGAAGAAGGCCGGGTGGGTCGTGTGGATGAACAACATATACCATTCCTAGAACTCCTGTTACAGGTGAGTAACCTGTATTTCTAGGGACATGGATATGTTGTTCTATCCACACTCATTGTGAGACTCCTAGCAGTTCTCCGGGAGGAGAGAGCCAGGCAGCACACCCCAATACTTACTTGGGAAAGAGAGACTGGAGAACCGGAGGCCCCAAAACCAGCATCCGGCGTGACTCAAGGTCGATGTGGTAATGGGTAAAAAGGTGTTTGCTGACTTCCAGGTAGCAGCCCTGCAGATTTCCTGGATAGGGACGTCCCTGGAAGCAGCCACCGTTGCAGCAGTATATGGTAGAATGAGTTTATCCCTCTGGGAGGCTCCACTGGCCATAACTTATAGCAGAGATCTATGCAGGAGGTTACCCACCTGCTTATCGTCCGCTTGGCTGCAGGTCTGCCAGATCACGGCTTCAGCGTAGAGTGACAAACAGCTGGCGAACCTCTCCCAATTTCTGTGAGTAGCTCCTTATAATAGCGCCCTTTCTAAGGTCCAGAGTATGGAGCCTATTCGACCTCCGAGGTGTGATTGGGGTAGAACACCGCAGAGTCAACACCTGGTTAAGGTGAAACTCCGACACCACCTTCGGAAGGAATTTCGGTGGGGGCGCAGGACAACCTGTCCTGTGGAAGACCAGGTAAGGAGACTCGATGAAAGCGCCTGGAGCTCCCATCCTTCTGGCTGGCGTATTAGCCACCAAGAAAGCGGTCTTCCAGACAGGTGAGAGAGACACACCTGTGCATAGGTTGGAATGAGCTTGCCCATGAGCTTTGCCAATATAACAGTAGATCCCACAGGTGGGGGTTCCCACTGAGGGAAATGTGATCAAGGCCTTTGAAAAGCGCCAGACCACCTTCTCCTGCGCCACACGACTGCTGCCCGCGCCCGCTAGCAGAGAGATGACTGCCAGGTGCACCCTTAGGTCGTCGACCTAAGCCCTTGACTAGAAAGGGACCATAAATAGTCCAAGATGCTTGCCAAGGAACAGGAGGAAGGGTCCAAGCCCTTGCCTGACACCAAATGGAAAACCTTTTCCATTTGAAGGCATAGCATTTTCTGGTCGACTTACGCGGACGCCTAACTACATTGAGGACCGCCGGAAAGACCCAAAGCCTGGAACTCTAGCCGCCAGGAACCAGGCAGTCAGGTGCAGGGATTGAAGGTCCGGATGGAACACCTTCCCTGATTGACTGAGACAGGTCCGGCGAGCTGGAAGCTGCAGCGAGTCCTGGAGCTGAGACTGAGGAGATCTGGGTACCAGAACTGGCGAGGCCAGTCTGGGGCTATCAGAAATCACCTGCGCCTTGTCCCTCCTCGCCTTGAGAAGCACCTTGTGGATCAAGGGAAATGGGGAAAGGGCGTAAAGAGGCCCGGGGTCCATTGCCTAGAAAAGGCATCCCCTGCAGCAGAGCCCTGCTGAGGCGGGCATGGAACAGACTCAACCAGCGTTCTCCGTGGAAGCAAACAGGTCCACCTGAGGTGTGCCCCAAAGGGAGAACAGATGCTATACTACCTCCGGCAGGAGAGACCACTCGTGGGATGCAGCCCCTATCCGGCTCAGGGCATGGCCAGGGTGTTGGAGGCTCCTGCCACGTGAATGGCTGGAAATCCGCCTCCAGGCTGCCTACGAGTGACCAAATGGAGAGCTTCCTTGCATAGAAGCATGGGCGCGTCCCGCCTGGCGGTTTAGATAGTACATGGTCGTGGTATTGTCCGTCTGGACTCGGACCACTTGACCCGGAGGAGCAGACAAAAGGCGGTGAGAGCTAGGGGCGGATTGGCTCGGAGCTCAGCAGGTTGATAATGGCATCGGGACTCCATGAGGGACCAGAGGCCATGAGCCTGATGTTCCCCAGATGGGCACCCCAACCCATCAGAGAGGCATCGGTCCGACAGAGAGACCGTCGGCTGGGGCCAGGACGAGCAGGATGCCCTCCTGCAATTGATCTGGAGCGGTCCACCACTGGAGAGCATTCCACATCCCTGTGTCACCGACACAAGCTGGTCCAAGGGATCGCAAGCGTTGTGACCACTGGCTGGCCAGTCCCCACTGAAGGGGCGCATGTTCCAGCGGGCCCAACGGACCACGCTGGTACAGGCCGCCATGAGACCCAGGAGGCGCAGGAAGTCCCGGGCAGGCGCAATTGCCCAACCAGAAATGATCGGGCAAAGGAGGAAAGAACCTGGCCCTGTCCGCGGGGAGCCAGTCTGGCTCGAAGAGAGTCGAGCTGCGCCCGATGAATAAAATCACCTGCTTGGCTCGAGTTCCGACTGGCCTCGTTGACAAGGAGGCCCAGTTGAGAGCAGACCTGGAGGCCAGATCTCTGGACCACTCCGCCTCCTTCCTGGAGGGAGCTGCTATCAGCCAGTCGTCCAGGTAAGGGTACACCCGGACCCCTCGGCGCCGCAGGAATGCTGTCACCACTGCCATGCATTTGGTGAAGACCCTGGGAGCTGGAGACAAGCCGAAGGGCATGGCTTGGAACTCGAAGAGAGATCCTTCCGCTCGGAAGCGAAGGAATCTCTGGTGAGACGGACGGATAGGGACGTGAAAAAACGCGTCCTGCAAGTCCAGAGAGCAGAACCACACGCCGCGTTCCAAGGATGGTATTATCTGAGCCAGAGTGACCATCCTGAAGGTTCGAGACCTTAGGAACTTGTTTAGGTCGTGTAGGTCGAGAATGGGGCGCCAGCCCCCCGTCCGTTTCGGAACCAGGAAGTACCTGGACACAAACCCTGGGTCTGAAGGAGGGTCCACCACCTCTTACCACCTCCTTCTGGAGGAGAGTGATGTCGGCTCACGAGCCGCCAGTGAGGCTGGGATCCGAGGCCCGAGGCGACGGCTCTGAAGGTGGTGCCTGCTCGAATTCCAGAGGCAGGCCTCTTCCACACCTCAAGACCCACCTGTCCGTGGTAACAGCGACCAGGCGGAACGGAAGTGCGGAGCCGTCCCCAGGGGGGACCCAGGGCAGGACGGGATGGGGCGACACCTCAGCCCGTCACTCGGCAGGCTTGGAGGAGGGACCGCCGAGGGACCTCCTGGGCCCTTTCCTCCCTGCCTCCTGTTAGAGAGCCGGTGGCTTGGGTTTGGGATGCTAAGGCCGAGCCTGCTGGCCTGGCGGGTGCTGGGCCGGGCGCGCCGCGCGAGGCTGAGAAGGACGAAAGGGCTTAGGCTGTGGTTTCACCGGCCTTTGGCCATTCTGAGTAGGAAGAGACCCGAGTCAAGGGTGGCATTGGACTTCGATCCTCTGCAGGTGACCTTCCACCCAGGGCCGAGAAGAGGTCAGTCCCAAAAGGGAACATCCGTAACCCGTGCTGGGTATCCAGTAAAGGTGGATATCCTCAGCTAACCTCGCCGGACGATAGCCACCGCGTGCCGCCACCGATCTGGCACATGAGTCCCTACATCCAAAACAGTCTGGAGCTGCTGTTTGGCACTGCCCTGCCCTGGTCCCGCACCTGCTTAACCGTAGTCTGCGGATCGGTAGGAAGATGAGGATGACCTCATCCAGGGAGCCCAACAGGGCATGAAAAATATATACAATGAGGACTGACCAGAACTGGCCTGGAACAAGGCGAGAGAGGACGAACGTAGACTGCACGCCCGACATAGTCCAATTTCTTGGACTCCTTGTCAGAGGTTTGTTCACATCCCACAAGCGTTGCAGCTGGCGGCAGCTGTCGGTGGCTCAACCCCTCAGCAGAGGGGTTGTTCAAAACCGACAAGGAACGGTAGGACCGCATACTTCCTAGGCCATCCTGGCCGGAGAGCAGGGCAGGAAGCAGGGCGCTGCCAAAGTTCAGTGCTGGACCCACTATGGCCTCGGCCACCCGGAAGGCCTCCGTCGGAGAATCCCTGCGGTCCAGAATCTCCGTGAGGGGATACCTGTGCATTTGGAAACGAGTTGAGCTCCATCCATTGAACTCGAGATGAGCCGGAAGCAGTCCTAGGAAGGACGACGGGCTACGTCCATTGGCTGACCTCCTGAAGACTCAAGTCCAGTCGCTTGGAGAAGAAGGAGGAATCATCTTCGGACTCGGAAGAGTCCTCAAGAGCTTCCTCTGGCCTGAGCCACCCTTCACCTGCCGAGGTGGGTGGGAGTGAGGGTAACTGACAACCCGATGAGGTAAACCAGCCGACCCGAGAATCCCTTGGTGAGACCCCCAGTGGTGGCTATGGAGGCGGGAGTTCCACCGCAATCAGTGGAGCAGCTGGTTTTGGCGAACAACGGCCTGGGTGCTGCAGCTCCTCGGACAAGTCGAGGGGGTTGTCGGCCGTTCGGTGACAGCCACTTAATGGCGGGAAGGCGCCGGAGTCGGCTTATTCCCGGCCAGGAGAGCTGTTGCAACATAAGGTCCCTCGTACAGTCGGCGTAATTTGCATGACCTCCCTCATCCGAGGAGGGCCGGGGCCCAATGGCGGCCTTCGCTTGTGATGCCGGACCGAGACCGCCTGCCAATTAGGAGCAGCTGGACCGCGAAGATCCGGACAGGACCGAGAGTCCCGGAATTTCGGGGTCGGTGCAGGAGGTGTCGGCCGGAGCCGACCTCCCTTCCGGCCGGAAGGTCCATCCGAGGCGCCAGGACGGAGGCTGGGGCGAGCCACGGGATCCTCAACTCTCCCGGGGAACAGGGGAGAGAATCTCGGCTGCTAAAAGGCGACAGCCGTCCAATGGGTCGAGAAAATCTGACTTCATCAGTGGAGTCTCGGTCAACTGACCTGGCGGGACAACGTGAGGCCAGTGGCCGAAGCAGCGAGCGACCGAATCGGACGGTCGAAGGCCCGGGAGAGGGACCTTCCGCCCCAAGAGCGAGCAGAGGACTTACCTCGTCTTTTTGGACCGAGAAAAGGTCCAGCAGGACGAGCGCCTTCCTTTAGTGAGAGGGACAGACAAAGCTCCTTAAAGGAAGCCGTGTAGGAAGAACCCAGAGAGAGCCGGATAAAGCCGCGCCGAGGAAGATACGCCCGCCGCCGTCCTTCTTCGAGAGGGCGACCATCCGGCCGAAAGGATCCAGCCGAGCCACTGGCCGCGACACCGCCAACCGGGCCTCCTTGGACTTCACCGAAATCTCGGGACGGCCCAGTTGCAATCGGGCAGCACGGTCTTCGGAGGACGAGGGCCGAAAGATGAGCACAGGTCGCAAGCCTCGGGTCGTGCTCAAGGCCTAAGCAGTAGACACGTGGAGTGTGGATCCGTCCCGGACATCTTCTTCGACCGCATGGGCATCTCCAACCGGGAGTCGATTATCCATCGCAGCCGCTGAGGGATCGGGCGACTGAAGTCTTTTGCAAAATATTATTTTAAATCCGCAAACGGAGAAATAGGAAATCAGTCACAAACGAGAGCTGCTAAGGAGGGAACCTGAGCTCCAAGCGGTCAAGGAAGATCTGGCGCCATGGGGCGGAGCCGAGGTTATACCACCGGGTGGGTGGGGGAGCAAGCTTGAAGACCTTCCGGCAAGATTTAAAGCGGCAAGGATACTGCCAATGAGTGTGGATGAACAACATATCCATGTCCCTAGAATGTACATTTTTAAAAGTACTATGAGGGAGGTCCCCGGTCCTTACAGCTTCTAGTCATAAGACTTAGGGCCAGATGAGCCCAGGCTCAGATCACTCATATCATCCATCTCCACGCCAAAAGAAAAGCTACAACCCTCCCTCACATATCAGAAACTTTCATGGAGTACTATCAGAGGCTCTATGCCCCACGAGCAGCTCCAGAGTCAGGAAAAATCCATACTCTTTTGAGTGACCTGGGATTACCACAGATGTCTTCGACTTGAAATTCCTAGCTTATGGCCCCTATCACTACTGAGGAAATTAACAGGGTGATGATAGAGGGAAAGACATGCAAATCCCCCAGCAATGATGGACTTCCCACAGAGTTCTACAAGAAGTTTCGCTCGACAATTATCCCATTATTGAGACAGGCCTATCAGGAGATGTTCTAGGAGGAAGCAGTTTAACCCCCTTCCTGGAGACAGGCAGTAATATCCGTGGTGCCCAAGCCGACAAGGACTTAACAGCCTGCTCTTTATACAGACCAATTTTGGTTCTGAATGTCGACTATACATTTTTTACATCCATATTAGCCAGACGACTCCAATCAATAATACCAAATCTGATCCATAGGGATCAGACAGGATTTATCCCTAATGGACAGGCTGTGGATAATACCCATAGAACAAAACATATCATAGACCATCTAACTAGGACTAAAGCTGGGGCATTAATAATCAGCCTAGATGTGGAAAAAGCATTTGACCAAGTAAATTGGAAGTTTTTGTATGATACACTTGACGGGTTTGGGTTCACGGATGACTTTATAGCTACAATACCAAGGTTGTATATAGACCCACAAGCGTATATACGCACTAATGGTATGATTTCCAGAGGGATTACCCTAGGGCGAGGCACACGGCAGGGGTGCCCTCTGTCACACCTGTCCTCCTTATACATCCAGCCCCTGGCCCAATGGATAAGGACAGACCAGAGCATAAAGGGCGTTCAGTCAGCAGGGACGGAACACAAGCTCGTACTCTATCCTTTTATATTTGACATCTCAGACATTTCCCTGCCTAGAGTGATGGACGTCATAGAGGAATATTCTTTACTGTCAGTGTATACACTTAATACTACAAAAACAGAGATTTTAAATATAAATTATACCCCTTCACTATCCCTACGAGCAAAATATAAGATGAGATGGGATTTGCATACTCTTAAGTATTTGGGAGTCATCCTAAAGGCAGATGCTAACTATGTATATCTGGATAACTATAAACCAAGAGTAACACAAATAGAAACAGACATAAAAAGATGGCTGATACTCCCTTTCCCTATGTACTCCACAATTCAAACGGTAAAAATGAATATATTACCTAGGATTTTCTACTTGTTCCAATGTGTCCCTGTTGCATTATCCCAAAAATGGTTTCGGGACCTCCAAGGGAAGATATTTAAGTTTATTTGGGCCAAATGGAAACCTAGACTATGTAGAACCCTTCTAATGGCAGATAAAAAAAAAAAACAGGTGGCCAGGCAGTACATACAGGTTACTCACCTGTAACAGGAGTTCTAGGAATGGTATATGTTGTTCATCCACACTGTCTGGCAGGTTCCTTGCCACTTTAAATCTTGCCGGAAGGTCTTCAAGCTGGCTCCTCCCACCCACCCGGGTGGTAAAACTCTCTGCTCCGCCCCATGACGCCAGATCTAGCCTTGCTGGAAGCCAGGTTACATCAAGCCGGGAGGTTAGAGATCGTGGGATGAACAACATATACCATTCCTAGAACTCCTGTTACAGGTGAGTAACCTGTATTTCTAGGGACATGGATATGTTGTTCATCCACAGTGTCTGGCAGACTCCAAGCAGTTCTCCGGGAGGAGGGAGGGGAGGCAAGGCGCACACCCCCTACTTAGGGAATAGTGACTGGAGAACAGAGGCCCCAAAACCAGCATCCCGGCGTGACTCAAGGTCGATGTGGTAGTGGGCAATGAAGGTGTGAGCTGACTTCCAGGTAGCAGCCCCGCAGATTTCCTGGATAGGGACGTCCCTGGAAGCAGCCACCGATGCAGCGGTATGGCAGGTAGAATGAGCTCTTATCCCTCTGGGAGGCTCCATGCCCGCCAACCTATAGCAGAGATCTATGCAGGAGGTGACCCACCTGCCTACCGTCCGCTTGGCTGCAGGTCTGCCAGGTGCGGCTTCAGCGTGGGTGACAAACAGCTGGCGAACCTCTCCCCGAACTTCAGCCGTCCGCTCCTTGAAATAAGCGAGCGCTCTTCTAGGGTCCAAGGTATGGAGCCTATATTCGGCCTCCGAGGTGTGATTGGGGTAGAACACCGGCACAGTCAACACCTGGTTAAGGTGAAACTCCGACACCACCTTCGGAAGGAATTTTCGGGTGGGGACGCAGGACAACCTGGTCCCTGTGGAAGACCAGATAAGAAGACTCGATGGAAAGTGCCTGGAGCTCTCCCATCCTTCTGGCTGACGTGATAGCCACCAAGAAGGCAGTCTTCCACGACAGGTGAGAGATGTCACACCTGTGCATCGGTTTGAATGGCTTGCCCATGAGCTCAGCCAATACCAACAGTAGATCCCATGGAGGTGGAGGTTCTCGCACCAAAGGGGATATGTGATCAAGGCCTTTGAAAAAGTGCCCGACCACCTTCTCCTGTGCCAAAGACTGCTTCTCGGCCCGCGCCCGGTAAGCAGAGATGGCTGCTAGGTGCACCTTAAGGGTCGTCGACCGAAGCCCTTACTGAGAAAGGGACCAGGTAGTCCAGGATGCTAGCCAAGGAACAGGAGGAAGGGTCCAGACCCTGCCCTGACACCAAATGGAGAATCTCTTCCATTTAAAGGCATAGCATTTTCTGGTCGACTTACGGGACGTCAACAACGTCTGAGGACCTCGGCCAGAAAGACCCAAGGCCTGGAACTCTAGTCACTCAGAAACCAGGCCAGCCAGGCAGGGATTGAAGGTCTGGATGGAATACCTTCCCCTAATTGACTGAGATCAGGTCCGGACGGGCTGGAAGCCGCCTTGGGAGCCTGGAGCCGAGACTGAAGAGATCTGGATACCAGAACTGGCGGGGCCAGTCTGGGGCTACCAGAATCACCTGTGCCTTGTCCCTCCTCGCCTTGAGAAGCACCTTGTGGATCAAGGGAAATGGGGGAAAGGCGTAGAAGAGGCCCGGGGTCCACGGCCTTAAGAAGGCATCCCCCTGCAGAGAGCCCTGTGGAGGGGGGCAGGCATGAAACAGCCTCAGCTTCGCATTCTCCCTGGAGGCAAACAGGTCCACCTGAGGCATGCCCCAGTGGGAGAACAGATCTTGTACTACCTCCGGCAGGAGAGACCACTCGTGGGACGCAGCTCCTATCCGGCTTAGGGCATCGGCCAGAATGTTGGAGGCCTCCCACATGGATGGCAAGGAGATCCGCCTCCAAGCTGCACACGAGGGACCAAATGTGGAGAGCTTCCCTGCAGAGCGGCATGGAGCGCATCCCGCCCTGGCGGTTCAGGTAGTACATGGTCGTGGTATTGTCCGTCTGGACCTGGACCACTTGACCCCGTACAAATGGAGCGAAGGCAGTGAGGGCTAGACGAACCACCCGAAGCTCCAGCAGATTGATATGGCATCGGGACTCTCGAGGGGACCAGAGGCCATGCGCTTTGTGCTCCCCCAGATGGGCACCCCAACCCATCAGAGAGGCATCGGTTGATAGAGAGACTGTCGGCTTGGGGTGGACAAACGGGATGCCCTCCTGCAGATGAGCTGGAACGGTCCACCACTGGAGAGTGTTCCACATCTCCTGGGTCACTGTCACTAGCTGATCCAAAGGATTGGAGTGCTGTGACCATTGGCTGGCCAGTCCCTATTGTATGGGACGCATGTACCAATGGGCCGAATAGACCTCGCTGGTGCAGGAAGTCCTGGGCAGCGCGCAACTGCCCAACCTGAAATGATTGGGCAAAGGAGGAAAGAACCTCGGCCCTGTCTGCCGGAGTCAGGTTTGGCTCGCAGAGAGTCGAGCTCTGCCCCGATGAATTGTATCAACTGCTTTGGCACGAAGCTACTCGGCTCGCTGATAAAGAGGCCAACTTGAGAGCCAACCTGGAGGGCCAGATCCCTGGACCGCTCCACCTCCATTCTGGAGGAGGCCACAATCAGCCAGTCATCCAGGTAGGGGTACACCCAGACCCTTCGGTGCCGCAGGAATGCTGTCACCACTGCCATGCATTTGGTGAAGACCCTGGGAGCTAGCAAAAGGACAAAGGGCATGGCCCGGAACTCGTATAGAGGGGGACCTCCTCTGCCCTGAAGTGGAGGAATCTCTGGTGGGACGGACGGATTGGGACATGAAAGAACACATCCTGGAGGTCCAGAGAACAGAACCACATGCCTTGTTCCAAGGATGGAAAGATCTGAGCCAGAGTGACCATCCTGAAGGTTCGAGACCTTAGGAACCTTTACAGGTCGTGCAGGTCTAGAAAGAGGGCGCCAGCCCCCCGTCCGTTTCGGAACCAAGAAGTACCTGGACACAAACCCCGGGTCTGGTGGAGGATCCGCCACCCTCCTGATCACCTCCTTTTCGAGGAGCAGGGCAATGTTGGCTCGACGAGCTGACAGGGAGGCTGCGGACTTCATAGCCCCCCGCGGGGTGACGGCTCGGAAGGGCGGGGCCTGCTTGAACTACAGAGGCAGGCCCTTTCCTACCACCTCCACCACCCAGCAGTCCATGGTGATAGCGGACCAGGCGGAAAGAAAGTGGTGGAGCCGTCCCCCCCCCACGGGGGGAACCTAGGGGGGAGTGACGAGGCTGGGGGCGACACCCCTCAACCCATCACTGGGCAGGCTAGGAGGAAGGGCCGGCCAAGGGACCTCCTGGGCTGTTTCCTCCCTGCTTCCTGTTAGAGGGAGCCGCAGGCTTGGCTTTGGGGTGCCAAGCGTGAGCCTGCTGGCCCTGATGCTGGTGTTGCTGGGCTGGACGTGCCGCAGGAGCAGAAGGGCGGAAGGACTTATGTTGCTGACGACAGCCCTTGTCCTTCTGGGTGGAGGTGACCGAGTCCAGGGTAGCTTTGGACTTTTCAATCCTCTGGAGGTGGCCTTCCACTCCAGGGCCGAACAGGTCAGTCCCCAAGAAGGGGACGTCCACCAATTTGTGCTGGGTATCCGCCGTGAAGGTGGATATCCTCAGCCAGGCTCCTCGGTGCATGGCCACTGCAGCCACTACTGATCGGGCACAGGAGTCTCCAAAGTCTAGAGGCGTTTGGAGCTGTTGTTTCGCCAATGCCCTTCCCTGATCCCACACCTGCTTGACTGTAGTCTGCAGGTTAGCCGGGAGATGAGGGATCACCTCATCCAGGGAGCCCATGAGGGCATGGGAGAAGTGTGCCATCAGCATGGTCAAGCTGGCCTGACGGAGGCCGAGGGAGGACGCAGCATACACCTTGCGCCCAGCATAGTCCAGCTTTTTGGACTCCTTGTCGGGGGGCTTATCCACATCCCTAGCGTTCCCGGAGTGCCGGAAAACGCTATCGGTGACCAACCCCTCTGCAGAGGGGTGCTCCGAAAAACCGGACAAAGAGCCGGTAGGGACCGCATACTTCCTGGCCATCCTGGCCGAAGGCGCAGGACAGGAAGCCGGCTGCTGCCAAAGCTCCAAGGCTGGGCCGACAATGGCTTCAGCCACCGGAAAGACCTCCGTGGGAGAATCCCCTCGGTCTAGTATCTCCGTGAGGGGATACTTGGCCAGCCTGGATACGGGCCCGAGCTGCATCCCGGTGGACTCCGAGATGAGCCGAAGCAGACCCATGAACAACGATGGGCTCTCGTCCATCGACTGCCCCCCCAGAGGACTCCAGGTCAAAGGGCCTGGAAAACGGGAAGGAGTCGTTGTCAGGCTCCAAGGAGTCTGCGAAGAGCTGCCTGGGGCCTGAGCCACCCTCCACATGCCGAGGAAGGTCGGGAGTGAGGGTGACCGACAACCGTGGGCAGACCCTTACCCGACCGAGAGTCCTTGGTCGGCACCCCACTCCCCTGTGGGGGGCGGAGGTTCCACCACAGTCGGTGGGGCAGCTGGTTTCGCCAACAACCGCCCAGGCTTGGGCACCTCGACTACCACGAGGGGTTGTTTCGGCCTTTCAGGGTGACAGCCACTTAATGGCCGAAGAAGGTGTCGGCTTGTTCCTGACAAAGGGAGTTGCTGCCATATTAAGTCCTCGTAGCATCGACGCAATTTGCACCAAAGCCTCTCCTCTTCCGAGGAGGAAGACGAGGACGAGCAGTGCCGCCGCTTTCCTCGGTGCAGAGACCGAGACCGCCGGTGCTGGCGGGATTGGCTGGACCGAGACGAGGTCTGAGACCAAGACCCTTGGTGTTTCCGAGGGTGGGTCTGGGAGAGAGCAGGGGACACCCGCTCTTCCCTCGGCTCGGGAGCCTTGACTGGGGACTCCGGCACAGGAGGAGCAGGCAAGTCCTCGGTTTCCATTGGGGGAACCGGTGATTAAGGGTTGTTGGCTTCACCAGTTGACAGCCCGTCCGAAGGGTCGAGAAAAATCTCGACCGCTTCGACGGGTGTCTCGGCCGGCTGACCCGACGGGGACACCGTGAAGCCAGCAGCCTTAGCCGCAACCTCGACCAAGTAGAGCGTCGACTGTCCGGGGAAGGGGACCTCTCCCGCTCCGACGAATGTCAACGGTGGGACTTACCCTTCGAGTCCTTCTTTCTTCACTGAGAAGAGTGTCCTGATGGCCCCTCTCCCTTCGTGGAAAGGGATTGGCAAAGCTCCTTAAAAGAAGCTGTGTAGGAGGATCCCAGAGAGCGATAAATGCGAAGCATCGAGAAGGATGAGGATGGCGGCCCGCCGCCTCCCTTGAGGGCGATCATCTGCTCGAGTTGCTCAGCCGAGCCAGCCGCCGCAGACACCGGCCCAACGGGCCTCCTTAGACTTCACCGCGGTAACGCCTCGTGCCAAGTTCCGTAACCGGCAGTGCGGTCTTAAAGGACGCTACGAGAAAGATCTACACAACCGCAGGCCTGCGGGTCATGATCAAGGCCAAGGTAGACGCACGTGAGGCGGGTCCGGCCCTGACATCTTTCGCCCGCATAGGCACCGCCGAAACCAGGAGTCTATTTGTCCATCGCAGTCAGTAGGGAAGAATTTGACTGAAGTCTTGAGAATTTTAAAACTATTTTCGGCGAATCAAGAATTAGGATCCAGTCTATACGCAGAGCGTTAAGGAGGGAACCTGAGCTTCCAAGCGGTAAGGAAGATCTGGTGTCATGGGGCGGAGCCGAGAGTTTTACTACCCGGGTGGGTGGGAGGAGCCAGCTTGAAGACCTTCCAGCAAGATTTAAAGCGGCAAGAAACCTGCCAGAAAGTGTGGATGAACAACATATCCATGTCCTTAGAACAGATATTTTAGAATACTGGACTGCAGCCCAAGTGAAGTATGCCCTTCTTTGGACACAAACTCCTGCATGGACACATTGGCAGGATATAGAAACCACCCTTTTACAGGGTGATACCCCATCTTCATGCCTCTACCAGCCCTCTGCTCAGACCCCCCCAGTAGTACAAGAATATAGAGCAATACAGACTACTCTAACAGCCTGAGACATGTTTTGTAAATACCCTAACCTTAGAACAGATATCTGGAGATACTGCTGGCTAACACATGCCCCGGACTTTCTACCTGGCGGTCTGGATCCATGGTACAGACTTCAGGTGGTAAAGGGGTTCAGGTACCCTAAGCAGATCATTGGGGGGGGGGCACTTATGTTCACTTTTGAGGAGTGCGCGTCGCCCAAAAGCTGGGATGGACTGAGAAAGATAAATGGCACTATTTACAGATATCTATATACATCCAAAGGAAATTAAGAATTATGTTACAAAATCCCACAGACCTCACTGGACACATACTCCCTGAGGACCTGTTTTCCCTAACCACCTCCAAACCAACAATTACCAAGCTATATCAGTTTTTAAATGCTCACAAACCCAATACAAGTCAGTATATCATCACAAAATAGGAAGAGGAATGGGGTGCCCACCTCTCACATTTAGACTGGAATAAAATAGTACAGTTACGCAAGAACTTACCGTAACAGTACATCTTCGAGAACAGCTCTTGCAGCAGGTTACACCATTAGGACTGAATTAAATTTTCTAGCTAGCAGTATTCAGCGGGGACCGCCTCCGACGTCGGTCCCGCCCCTGACGCCAGGCATAGTACATATGGAGGCGGTCCCCCAGAATCCCCAGTTCTCCCGCCGGAGACTCCCGGCTGCTGGATGACATCAGAAGAGGAGACTGAGGATACACCACCAAATGGCAATCAGAAAGAGGCTGAGAACGCCTTATCCTAGGAGAAGGATGTTGAAACTAGAATCTACCCAGCGATGGTGGGAGGGAGAGTATGTGAAGAGCTGTTCCAAGATCTACTGTTACGGTAAGTTCTTACGTAACTGTACTATCTTACCTCGAGAAACAGCTCTTGCAGAAGGTTACACCATTAGGACTCATTCCCAAGCAATCCTGGAAATCCCACCCCATTGGAAGGAGGGAAGGTAGAAATCCTAGAATGAAATCCAGCCTAGGACAGAAGTCCCTGAAGGACTGCTAGACCAAAACCTGCTCTTCGCCTCGATGCAATGTCCAGACTATAATGCCTGATGAAAGTGTGTATGGAGCTCCAAGTAGCTGCAGCGCAAATAGCTGAGGTGGACACGTTCTTTAAAGCTGCAAAGGAGGTAGCCATCTCTCTGGTGGAATGACTCTTCACCATGCCTGGTAAGGGTTTGTTGCGCTTCTGGTAGCAGAATGTAATACACTGAATGAGCCACCTGGACAGCGACTGTTTTGAAACAGGAGCTCCCGTCATCCTATGGGCAAATTAGACAAAAAGCTGGTCCGACTTTCGGTGGTGATTGGTTCGGGTCAGGTAGTATCTGAGACACCTATGCACATCTAAAGTGTGCAGAAGGGCTTCTCCTCAATTAGAGTACTTCGTGAAATACACTGGTAAGTCGATATCCTGATTAAGGGTGAGAGCTGAGACCACCTTAGGCAGAAATTTAGGATTAGTCCGTAGGGATACCCTATCTTGGTGGAAAACCAAATAAGGTTCTTTGTACATAAGTGCATGGAGTTCGGAAATTCTTTTGACCGAGGTGACGGCAACTAAAAACAACGTCTTCCAAGTAAGAAGACGTAGCTCACAATCCACGGATGGTTCAAAGGGTGGCAGCGTAAGCTGCTCCAGGAAAAAGGGTAGATCCCATGGTGGAATTGGATCCTTAATTGGGGGCCTAAGGTAGAGGACGCCCCTCAGAAAGGCTCGTGTTGTGTCCAACTGAGCTATAGTGCATTGGCCTATAGGAACATGATAGGCTGCGATGGCACAGAGGTGTACCTTAATCGAGGAGTAAGCCAAGCCTGTCTGGAAAAGGGACAGTAGGTAGTCCTAAACCAACTTCTCTGACAATCCAGAAGTAAAAACGCGTGCTTGAACCCTCAAACAAAACCTGGCTTACTTCATGGCATAGAGTCGATGGGTAGCCGGTTTCCAGCAGCAGCGGAATGTCTGCCTACTTTGCGCAGACCCCGTGTCGATCATGGCTATGTCTCTAGGAGCCAAGTTAGGTTCAGGGAACGAGGTCTGATGGACCAAGGAACCCGCCTCCTGAGACACAGCAAGGGAGCTGATTGGCAGTGGCACTGGAGGTTCCCGGGACAGCTGATGCAAAAGAGGGAACCAGATCTGCCTGGGCCAAAACGGCGCGATAAGTATCAGCGTTGCTTGCTCTCTGCGAAGTTTCAGAAGAACCCTCTGGATCAACGGAAAAGGGGGGAAGGCACAGAGGAATGTGCCCGCCCAGGAGAGGAACAATGCGTCTCACCAGAAAACACCAGGCACTGGATCTAGCGAGCAAAAACTGGGCAGTTTTGCGTTGGATGGAGACGCGACGAAAATGTCCAATTCTGGAGTACCCCATCCGCGAAACAGATCCTCTGCTACCTCCTGAAGTAGTTCCCATTCGTGGACTCTGGCCTGAGAGCGGCTCAAGCCGTCTGCGATGACGTTGTCCACTCCTGGAACATGAACGGCAAGAAAAAATTACTCACCTTAGTAATGTTGTTTCTTCTAATGGAGTATTGCTATATTATGACATATGCAGTTTGACCTAGCCTTCGAACTGCTCCGGAGGTGGAAGAGCTAACTTTCCATGCCAGGCATGGTATCTTGAACGCAAGCTTGGTTGAGAACTCTGTCTGTTGTTCTTCAAACTCAAACTGTCAGATCTTTACGAGCAAAACTCACTAAGATTCTGTGTGGAAGCTGTAAACCTACACTAGCCAACTGGCTACTAAAATATTAACCATTTTTTGGTCCCAAAACAAAGACTCAAGTCAGGGGATCCAAAAAATAAAAACACAACACCCAAACACCCCAAAAAAAGGGGGTGAAAAAACAAGGTGGGCATCTACTAAGTGCCAACACTGCACTGCCCACCCACATCCCAAAAGCAGAGGTTCTGAGAGGGGCAGGCGGGGAGGTAATATAGCAAGACTCCATTAGAAGAAACAACATTACTAAGGTGAGTAATTTTTCTTCAAACAACATGAAGTCTTGCTATATTATGACATATGCAGACTACACAGCAGTACCTCCATGGAGGAGGGACAGAACTACTTAGGAAATAGGCTCTGAAGCACAGTTGTGTTAAACTGAGCATCACTCCTAGCCTGGATGTCCAGAGAGTAATGCTTGGTTAAAGTAGAACTGTTTTCCGGTAGCTGCTTGACATATCTCTATGATAGGGATGTCCCTGGCTGCAGCCAGGGACAGCTGTACCTCTGGTAGAGTGAGCCCTCAGGCCTGAAGGGGGAACCTTACCCAGTTTTTGATAACAAAATTGGATAAGAGACAATCCACCTGGCAATGGATCTTTAGTGGCAGGTTTCCTTACCAACCTCACCATAAGTGAGGAATAGTTGAGGAGTCAAACCTGTGACCCTTGGTACGCTTTTATGTAGTAACTAAGGGCTCTCTACATCTAGCTGTGTGCTCCTCCTCTCACCAGAGGAGGAATGGTCAGTGAAGTAAACTGGAAGAGATACAGATTGATTAAGGTGGAAATCTGAAACCACCTTAGGCAAGAACTTCCGGTTAGTCCTGAGGACCACCTTATCTCTGTGAAAGGAGATAAAATCAGACTCCACTGACAAAGCTTGTAACTCACTTATGCGACTGGCAGAAATGATGGCTACCAGAAACACAGTTTTCCAAGTCAAGTACTTAAGCTCTGCTGAAGACAAAGGCTCAAAGGGTGGTTGCATAAGTTGAGCAATGCAAACATTAAGATCCCAGGCGGGAGCAGGGTCCCGGAATGGAGGGTTGGTGTGAAGCAATCCCTTGAAAAACTTGGAGAATACAGGTGAGCAGAAAGAGAAGAAGGTTTTCCTGCTGATATAAAAGCAGAGACAGCTGCCAAGTGCACTTTCAGGTAGCTGGCCTCAGCCCCAAAGTATTTAACTGGACCATATAATCAAGGACTGTGGGCAGATCAGCAGATTCGGGAAATATGCTTCCCAGAGCACCATATGGAAAACCTTTCCATTTAGAATTATAAGTAGCCCTGGTGGAAGGCTTCCAGAAGCTACAAGATATCGAGTACATCTTGAGAAAGGTGTAGGTCAGCAAACTCAACCTTCAAGAGCCAGGCCTTGAGGTTGAGGACTTGAGATCTGGACCAAATTCTCCCCTGGGCACAGGTTAACAGATTGTGATTCCTGGAAGATGCAGGGAAGGTGGACTGCTAAGGACAGAAGGAATGGATACCAGGGCTGTCTGGCCCAATCTGAGCAATCAGAATCATCTTGCAAGGTTGAGATCTGATTTTGACTAGCACCTTGAACAAGAGAGGGAAGGGGAGGCAAGAGACTTCCTTCCCAGTTGAGAAGGAAGGCATCCAGAGGGACTGAGCCCAACACTGGGGCCTGCAGCAAAATAGCGAAGTTGGTGATTGTCTGGGGCTGCAAAAGATCTATCTGAGGGGTGCCCCACCTGGCAAATACTACCTAATACTAGGGGATCCAGAGCCCATTCGTGATGGCCCTGGGAAATCCTGTGCTGAGAGCATCTGCCAGGACATTGTCCTTGCCTGGGAGGTGAACTGCCATGAGGGAGGTGTTCAGGAATAAGCCAGAGACCATAACTCATTGCCCTCGGTGCACAAGGTCAAGACCGAGTGCCCCTTTGCTTGTTGATGCACCACATTGTAGTGGTGTTGTCTGTTCTGACCTGTACCACTTTGTTCTGAACAGATGCAGAAAAACCTGAAGTGCTAGAAAAACTGCTCTGAGTTCCAACAGATTGATGTGGAGCAGAGACCTGAGGGGACCATAATCCCTAGGTGGTGAGGTTTGCCATGTGAGCTCCCCACCCCAAGAGGGACGATCTGTAGTAAGGGTCAAGGAGTGAGATTGAGGGATGAAAGGAACCCTTGTCTCAGATTGCTCTGATCCCGCCACCACTGTAGGGCCTGGACAGGGTTCTGAGTTACTGGGATCAATTTGGTTAGAGGATCTCCTTTGAGACCAGAAGGCTTCAAATGGAACTGAATGTCCCTCATCTGAAATCTTGCTCCCTGCACTACTGCTGTGGAAGCAGCCATGTGCCCTAGGAGCTGCAGAAAATGCCTTGCTGGTCGAGAGACCTGCAGAGTGAAGGAGGAGGCCAGAGCCACCAAGGTCTTTGCTCATTCCAGAGGGAGGAAAGCTCTAGCCTGCTTCGTGTCCAGTTCTGCGTCTATGAAGGTGAGTAGCTGAACAGGCTCTAGAACTGACTTTGGGAGATTGAGAAGGAAACCTAGAGATGTAAGCAGCTGCTGGTAACCTGAAGGTGTAATTTGATTTGTGTCTGAGACTGGCTCACTATGAGCCAGTCGTCCAAGTAAGGAAAGATGGCAATCTTTTGCCTTCTTAAATGAGCAACTGCTACTGCCAGGCATTTTGTGAATACCCTTGGGGCAGAGGTAAGGCCGAAGGGCATTGCTCTGAACTTGTAATGGCCTGAGGGCAGTTCAAATCTGAGGTGCTTTTGGTGGGAGCTTCTGATGAGAACATGGATGTAGGCATCTTTGAGGTCCAGGGACGCTAGCCAGTCCCCTGGCCTTAGAGAGGGTAAAATAATTCCCAGAGTCACCAATTTGAATTTTGGTTTTAAAAGGTGTTTGTTTAGGTATCTGAGATCCAGGATGGGCCACCATTCTCCTGTCTTTTTTGGGGTAAGGAAGTACCTGATACAGTCCTTTGCCCTGGTGTAGGGAGGTACCTTTCTATAGCTCTGAGAGCCAGGAGGTAGAAACTTCTGTTTCCAGAGCGAGAGCCCTGATGGACTTGCAGGTGGAAAGGATCTGGTTCTCATCTTTGAAATTTTTGAAGCTGAGAATTAGTTCCTGGCTTACTACTTCCAGGACCCACTTGTCTGATGTTAAAGACTCCCAGTCCTGGATCGAGTAAGCCAGCCTGCCTCCCACAGGTAATGGAGACCGGCCTGGCCCTCCCATCAGGGTGCCTGTTTGGCAGGGGCTTTAGGCTGAGGGGTGGGAGCAGGCCTGCTCGTACCCCGTCTGCCTCTCCCTCTGAAGAACCCCCTCTGGGCACAGGCTGAAGAGGAGGCCTGGGCTTGTTAAAAAGGTCTGTGAAAAGGCCTGCCCCTGGAAAGCTGCCTCTGAGGAGTGGCCTGCCTTTCCTTGACCTGTGCACTCCTATAAGTGGTCCTATACTCATCCATTTTCTTCATGTAATCCTCTGTCTACTCCCCAAACAGTGTTACCCACAACAGGAAAATCCATGGCCTTAGCCTGGGTATCTTGTGACAGGCTAGTACACCTGAGCCAAGCCATTCTTCGAAAAGCCACAGATGTAGCCATGACTCTTGAAGATAAATCATTAGAGTCCACTGCAGCATGGAATTGCACCTGATGCCTCAATACCATCAGCAGCCACCTGCTCCAGCTCCTTGGCTGGCCAGGGACCTGTTTCGCCAGGGCCATAACAGTATCCCATCTGGATTTCTGTATCTTGCCACATAGGCCATATAATTTGGCTGTCCGAGTCCCAAGGATGCTGCCATATACTGTTTCTTTGCCATGGCATCAACCTCCTGGAGTCCTTGTCAGGGGGGTAGTCAGGAATATTTGCCTATCACAGGCTGCAGCCTGCACTACCCCAACATGGCTGCATTGTTGTGAAAGGAACCCGTGATAGGGCCTGACAATGTGTACCTCTTGTCTCATTTTTTTATCAACAGGAGGTATAGTGTGAGGAACTTTTAAAATTTTATTGTCTGTTTCTAAAAGATTTATGTAAAGGGATAGACAATCTCCTAGACTCTGGATATCCATCATTTCTACATAGTCAGGCTCCTCTTGTTCATCCACAGCTTCTTCCAAAGGAGCTGGAAGGTTTCAGCCACTTTCTTAAAACATAAATGAGAAGGGGACCCAGAAAGTTTAGGGGACACTCCTGAAGGTTTGTCTGGGGAGATGTCCGTTCATCGGCACATCCAGACTTTCAAAATCACATTCACTCTCTTCATAATCTTCCTCCCTCCTCCGGTTCATAAAATTCCTCTATATCATATTCTTGAACCGGTGGTACCGAATCAACCGATCACTATCTGATGGTGCCGGTCGTCGGAACCGGGAAAGCGACTGGACAATTTTAATCGCCATTATCTCTGCAGCGGTTGGAGAAGGAAATTTTGGCTCCACACCTGCTGATTTTCTAGTCCTTTTGCTAGGACTGACTCTCCGAGTCAGCCCTCTGTTTGCCCGAGGAAGTCTCGCCTGGTCAGAGGGGATTTTCCTCCGGTTCGGCAGCACCGAACCGGCTGGCCATCCGGGTCAGCAGACTTTTTGGCCTCTGCCCTGAGCCTAGCAACTCTTTATCCAGGGTAGCTGCAGGGAAATTCTTGCAATCTGGCAGTCTGCATTGAGGTGGTCAAACCCCAGACAATAAACACAGTAGGTGGGTCAGCTTTGGCAAAGGCTTCCCCACAGACACTACAGTGCTGAAACCCAGTGGGCCCGGGTTTTCAGTTTTTCAGACATAGTGCCAGCCTAACCAAAACTTGCCCATTTACGGCAATTCGCCAAGAAGACACCCTATCGGTTCCCAACCGTGTCATGGGTCGTGAATAAACACATAATGAAACTGCTTTTTTAGAACCGATAAAACCGGAACCGCAGACTCTAAATGCAATTTAATAAAGTTTAACAACAACCTGATCGGTTCAAAATCGAACCAATAGTATCGCTATGTTCCACACAGAAATAATGAAACCTATTACTTACGATACCACAGACAGAGCTTGAACCGACTGTCTGTGTTAAATATAGACAAAATGGGTTTAAAAACCGAGAATTTACACTTTTACCAAGAAAATGAACCGAGCAGCAGGAGAAATCTCTGGAGCGACTGTTCAGTGAGGCGGAGAAGAATCTGACAGTTTGAGTTTGAAGAACAACAAACAGAGTTTCAACTGAGCTCACGCCAAGATTCCATGCCTGGCATGGAAAGTTAACTCTTTCACCTCCGGAGCAGTTCGAAGGCTGGGTCAAACTGCATATGTCATAATATAGCAAGACTTCATGTTGTTTGAATGATGTTTACGCCGTGTTGCAAGACCCAATCCCACACCCTCATGGCCTCCCTGCAAAGTGGGTAGGAATGGGTGCCTCCTTGCTTGTTGAGGTAATACACCACCGCGGAATTGTCTGTTTGTAACAGAAGTGTACCCGGTGGGATCTCCGACTAGAAGGCCAGCAGGGCATAAAAAACTGCCCTCATTTCCAGGATATTTATGTGGAGATGAGTCTCTTGGTCTGTCCACTGGCCCTGAAACTGGACACCGTTGAGGTGTGCTCCCCAGCCGAGCCCTGAGGCATCCATGGAGAGTGTCACAGTCGGAGACGACGCAGTGAAGGATACTCTCGCCGAAAGATTCCTCGAATCTAGCCACCATTGACAATCTTGGATTACGGCCTTGGTGATCCGGATTGGGTGCTGCAGATGGTCTTGCTTTTGATCCCATTGGACCCTTAACATCCACTGGGTTACCCGCATGTGGAGACAGGCTAGCGGGACTGTTGCAATGGCCGCAGCCATGTGTCCGAGCAGGCAAAGGACCAGTCTGGCAGGAACGGTCTTCTTCGCCGAAATGTCCCTGATGAGGGATCTGATATGTTCCGCTCTGTCCGGGGGGATAAAAGCTTTCGCCCGGATGGTGTCCAGAACTGCACCTATGAACTGCAGAGTCTGGGACGGAACCAGGTGTGACTTCTTGTGATTGATGATGATGCCAATGTCTCAAACAGAGACTGAGTGCGGTGAATAGCGAACATCAGGGCCTCCCGGGAGGGCGCCATGAGAAGCCAGTCGTCCAGGTAGGGGAACACGTAATGGCCTTGTCTCCTGAGAGATGCCGCTACGACCACCATGCACTTCGTAAACACCCAAGGTGCCGATGACAGCCCGAATGGAAGGGCTCGGAACTGATAATGGTGACCCTGAAACTCGAAGTGCAGAAACCTCCCGTGCGCTTGAGCAATAGGTATATGCAGGAGGCATCCTGCATGTCTAGGGACGCTAGGAAGGCATCCTGCTTGAGCATGGGAATGAGACCTGGGAGGGTCACCATGTGGAAGCGTTTGTACAGGACCGAGTCGTTGAGGTCGCTGAGGTCCAGTATTGGATGGAGGGCCCGTTTTCTTTGGAACCAGAAAGAAGTGAGAATAATATCCTAGACCCCTCTGGTTCCGTGGTACGTGCTCTATAGCTTTTTTTCCCAGAAGCGCGAGCACCTCCCGCTGTATGAGCAGGGCATGCTGACCCGAGTAATGGGAGAGCAGGGAGGTCTTGCTGGTGGGTGGTCGAGAAACTCTATGAAATGGCCTTTCTTGACCAACTGAAGAACCCACCGGTTGGCGGTGATCGACTGCCACCGTGAAAAGTGGCGAGCGATGCGACCCCCGACCTTTTGCGCTCGTTGATCCAGAGGAGGGGCGGGGGCCGGGAAGGAATCATGCTGTGGCAGCACTGGTCCCTGCGGGCTGGGCCGGTTTCATGTAATGTTGGCCTCTGCCTGGGGATGACTTTGCCTGGACTTTACACTGAAAAGTGCCCCTCTGCTGCTGGCTGCAACGTGGCTGCTGCCTTTGTTTTTGCTGGCTGCGAAAAAGGCTCTGGTTCCTGCGAAAGGAATTCGGCCTTGATCTGTACATGGCCTGTACAGACTGGACTGCCTTCCCGGCGGCCTGGAGTTTGGTGATGACCTTCTCAGAGGGTTCACCAAAGAGTACTTTGCCGTTATAGGGGACGTCAAGAATGTTCTTCTGTACGTCCGGAGTGAAGCTGGAGACATGGAGCCAAGAGTGTCTCCGGAGACAAATGCCTGAGGCCGCAGCTCTGGCAGACAAGTCCGCAGAATCATATGCAACTCGTAGCACTTGGGTACCCACATCAGACCCTGTGCGGAGAAGACCGAGGAGCTCTGCCTTCTGATCGCCATCCGGAAGCTTGTCGACCAGGTCCTGGCCCTGTTCCCACAGGGCGTTCTGAAACTGTACCACGTGGGTGAGGTAGTTCAGAGACCTGATGGCGCATGTAGCAGCTGCATACGTGCATCTCCCCAGAGCATCCAGTTGCTTGGATTCCTGGTCCGGTGGCTGTGTGCTCATATGTTGTGCTCTTTGCGACCAGTCATGCGAGGCCATGATGACAAGGGAGTCTGCCAGAGGTTGTTGAGCCAGGTACTGGTCCTCTCTCGGGCCTTGTACAGGCGGTCAGCCTTCTTCGGCACTGTGGGAGTGGAGTGCGGACACTTCCACACAGCCTTGGTGACATCCGCAAAAATGTCTACCAAGGGTGGTACACCACAGGCTTTGGGTCTTTCTGCCGAAGATAGCGGGCAAGGCGTTGTCATTCAGGGTCAAGGTCTTCGGCATCCCACCCCATGTTGTCCTGGATGTGCCTCATGATCTTAGCGAAAGAGGGATCATCCGGAGGAGACCTGGGGAGGTCATGTGGGTCAGGAGAGGAGATGCTAAGCGGAGAAGGAGATCTGGAGTAGTCCGTGGTGTCTGATCTGGTGTCCTACCCCGACGGAGTATACCAATGCTGTCTGGGTCGCTTGGGGCTGGGAGACCCTGATGGAGATCTTGAGGGAGGCCTTCTCCTGTCTTTGGATATGCCCCTAGGAGGTGGAGTCTGCTCCTTAGGGGAAGGTGGTCGTCCTGCTGGCCCCTCTGGTGGAGGAGGGGATGTAGGAGGTGAAGGAGTAGGAGGAGGTTTAACAGGGACCACATCCTTTCGGATGGTGTCCCACCAGAAAGTAAAGCGTTCCTTTACTTCATCAATATTCATGCCCGACGACGGGCCTGGCGCCAGTGGTCTGTCGCCAGGCTCGGGCGTCAGGTCCCTGGGTGTCTCCGGGTTCAGAAAAGGTTCCTGCGGGAGCCTGGCATCCTCGGTGTCGCCCGCCTGGTCTTCGGGCAGTGTAACGTCCTCCTCAGTCAAGTTCCTGTGACCGCGTCCGCCAGTGAGGCGGTCTTCCACCCGGATAGTGCAATGCGATGTCGGTCTCTTGGCCGCGCCGGATCGGTGGAAGCCGCCGCGCTTGGTGTCTGGCTGGTGTCCTGGGTTCCTGCGAGTGCCTGGCCAACTTCAAATGCTTAGCCAACATCAGGTGCTTGGCCGACATCGGGTCCGACGCCCGCTTCAGGGACATCAAGTCCTTGGTCTTTCTGGGAGTTGGATCAGGACCTCTGGGTGGTTGAGAGACCGATCTAGAGTCGGTGTCCTGACGGGTGGAAGAAGAGGATTTATGGTGTTCGGAAGACTTGGAAGAGGCCTTGGATGGAGTGGAGGAAGCCGAGGGCCTCGAAGTCTTGATAGGCTGGAGCGCAGAAGAGCCGCCAGGAAGCCCGGACCTTACTGGGGGGGTGCTGAGACTGAGCCCTGGAGGTAGAGCGGTCCGATCTGGTGGAGCCTGAGCTGTGGGAGTCCGAGGCCCGGTTCAGGGATCTGGACCTTACTTTCTTCTGGTGCTTGTCCCGGTGTTTGTGGGCCTTCGAGGAAGATTCTCCCCTGAAGGAAGGTTATTGGTCCATCCTTTTCAATTTTTCTTCAAGAAGATACGCCTAAAATGCCTTCTGACGGCGGATCCTGGTGCGGCTATTGAACCCTTGGCAAAAGGTGCAGGCCTTGGTATCGTGGTCCGGGCCTAGGCACCGCACGCAGGAGGAGTGATGATCCTTGAATGGGATCTGTTTTCCGCAGGCACACTTGGAAAGGTGACCCTCAAGCGAAGGAGTTAGAGAGGACATCAGTTTGAAAAACGCAGAAAGTTCTGTAGTCGTCGTACGCTAGGTACAGACCAAAAGGCCGATGCTGGCGAGTCGACGGCAGGAAAAGAATTGGGGATTCTGGGGGACCGCCTCCTTATGTACTACGCCTGGCGTCAGGACCCGGCGTCAGGCGGTCCCCGCTGAATACTGGCTAGAAATTTCCGGTGGGGTCCTGAAATTCCGTCGCTTAAGGCCCTAATAATGTAACCTGCTGCAAGAGCTGTTTATCTACGTAAGATCTGGGGCAACTTGACTAAGGTGACTTCCTCTCCATTATGGCAGGAATTCTCCTGGAGGGTAAAAGTTAGATTTTTTCTGACCCCTGATAGGGTGACAAAGTGGGACGTAGCCATATACCCTGCTTGCTGGAGACAGTGTGGGAAGCAGAGGGCTACCCCTGTCCATATATTTTATTCCTGTCCTTTTTTAGACATCTTTAAGGGACAGGTACAAGAACAGCTGAGAAAATTATTTCAGATAGAAGAATCTTTCTCCCTATATCATTTAGTATTTGGTCTCCCTATGAAGGGTTATTAGAGGCACCATTTCGTTATATTTGTGGTACCTTTGTACCACGGCCTATAACAAAGCTATAACTCGCAAGTGGCTAAAGTCACTTCCACCTACTTTAAGTGACTGGAGAGAATTTATATTAAACATCCAGAAAATGGAAGATTTAACATTTCAAATCCAAAATAGAAGGGAACCATTTGTTGCCAGATGGTCCAGATGGGATCTACAACAGGAGCAATACTACATATCAGTAGCTCCGGATATAGCAATTTTTGGGGGCTTGTTAACCAGAATAATACAAAAACCTGTGTAGTCACGTCTCAGGCTATAAGGCTTCTCCCTTAGAAAACAAGTTAGGAACTGAAGTCAGGAATATTGTTATAGTTTTATCAAGGTTACCCAGTTTTGACCTTAGGAGGTTGTTTTCTTTTCTTGTTGTAAAACCAAAAACAGGCCCAAGAGAGGCCTACTACTACTGCCATTGTTGAAGTGACATTATGGGATATACTCGTCCATATCTGATTGTAAGATGTTTAATGTGGTGTCATGATGCTTACATCCTCAATAAAGTATATAAAAAAAAAAAATCCAACTTTTGATCAGGTGCCTGGCCCCAACTGGTTCACTCCTAACTTTTACAAGGCGTACAACCAAATTCTCAGCCCCTTATCTTACATCTAGCTTCACCCACATTCATAGCAAGGAATTAAAAGAAACCTCCTTCACAGAAACATGATTACCGCTGTTGCCTAAACCTGACAAAGATCCACAGCAGGCAGGGAATCACCACCCCATATCCCTCATCAACCTAGACACTAAAATTCTAGCAAACATCATGGCAGATAGGCTCAGCTGGGTGTGGGACTGCTTAATAAGCAAGGAGTAGACTGGTTTTATAAAGGGGAGAACTTCAGCAGATCACTTAAGGAAATTGTAGTACCTGGTTTTTGCATCTAGGGAGCCTGTGGACCCTGTTGTGCTGGCCTCCCCAGGTACAGAAAAGGCACTTGATAGGATATTTTGGCCATATCTCTTTAACGACTCAGGAGATTTGGGATAACAGAGACTTTCATTGAATGGATCCAGGTTCTGTACACTAAGCCCACCACCAAGATATTCCGCAATGGAGAGTACTCACAGGGGTTCAAACTGCAGAAAGGGACCAGGTTGGGATGCCCTCTATCTCCCATATTATGCAACCTTTCTAGAACCCCTGGCCTACAAGATCAGAGAATCTCAGGATGCGATGGGAAGCCCCCTGGGTGGAAGTCACTACAAGTTTTCCCTTTAGGCAGATGGATGATGCACTGTTACATATTATGGGACCGAAAACATCCCTGCCTTCTGCACTCTATCATAACAATCTGGTTCTATCTCCACCTATAAGTTAAATTGATCTAAAATGATGGTCATTCCTCTAAATGCTAGTGTGGTCAGATCAGACATCACAGAACTAGGCCTGCAACGGTCACCCACAAGCTAAAATATCTTGGTATCAAAATAATCAAAACTTCTTCAAAAAGAATAACTAGGACAAATTGATAGAAGTGGCCAAACAAGATCCTGAAAGGTGGACAAAACTGCCCTTGTCCCTGGTAGGACGTATCAGTGTCATTAACATGAATGTACTTTCTAGATTATTGTACCCTATCTCATAGAAACATAGACTTTGACAGCAGATAAGGACCGCTAGGCCCATCTAGTCTGCCCATTTCCCTACCTACAGGATAGGCCGCAGATCCTAGTTAACCAACAGCCTATTTCTTCCTACCCCCCACAAGAATTGCCTTATGTCTGTCCCATGCATTCTTGAATTCTCCCACAGTTTTAGACCCCACAACCTCCTCAGGAAGGCTGTTCCATGCATCCACTACCCTCTCTGTGAAATAATACTTCATCACATTGCCCCTGGACACGCCTCCTTCTATCTTTAAATTGTGTCCCCTTGTTCTTTCAAGTCTCTTTTCTGAAAATGCTACCCTCTTGGACTTTGTTGATTCCACTGAGTACTTAAAAGTTTCTATCATGTCCCCCTCTCCTTCTTTCCTCAAGGGTATACATATTAAGCTCCTTTAGTCTCTCCTCATGAAGCTTCTCTTGCAGACCCTGCACCATTTTAGTTGCCCTCCTCTGGACTACCTCTATCCTGTCTATGTCCTTGCGGAGATGGGGTCTCCAGAACTGGACACAGTACTCAGGCAGGGTCTCACCAACTGTCTGTACAGAGGGATAACAACTTCCTGTTTTCTGCTGCTGCGCCTCTCCTATACATCCAGTATACCCCCAGCCCTCCCTACTGCCTTCTCCATTGTTTGCTAACCTAAGGTCATCTGATACAGATTACCCCTGTCCTTTCCTTGTTGTTGTTACTACCCCCACCCATTGTGTATTCTTCCCCTGGGTTCTTGTTTCCGGTGCATTATTTGCACCTTTTGCATTGAATCCTAGCTGCCATACTTCTGACCATTCCTCCAACCTTGCCAAGTCCCTTTTCATCCTTTCCACGCCTCCTTGTGTATCAACCCTGTTGCAGATTTTTGTGTCATCTGCAAAAGGCATGCTCTTTCCTTCAGTCCCTCTGCAATGTCACTGATGAAGACATTAAAAGGACTGGACCCAATATTGAACCCTGCGTGCCCACTAGTAACCCCTTTCTTCAGAATGGACTCCATTTACAATTACCTTCTGTGTCCTGTTGTCCAGCCAATGTTTTACCAGGCTACCACTGGGTCCCACTCCCAGACTGGTTAATTTGACTATTAATCTTTTGTGTGGGACTGTGTCAAATGCCTTGCTAAAGTCTAGGTAGGCCATGTCCACAGCCCCTCCCTGGTCTACTACTTTGGTCACCCAGTCAAAGAAATCTATTAGATTCGTCTGACATGACCTTCCCGCTGTGAACCCATGCTGCCTTGGGTCCTGTGCTCCACTGGCCTCTAGGTACTCAACTATTCTTTCCTTCAGAAGTGACTCCATCACTTTCCCTACCACAGAGGTCAGACTGACAGGTCTGTAGTTTCCTGCCTCTGTCTTGGACCCACTTTTGTGAAGGGGAATCACATCCACCTTCCTCCAGTCCTCGGGTACCACACCATCCTCCCATGATTTATTAAAAAGAGTAGCCAGTGGTTTCACTAGTTCCTCCCTTAATTCTTTTAGAATTCTGGGGTGAATTCCATCAGGACCCATTGCTTTGTCCACCTTCAGTTTTAGGAGTTCTTGCAGAACCCTTTCTTCTGTGAAAGGACTGGGATCGACCCCCCTATCAAAGAGTGCTTCTGTTAATTGGATTAGGCATTTCCCCTCCTCTCTTGTAGATACTGAGCAAAATATTAGTTCAGTATTCCTGCTTTTCACTGTCCCCTCTGCCCACCCACTGTTCATTCTATTCAGCCTCACTATCCCTCCCTTGTCTTTCTATCGCTGATGTACCTATAAAGGTTTTATCCCTTCTTAACTGAGTTGGCGATCTTTTCCTCAGTTTGGGCCTTTGCTATTCTGACTTCCCTCCCGCTTCCTTCTGCCTTAACTGGTACAGCTCTCTGTCCTGCTCCTTCTGTGTTTCCTTATACTTCCGAATGCTATCTTTTCTTCCTGACTCTCACAGCCACCTCTTTTGAGAACCATAGTGGCTTTTTCTTTCGTTTGATTTGTTCATTTGCTTCACACAAGGCTTGTTGCCTCTGTGATGGCAGTTTGATAATTCCCATTGTTGCTCCACCTCCTTCTAGCCTGTTTACTGGTGCTTTTCTGAGGCACTCTCCCATCTTGCCAAAGTCAGCCTCCTAAAGTCCAGTACCCTCACTTTTGTATGGCTTGACTCTGTAGCTGAGTTTAACGTGAACCACACTGTTTGATGGTCACTTGTCCCCAGATGGCAACCCACTTCTAGATCTGAGATCCTCTCACTGCCCCCGTTTGAGAGTACGGTGTAAGATTGCTCCCTCACGAGTGGGTCCCGAAACTAGCTGTCTAATGCCTGCCACCTGTAGGGCATCAAGAATGGCCCCTGCTCTTGAATGTGGCTGCAGCAAATGTGCTCCAGTTAACATCGGGCATATTCAGGTCTCCCATCAACACTATCTCCCTTTCTCTGCCATTCTAGAATGCCTTCTATCATATCCTTGTCCATTCCTTCCCCCTGACATGGGGGTCTGTACACAACCCCTGTGCGGATTGCGGTGCTCTTTCCAGTCTCCAAGGTGACCCACAGTATCTCCTCTCCTCCCTGTTTACTCTTTTGTTCAGTTGCTTTTATCCCTTCCTTTACATAGAGAGTTACTCCTCCCCCTCTTCTCCCCTGCCTGTCTCTCCTGTAGGTTATGTACCCTGGTATGTTAACATCCAGTCATGGTTCTCTGTGTACCATGTTTCTGTGACTGCTACATGATGTCAGGCATCCCTCTTCCATTAAGGCCATCAGCTCAGGGGCTTGTTGCCCAGACTACGGGCATTGGTACTCATTACCCTCCATTTCCTGGTGGCCTTACTCCCTTTGCCCCATCCCTGTCCTTCTTGCCTTTGTCACTTTCTTCATTTACCCCTGTCCTTCTCTCTACTCGACACCTCTATGTTGGTGTTGCCGCACTTACTACCGTGATTATTTGGGGGGCTAGGATTTTCCTGCTCCTTTCCAGTGCCTCCCCCCTTGGCTAGTTTAAAAGCTTGCCAATGAAGCATTTAAACCTATCACCTAGGATCCTGGTTCCCCTCCCGGACAGATGCAGCCCATCATGCCAGTATAGGCTTGCATCACTCCAGGTGGACCCCCCAGTCCCCAATGAAGCCAAATCCCTGAGCTCCACACCAGTTTTTCAACCACTGATTGAATCCCATGGTGCGGAACACCCTAGCCACTCCTATGCCATAGATGGGTAGCACCTCCGAGAAGGTTACCGTGCGTGCTACTTGACTAAGGCCCCTCCCCAATTCCACAAACTCTTCCTGCACTTCTCTAATCCCTTTCTTAGCCAGGTCATTTGTCCCTAGGTGGGACAATGACATCCAGCTCCCTCCCCTGTGCAGCTGCTCTGGCAATCCTGAGGATTTGCTTCCTGTCCCTGCAAGCCATGGCGCCAGGCAGGCACCTTACCTCCCTCTCCCCTTCCTCCCCCAGTTCTACCTTCCTAACAATGGAGTCCCCCACCAGGAGTTGTTTCCTTCCCCTGCAGGGTCCCCTGCCACCCTCCTGTGGGGTCTCCTTTGTGGAGGTTCCCAGCATCCTCCTTGGTCTCCACTGTGGTGCCTCCACAGAGGAACCACACTTTGCCAGAATGGCATAGGAATTCTGGAGAGGTACAATGGGAGGGATGCGCTGCTGTTCCACCACCCTCACCCTCCCTGAGCCCACTGTGGTCCAACCGCTCCTCTTTCTTGGCAACCTCTGAGGCAACGGCAGTGGCACTGGTGGTCCCTGGATGGAAGAGGAGGTCCCACAAATCCTGGCCAACTCAGCCTGGAGATGAGCAACCTCCTCCCTCAGCCCAGAGAGGTGCCTGCAGATGGGACAACACCGCATCCTCCAGAACATCTCCCGGAAGACCGCTGCTCCACAGTCACTGCACTGCACCACTCCAATCATGTCTTATTTCTGGCCCCTTAACTGTTTGCAATCCTTACTCTTTCCCAGGGCATGAAATTCGTAAAAAAAAGTACATGCCCACTGGGGCATGTAAGCAGTACAAGTACGTGCCCAGGAAACTTTTTACATGCCACCCATTTTTTTTCCCACATAATTTTGGTTTCATCGTCCTGGTTTGTCAGCTTGTAAATAATAAACAGAAATATAAAGAAATTAAACTGGCTCTGTGTGATTTATTTCAGTAACACTACCTCTGCATGCCCAGACAAGCACTGATTGCAACTAACAAGGTTTTTTTATTTTATTTAAGAGGACAAATCAAAATGCAGTGTAGTGTGGACTAGTACAGCAGTCCAAAAGAAAGGGTTATCATTTACAGTATTTGTTTTCCCTTCTGTCTAGCCACTCCTCTGGCTAGTGTCCTCAGGCCTCATAAGTCCTTAAGAAGAGGACAGACCCAAACATTCTAAGGGTGACAAAGCAATTTATTTTTAAGAGGAGATGACAATCACTCAGTCACCTCACAAATTCACAATACACAGAAGAACAGACATTTATTTTTATTTTCTCCTGCCTTGCCAGTAGCTACTGACTACCCTCTGGGCTCCTCCCAATCAGTCCTCAAGAGGACAAATCAGTAGTCACTATGAGGCTGCAAGCCCAGCAGTCAAAGGCTTTTAATCTGGTGCTTTAAATTAGATCACAGTACTATAGATCAATTCTCTTCCTAAACCTTTTTATTTACTCAAGCTGACATCTCAGCTGAGCTGCTCCTTCTCAATTTAGATGTTTGAGGGCTTAGTTTAGTTAGTTAAACCCCACTTAAGTAAATCAGGCAGCTTTTTATCACACTGAATGCAAGGACTTTTTTTTACTTTTTATTTTCTGTTCCCAGCAGCAGCTATGACTAGTAGTCTGCTATTTTTTAATTAGTTCACTCTGTGGCAACTGGGTTTACAATTTTTTATATTTATATAAACTCAAGCAGCTGAGTCCCCTAACTCTAGGTAGAGCTTCCACACAAAAAAAAAAGCCTGTTGCATCCTAGAGTTTAGACTCTGAGAATGGCCCCTTGTAAACTGTTTTAATTCACTTTGTGACAACTGGGTTTACCCTCCAAGTCTAATTACATCAGTTAGCTGAGTCCTAAGGTAGAGCTTCTACAAGTCTCTCAGTCATCACCTCACCACCGAATTTAGTTATGCTGTACAATGCTCCAGTTTCTTTTTTTTCACCCCAAACAGAAGTTGAAACTTGTCAGGCTGTAATTTTGGATGCGAGTAACTGACTAGAGTTCTTCACTTTGGTCTCACTGCAGTCTCTCCCCACTATCACTTTTGCAGACTGCAGGCAGATCGGATTAGGCACTGCTTTAACTCAAGAACAGCTCTTATAAGAGCTTTTATTTTTATTTTTTTATTTCCTCCCAACTTGTGACAGAGTCTGTCCCTTCATGATCTCCCCCCTCCCTGTTATCACTTGCAAGCACTTTTCACTGCAGTATTTAAAAAAAAAAGCAGTAATTCAGTATTTGATGTTGGAGCTAATGGACAACAGCTCTTAAAAAAGCTTTTCTATGAACTATTTGATCGCTGATCGCGATCGCAACCAACGGATGTAATGGGCAAGCTGAAAGCATGCTACTCACCATGTCTTGCTTTCCCAATAAAAAAATCAAGTGGCGTGGTTTTACACCGACAATGAGACACACACTGTGTGTGCGTGGTAGTGAACTGTACAGACCGACTCTCCTGATTGGTGTCAGTTTTGCAGCCCGCCTTCACCAACAATGTTGCAACCCTCAGATGTAAAGCTGGTTGATAGCCATGCCAGTCAAGCGTCAGCCCGTTGTTCTCAGCATGTCAGCTGGTCTCTGAAGAGCTCATCTTGTGACTTGGCGTGGCATCAACTCAGGCTGCTTGGCACTCCTCAGACAGCCATCCGCCCAAAGAAAATGGCGCTTACGCTCCTCAGCAGCCCCCTCCCCACAGGAAAATGAGCGCGAGTTTAAAAAAAAATGGACGTGCCGACGTGGGGGTAAACAAAGCTGCTAAGCCGTCACAAAAGAAACCGGGACTTGGTTAAATACCTTCGGTGCCCCACTGGGCAGGTACTAAACTGCATTAGGTGTCCTGAGACAAAAATGCCTGCCCTGGGGCACCTAAGGTATAGGAATTTCGCACCCTGCTCTTTCCTCTGTTTTTTTTCTCTCTCTCTCCTTACTTTCTGCCTGTGTGCCCTTTAAGCTCCTGATTGTCCTGTTCTGAGACAAGAATATCCTATATTTCGCAGTAGACCACTTACTTGCTCAGAGGCAGACCTCCAGCAGCTAGAGGGGGCCGGAGAGCTACTCTTGCCCTTCTAGGATGGTGGGTCCTTGGTGGTTCTGTGATCACTCACTTCCTGCCCCTAAACAGGAAGTTCCTGTTGTCAGTCAAATTCTGTGCCTATAAAAATTGAACTAGCTTTGGGTGGAGGGGGAGGGGAGGGAAGGAGGGCAATATAGTCCCAGCAGAGAAGTTCAGTCACACAGCAGTCTTTTCTCCTGGTGTCTTCTGCCAAGCTATTAGCAGAAACTTTCTAAGGCAGTCTTTAAATGTAGCTTCCTTCTAGCTAAGCCACTCCCCCTACTTACCAGATCTTTCTACAAGTAATTTAAACCTCACAGCAGTTAAGTCCTTTCAGTCACCTGAGATTTACACCTAGATAACTCTTCAAATACCCATTCAGTTCAGTTAACCCAAACACACACTTTTTTTTTGTATATTAGTTTTTTTACCCTAAATTAAAAGTCAAATACAAAAGTTCTTCTACTTTAGTCCCAGGAGAGAAGTTCAGTCGCACAGCAGTCCTTTCTCCTGGTGTCTTCTGCCAAGCTATTAGCTTATTATAAGCTACTATCTCGATGACTAACCTGGTCCTGCCCACGTACTGGTTTAATAAAGTTCATGGAATGGTATCAGATTTCATTTTGGCTGGAAAATGTGCCATGTAGGTGTATTCTAAACTCAGTGGTGCTAAATCAATGGGTGGGCTGACACTGCCTAACTTTTTTCACTATTGTCTAGCAGCATATACAACTAAATACACTACTCTAGTTTAAACCCAAAACGTGGGACTCTGGATACAAAGCACAATGGCTTGACATAGAAAAGGGCATATGCAGCAACAAAGGTATCAGTCCCTTCACAGTTTTACACTGTGCATGGTGAAAATTCCCAAGGGAACTTAAAGAAATTCTCAATGGATTATTGCTTGAAGTCCATCAACAGCTCTCCAGAGCTCTGAATATCCACCCACTAAGGAATCTGGGGCAACCAGTACTCATGAACCCTAACTTTATAACTGTAAACAAGCCTATAAACTCTGATCCTTGGAACACTTGCAATATTGATTCAGCAGAACACATCACACTCGGGGGTAATACTATTCCTTACAGATCTTCTCAAATCAGGACACATTCTAGGGGTACTTCTGCTTTTCCATTCCTTCACCTCATTCATTCAATCAGACAACACATGGGTCTTGACACTTGGAATACAGCTTATAGTGACAAAACTGATCTACTCACAGAGTTGGTAAACAGTCTTAATGCCCTCTCCAAATTATATGAGACAACTTCTGCAATGTGTTCCCCTAAAGGAGCTGAGGTAGGTCACTATTGAGCTCTACTCTATATGTAGTAAGTGCCCAATAGAAATGGTCAGAGATATGGACCTATGTTTATTAATTCATTAAAGTTGAGAACCTACACCTAATGCCTAAGACCTAACAAATTCCACCCCATGGTAGTGTGGGCCCCAACGGTCTTAAAACCAGGATTCTTAAACTCAGGGCTTCCCTCCTGGCCACACCTGTGACTCACCTATTTAACCTCTCTATTGCTTTGGCATTCCTGGAAAATGGAGAGGGTTATTCCTGTTTTTAAAAAAGGGGACCCCCAAAACCCTGCTAACTACCATCCCATTGCCCTACTACCCATTCTCAGTAAGCTACTGGAGAAACTCATCAGACAGGTGTCTGACATTTTGCTGAAACATAACCTCCTCTCACCTGCTCAACACAGCTTTTGAATTGGCCACAGCACCACCACCGCCTTATACAATTCACAAATGACATAAAACTAGCATGCATCATGGCCATCTTACAGAGGCGGTATTCAGTGATTTGTTCATTGTTGATTGATTTATTGAAAGCTTTTGACTTGGTTGCCCGCTCCCTGCTCCTTCACTGGCTCAGTTCTCTTGGGGCCTCTTGCTCCACCCTTGCTTGGCTGTCGAGCTACCTGTATGACTGCTCCCAAGCCGTCTCCTTTCGTAAAGTTCTCGCCTCCCCTGCTCACATCGATGTAGGAGTTCCCCAAGGTTATACTTGGGCCGCTGCTCTTCTTCATCTTCATAAATGATCTGCCCTCCATCTTCTCTCACCGTAGCACCTTGCTATATGTTGATGACCAGGTCGTCTATGTCTCTTCCAACTCTGTTCCTGAAATCAACTGGTTCCTCTCCACTGATCTTCACCTCACCCAAAAATGTCTCTCATCCAATCACCTTGTCCTTAATGTTGCTAAGACGCAGGTCATGCTCTTTGGGTCGCTCAGAAAATGCTCCACCTCCACTTTACAAGTCTCCGGTCTTGATGGATCCCCTGTTTGCATTACCTCTTCCATTAAATACCTAGGGGTCACACTCGACCCTGCCCTTGACTTCTCTCTACATGTTAATGCCATTTGCAAATCGGTCAACGCTAAACTGGGCCTGGCCTACTGTGTCTGCCATGTCCTCACCCCTGCAGCAAGGATCTCTGTGGAGCAAGATCTTCTGCTTCCTGGGCTCTGCTATGCTCTACCCATCTTTGGTCAGTGCCAAGCAGGCATCCTTCTCAAGTGGGATGTCACGTACAACAATATCAGTAGATTTGTGTCATCTGCCCCCTGCCTTACCCATCACTGCTCCCTATATATCAGCCTCCAATGGCTATCTATTTATTTATTTATTGAAAATGTTTCACCAGGAGAGGCACACTGAGCAACAAGATGCTCATCTCACGGTGCAACCTGGGGGGGGGGGTACAAGGGAGGAAGGTATACATGAAACAAGCAATAGGCTGTCATTTGCCCCCGGTTGCCTAGTCGACAACATCATTCACTCTGCACTACTCGCCTCCCTCACTGGCCTACCTACCCCGGTGCCTTAGCTTCATCAGCTTCCATCTGCCACCTCTGTTCTTCTCTTAGTCTACCCATGCCTCACTAGAATGGGAGAACAATCCCTCACCCACTGTGCTCCCAAATTCTGGCACTCCCTTCCTCTACTCCTTAGGTGCACCGAATCGCATGCCTCCTTCAAGCGGGCCTCGTCTGACCACCTCGCTCACATTGGTGTTTGTACCTGTTAACAGCCTACTTTACTTCTAGCCCTCCAAGTGCTCGATTCCACTCTCCTCTGCCTGCTCCCTCCTCCTTCTATTACCTTGTGAACCTGATATTCCTTCTAGCACTTATGTAACTTTATATTAATTTTTACCTTAGCTATTAGTTACCCACTGTTATGCATTCATTGTCAGATATTAATGCTGCTGTACCCTCAGCCCGTTACTGTTTTAATGCTTCTATTTGTTCTCCACCGTTACCTCCCATTAATTCCATTATGCTGTACCCCACTGACTGTTTGCTAGGGTTTGCTTTGACTATTTTGTAGTACTCATTTGACTGTTTCTGTGACTCCACTGTATCCCCCTTTTGTTATGAGAACACAGACGTATTTTTCTGACCTCTATACTTGTGGTGTACCCTCCCGGGTTGTGCCTGAAAATAGGCAGGTTCTGCCTAGATCACCTACCCGGTTACCAAAAGCAAATTAATAAATAAAATAACGCAGTTCAGAATCCTGCATAACATGTATTTCACCCCCTTTAAACTTAAAAAGATGGGTACATTACAAACTAATACATGCACCAAGTGTGGGGAAACAAAACGTAATTTATTTCACATTCTATGGAACTGTTCCAAAGCCAGCCCCTTATGGGAACAAACAATAAGGAATCTTGATCCAATGTTAAGTCTTGAGAAAGCATTTACACCAGAAATTTGTATAGTGTGGAATTATTACAAACACTTCTTAATCTTCGTAGAAATACCATACTGCCTTATTAGCAAGCATTGCTAAAAAAAATTATTCTCAGGACTGGATGGAGTAAGATATACCTACTTAAACAAAATGGCATATGGAGATATTGGCATCAAGGACTGAAACACTTATTGCAAGCACCAAAAATAGGTACTCTAGTTACAGAAAAAAGTGATACTCTTTGGAGGCCCTACTAACTAGAGAATCAGAAACTCATCTTAACAATCTTTAGATAATTCTAGTGAAAGGGTATAACATTCATCTATAGAGTTATGGAGTCATTATGCATATCTTGTATCTGGTTTACAAATATAAGGCTCTACGCACCAATGCACACTAGGTACATGCGTGCCCAGCCTGCGTAGCAATGCGTCCGCACACAGGCACGTATTGGAAGGCAGTCATGAATGCCGGGAACCTGTCTGAGCCCCCCCCCCCCAAACGTGTGTACAATGTCGGGGCAGGGGGTCGGAGGACACAGACAGCCATCTAACTGGATGCTCATCTTGGGTCCCACAGTGGATCCCCTGCTACATATGAGCAGGGGATTCTGGCCAGATGCAGGTCCCGGGAGGTGATATGTATGGGCGTGTGCCTGAATGGTTGCCCCCAACCCTTCCATGCAGCTCAGTGGGCAGGTGCCATTGGTGGGGGCGTGCAGTAGATAATGGCATGGTCAAGAGTCACGTGATGCGTCGAAGCTAGAAGCAGCAACCCATTGCAGTTCTGACCCCTGCAAGACAATCTACTAAAACAACTGCAATTTATCATTGTATCACAAACTTTGGTGTCTGTCTCAGTTCTGTTGCTTCCTTGGACCCTGACTAGGTTGAAAAACTGATCAGGTAATCATGGACAAACAGCCTGAACACAGAGTTCATTTACTGCCCTCACCGACTGTCATGAGAATCTGATGGGGGTCGAGAACTGAAAGGTGACCCACCGAAGGAGGTTGGCTGGATCCAACCACCATGACAGAACTCTCCATACCGGGTCAGAGACCAAGACCAACTGGTCCAGGTCATTCATGCGTTGGTCCCACTAGACTCTCAAGGCTCACTGAGAAACTCTCAAGTGCAGACAGGCCAGGGGAACCGTAGTAATAGCCGCTGCCATGTGGCACAAAAAGCGCAGGAACACTGTGGTGGGGACCTGCCGGCTGGAGGAAACCAGATGGGCCTGCTCCATCAGTTACTCTGCCCTGTCCTCGGGCAAAAAGGCCTTGCAGTGGCTGGTGTCTAGGACTGCCCTAATGTATTGAAGGCGCTGGCAAGGGGAGATGAAGGACTTTGGTAGATTAATGGTGAACCCCACAGCCTGAAAAAGGCAGAAAGTACAGTTACGCAAGAACTTAATGTAACAGTAGATCCTCGAGAGAAGCTCTTGCAGCACATAACACATTTGGGGCTGTAGCCAGCAGGCGACAGGACCCCACGGCAAATTTTTATCCAGCAGTACCAGGCAGGGACCCCCACTGACGTCCCACATGGTATAAGAGGAGGTGGTCCCCGGCGTGCTGCAGTTCTTGTTCCACCGGAGACTCCGGCATCCGGATAAGCTGAGATCTGTCTAGGGAAACTAGGGCAGTACCTCATCCAACAGAAAAACTTGTGGAAATGGATGTATGTAGTGGGAAATCTCTAGGGGGAAGGAAGGTGGGAAGTATATCTGCTGCAAGAGCTTCTCTCAAAGATCTACTGTTACGGTAAGTTCTTACGTAACCGTACTATCTTACTTCAAGAGTCAGCTCTTGCAGCAGGTAACATATTTAGGACAGATTCCCAAGCAGTATAAACTGAAGACAACTACTTGGGTGGTAGGGAATTAGGAGAAAAGAGAAAGAAATCCCTGAAAGAGATGAGGCCCTGCAGGACAGCAAGCCCGAAGCCTGCTTTGCGTCTTGAAGCAACATCTAGACTACAGTATCTAATGAAGGTGTGGACTATGTGCCACATAGCTCTTGCACAGATGTCTGAAGCTGAGACGTTTCTCAGTGCCACAAAAGAGGCTGCTACACCTCTTGTGGAATGACACCTTATCGGCCAAGGTAGGGGTTTATCGTATTTCTGATAGCAGAAGGAAATGCAGTGCACAAGCCATCTGGACAGGGTCTGTTTGGACACAGGGCCCCAAGTGTCCTATGAGCAAAAGAAACAAATAACTGGTCAGAACTCTTGCTTCCCTTGGTTCTGGATAAGTAGTATTGCAAGATGCGATGAACAACCAGGGTATACAGAAGTGCCTCACCCCTGTTTGTGTGATTGAGGTAATAAACAGGTAGTTGGATGTCCTGATTCAATGTCATCTCGGACACCACCTTGGGTAGAAGCTTAAGATTAGTTCTCAAAGCAACTCTGTCATTGTGGAACACCAAGTAAGGATCTTTGCACATCACAGCTTGAAGCTCGGAAATCCTCTGAGCAGAAGTAACAGCAACTAAAAATAACGTTTTCCATGACAGAAAACATAGCTCTCAATCCACAGCAGGTTCAAAAGGTGGTAAGGTCAACTTCTCCAATTCAAACAAGAGATCCCAAGGTGGACAGGGTCCCTACCTAATGGGAGATTTAATGTGGAGCATACCTCTCAGGAAAGTGCGAGTTACCTCCAGCTGTGCTACTGTTCTGCCCTGAACAGGGATGTGGTGGGCAGAAAGGGCGGCCAAATGCACTTTTATTGAGAAGTAGCCCAAGCCTGACTCTGAAAGGGATAGCAGGTACTCTAGAAGTATATTAACTGGACAGGCCAAAGGATCCAGGTGGCGAGCCGTGGCCCATAAACAAAAATGCTTCCACTTCATGGTATAAGTTGCTCTAGTGGAAGGCTTCCGGGCCTACACAAGGACTTCCGCACCTTGTCGGAAACTCTGAAGTGAAGCCTGATTAGGCCCTCAGTAGCCATGCATGTAGATGGAGGGACTGCAGGTTCGAATGGAACAAGGTCCCATTGTCCTGGGAGAGCAAGAATGTGCTCAATGGAAGGGTGATTAGGGGTTCCGCTGTCAACTGTTGCAACAGTGGAAACCAGATTTGTCGAGGCCATAGTGGTGCCACCAGGATCATTGTTACACCTTCTGTTTTCATCTTGAGGAGGACTTTCTGAAGGGGCGAAAACAGCACACAGTGTAGAGGAATCTCCCCTTCCAGGAGAGGGACAACGCGTCATGCCAGAAGACACCAGGCACGTGATCTAGTAAGCAGAAACTGGGCAGTTTTGCATTGGTAGGGGAGGCAAAGAGGTCCAACTCAGGTGCCCCCATCTGGTGAACAGGTCATCGACTATCGACTTTAGGAGTGAAAATTCGAGCGCTCTCAACCTTGTTTTGCTGAGAACATCTACCAACGTATTCTGGCACCCGGGGACGTGGACCGCTGAAATGGTTAGATGAGAGGATATGGCCCAAACCCACACTCTCATCGCCTCTCTGCAGAGAGGATAGGAGTGGGTGCCTGTTTGTTGATGTAGAACACCACTGACATGTTGTCTGTCTGCATGAGGACGTGTCCTGGCTTAGGACCGTGCTCAAGGCCTGCAGTGCATAGAGAATAGCTCTCATTTCTAAGATGTTGATATGGAGAGATTCCTCGTTCACGGACCAGGGGCTCTGCATCCTGTGAACGCCTAGGTGTGCCCCCAACCCATGTTTGAGGTGTCGCAGGTCAGGACCTAATCTGGTGCCTCCCTTTGGAGCAGCACACCTTCCTGCAAGGAAGGTATGTCATCCACCATTGAAGTTCCAGTCGAAATGACCTTGTGATGGAGACTGGAAGGCTAGATCGTCCCATCGCTGGTCCCACTGGACACAAAGTGTCCACTGAATTGTCCTCGTCTGAAGTCTCGTGAAGGGAACTGTGATGATGGACACAGCCATATAGCCCAGCAGCCGCAGCAAGGTTCTGGCTGACACCATTGAGGCTGAAGAGACTTGACTGGCTAGGATCCGTAGCTGACTGGCCCTGTCTTGTGGTAGGAAGACTCTCCCCCTGACTGTGTCGAGTAGAGCCCCGATAAAAGGCAGGTTCCAGGAAGGAGTTAGGGATGATTTAGGGGCACTGATGGTGATACCCAGACTCTGGAAGAGAGTACAGGTGCCCTGAATGGACCTTAGAAGTTGTTCCTTGGACTGTTCTGTGAGAAGCCAGTTGTCCAAGTATGGGAACACAATGCCCCATCCTCCGAAGCACCATTGCTACCACCGCAAGGCACTTCGTGAATACCCTCGGTGCCGAAGAGAGGCTGAAGGATAACGCTCTGAACTGGAAGTGTCTGCCTTGAAAATAGAACCCGAGTTATTTCCTGTGGTGTTTTGCCACCAAGATGTGAAGGTAAGCGTCCTTCATGTCCAGTGACACCAGCCTGTCTCCCTGATGAACATGGGGAGAAGGTTCTGGAGAGTGACCATCCTGAACCTCTTGTACTCTATTGAGCTTGCTGAGATCCAGAATAGGTCTCAAGTCTCCTGTCTTCTTCGGGACCAAGAACAAGTGAAAATAGAATCCTGTTCCTCTCTGATTTAGGGGAACTGATTCTATGGCCTTCTTGGAAAGCAGGGGTTTGATTTCTTCTCGAATCAGACCTTCGTGTTCCACGGAGTAACAGGAGAGGTGTGGGGCCTGTCCGGTGGCATGTTGACAAACTCTATAGAGTGCCCGTTCTCTATGAGCTTGTGGACCCACTGGTCAGAGGTCACTCTTCTCCATGCCGCTGTGTAAAGACAAAAGTGTCCTCCGACTGCCTCTCCCAGCAAGGTGTTGGGGAGAGGTGGGTCCCATAGGGAGTGAGGCCGTGGGAGGGGGTAGAAAGGTGGCTTGAGTTGGTTTTGTCTGGCGAGAGACAAGTCCCGCAGCTCCTCTGTGGGCACCTCTTCAGTTGTAGCTACCCCGCTGAGGCTGCTGCTGTTGATGATGACCCCCTCGGCCACGAAAATGACTTTCGAAACTGTCTCTGTTTCAGGCGATACATGGGCTGCACGGTTCTGACAGCTTTCACTGAGTCCTGAAGTTTATTAATTATTTTTTCTGTGTCTTCGCCTAACAGGACGTAGCCTCTGGAGGGTGCATCAAGGATGCTGGACTGAACATCCTGTGCAAAGCCTGAAACTCGAAGCCAACAATGGCGATGTAGACATAAGCTGGTGGCAGCTGCCCTTGCTGCTGTGTCTGCTGAATCAATCATAGGCAGATCTTAGGACATGCGTGCCTACATCTGACCCAGTTTGTAAAAGTTCAGAAAGTTCTGCCTTTTGAGGGCAATCGGGCATTCCCTGCAAGATGTCCATTCCCTGTTCCCACTGGGCATTCTAGAATTGGACCATATGGGTCATGAAGTTTAAGCTTCTTATGCTGCAGGTGGCAGAAGACTACACCTTACGACCCATTGTGTCCAACTGTTTGGACTCTCTATCTGGAGGTTAAGTGCTCAGCTGCTTCGGTCTTTGTGAGCAGTCATGTGCTACCGAAATAACCACCGAGTTTGCAGTGGGGTGTTCAGCTAGGAAGAGTTGTTCCTTTGGGGTCCTATACAGATGGTCAGCCTTTTTTGGGACAACTATTGAAGAATGGGGGTGTCTCCATGTTGCCTGGGTAATGTCTTTGAAAGTAACCACCACAGGAGGGATCACCACTGGTTTGGGGTCTTTTTGTTTATGGTATTTAGCGAGTCTCATCCGTTCAGGGTTTAAATCCTCCATATCCCAGCCCATATTTGCCTGAATGTGCCGCATGACCTCCATAAAGGATGGGTCATCGGGAGGCGATTTTGGGGTATCCTCAAGATCCATGGGTGATAAATTCTCAAAGGACGAATGTGAGGAATCGGAGGACTGGTAGGAGTCTGAGGAGGAGGCAGATGAGGATGTGCGATGCCTTTTCCTGTGTCTGTGCCTATTCGAGGAGCTGGACGAGCTGGGGCTCCTAGATCTGGACCTGTGACCCCTCTTTTTGACAACTCTCTTTCTGGGCCTCTCCGGTGGAGTGGGCTGCTTTCCTCAGTACTCGTCCAAAGGAGGTTGAGGGATCATAATTCTGGAAATGGTGGGGGAGGACCTGGAAGGGATCCCCCATCCGGATTCTGAGTCAAGTCTGGGGCAACAGGAGTTGTTGGATGAGGTTTTGGTGGGAGGATGTCTGGTCTGATGGTCTCCCACCAGTGACTGAATAAGTCTTTAACCTGGGATAGGTTGAGTTTGGGAGACCCTGTAGCTGGATCCGGCAACGGACCATGGTTCGCACAAATCCTGGCACCAGTACTGACGTCGGGTCTCTCCGGCATCGGTAGTCTGACCGGCATTGGTGGGCCTTCTGGAGGTGACAACGGGTTAAGATATGCGTCGTCAGGCACCGGAGGTTTCTTATGGACCAGTGTCAGGTCTGCTCGCACAGGGGTGTCGTCGGTCCAGTTGACTGTTGGAAGAGAAGATGCCAGAGGCGACAGTGTCTTTGCTGGTGGTGCTGGCGTACGAGAGACCTTGGGGCCGCCGTTTGATAGCCGACACGGACTTAGTAGATTTGTCAGACTGGTGCCTCTCCACCAGCTTTTTGGCCTGTCCAGGAGGGAGAGAGGAAGATCTCCTTGCCGACTGGCCTGAGGTCTTTTGACTTCTCCCGGGAGTCGGTGCTACTTAAAGAGGCCAACCGGGACACATGATGCCCCTTACCTTGGTCTGGAGATCGGCTGATGGATTGAACAGGAGTCCGAATCATGATAGATTGGAGTGCTGGGCCTGAGGATCCTGAAGACTTCTCCTTTGTGCCTCATACACGTGTTGCAGCTGGGGCTTTCACAATGGTAAATCGGGAGTCGTGGCTGGAAGATTCCAAGGTGCCCTTTGAGGCAGAGTGCGACCTGGATCACGAATGGGATCTCTCCTGCTCTTTTTCCTTCTCCTTTCATTTTTCCTTATGTTTGGAGGAATCCCTATGTTTGTCCAATTTGTTGTGTGAGCGGTGGGAAGACTCCTGCTCCAAGGAGGAATCCCTCTACATGACGGTCATACTGGTGTGAATCAGACCGTGGAGCCGATGAATGCACAGCTCAGACACAAAGGGCAACCATAGGAGGCATACGCCAAGTGCGGTCCAGCCCCTACCCTTACAGTCTGCTGAGCATCACTGATCTTCACAGACTGGGAGAGAGAGACCAATCACAGAGGGAAGGCAGACTCAGAAAGGTGCAGAGGCAGGGATTCCATGACATCAGTTCTACCTGGCTGAATCCCCCTTGGAGTGCACAGTCTGGGCTCCTATCTCCACTCAGGTGATTTCTCTCCTCGATCGCTCTGCTCAGACCCAGCCAGCAGCTGCTCTCTAAGCATAAGCAGCAGCTGGAACACATACCCACAATTCCTAGCTGCTGTATGTAAATCAGCATTTGTACTGCTGTACCATTACTGAAATAGTGGTCGACTAATAGAAAGCTCTCAGCTGGAAGCAACAGCTCAGACACAAAGGGCACACCTAGCAGGCATACCACAAGAGCGATCCAGCCCCTAGCCTTACTGTCTGCTGTACCCACCACTGAAATAGTGGTCGGTTAATAGCAAGCTCTCAGACAGAAACAACAGCGCAGACACAAAGGGCAACCCTAGGAGGCATATGCCAAGTGTGGTCACTCTGCTAGCCTTACTGACTGCTGAGCTTCACTGATCTTCACCGACTGGGAAATACAGCTTCTCTCCTCCAGTCTCTAGTTGTGCTACTAAGTGGCAGACCTTAACAAACTGATTGTTTTTTTCAGCAGGAAGGAGTAACAAAGGTTCTTCGTGGAAACTGGGGCAATTTCTGGGAAAGGGAGTTCTTCAAATTCGACGGCCTCCACCTGACTAAAGAGGGAGTCACAGCACTGGGCCAGAAATGTGACATCCATGTAGGATATTTTAACTAGTGGGGGGGTGGGGTAGATGATGGTAGCTCTAGGATAAGCACACATAAAGCCTGCTGTCTCTCCCCCTCCAGCTAGCACCAAACCTACACACTCCAGGACAGCAAAAGCAGATAGCCGGGAACATAAAATCCTTTCCAGCTCTGGCGTTGACCATCACAATGGAAAGGGAGGAACCATAAACAGGGAAAACTACAAAGGGATGAGCAACAGGATCAAGGGAGGTATGACAAAGCGACACAGAAAAAGAGTGGTCAGCACTATGCCTCAATGCACGCAGTCTGGCTAACAAGATGATTGACCTCACTGCCACAATAGCTGAGGCAGGACTAGACTGAGTGGCCATGACTGAAACATGGTCCACAAATAATCATGGTTGGGAGGTGACTATCCTGAGGTACAACTTGTTTAAGAAAGACAGGACTGGGAAAAAGGGAGGGGGTAGCTATTTATGTTAAGAATACCATCAATGCTACAGAAATGCAGCAGGCACTAGGGGAAAAAGAGGATCTACGGATCACAATAGGGGCCGGAATCCAGAAACCCATTCAGGTAGGAATAATCTACAGACCCCCAAATCAAAAGGAAGCCAGGGATAAGAAAATCCTGGAAACCATCCTCCAGATGTCATGCAAAGGGGACATGGTGCTGGTGGGGGATTTCAATCTGCTGGACATAGACTGGAATAACCACACAGCAGCAACACAGAAGAGCAGGAAATTCCTAGTCACACTACAGGAAGCAGGCCTAAGTCAACTAGTGACATCACCTACAAGGGGTAACGCAGTTCTAGATCTGATATTCTCAAATAGCGATAGGGTTACAGGTGTCGAAGTAGGGAACCACCTGGGCAACAGTGATCACAACACGGTATTGCTCAGGGTAAAAAGGACTGTAGACTCCACGCACTCCAAACTGAAGGTCCTTGACTCAAGGACAGCAGACTTCACAAACATGAAGGTCTGCCTAAGAGACAACCGTAGTAACTCGACAGAAGGGAGCGGTGAGGAATACTGGACAAGGTTGAAGGATGCAATAACCATGGTCACATCACAGTGTGCCAGTCAGGTTAGTAAGAACAAAAGGAGGGAAACCCCACTATGGTTTTCCAAGGAAGTGGCAACCATGGTGAGAGAAAAGCGCATAGCCTTCAGAAAGTACAAGGAGTCGGGGAATGAGGCACACAAAACAGAATATAAACGGAAACTATAAGAGACAGGGAAAGTGATAAGAAACGCAAAGGCTCAAACAGAGGTTAGGATAGCTCAGAAAGTAAAAAAGGGTAACAAAACCTTCTACAGGTACATACGTGAAAAAAGGAAGACCAATGGGGGTATCGTTAGAATCACAAAAAAAGACAGACAAACCACAGAGCAAGACGGGGAGTAGGCAGAGGCACTCAATGAGTATTTCCACTCAGTCTTCACACAGGAAGCAGACGGTGATGCACCAACAATAGGCATAAAGAAGTGTCATACTGAAGGAACAGACACAGGTCCCTTCACAGAGGAAAGGGTCCTGGAGGAAACAGACAAGCTAAAGGTAGATAAAGCTATGGGGCTAGATAAGATGCACCCAAGAATACTGAAAGAACTAGGGAGGGAACTGGTAGCCCCCTTAGCAGTGCTCTTCAACAAATCATTAAGGAGCAGGGAGGTGACAGAGGATTGGAAGAGTGCAACAATAGTACAACTCCACAGCAAGGAACAGCCAGGTAACTACTGTCCGGTTAGTCTAATGTCAGTCATGGGAAAACTGATGGAATCTCTGCTGAAGGGAAGAATCTTAGCTTTTTTGGAGCAAACTGGTCAGCTCGACAAAAATCAACATGGTTTCATGGCAGGGAGGTCCTGCCAGACAAACCAGGTTGATTTTTTCAACTGGGTCACCAAAACAGTGGATCAGGGTGGGGCTTTGGATATGATTTACATGACTTCAGCAAAGCTTTTGACTCTGTTCCGCACAGGAGACCAGTCAAAAAGAAAAAAATACTCACCTTAGTAATTGTGTTTCTTCTATTGGAGTCTTGCTGTATTCTGACATATGCAGTGATCCCCAACTGATGAACTGCCCCGGAGAACAAAGAGTTAACTTTCTATGCAGAGCATAGAATGCTGAGCTCGAGCTCAGTTGGACTCTCTGTCTGGAGTGTTTCAAACACAAACCGTCAGATTCTTACGAGCCCACTAACTAAACATTCTATGTGGAAATTGTGAAATTCCTACTAGCCAACTGGCAGTAAAAGTTTTTGGGTTCCCAAAGGAAGACTCAAGTCAGGAACCCCCCAAAAAAAAAAAAAAACAACAATCTAATACAAATAACAGTAATAAATCAACACCCAAACAAAAGAAGAGGGTGTAAACAAGGAGCATCCCTGGGGTGCCACACTGCACCTGCCCACCCACTTCCCAAAAACAGGTTCTGAGAGGGGAGGCAGGTCAGAATACAGCAAGACTCCAATAGAAGAAACACAATTACTAAGGTGAGTAATTTTTTCTTCAAACATGAAGTCTTGCTGTATTCTGACATATGCAGACTACCAAGCAGTACCTCCATGGAGGAGGGACAGAACCTACTTTGGGAATAGGCTCTGAAGTACTGCTGTGCCAAACCGAGCATCACTCCTAGCCTGGATATCCAGATGGATTGTTTTCCAGGTGGCTGCTTGACAGATTTCTAAGAGCGGAATATCTCTGGCAGCAGCCAGGGAAGCAGCTGTACCTCTTGTGGAGTGAGCCTCAGGCCTGAGGGAGGAATCTTTCCCAGTTTGTCATAGCAGAATTGTATACAAGATACAATCCACCTGGCAATAGTTCTCTTAGTGGCAGGTTTGCCCTTTCCCACTTCTCCATAAGTGAGGAACAACTGGAGGGAGTCAAACCTGTGACCATTGGTACGCTCTATGTAGTAGCTGAGGGCCCTTTTAACACCTAAACTGTGTAGCCTCCTCTCTCCTGAGGAAGAATGAACAGTGAAGAAAACAGGGAGAGACATAGACTGGTTCAGGTGGAAATCTGAAACCACTTTGAGCAAGAACCTTCTACTGGTTCGAAGGACCACTTTATCCCTATGAAAGGAGATAAAATCAGGTTCCACTGACAGGGCCTGTAATTCACTGATACACCTGGCAGAGGTAATGGCTACCAATAACACACTTTTCCAAATCAAGTACTTAAGCTTTGCAGAGGCTCAAAAGGAGGTTGCATAAGTTGAGCAATGCAAACATTTAAATCCCAGGCAGGGGCAGGGTCTCTAAAGGGAGGATTGGTATGAAGCAATCTTTTAAAAAATTTACAGAATACAGGATGAGATGATAGTGACGAAGACTTCCCCACTGACAGAAAAGTAGAAACAGCTGACAAGTGTACCTTGAGAGTAGCTGGTCTGAGGTCTAGGTCATTAAGATGGACCATATAATCCAGAACTGTAGGCAATTAACATACTAACATACTATTTGCCAGCAGATTAGGCCTTACAGTCTATCGAGTCTGCTCGAACCTAGATCGTTAATTGGGTGCCGAGACCCTCCCATCCCTTGTTCTCTAGAAACCCCTATCATCCATCCCCACCCCCTCGGGACAGGCCATCATCTGATACATCCACTTTCTGTGTCTGTCCCACCCTCTCTTGAAGCCTCCACTGTGGATCTCTGAACCAGCTCACCAGGCAGTGCATTCCAAGGGTCCACCACCCTCTCGGTGAAAAACCTCCTCCTCTTTTCCCTCACCTTCCACCTTCCAACCTTCAAACCATGCCTCTGGTGATACCTCCCTGCTTTAGCCTAAAGATCCCTCCATGTTTACTCTATTTATTCCCTTGAGGTACTTGAAGACCTCAATCATGTCCCCCTGTCTCTCCTCTCCTCCAATGAAAACAGGCAGAGCTCCTCAAGTCTGTCCTCATAAGTCAATCCTCTTAGCCCTCGATCATCTTTGTTACCCTCCTCTGTACCTCTCCAGGAGCTGTATGTCCCTCAAATGTGGTCTCCAGTACTGTACACAGTACTCAAGGTGTGTCTAACCAGTCCATTGTACAGAGGTAGAATCACTTCCTTGCTCCTAGAGGTGATCCCCTTACAATGCATCCCAACATCCTGTTTGCCTTGCTAGCTGCTCTCCTGCACTGCTCAGAGTTATTCATACATGTATCCACCATGACCCCTAGGTCTTTTTCCCTATCGAGGCCTCCAGCGCCCTTCCCAGGGTGTACCTGTGTTTAGAGCTTTCCACCAAGATGCAACACCTTGCACTTGGTGATATTGAAATTTAATTTCCATGTGTGAGCCCAGCTTTCCAGGGTGTCCAGGTCCCTTGCAGGGCCACCCTCCCCTCTTCTCCCTCAACTACTGCTCCCATCTTGGAGTCATCCGCGAAGAGACTCATTTCACACCCTATACCCTCCCTGATGTCCGATATGTATGCATTAAACAGGATCGGACCCAGGACCGAGCCCTGTGGTACCCCACTACCAACCTCTCTAGGGTTTGAGAGCTCCCCACAGACCACTACTCTCAATTCAGCAGTATCTGGGGAAATATGGTTCTTGGAACACCAAATGCTGAATCTTTTCCATTTGGAGTTATAAGTCTTTCTGGTGGAGGGCTTTCGAGAAGGTTTGAGAATATCCAGAACCCCCTGAGATAGATGCAAATCTGCAAACTCTAGCTCTTCAAGAGCCATGCCTTGAGATTGAGAGACTGAAGACTGGGGTACCAAATCCTCCCCTGAGAGGAGATTAACAGGTTGTAATTCCTGGGAAGAGACAGGGGAAGATGGACTGACTGCCAGGGACAGCAACAGGGGGTACCAGGGCTGTCTGGCTCAGTCTGGAGCAATCAGAATCACTTTGCATGGTTGTAACCTTATCTTGACTAAAACTTTGAACAGAAGCGGGACGGGAGGGAAGGCATATAGAAATTTCCCTTCCCAGTTCAGAATCAGAGCATCCAGGGGGACTGAGCCCAAGGCTGGGGGTCTGCAACAAAAGAAAGGAAGTTGGTGATAATCTGGGGCTGCAAAGAGATTTATCTCTGGAGTGCCTCACCTTGAAAAAATCACTTTCAACACCTGAGGGTCCAGGGACCATTCGTGATGGCCCTGAGAGATCCTGCTCAGTGCATCTGCTAGCACACTGTCCTTCCCTGGAAGGTGAACTGCTATCAGAGAGGCCTGCAGGGAATAAGCCAGGGACCACAACTTCATGGCTTCTGTGCACAGGGCCATAGACCGAGTGCCTCCCTGCTTGTTGATGTACCACATGGTGGTGGTGTTGTCTGTTCTGATTTGAACCACCTTGTTCCATACTGACTGAGAGAAAGCTTTCAGGGCCAGAAAAACAGCCCTGAGTTCCAGGAGGTTGATATGAAGAAGGGATTCCTGAGGGTACTGCAGTCCCTGGGTAGTGAGGGCCCCTAGATGGGCTCCCCAACCCAGAAGAGAAGCATCTGTGGTAAGGACCACCGAATGAGACTGAGTGGTAAATGGGACCCCTTGCCTTAAGTTGTCCTGATCCTGCCGTCATTGGAGGGCTAGGATCAGGGTGTGAGTCACAGGGACCAGTTTGGTAAGGGAATCTTTCCTTTGAGACCAAAAGGACCTCAGATGGAACTGAATATCCCTCATCTGGAATCTTGCCCCTTGGACCACTGCTGTAGAAGCTGCCATGTGGCCCAAGAGCTGAAGGAAATGCCTTGCTGGTCGAGACACCTGAAGGCTGAAGAAAGAAGCCAGCTCTACAAGAACTCTTGCCCTTTCCAGGGGAAGAAAGGCTCTTGCTTTGACAGTATCCAGCTCTGCCCCATAAAGGTAAGGAGCTGCACTGGTTCGAGAACTGACTTGGGAAGGATGAGAAGAAATCCTAGAGAAGTGAGCACTTGCTGGGTCACTTGCAGGTCTGACCTGACTTGGTCTGGAGACTGGCCCACTATGAGCCAGTCGTCCAGATATGGAAAAACAGAAATCTTTTGCCTTCTTAGAAAGGCAACTACTACTGCCAAACACTGTGAAAACTCTTGGGGCTGATGTTAGGCCAAAGGGCATTGCCTTGAACTGGTAATGGCCTGAGGGCAACTCGAACCTGAGGTACTTTCTGTGGGAGCACCTGATGGGAATGTGAAAATAGGCATCTTTGAGGTCCAGGGAGGCTAGCCAGTCTCCTGGCCTTAGGGAGGGAAGAATTATTCCCCGAGTTACCATCTTGAACTTTGGTTTTAAAAGATGTTTGTTCAGGTATCTTAGGTCTAGGATGGGTCGCCACTCCCCTATCTTTTTTGGGGCAAGGAAGTACGTGGAGTACAGACCTTGGCCCCTGTGTAGGGTAGGAACTCTCTCTCTATGGCTCTTAAGGCCAGAAAAGATTTAACCTCTGCCTCTAGGGCAAGGGTTTCTGAGAGACCTGCAGGTGGAAAAGATCTGGCTCTCATCTTCGGAAATTTTTTGAAGCTGAGAACCAGTCCCTGGCTTACTACTTCCAGGACCCACTTGTCTGATGTAACAGACTTCCAGTCTTGGACAAAGTAAGCCAGCCTGCCCCCTACTGGAATAGGAGAGTCGACCCGGGCAGACACAACAGGGTGTCTGCTTGGCAGGGGCCTTAGGCTGAGGGGTGGATGCAGCCCTGCTCATCCCCCTTCTGCCTCTCCCTCTGAAGAACCCCCTCTGCGAAAAAGGAGAAGAGGCCTCAGCTTGGTAAAAAGGCCTATGAAAAGGCCTGCCCCTGCTCCTAGACTGCTGCCTTTGAGGAGTTGCCTGCCTTTCCTTGGCCTGAGCACTCCTATAAGTGGTCCTGTACTTGTCCATTTTCTTCATGTAATTCTCTGTCTGCTCCCCAAACAGAGAATTACCCACAACAGGAAAATCCATGGCCTTAGCCTGAGCATCCTGTGAGAGGCTAGTACATCTGAGCCAAGCCATTCTCCGAAGAGCCACAGATGTAGCCATGACTCTTGATGATACATCACTGGAGTCCTCAGCAGCATGAAATTGTACTTTTGATGCTTCAATCCCATCTGCAGCCACCCCGTCCAGCTCCTTGGCTAGCTGGGGGGAGGCCTGTTTAGCCAGTGCCAGTACAGTGTCCCACCTGGACTTCTGGTACCTGGCTGTATAGGCCATATAATTCGCCTGCCTGAGTCCCAAAGAGGATGCCATGTACTGTTTCTTTGTCATGGCATCACTCTTCCTGGAGTCCTTGTCTGGGGGGTGTGAAGCCAAGGGAATATTTGCCTTGTCACAGGCAGCAGCCTGCACAACCCCAACATGGCTGCATTGCTGGTATAGGAACTCCATATCTGAGCCTGAAAGTGTATACCTCTCGTCCATTCTTCTATCCACAGGAGGTATGGTGTTAGGAGACTTTGGAATTTTTTGTGTCTGCTTCCCAAAGGATTTGTGGAGGGGAACAGACAGTCTCCTAGACTCTAGATGTCCATCATGTCTACATAATCAGGCTCCTCTTGATCCTCCAATGCCTCCTCCATAGGAAGCTGGAGGGTTTCAGCCACCTTTCTGTAGAACATAAAGTGAGAAAGGGAATCAGAAAGCCTAGGAGGGGAAACACCTGAAGGTCTGTCTGGGGAGATGTCCGGTTCCACAGGCACATCCAGACCCTCACTTTCACCATCATCCTCCTCAAATTCCCCTTCCTCTTCAAACTCCGGTTCATAAAAATCTTCCAGGGTATAATCTTGAACTGGGGGTACCAACCGAACCGAACCCTGCCAGAAGGTGCCGGATCGGAAGGAACCGGGCGAAGTGATTCCACAATCCAATCGCTTTGGCTATCTCTTTGGCGGTCAGAACATGAACCTCTGGATCCAAACCGGACGATTTTTCTTTACGCTTTCTTTTTGTCAGAACCGATCCCTTGGAATCGGCTCTCCTTTTGCCCGAAGAAGTATCGCCCTGGTCAGAGGGCACTCCTTCTGGTTCGGTTGTAACCGAACCGGGCTGGCCATCCGGGTCAGTGGACTTCTCGGACTCCTTTTCCCTCAGTCTACCTAATCTCTTCTCAAGGGTAGATTTGGGAAAATTTTTACATATTTGGCAGTCTGAATCGAGGTGGTCAAACCCCAGACAATAAACACAGGTGGTGTGGGGATCAGCCTTAGCAAAGACCTCCCCACACTCACTGCAGTGTTGAAACCCAGTGGGCCCAGTTTTTTTCTTGGGTTTCCCAGACATGGCCAACCTAACCAACTTACCCTTTTTATGGCAACTGCCAGGCAAGACGCCCTTATTGGTTCCTAACCGTGTCACGGGTACTGGAAAAAAACGTAGTAAAACACGTTTTTTTTTAGAACCGATAAAAACCGGTAACCACACACTAAGTAAAACACAAAATTTCACTATCAAATGGTCGGTTCAACTGAACTGACCGCACTTTTACAAGTTCCACACAGAAAAACAGAACAATTCCTAACTAGTACTCATGGCACCACAGACAGAGACTGAACCGACTATGCAGATAACTTTTTCGGTTTAAAAACCGACGAAAACTGAGACTTTAACCGACTTTTGAACCGAGCTGAAGGAGAAATCTCCGGAGCGACCGTTCAGTGAGGCGGAGTAAAGAATCTGACGGTTTGTGTTTGAAACACTCCAGACAGAGACTCCAACCGAGCTCGAGCTCAGAATTCTATGCTCTGCATAGAAAGTTAACTCTTTGTTCTCTGGGGCAGTTAATCGGTTGGGGATCACTGCATATGTCAGAATACAGCAAGACTTCATGCTGTTTGAAACTGGAGAACATGGGAATTGGGCCCAAGGTTACAAACTGATTACATGGGAGAACTCAGTGAGTATTAGTAAATGGCACTCTGTCTGTGGAGGGGAGGGTGACTAGCGGGGTCCCACAGGGCTCAATTCTGGGCTGATCCTCTTCAACATATTCATCAGCAACATTGCGGATGAACTGGAGGGAAAGGTGTGCCTGTTTGCAGATGGCACAAAAGTCGGCAACAGGGTAGACACAACAGAGGGACAGCAAAACATGGAAGCTGATCTCCGAAAACTGGAGCAGTGGTCCAAGATCTGGCAATTGAAATTCTATGCCAAAAAATGGAAGGTCATGCACCTGGGAAAGCGTAACTCAGGGAAACTGTACTCAATGCGAGGGGAGCAGCTGGTGGCTACTAGGCAAGAGCGAGACCTAGGGGTGATCATATCAGATGATCTTAAGGTCAGCAGAAAATGTGAAAAGGCAGAACTAAAGGCTAGTGGTATCCTGGGATGCATAGGGAGGGGCATCACGAGCAGAAGGCATGAAGTAATCATGCCCCTGTATCAGTCCCTGGTCAGGCCTCACCTGGAGTACTGTGTCCAATTCTGGAGGCCACACCTCAGGAAGGACATAGATTGGCTGGAGACAGTACAGAGAAGAGCAACAAAGATGGTGCAGGGCTTGCATCAGAAACCGTACGAGGTAAGACTGGATGACCTCAAATTATACTCCCTGGAACAACGCAGGAACCATGGGGATATGACAGAAACATTCAAATACCTTAAAGACAACAACAGGGTACATCTGCAGAACCTTTTTCAGGTAAAGGACTACAGCAGGCTTGAGGACACAACCTTTGACTTAAGGGAGGAAAGCTCAGAAGCACTACACGGAAATTCTTCTTCACAGAGTGTGTTGTGGAACCATGGACTAGCCTGCTGGAGGGGGTCGTGGGAGCCAAGACAGAGGAGAAATTCAAGCAGGCATGGGACAGGCACTGTGGGATACACGAGTAGGCAGCTAAGCGGGGGGTAGGAAGCCAAGGACAGATTTGATGGATCATACGATCCCCATCTGCCAACAACTTCTATGTTTCTATAGTGGCCAACTGCTGTTGGGCAAGGTAAGCCTGTAGTGCCTTCTGACAGAGTGATCAGAGTCCGGCTATTGAAGGCTTGGCAATGAAGGCAGGACTGGATGCCGTGGTCTAGTCCCAAACAGAGCAGGCAGGCCGCATGGCCATCTTTAGCAGGGATCTGCTTCCCACAGGCGCACTTATTCATGTGCCTAGAAGAAGGTGACGGGGGGAGACGACATACAGGAAGAGAAAACGGAGGGAGCGATTACTGTGGAAAATAAGAAAGATGCTGAATTTACTGAGAAATGATGGTAGTACTGGCATGAGTCAGGCCGTGGAGGTGATGAGTGCATGCCGATGGCGGGAAAAGAATGGGCATGCCAGGGACTGCCTCCTCTTATACCATGTGGGACGTCGGGGAGCGATCCCCGCCTGGTACTGCTGGATAGATGTTTGCCGTGGGGTCCTGTCACTTGCTGGCTATAGTCCTAAATGTGTTACCTGCTGCTCTCGAAGTAAAAATGCATATTCCAGTCTGAACCAGGCGATCCCTGGAGGGGGCTGCTAGCAGCCAATCATCCAGGTAGGGGAAAACATGGAAGCCCTGCCTCCTCAATGCAGCTGCCACTATAGCCAGGCATTTGGTAAATACCGGGGTGAAGAAAGGCCAAAAGGGAGGGCCTGGAATTGAAAATGGGCTCACAAAGTAGAGGCGGAGGAAGCGACGATGGGCAGGAAAGATCTGGATGTGAAGGTAAGCATCCTATATGTCTACAGAGCAGAGCCAGTACCCTTGGTGCAAAAGGGGTAACAGCCCCTGGAGAGTGACTATCTGGAAGCGCTTGTACTTGATGTACAGATTGAGATGGCTCAGATCCAGGATGGGCTGAAGATCCCTGGTCTTTTGGGGACGAGGAAGAAGTGGGAGTAAAACCCCCTTCCCCACTGAGACTGAGGGACAGGCTCTAGTCTCTTTTTTGAAGAAGAGTCTGAATTTCCTCACAAACCAGAGACAGGTGGGTGGAGGATGACTGGAGTTTACATGGGGATTTTCTGGAGGCCACTCTCTCCAGTGTGTAACCGTGCTGCTCTATGATCGGAAGCACCCAGTTGTCCGTGATCACCCCCCCGTCTAACCCCTAGGTGGAGGAAGAGCCGACCTCGACTGCCTCCCTTGGCTCTTTGGCCGGGGTTGGATAAGGAGTAAGGAGGTGGGGGCGGGCGTAGGCAGAGGGGACCCCGGGGGCTTTGGCGGCGGCAGCAGCAGGGACCGCTGTGACCTTACATTTGTGCTGATCCTTGGCAGGCTGGTTCCGAGATTGCTTTCGGGAGAACCTGCAAAAGGACTGACGTTGGCCTGCTCACGGCAGAGTGTGATAGAGCGAATGGACCGACTTGAGGGCCCACTCTGACTCCTGCAAAGTGGAAATGATATCCTGGACATCCCCTTTGAAAAGGGCTGAACCTCGGAAGGGGGAGTCCAAAATGCTGGCCTGTATGTCAAAGGCAAAGCCAGACACCCGGAGACAAGAATGGTGCCGCAGACAGAACCCAGCAGCTGCCCCATGCCCTGAGGCATCCACAGTATCATAAGCAGCCCGGAGAACATGATAGCCAACGTCCGAGCCCGATTTCATAAGTTGGGTGAGCTGCGTCTTGGTGGGGTCCTCTGTCGAGGTCTGCACCAGGTTTCTGGCTTGGTCCCAAAGAACATTTTGATATCAGACCATGTGGGCTGGATAATTCAGGGCCTGGACAGTCAGGATAGTAGAGGTGAACACATGTCTGCCCAGGTGATCCAGCTGCCTGGACTCCCTGTCCAGAGGAAGGGTACTAAGGTGCTTGGGCTTCTTAATACTGTCATGCTCCACATTAATTACCACAAAATCCACCTTAGGGTGGCCCCCCAAAAAGGGTTTCCTAGAAGGGGCATGAAAAAGACGGTCTGCCATCTTGGGCAGAGGAGGGGTGGTAGGTGAGTGATTCCATGCTGCCCTAGTGACATGCTCATTAGGAGTCAATCAAAGGGGGCACCACCACGGGGAGGGCATCCCACTGCTGGAGATAAATGGCCAAATGGCATCTCCCTGGGTCCTGCTTCTCCATCTCCCAGGCCATAATAAATTGGATGTGGCGCATGACATCCATAAAAGTTGGATCGTCCGGGGAGATGGGGGACTTTGGTACCTCCTTAGTATGGTCGTCCCCATCCGAGGACTCCCCAGGTGAAGAGAAAGACCCCAAAGAATCTGATTCATCCTCAGTACACTCACTATCTGGGGCAGACGCGGAAGGCCGGCGCTCGTCCCTGCGAGAGCCTTAGCCAACATCAGGTCATGCCCCGGAAGACCCCGATGTGCGGGGGTCGCTTGGCCCAGCCCAGTCTGGGGCTGGGGGTCCCGGAAAGGATGGAGGGGAGACACCAGAGGCAGCCCTTGAGGGATGGGGTCTGCCTCAGGACGAAGGACCACTATGCCAAGAAAAGGGCGTTATAATCCACCGGGGCGGTACATTGTACACCAGTGGGATAGGATAATAGGGTGCTAGGTAAGGGTACGAGGGTGGAGGAACAGGCGTAGGGTACCCAGCTGCAGGGCCGCCCGGTGCCAGCTGTGGATCCAGCGTCGGCTGCAGTGTAGGTTGTGACAGGGGCAACGATGGAGTTCAGCCCATAGGCTATAGCTGTGGCAGCACTGGAGGTGGCCCAGCAGGCATCAGCCTGGAGCGTCCGGGGGAAGGATCCACTGGCGCCAGCTTAACCAGAGAAGCAGCCACCTGAGGGGATGGAGACCCCTGAGGCAAAGGCAGAGGCAATGCTGGTGAGGAGATGGTGGTAGCCTGCTGCGGGCATTGCCTAGAAGGACTGACGTCAGTCCCAGTAGTGGGAACCAATGAATGCAACGTTGTGCCCAAGGGAGGGGTGATGGTTATGGAACTGACACCCGAGGAACCAACACTGGCCAAGTCACCTGGCTGAGAGGCTGTGGAAGATATGGGCCTAAGCATCAGGGGCTGGGGAGCAGGAGACGAAGTTCCCTGTCCCGAAGAGCTATCGCCTGAGATAGCAATAGGGGCAGGAGGAGGAGCCAGTGGGTATCCAGAGGAAGAGAGGGCTGACAGGCCCAACGGGGGATGACCACGTCGCGGTCGACGGTTTGTGGGGTGACCGCGAACAGAAAACTGACTGGTCCCAGACCTGGTGTTTTTCTAGGGGCTTGTGCTTCCCGGATTTCTTCTTGTGAGAAGATGAAGAGGCCCCAAAGGACTGTACCAGCGAGGCCAAAGAGCTCCTGGTCTGCAGCTCCTTCTCCACCGCGACCAACTTCTGTTTCAAAACGTAGCTCTCCAGAGTTTTCAGACAATGTCTCAGAGTGGCCTGGTTGAATTTTTGGCAAAACTGGCAGGCTTCGGTGTAGTGGCTGGGACCTAGACAGATGAGACAAGAAGAGTGGCTGTCCTTTTCAGGGTTCTGGTTGCTGCAGGCACACTTAGAGGAGTGGCTGGTGGAGAAGACAAACACATTGAGGAAACACCGAAAAATCGATGTTTCAAACTGAGAAAAATAAAAAAGTATGGCAAGCACGGGTAATGGTGGTTGACTGTAGCTGCAGTGTCCACTAAGGTCGGAGGTGCGCGGGTCGACAGCGGGAAAAGAACTGAGGTAGGTGTGGGGGACTGCTGACTGATGGCGGTGGACGGTCTCCCGTGGTAGACTGCTTGCTAGAAGGTTTCTGTGTGGTCCTGATGGCTTAGTCCTATTGGTATGGCCTGCTGCAAGAGCCATCCTTGAAGTAAGATCAATGTAATGACTCCATGGTTACATAACATTATTATGAGGTTTTATTGGAATATTTGTTTTTTTTTCTGCAGGGGCAAGGGAAGGGCTAGATTTCCATTTCTTTTTTTTAATCATGATGACTCCAAGATGTGATAGTCAACCATGTTTTGTAAGCTGATGGAAAGCTAGCCATATTTTCAGAGGTCAGTGGCAGGAGCTGGGGATCGCCCAATTCCTTGATCGATTCTGCATACTTTTGTGGGTTTTTCTTTTTAAGTTGGTGCTCACTGGAACAAGGACCATTTTGTGTTTCTTTTCTTTTTCAATTAATTTCCAGTGCAGTGAGCATTTCGGAGCTAAAAAGGGCACACACTCTGCCAAGGCAGTGTAGCCCTGACAGAGGTGACCAGATTGTTTGATGGAGAGATGGTCTCAATCAGGTTTACGGCAGACTATAGTTTTCCATTTTCAGGCAGTCAAGTCTGTGTTATTTACATGATGCTTATGAGTCAGGATCTGCCAGCTGCCCCTCCCAACACTCACATTCAGACTTTTTGATTTCTTTAGGTTTTTCATTTGTATTTGGTTGGTATAATGACATCTGTAATGCAACACTAGTTTCTCCGAGTCAGCGTCCCATTATCATTCGTGCAGCAATACTGAGTCTCCTTGGGAACTCCGCTGATTTCACATATTCCCCTTTGTCTGTCCTCTGAATTAGTAGTGACATTTTATGCAATGTAACATTATTGTAGGACTTTCTAGAAGGGGTGCCTTTCATTTTAGACTGCGTAACTATTACTGAAATGTACTAGTAGAAACCCCTCTTAGGTGTCAATGGGGAACAGGGGCTCTTGTTTGAGAGATTTCTCCTAAAAAAGTAATTTTGGACTGTGGGTCACATGGATCACTCTATACTATACTATTTGACTTGCAGTTGTTATTTAAAGATGTTTTCTAAATGGCATAATTAGGAGAGGGTTGAGTTGCTGGGTTGGACATTGTGATCTGGGGCAGTAGTGGGCCAACAGTGTAGGCGTGCGGTCTCTGGAACCAGAGAAGTATGAGGTGGTTAATGTTATTTCATTTCTTGTTGTGTTCGATGTTTTGTTCATTATTTCTGTTTCCATTTTTGGGATAAGAATGGGGGGAGGGATAGTCCAAAGAACTCTGATACGAGCTTAGGTTATTCTTTTCTTAAGAGGGGGGTGTGTCATGCCTTATTTTTGTTAAGTGTGGGTTTATATAAGTAACTCCTATGTGTTTGCTTCTTGATAGAGGGCAATCTAAGAAAAAGAGGCATATAGTACTCAAACACCTTAAGAAAAGTACAGTTGCATACTCACCGTAATGGTAGATCTTCGAGAGGTATCTCTTGTAGCACGTAATACACTTGGGATCTTGCCAAAGGGCGCTCTTCTGCACGGCAGCTTTGTTCTAGCAGTCTTTGCCAAGGGGCCGCCCACACGACATCATCATCCTGCACCTATACAAGTGTGGGTGGCCCCAGGCATCCTCAGTTCCCCGCCAGATTCAGCTCACTGAGCGCGTACCGAGGGAGAACCGAGGTACCCTAGATGCCCCCTCATGTATATATATTTGGATCAGAAGTTACAGTAGCAGCCACGGACACTGCCAGATATTTCCTGAAATTTCTGAGATATTTCCAGAAATATCTCCTGTTTTCTGCATTTCCACAGTAGGGGCAGCAGAGAGAAACTCTTCAGAAATTTTGCGAAATATCGAAATAGCTGGCAATGTCTCTGGCTACTAATGTATTCTCTTACAGAAGGAGGAAGGGATCATATCTGCTGCAAGATATACCTCTCGAAGATCTACCGTTACGGTGAGTACGCAACTGTACTATCTTCCACGAGAGTAATCTCTTGCAGCAGGTAATACATTTGGGATGACTCACAAGCAGTAAACCCAGGAAGAGTGGAAACATTATGATATAAGGCCTTGTAGGACAGCACGGCCAAATGCCGTCCTACAGTGAGAAGCAACGTCCAAATTGTAGTGCTTTGTGAAGGTATGTATTGTGGATCATGTGGCTGCATTGCAGATGTCCATGATGGATGCCCCTTTGAAGCAGGTCGCGGTAGTGGCCATGGCTTGAGTAGAGTGGGCTTGAACAGGTCCTGGCAATGGTTTGTTATATTTCTTATAACAGAAGGTTATGCAATGTGCCAAGCAGTTGAACAGGGTCTGCTTAGCAACTGGGAAGCCTTTCCTGGTTGAGGCAAAGGAAACAAAAAGCTGAAGTGTCTTCCTAAAGGATTTGGTATGATTTATACAATATCTCAGAATGCGATGAACATCTACAGTGAGTAGGAGGAATTCTCCTGAATTATAATACTCAGGGAAGTAGACTGGCAGTTCTATAGATGATTTAATGTATGCTCCGAGACCACCTTGGGTAAAAAGGAAGGATTAGTACGGAGGGACACTCCATCTTTCTGGAAGACTAAGTAAGGTTCCCTACAAATTAGGGCATGAAGTTCGGAGATATGTTGAGCTGAGGTGACAAGAATAAGGCCTTCCAGGCTAGGAAGCGGAGGTAGCAAGTAGACACATGCTCAAAGGGTTCGAGGGTTAGTTTTTCCAACAGGAAATTCAAGTCCCATGGAGGGGCGGGCCATCTAATAGGAGGTTTGAGGTGTAACATACCTCTTAGGAACATCTTGGCAAGGTGGTGTCGATAAAACAGTCTCCCTTCCAATGGTTCATGAAAGGCCAAGACACAGGTCAGATGGACTTTAACAGAGGAGTAGCTCAAGCCAGTCGAGGAGAGCGAAGCCAAGTAGTCCAATACCTTAGTCAATGGACATGAATAAGGGTCCAAAGACCGGGAAGCGGCCCATGGGGAGAAGCAGTGCCATCTGGCACTATAGGTTTGCCTGGTACATGGTTTGCGGGAGGCCAAAAGAATGTTGGCCACTGGAGAGGAGACTTGAAGGTGGGATATGAAGGAGTCCTCAGGAGCCAAGCGTGAAGGTGTAAGGATTTCAGGTTGGAGTGAAGGAGGGTTACCCAATCCTGTGTCAACAGGTCCGGTCTGACGGGTAATGGGATTGGGTCCGCCACCGATAACTGTTGTAGTAGGGGGAAACCATACCTGCCGAGGCCAGAGAGGGGCTATAAGAATCATGGTAGCAGGTTCAAGCTGTAACTTCAGCAGAGTCCGTTGCAGGAGCAGGACAGGGGGGAAAACATATAAGAAGAGTCCTGTCCACAGTTGGGGCAGGGCATCGATAAACAGTCCCTTTCTGTTCGGGATAATGGAATAATATCTGGGGAGACGGTGACTGTTGGGGGAGGCAAAGAGGTCGAGGTGTGGGGTCCCCCACAACTGAAAGACTGCCTGTAGAACTTCATGATGAAGTGTTCACTTGTGAGTGGAAGACTGGCAACTGAGAATTTCGGCCAAAGTATTGTGGCTTCCCGGTAGATGGCGGCAGTCAATATTAGATGCTGAAGTATGGCATCTCACCAAACTGCCATAGTCTCCCTGCAGAGAGTGTGGGATTTTATACCCCCTTGTTTGCTCAGGTAATACACCACTGAGGTGTTGTCTGATTGGATCAGGAGTGGCCCTGGAGTGAGGTGGGGTCGAAAAGCCTGAAGGGCGAGACGGACTGCTCTCATTTCCAGTAAATTTATATGGTGAGGGATGGAGTACTGGGGCCACCGGCCTTGTGTCTTGTAGGGACCCAGGTGCACCCCCCCCAGCTGTCCAAGGAAGCATCCGTGGTCAATGTCTGCTGGGGAGGAGGTGATTGGAAGGGCATGCCCTAAGAAAGGTTGGCACGATGGGTCCAGCAGTCGAGGGCAGAGCGTAAAGAGGGAGTTTCTCGGATTCTGTCTTCGAAATCCCCCGATTTTTGCCTCCACAGATTTTGGAGAGTCCACTGGATTGGACTCGGGTGTAGACGGGCAAATGCCACCGTAGGGATGGCTACGGCCATATGCCCTAAAAGGCATAACAGTTGTCTGGCTGTGATAGACTGTTCCTTTTGTATCCGGGAGGCCAGAGACAGAAGTCTGTCTTGTCTGTCGGCAGGGAGGTAAGCCCTGCTGGAGACTGGGTCCATAACAGCTTCGATGAACTGGAGCTGTTGGGTAGGAGTTGGGTTGGATCTGGGCCAGTTGATCGTGATTCCCAGAGACTGGAACAGGGTAAGGGTCACCTGAAGGGACAGAAGCAAGAGAAGTGTTGGAGTCTGCTTTAATTTTTTTTTTATACTTCTTTATTGCATTGTTTTTCAATACACCAACATTTCACATTAATGTAACTTCAGCTCCTAAACAAATGGAGCATTAATAATCATAATTATTTACAAATAAACTCAAAACATAACTCATCAGCTTCTATTCTTACAATAACATATATTCTATTTGTTGTTCATTTATATATTTATTTATTTAATTAAGGGCTACGTTCAAATATACTTTATTTAATCTCATCTCATCTAATCTAATCAGGCTATCAGATTTCTTAATCTTAATCTTTCCCCTCATATAGAGATTTAATTATCCAGTCAGGTCCCATCTTGTCCATCGATTCTGGTACATTGCCGTTCTGTCCTGCAGGTTATGTGTTAGTTGTTCCATTCGTTTTATCTGGTTTACTGTATCCTTCCAATCTAATATTGTGGGGGGGTTGGGAAGCCTCAATTTTTTAGTTATAGATTTATAAGCTGCTGCCAGACAGATTGACCAAAGATATTTAGTATCCTTTATTTATTTATTTTTATTTTAATTTCTAGGCCTCCACGCCTCTCATCGACAATCGACTCTGGTCACGGACCCCTGGAGCCCCAACCACCGGATATTGCCGTCTCCCCCGGTCATCCCTGGCTTACCCCCCAGAGAGTGGGGCCGCGGCTCTGACCCCAGATATCGGACCGTGGAACTGTAACTGGTTGGGGGATCGGCTCCGGTGGTCAATCGGGGCTTCCAAGGACAGAGCGTCACTGAGACGCAAGGCGTGGGATTTTTGTTCCCAACCCCCTTTAAGCAGGATGGGGCGTGCAATGACGGCCAGCGTCCGCCCATCCTGAGAGCTCTGTTATGCCCCGGCGTGGGCGTGACCCAGCCTCCACTGGGTGCGGCAACTGCGCCGGCTGCAGCCTGCCCTCCCCAGGGAAGGAGAGCCGCCCATGGGATGCTCAATCCTTCCCAACTCCGGCCAGTCCTCCGACGGCCAGGTCCGTTCTCGAACCCGGTCGCCGCTGCCGGCAGTAGGAAATCCAACCGCTGGGCCGACGACCGGCCCACCCAAGATATTTACTTATCCTTATCTCCAAGTGTTTTCTGGGGTATACCCAATAATAAGTTCTGAGGGGACAAGGGTACCTGGATAGACAACACTCTCTCTATTACCTCAACAACTGCCTGCCAGAATGGTGCTAACATAGGGCAGAGTAAAAATACAAGAGCTTTAGAGGTGTCTGCTTCCCCACATTGTCTCCAACACCTCGAGGACACCCCCGGATTATGCTTTGCTAATACCAAAGGCACTAAAAAGTACCTAGTATGCACCTTCCAGACGTACTCCTTCCAGCTGGGTGATAAAGTAGTTGACCAGGTGGACCGCCAAACCTTCAGCCAGTCCTGCTGGTATATCGGGGAGCCTAAATCTTTTTCCCATCTGCTTTTTATTGCCTCTGTAAGATGATTTTGGGAAGAATTTAGGAATTTATACAATAAGGTTATAGCATGATCACTTTCAGTGACTGTCCAAATGTGAATGAAGGGGCTGGTATCCTCTTCCTGTTGTGACCTAGAATTTTGTGTTTTTATCTGTAGACTAATCCAGTCCCTAATCTGAAGATAATAAATATAATTATTGGAGGTCCAATTGTATTTTGTTTGTGCTTCTGGGGAGGCCAACATGGTAATGTTTTGAAGTATTTGCCATGGTGCTTCAAACCCATGTGAGGTCTGGAGGGCATACCATTTATGTTCTTGTGCTGGGAGGAATGCTGGATTACTAGTGAACCAATTATATTTCCAGTTGCTATTAGTGAATCTTTTATAGGGATATCCTCTCCTCCATCCCTCCAGGATGGAGTCTGTACTTTCCATGAGGACTCCTTGAATATTTCTCATCAGATGGGGAGCAAAGAGGACTGCTGTCAAGGGGAAAGGCAAATGTCTACCAAGATTTATCTGCTTCCAATGTATGGTGTATTTTTTATTTCCCCATAGCAGAGCTAAACGCATTTGGGAAGCATACCAATAATGAAGTAAGTTGAGAAGCACAATGCCTCCCAAATCTTTGGGGAGCATTAGCAATTTGGATTTTAGTCGAGGTTTCTTCCCCTGCCATAGAAAGTCCAAGAATATTGTTTGCCATTTATTTAAAAGCTGTGAAGATACCACACATGGCATCGACTGAAACAAATAAAGTAATCTTGGTAGAGCATTCATTTTAAGTGCTAGATTCCAAGCATAGAAAGAGATAGGTAATGTGATCCACCGCTTTAAATCCATTCTCAAGGTTTTAATTAGGGGGACATAATTGAACTTGAATATTAGTTCAAGATCACTTGGAATGTTAACCTCCAAATATCGTATCACTTGTGTATCCCATTTAAATTGAAAGAGCTTTTGAGTTTGGTCTCCAGGAGTATAATTCAAGGTCAATATATCATTTTTTGTTGTATTTAGTGTGTATCCAGCTAGAGAGGAGAACTGTGCCAGAGTATGAAATCGGTGTGGGAGAGACGTGTCTGGGTTTGCCAAATATACTAATACATCATCCGTAAACAATGCTATTTTGTGCTCTGTGCTAGCTAGATGTATTCCAGGAAGTGCTGGGTCTTGACGAATTAAATACTCCAGTGGCTCTATATAAAAGGCAAATAAAAGAGGGGAAATAGGACATCCCTGCCTGGTTCCTCTATGTAACGAACAATTATGGGATAAGTGACCATTCGATCTAATATATGCCTGAGGAGTTTGATAAAATTTAAAAATAGTGTCAATAAATTGAGATGGGATATGGAAAGATATAAGAACTTCTTTTAAGAAAGTCCAGGACACCCTATCGAAAGCTTTTTCTGCATCTAGGCTAAGTAGTGTGACTAGGGTTTTTGGTTTTTGAATATGTTCAAGTAAATATATTGTTCTTCCGATATTGTCTTGGGCTTGACGTCCTTGAATAAATCCAGACTGATCCTGATGTATTAATGTTGGGGCTAATTTTGCTAATCTATGGGCTATTATAGATACCATAATTTTATAATCTGTATTAAGGATAGATATTAGGCTGTAGGAACCAGTCAAGGAGGGGTCCTTCCCGGGCTCTGGGATTACTGACATAACAGCGTATTGCCAGGAGGGGAGGATAGGGGTCTTGGGTTGAGTTATGTTCACAAATAGTCGATGAAGGAGTGGGGTGATCTCCTGCTTAAGTTTCATAGAATTCCCCAGGTAGACCATCATTCCCTGGACATTTATTAGTTTTAAGGTGGCCTACTGTCTCCTCTACTTCCTTAGGCGTAATTGGGGCAATTAGTGGTTCCATAGTGGTAGTTGTTAAAGTGGGGAAATTTAAAGATTTGAGAAAAGTGGGGATCTGGTCTGTGGGGGGTTGAGGTTGGGGTGCTGCATGTAGGGCTGAATAGTATTTCGCAAATATATCTGATATGGCTGCTATAGTATGCTGAGGTGGGTCTTTAGGTGAAGGTCTAAGAGAAGTAATGGTGGCCCTAGTTTGTTGCATTCTTAATTGCCCAGCCAAAAGTTTTAGTGAGCGGGGGCCTCCCTCGTAATATTTTTGTCGGAGGAACAGCAATTTTTGTTCCACGTAATAATCTAACAGTGAATTAAGTTTTATCTTTAACTTCTTTAATTGATCAGTGACCCCTACTGTCACCTTTATGATTTGTTGCTCTTCCAGGGCCTGTATTTGAGCCAACAGTGAATTTCTTTTTAGCTCTGCCTTTTTTTTTTGCTGCTATGGCAATGAATTTCCCCCTACAAATAGCCTTACCTGTGTCCAAGAGTACTGAAATATCAATTTCCTGGGTATCATTTTCTAATATAGCTTGCTTGATTGTATCTTTAATTTCTTGGATAACATCTTTGTCCCTTAAAAGGGAAATACTGAGTCTCCAGACTGTGGATTTCTGAAAGTGATTGATTTTAAAAGACAAAAACTGCGGGGCATGGTCTGAAAGAATAAAATCATCCTGCCATGTCTTTTGTGACATACAGGCATGTTCCTTTGTTATGAGGAAGTACTCATTGGAGGAGTAGGTCTGGTGTGCTTGTGAGTAGAAAGTGTAATGGCTTCCCATGCCATTGAGGTACCTCCAGACATCTGTCATACCTACGTCTTTAAGCAATCTACTCAGGCTCTTTACTTGCTTTGGAATTCTTTGATTCTGTGATACTAGATCATACATTTGGCACAAATTCAAATTAAAATCTCCCCCACATATAACAGGACCCTCAACCCACTGCATTAACTGTAACAAGACTGCTTTGTAAATGCTAAAGTCAGAATTTGGGGGAAAATACACTGAAGTGATCATAAGCGGTTTAACATTCAATTTCCCTTTTATTAAAACATATCTGCCCTCTTTATCAATTATTTTATCTGTAGTCTGAAATGGAACCCTAGAGGGAATCAGTATAGCAGTACCCCTCTTTCGTCCTCCCTTATAGGAGAAGGCAAAACCTTGATTATACCGCAAGTGTTCAAATTTTAAATGCTCGGTGTTAGATAAGTGCGTTTCCTGGAACATCAAGATGTCAGCCCCTGCACGTCTGAGAGGGGACAAAATCTTGGAACGCTTTATAGGGCTAGTTAACCCATGGACATTGTAAGAGCAAAATGTGTAACTCATTGTACTAGCATTTTAATTTTCCCAACAGAATCAACCCGTAGTAGAACCTTAATAATAAAAGCCCCATGTTTCCACAGCATGTTTCATAAAGAACTCAACTTCACATTAGAATTAGGTACAAGAGCAAAAATGTAAACAAAAATGAAAAGGTTTGCTGACATCGTAAGTAACAAACTAGGTGGTGCCAAACGGGCACCAAATTGTGAACTAAGTTTTAACTCCCAAGGTAGGAGGTGTACTATAACAAGTGACCTCTGTGCCCACCTTATGGTTGGTTTGGGCAGGTTGAAGAGGACAACATTCCTCCTGGACAGGAGGCCCTCTTCCGGGGTCAGGGTAGCTAACGACCCCATTGTTAAGATGGTTACGGCTTATTTAGCCTCTAAGCCCGATCTGCGCGGTGAATTCCAGTCATTTGAAAATATGAGGGTATTCCCTGCATGCGTTCTCTATATGAGGGGGAGAAAGAAGCGGGGGAGTCCAGATGCAGTGAAATCATTATCTAGAAATTTCCCTCCAGCTTCATATCTCCACCTTAGTTTCCCCGTCTCAATTCACCTGCATTTAACTCAGGCCCCCAAGGCAAACTCTCGCAAGTGCCTCTCGCATTCACTGAAACATTAAGGACAAGGAAGAAAAGAAAAAATTACTCACCTTAGTAATGTTGTTTCTTCTAATGGAGTCTTGCTATCTTATGACTATTGCAGTTTGTCCCACCATTAGAACTGCTCCGGAGGTGAAAGAGTTAACTTCCATGCCAGGCATGGAACTTGGAGCGCGAGCTCAGTTAGAAAAGCTCTGTCTGGAAGATTTCAAACTGAAACTGTCAGGTCTTTACGAGCAAAACTCACTAAGGTTCTGTGTGGAAGCTGTAACCTACACTAGCCAACTGGCTACTTAGATATTAACACATTTTCCTGGTCCCAACAATAAGACTCAAGTCAGGGGACCAGAAAATAAGATAAAAGATAAGATAAAATAAAACACAACACCCAAATACCCCAAAAAGAAGGGGTGAAAACCAAAAAATGGGCATCAAAAAAGTGCCAACACTGGAATGCCCACCCCATACCCCAAGTAGAAGTTCTGAGAGGGGCAGGCTGGGAGGTATAATATAGCAAGACTCATTAGAAGAAACAACATTACTAGGTGAGTAATTTTTCTTCAAACAACATGAAGTTTTGCTATATTATGACTATTGCAGAATACACACAGTACCTCCATGGAGGAGGGACAGAACATACTTAGGAATAGGCTCTTAAGAACTGTTGTTGTAAACCTACATCCCTCCTGGCCTGGATATCCAGGGAGTAATGCTTATGAAAGTGTATACCTCTCCAAGTAGCTGCTTGACATATCTCTAAGATAGGGATGTCTCTGGCAGCAGCTACAGACGCAGCTGTACCCTCTGGTAGAGTGAGCCCTCAGGCCTGAAGGGGAACCTTACCCAGTTTCTGATAGCAAAATTGATACAAGAGACAATCCATCTGGCAATGGATCTCTTAGTGGCAGGTTTCCTTTTCCAACCTCACCATAAGTGAGAAATAGTTGGAGGATTAGAACCCGGACCCTTGGTATGCTCTATGTAGTAACTTAGTGCCTCTAACATCTGTTGTGCAACCTCCTCTCACCAGAGGAGGAATGATCAGTGAAGAACACTGGAAGCGTAGACAGATTGATTAAGATGGAAATCTGAAACCACCTTAGGCAAAACTTCCTATTAGTCCTGAGGACTACCTTATCCCTGTGAAAGGGAAATAAAGTCAGTCTCCACTGACAAAGCTTGTAACTCACTTATGCGCCTGGCAGAAGTGATGGCTACTAGAAAAATAGTTTTCCAGTCATGTACTTAAGCTCTGCCGAAGACAGAGGTTCAAAGGGGGGTTGCATCAGCTGAGCAATGCAAACATTAAGATCCCAGGCAGGAGCAGGGTCCCTGAAAGGTGGATTAGTATGAAGTAATCCTTTGAAAAACTTGGAAAATACAGGGGTGAGCGGAAAGAGAAGAGGGCTTTCCTGCTGAAATAAAAGCAGAGAGAGCTGCCAAATGCACTTTCAGGGTAGCTGGTCTCGACCCCAAAGAATTAAGATGAACCATATAGTCCAAAACAATGGGCAAATCAGCAGATTCCGGGGAAATATGCTTCCCAGAACACCATATGGAAAACCTTTTCCATTTAGAGTTATAAGTAGCCCTGTGGAAGGCTTCCTAGAAGCTTAGATTTCGAGAACACCTTGAGAAAGTGTAGGTCAGCAATTTAACTCCTCAAGAGCCAGGCCTTGAGGTTGAGGGATTTGAGATTCGGATACCTCAAACTCTCCCTGGGGCACAAGTAACAGGCTGTGGTTCATGGGGAGACACAGGGAAGATGGACTGCTAAGGACAGAAGGAGGGGTACCAGGCTGCCTGGCCTAATCTGGAGCAATCAGAATCATCTTGCAGGGCTGAGATCTGATTTGACTAGCACCTTGAACAGGAGAGGGAAGGGGGAAAGGCATATAGAAACTTCCCTACCCAATCGAGGAGAAAGGCATCCAGCGGGACTGAGCCCAACACTGGGGGCCTACAACAAAACAGTGGAAGTTGATGATTGTCTGGGGGCTACAAAAAGATCTATCTGAGGGGTGCCCCATCTGGCAAAAACTATCCCCAGTACTCGGAGATCCAGTGACCATTTGTGATGGCCCCGGGAAATCCTGCTGAGAGCATCTGCCAGGACATTGTCCTTGCATGGGAGGTGAACTGCTGTGAGGGAAGTGTTCAGGGAATAGGCCAGAGACCACAACTCATTGCCTCGGTCACAAGGCCAAGACCGGAAGTGCCCCTTGTTTGTTGATGTACCACATTGTAGTGGTGTTGTCTGTTCTGACCTGTACCACTTTGTTCTGAACAGATGCAGAAAAAACCTGAAGTGCTAGAAAACAGCTCTGAGTTCCAACAGATTGATGTGGAGCAGAGACTCCTGAGGGGACCACAACTCCTGGGTGGAGAGGTCGCCCATGTGAGCTCCCCATCCCAAAAGGGACGCATCTGTAGTAAGGGTCAAAGAGTGAGACAGAGGGATGAAGGGACCCCTTGTCTGAGATTGCCTGATCCTGCCACCACGAAGGGCCTGGATCAGGTTCGAGTCACTGGGATCAACTTGGATAGGGGATCTTTCTTTGAGACCAAAAGGCTCTCAAATGGAACTGAATGTCCCTCATCTGAAATCTTGCTCCTGCACTACAGCTGTGGAAGCAGCCATGTGTCCTAGGAGCTGTAGAAAATGCCTTGCTGGTCGAGAGACCTGCAGAGTGAAGGAGGAGGCCAGGGCCACCAGGTTCCTTACCCTTCTAGGGAAGGAAGGCTCTGGCCTGCTTTTGTGTCCAGTTCTGCACCTATAAAGTGGCACCTGGACAGGTTCCAGAACTGACTTTGGAAGATTGAGAAGAAAGCCCAGGAGAGGTAAGCAGCTGCTGGGTAACTTGCAGGTGTGATTTGACCTGGCCTGGAGACTGACCCACAATGAGCCAGTCGTCTAGGTAGGGAAAGATGGCAATCTTTTGCCTTCTTAAATGAGAAACTGCTACTGCCAGGCATTTTGTGAATACCTCTGGGGCAGAGGTAAGGCCGAAGAGCATTGCTCTGAACTGGTAATGGCCTGAGGGCAGTTCGAATCTGAGGTACTTTCGGTGGGAGCTTCTGCTAAGAACATGGAAGTAGGCATCCTTGAGGTCCAGGGAAGCTAGCCAGTCCCCTGGCCTTAGAGAGGGTAAAATCATTGCCAGAGTCACCATTTTGAATTTTGGTTTTAAAAGGTGCTTGTTCAGATATCTTAGGTCCAGAATGGGCCGCCATTCTCTTGTCTCTTTTGGGGCAAGGAAGTACCTGGAGTACAGACCCTTGCCCTGGTGTAGGGAGAAACCTTTCTACAGCTCTGAGAGCCAGGAGGGTTGAGATTTGCTTTCTAGCAAAAGTCTCTAGAGGATTTGTAGGTAGAAAGATCTGATTCTCATCTTCGAAATTTTTGAAGCTGAGAACCAGACCCTGGCTTACTACTTCCAGGACCCACTTGTCTGATGTTAAAACTCCCAGTCCTGAACAAAGTAAGCCAGCCTGCCCCTACAGGTAATGGAGAATCCACCCTGGGCACCCCATCAGGTGCCTGTTTGGCAGGGGCTTTAGGCTGAGGGGTGGAGCAGGCCTGTTTGTACCCCGCCTGCCTCTCCTCTGAAGAACCCCCTCTGAGCATAAGTCAAGAGGAGGCCTGGTTTGGTAAAAGGCCTGTGAAAAGGCTCTGCCTCTACCCCTGGGGCTGCCTCTGAGGAGTGGCTTGTTTTTGGCTTGTGCACTCTATAAGTAGTTCTAAAGTCATCCATGTTCTTTATATAATTCTGTCTGCTTCCCAAACAGAGAATTTCCCACCACAGGAAAAATCCATAGCCTTAGCCTGGGTATCCTGTGATAAACTAGTACACCTGAGCCAAGCTAATTCACTTAAAGGCCACAGATGTAGCTAAACCCTAGAGGATACATCATTAGAATCCACTGCAGCATGGAATTGCACCTTGATGCCTCAATATCATCAGCAGCCACCTGCTCCAGCTCCTGGCAAGCTGGCTAGGGGCCTGTTTAGCTAAAGCCATGACAGTATCCCATCTAGATTTTTGGTATCTTGCCACATAAGCCATATAATTTGCTTGTCTGAGTCCCAAGGACGCTGCCATGTATTTTTTAGCCATGGCATCAATCCTCCTGGAGTCCTTGTCAGGAGGATGTGAGCCAGGGGAATATTAGCCCTATCACAGGCTGCAGCCTGAACTACCCTAACATGGCTGCATTGCTGTGAAAGAAATTCTGTATCAGGACTCTGATAAAGTGTACCTCCTGTCCATCTTTTGTCCACAGGAGGCACAGAATTAGGAGCTTTAAAATTTTTATTGTTTGTTTCTAAATGATTATTACAAACTGTAAAGGAATAGACAATCTCCTGGACTCTGGGATGTCCATCATTTCCACAAAGTCAGGTTCCTGCTCATCCACAGCTTCCTCCAATGGGAGCTGGAGGGTCTCAGCAACTTTTTTATAAAACAGAAAATGAGAAGGAGACTCAGAAAGCCTAGGGGGAGATTCTAAAGGTCTGTCTGGGGAGATGTCCGGTTCAATGGGCACATCCAGACTCTCAAAGTCACATTCACACTGTTCATAATCATCCTCCCCCTCCTCTGGTTCATAAAACTCCTCTATATCATATTCTTGAACTGTGGAACCGCCGAACCAACCTTTGCCAGATAGTGTATGTCGGACGGAACCGAAAAAGTGACTGGACAATTTCGATTGCTTTAGCTACTCTGCAGCAGTTGGAGAAGGAATTTTGACTCACGACCTGCTGATTTTCTAGTTTTCTTTGCTGGAACTGGCTCCTCAGAGTCAGCTTTACGTTTGCCCGAGGAAGTCTCGCCCTGGTCAGAGGGCACTCCCTCCGGTTCGGGCTGGCCATCCGGGTCAGCGGATTTGTTGGCCTCTCGCTCCCTGAGCCTACCAACTCTCTTATCTAGGGTAGCTGCAGGGAAATTCTTACAAATCTGGCAGTCTGAATTGAGGTGGTCAAACCTCAGACAATAAACACATGGTGTGTGGGTCAGCCTTGGCAAAGGCTTCCCACAGACACTACAGTGCTGAAATCCAGTGGGCCGGTTTTCTTTTGGTTTCTCAGACATAATGCCAGCCTAACCAAACACTTGCCCTTTTTCCGCAGTGCAGGCAAGACACCCTTATGGTTCCTAACCGTGTCACGGGTCGGAAAAAACGTATGAAATCCGGTATTTTAGAACCGATAAGAACCGGAACCGCACTCTAAAAGCTTTTAAATGCTTGAGAATAAAGTTTTAAATAACCTGATCGGTTTGAACCGAACTGATAAACATTTACAAGTTCCACACAGAAATAAACCTGTCTATTACTTACAATACCACAGACAGAGCTTGAACCGATCGGTTTATGGGTTAAAATAATAATAATCGCGTTGAATTTAACCGAGAAAACTGTTTTAAACCGAAATGAACCGAGCAGGAGGAATCTCCGGAGCGACTGTTCAGTGAGGCGGAGTAAAGAATCTGACAGTTTCAGTTTGAAATCTTCCAGACAGAGCTTTTCTAACCGAGCTCGCGCTCCAAGTTCCATGCCTGGCATGGAAGTTAACTCTTTCACCTCCGGAGCAGTTCTAATGGTGGGACAAACTGCAATAGTCATAATATAGCAAGACTTCATGTTGTTTGAAGGGGTGCAATAGTGAGATGCTGAACTAGGGGAAGGAATCAGTGAAACCCCTGGTTTCAGAGCCTTCAAAGTCATGGTGATGGCTCTGTTTAGCTTAGTTTCCCTACGCAGTTAGCACTAGGGAGGCTATTCAACAGTACTCACTGCGAACCACAAAACGAGTCCCAAGCAATTAAAGCCACTTCAGTCCTCCATCTGACGAAGATCCTGGTCCGACACACCTGGGAACTTTTTAAGTAAGTCCCAAAGCAAAGAAATTGACTCTGAACTGGTTGCGTTAGTTTGGATTTTGTTCCTCTTCACCGACACTGTTTGCCATGGTCTGTCTTGATCTCATCGCATCTGGCCCTGCATCATCGATTGTTCCGGTATTTCTATGCCCTTTTTCCTCATGGCCTGTCTGGCTTCTTGGTAGTAGTTATATGTTTCTGTGCCTTCCTTCCAAAAAACCCACAGCTTGAAGGGATATGGGGTTTGAACACGCAGGTTCTCTGCTCGAAGTGCCTTAATTAATGGGGTATACTCCTGCTGTTTTTGTATGCTTGGAGGGTAATCATGGTATAAAAAAAAGCGGGAATGCAGATATTTCACCTCCCTTTGCTGCCAGGCCCTTTTTAGGATATCTTCCTTGATTCTAAAACTATGAAATTTAATGATCGCAGAGTGAGGACGAGCTGCAGGGTCTTTAGGCTTAGGCATCAGGGCTCTATGCGCTCTCTCAATTTTAAGCTTATAGCCCTGGGGCAGGTTTAGAACATCCCGAAGCATGTCCAGCAGGAATTCTGACGTTTCTCCTTCTTCTGCACCTTTCTTAAGTCCATACAAGCGCAGATTATCCCTCCATGACCTGCTTTCTAGGTCTAAGCATTTTAGTTCCGTGGTAATTGTGTGGTGGCATGATGCAGAGACTGTGCGTCCGATATGCTGCAAGTTATCTTCTGTGGTACTTATTCGGTCTTCAGACTCTTGCATTCGATTTTCCGCCCTCGAGAGCTTTTGATTTAGCTGCTTAAACTCTGATTTATTTTTAGCTCGCATATCTTGCAACTCTCTTAATAGGGTTTCAAACCGAGATCGAGAGAGATGTTCAGTCTCTTCATCCATATCGTATGCCTGGGCCGAGTTGTTAGCGGGCATGACAGCAGGTAAGCCTCGTATAGGGGAATTTTGCCCTGATCCCAAGTTTCTTTTCCACTCCGTGAATGCGGGGTACGTGTTCTCGTCCCTCTGTCCTTATGTAATCCTCCAGAAGCCATTGCAGTCGTGTTCTGTCTTTTGATATATTTTATCAAGGATTTAGTTCGCAGATCGGGCGGAGCGGCTCACCTAGCTACTGATAGAAGCCGTAGCGGAACCGGAAGTCAGAGTCTGCTCTTATGAGCCAGTCGTGTAAGTAAGGGAAGATGAAATGTCCGTCCTGTCACAGTCACCACCACCACCAGCGCTAGGCATTTGGTAAAGACCCCTGGGGCGGATGAGAGGCCAAATGGGAGGGCCTGAAATTGGTAGTGATGTCCTAGCAGGTAGAAACGAAGGAACCGGTGGAGGGCGGGTTGGATGAGGATATGCAGGTAGGCGTTTTTCATGTCTAATGCGTATAGCCAATCCCCTTATTTTAACATAGGCATGATGGATGTCAAAGTGACCATTCGGAACCGCTTGTATTGTATATGTAGGTTCAGGTGTCTGAGGTCTAGTATAGGTCTGAGATCCCCGGTGCATTTGGGTATCAGAAAAAAATGGGAGCAGAATCCCTGATGGTACTCCAAATGAGGAAGAGAATAGATTGCGTTCTTGTGAAGAAGCACCTAGAGCTCCTCTTGAAGGATGGGGATATGGGCGGGTGGGCACAAACAAGAGTGGGGAGGATGAGGGGGAGGCGTGGAGGTGAGCTTCAGCGCATGCCCTATCCAGATGATCTGAAGCATCCAGTCGTCTGATGTTATCACTTGCTGGGCCTCTAAATGGAGGGCAAAGCGACCGCCCGTGGTTTCAGAGGCCTGGTCGAGGAAGCCCGGGCAATGCCCTAACTGGTCACAGGGAACTGAACTGACCGACCCCCCCCCCCCAAAGAGGTGGGAGCAGAAGCCCTTACAGGTGGGAGTGGTGGACTTGGAAGTCGGCTGGGAATACCCACGGAAGCCACCTCTATAGGTACCTCTGGATTTGTCACCTCTTTTCAACTGAAAGGAGGACTGTGAGTGATACTGATATGATGGCTACGTGGAATAATACATGCCATGCACCGTACGTAAAGTTCGACCTGAAGCCTGGAGGTCATCCAGGAGAGTCTGAATGCCAGGACCAAAAAGTTTGGACCCATTAAAGGGAGCATTTACCACTTTGTGCTGCACATCTGGAGTGAAACCTGACATGCTGAGCCAGGCATGCCGTCTAAGGGTAACACCTGTGGCCGAGATTTGGGCAGAGGTATCCACTGCATCATACCCTGAAAGGAGCAGATGTCGAGTGGTGGAGTTGCCAGTTGAAATTGTTAATTGGTCCTTTTCCTGGGAAGGAGGGAGTTTATTGACCACTTCGTTAGCAGAGGACCAGAGGGTACATTGGTATTTAACCATGTGTCCCACGTAGTTCAAGATTCTGCGGTTCATGGTACCCACCTGGAATACCTTCTTTCCGAGGCAATTAATACGGCAGGATTCCTTTTCAGAAGGTAAGGCGCTCATGTGCTTTGGACATTTGGTGAGATCATGAGCAGCAGCGATTACAACTGAATCAGCTTCAGGGATAGAAGGGAAAGATGGTTGAGAGGAGCATGATATAGGTGATCTGCCTTCCTAGGAATCGCTGGGACTGACGAGGGCCGATTCCAAGCGGCCAGCACTGCATTTTGATAAGTTTGTATAAGTCAGAGTACTACTACAACAGGCTCCTTGGGGAGTTCAAGGTAGTCTGCCATGTCCTTTCTTTGTCATGCTCTGTAGTCGAAAACCCCATGATCTTTTGAATTTGGACCATCATCTCATGGAAAGATGGGTCATCAGGAGGAGAGGCAGCCGCCTGATGGGAAGCATCCTCATGTAAAGAAGAGAGAGTAGAGATACAGGATGGGGACGGGAGGCCATGTCCCTGGGCTCAAAATCTTCAAGATCTCCTGTAAAACCTCCAGGAAGTTCTTCCTCTTCTGAAAAATATTCCTCTTCATAAGACTGGGGGAACCGAGAAGGATCCCTATCACCCTGAAAACATTTGGGTGGAGGGGTTGGAGAATGGGATAGGCGACCCAGCTCTCTCGGGGTGGATGGTTGAGATCATCTCATTACTTCCAAGACCGTTTGTACCACAGTGGCCATGTCCACTGAGGTAGTAGTGGAGGGCGGAGCAGGTTGCCCCTGGGAAACCAGAGGAATAATGGAGGTAATTGCGCGTGATGTATAAGCAGGTCTGGTCTCTGGGTGATAAATGCCAGGGTCTCGGTCCCTATCTGGTTGGCCCCGTGAGAGAATGGTTCTGCTTCATCTGTTCTAGCACCTTCCCTAGCATCTGGAAAACAGCTATGATCAAACCTCTATACAAATCAGGGTCCAGCTCACTTCTGGCATCTCTTTCTAAGATCATCGAGAAGGATATTCACTCACAACTAACATCTTTTCTTCAAGAACATAATCTGCTCACTAAAGCACAGCACGGCTTCAGAGCTGGCCACAGCATGGATATGGCTTTAGTCAGATTCACCAGTGATATTACTAAAGCAAGAGACAATGGTCAGTACTCAGGGTCAGTATTCGCTTGATCTGACCAAAGCTTTCGATTTGGTGGACCACAGCCTCCTCCTAGACTCTCTCTCTCTTGCCTTCATATATCCCAGGATGTACAGTAGTTTACTGGGTAGACAGCTACCTCTCAAACAGATCTCACAGGACAATCATAAAAGGGGTACTCTCAAACATCTGCCAAATCAATTGTGGTGTCCCTCAGGGTTCTATTTTAGGCCCCCTGCTTTTCTCTCTCTTCATTAATAATCTCCCAAAAATCTGCCAAAACACCAAGATAGTTCTCTATGCAGATGATGCAGCTCTATACTGCAGTGATAAAACCTCCAACACCATGTTCTCTAACCCGCAAACTGACTTCCTAAGGCTCCACTCTTGGTTCCTTCACAGAAACCTAGTTCTTAACTCTAAAAAAGTACATGTTCTTCGCAGGCCCCAGAAAAACTGTAGAATTAAACATCACCCTCTCTGACCTTCATGGGAACAGTATCGATAAAGTCGAAGATTTTAAATATCTGGGCTTGGTTCTTGACCCACACCTCACTTTCCAAGTACACATTACTAATCTTATCAAGAAAATAAACAAGAGGTTAGGACTGCTATTTCCGATCAGAAAATCTGTTCTTCCAGCCTCGAGATCTTGCCTTGCCCGCTCCTTGCTCCTTCTTGAATATGGCTCCACAGATTACCCCCTCCACCCCCATCTGTTCTTTTCTCTGAACTGAGAACCTCTTACAACAACGCTGCGCGTTTCATCACTGGCCTCCCCTAGTCCACCCATCACTGTTCCCTCTACCCTCCTCTCTCATGGCTACCTCTGGAAGGAAGGTTTTAACTTAAAATGTTTCTTTTTCTACACAAAGTTAATCTTAACTTACTGCCACCAAGTATTTTGGACCTCAAATCTGCCCCCAAGCGTGGCACCAGATGGAGCACCAGCCAAATTCTTGAGTTTCCTTTCCTTCATACCACACATGCTCAAACTCCATCTGCTATCAGAATGTGAAACTTTACAACAACCTACCTCCTGGCACCCAGTCCTGTGGCTCCATCACCTTATTTACTGCCTCTGCAAAAAATTTGCTCCTGGAGAGTTACTCTTGTAAGTGCTCCATGTGGTAAGTTTCATATAGCAGTTGTGAGGTTCCGCTCCTCTCCCTTAAGGGCATCCCTTATGTCGCCTCCTTTTTCTCCATTCACCCCCCCCCCCAGCTCTATGTTTACTGTCTCATCTTTACCCCCTCCCACTGTCTACATTCCTCACCCTCACCGATACTTATGACTGTCTTAATTTTTAGTTAAATTTGTTGTAAATATGGTTATTTCTGCTCTTGTATTTTTCTTTTGCTGTATATGTTGTGATACTCTGTAACCTGGATGACTGTGAAAATGGGCATGTTTGCTCACACACTTTCCAGTATAAAATAAACTTGATTGACTGATTGATGGAGGAGGGGCTATTGACATGGAAAATCCTGTGTTCCTCCCCATGAATGCCTGACCTGCCGTTGACGAGGCAGTGGAGGGAGAGGTAGTAGAATGCTTAAAAGCAGTTGCCGTCGACAGCAAGTAAACAACTGTCGACAGGGAGTCACCAGAACTGACATAAGGTTCAGCAGAAATTGCTGAAAGGGCGCTGGAAAGCGCAGTCAACTAAAGAGTATAAACTCCCATCAACAAGGCAGCAGTTCTGGAGGGCATCATCGATGGTGGTGCACCGGTAACTGTGGCAGTCGACAAATGCCTGCCTGAAGAGGATGAGGATGACTTGTTCTTTTTTTTTTTTTATACTTCTGTTTTATTTTCTTCAACTGTGGATAATCATACATTTCATCTCCACAGAACATATACATTTCGACAGTTCCACATTTTCAACACTCAGTCATTAATTTATCTTGTACATCAACCTTTTCAGTACAATAAACTATAGCCTAAATTCCACTTACTTTATCATATTTCTTATCTTGTTTATATTTACTCATCTTTAAAATCAGAATGCATTATACTTTTATCTATGTCATATTTACTTCTCTTGTATTCTGCTACCTTTAACCTATCATTCATTTCTTTCTTACAGGTATTAATACAGCTACTGATAAAAGAAGAAAAGAAAGAAAAACGGGGAGAAAGGAGATCATCTCATCTCCTCACGTCCTGCTCATCTTCACTCTATCTCATTCCCTATTTCTTATTTATCTATACCTAGTCTCCTGATTCCCCTTTTGCTATAAATAAAGCAATCATTATATTCCATTCTCTGTGCTTCTGGTTTTTATTCCCATCTCCTCCTTTGTTTTTTATTTGTTTATATCCAGTCCTGTCTAATTGTATAAGGGGTTAAAAGAAGCAAAGGTATCATCTCTATTTCCCCTACTAGGCCCATCACTATTCCATATCAATTTTTCTTATATGCCCTCGGGTCAGTTTCTGTTTTCCACTTTATATTCTGAGTTCCTACCATTTAGTTTTTTAAGTCCCTTCCCCCTCCCCTTCTCCCATCCCAAACAATTCCCACCTTGTCCATCTGTTTTGATACTGTGGTTGACTTTGCCTCAGGGAGTGGGTGATTCTTTCAAATGTTTTTATCCTTTCTACCAACTCCCTCCACTCCTCTACTGTAGGGGCAGCTGGAGTGAGCCATTTTCTAGTGATTGCTTTGCCAGTTGCAGCTATCAATATATTCCAAAGATACCTTGCCTCCTTCCTCTGAGCTCTGCTGGACATAATCCTAATATCATATGTTCTGGCCCTAATGGTGTCATTATACTGAATATTGCCTTCAGACATCTCTGTATTCCCCTCCAATATTCCTTTAGATCAGGGCACTCCCAAAAGACATGTGCTTGGCTGGCCGTTTGTATTCCGCAATTTCTCCAGCAACACCCAGTTACTGATTTATGTCATTTAGCCATCTGCATTGGTACCCTAAAATATCTAGATCTTACTTTCCATATAAATTCCCTCCATTCTGGAGACGATGTGTTCCAGGTGTTTTGCCAAACTGTCATCCACTCCCTGTCGTTTAGCTTAATTTGTAATTCTTGTTCCCATTTTAATTTGATATAATCTGTTGTGTATTGGAGATCCTCTATATAGTTCTGATATAGACTCGAGATAGCCCCTTCCCCTCTGCTCGAATTCCAAATTGTCTGGAATACATTTGGGGCTAAATGCCCTCTAGATCTCTGAACTTGAGCTATTCATCTGTGCCCCTATGAAATCTCTAATGTGATAGTAATAGATGAGCTCTCTCTCCCTGTCCACTTAAATTTGGTTTGAGCTTCTGCAAATGAAATTACAGAGTCTCCCTTAAGGAACTGCCACAGAGCTCTACACCCTTGCCTTTCCTGCCTTTTGTACCAAGGGTCAGCAGCCGCTGGATTGTTCTCTGTGTTTATAGACCACCATATATACTTCCAGAGGTATACTTTAGTAGCACCTTTAGAAAGACCCTGTCTATATCCCTGTATTGCTGTTTCTGTCCCTAAGTAGGGTGTATTCACCCACTCATCTCTGGGGTTCTGCGTAGTGCACTGTGCTAACAGTGAAGGAGACAAAACAGCCTCTAGGTCTCTCTCCTTCCATCTAGCCCTATATTCCATCTAGCCCTATATTCCATACGTTGCATTAATAATATTATTCTAGTCTGGGTTGCTATCCAATATCCGGCCAGTAGGGGGACCGCCAGTCCTCCTAGTCTCTTGGGGAGATATAAAGTTTGTTTCTTAATTCTGGGTTTTTTATTCAACCAAATGAAGCTCTATATAATTTTTTGCCATGTCCCTAGTTGTTTAGGTAATACTGGGGCAGGAACACATTGAAATAAAAATACAACACGTGGCAAGATATTCATTTTAACTGCCTGTATCCTTGTGGATAGATACATGGGCAGAAGCCTTCACCTTTGCATATCCTCTTGTATCTGGTCTACTGGTGAGGGGTAGTTTAGCTGGGTTAGACAGGTAGATGTGGTGTCCAATTTTATACCTAGGTATTTCATGCAGGGACGTTCCCATCTCTTAGGGTATTGATTTTTAAGCCGGGAAGTCAGCGTATAATTGAGTTTCAAGACCTCTGTTTTAGTATTATTTAACGTATATCTAGAGAAGGATGAGAATGTTTTCAGATGCTTGAATAAACTTGGAATAGATTCTTCTGGATAAGTCAAATAAAGTAAAATATCATCAGCATATAAAGCTAATTTTTGCTGCATCCCTCCAAGTTATACACCTCTAATGTTGTAATTATGTCTAATTGCTTGGGCGAGGGGTTCTAAATATAGAGCAAATAACAGTGGGGAAAGCGGGCACCCCTGCCTAGTTCCCCTCTCTAGATCAAATGCATTTGAATGATGTCAGTTTGCTGTTACATAAGCTTTGGGAGCATCACAGATTTTTCTAATGAGATTAATAAATTGCTCCGGAAACCCAAACCTCTAATACCGCCCTTAGAAATGTCCAAGAGACTTTATCAAAAGCCTTCTCGGCGTCTAAGCTGAGAAGGACTGCTGGTTGCTTAGTATGATTTAAATGGTCTAATACATGTGTACTCCGTCTTAGGTTATCCTGCGCCTGTCTGCCTGGGATAAACCCTGTTTGATCCGCTTGTATTAACAGCGGAAGAGTTTGTTGTAGTCTACGTGACAGAATTGCCATAAATAGCTTGTAGTCTGTATTAAGGAGGGAGACTGGTCGATAAGAGGGACACAATTTTGGGTCTTTACCTCCCCTGGGTATTACAGAGATAACTGCCTGTGCCCACGACTCTGGGGGACGTCCCTCTGGTGTGAGGGTTTCGTTAAAAACTTTTAATAAAAGAGGGGTGAGCTGTTTCTGGAAATGTTTGTACATCTCGGCTGGATATCCATCCATTCCGGGACATTTATTTGTTTTAAGTCTGGATATCTCTTCTTTCAATTCCTCTCTAGACACAGGTTTTGATACCTATAGCGGCATACAAGAAAAAACAACGAGAAAAGAAAATAGAAGCTTTAAGGGAGGAAATGGATAACCTGGAAACCCAACTAAAAAAGAAGTATAATAAAGAGATGTCCTGTAAATATTGTTCCATGTCCGCCTCATCTCAGGTTGGGGGGCCGTATATAATTCTTTATAGTACGTTCTAAAGGTTTCTACAATCTCTGGTGTATTTTGTAAAATTTCTTTGTTTTGGGGATGCATTATCTTAGCTATATGGGCTTTCGCCCTCTGAATACGTAATCTGGCTGTTAACAACCTGGTGGCTCTTGGCCTTCCTTCGTAATATCTCTGCTTAATAAATAACTATTTTTGTTCAATATAGAAATCCAGTTCTTCATTTAGCTCTTGTTTAATTTTATTTAACCTTCTGAAAATCTCTTTATTATACTTCTTTTTTAGTTGGGTTTCCAGGTTAACCATTTCCCCCCTTAAAGCTTCTATTTTCTTTTCTCGTTTTTTCTTATATGTCGCTATCGATATCAACCTCCCTCGCAATATAGCTTTTAACGTATCCCATAGTAGAGACAGTGTTACATCTGGTGTCGTATTTTCGTCTATCGCCTGTTTAATGGCATCTGTCACTTGTTGTTTGATTTCCTTATCCTGGAGCAATGAGACACTCAGTCTCCAGAATGTTCTCTTCTGGAAGTCTCCTAAGTCTATTTGGAGAAATACTGGAGCATGGTCAGATAGTATGGTACTGCCTATCCAACTATCTTTTACCTTTATCATTCTTTCTTTTGGTAGAAAAAAATAATCTAATCTTGAATAGCTTTTATATGGCAGAGAAAAATGTGTAATTTCTTTGTTTGGGGTGACTCACTCTCCATGCATCCACATATCCGATCTCCCCCAACAGTTTCACTAATTTTTTTGAGGTCCCCCTCTCCTTTCGACCGCCCAAAGCTGTACTATACATATGTGGGTCTATGGTTATATTTAAATCCTTCCCCCAAAGGATAACTTGTCCTTCCGCCCACTCCTGTAATTTCAGCAATACTGTTCTATATATCTGGTAGTTTGAGCCAGGGGGTGTATACACCGATGCCAGCGTTAGTATTTTCCCTTGAAATTTGCCCTTAAGGAATACATATCTCCCCTCTCTATCAATGTGGTTATCTATTATTTCGAATACAGTTTTATTTGGAATATAGAAACCTCCCACCTTCTTCCCTGCCCATAGGAGGCGCTGACCTCATAATTAAAGCCCATTTTCCCTAACTTCTTATGTTCTATAGGGGTAAAGTGCGTCTCTTGCAATAAAATAAAATCAGGACCCTCCTTTCTTATTGCTGCCAATACCTTGCTCCTCTTAATCGGGTTTGTCAGACCATTGACATTGAATGAGCAAACTAATGTTGTTTTATCCATTTTCATATTTCTTCTTGTCACTCCATTTCCTGTCAATCCCTCTACAATCTTTCACATAGGTCATCAGAGTTAAAAAATCTTAGGTAGCTTTGGTAATATGCATCCACTCTCATATCATTTCCATGTAATTTAGGCTTATTTAACTGCTGAACAAACATTAAACAGCTTAATAACCCAACAAATGCTTCTAGAAGCATACAAAAATGAACATATAAAACAATTTGATTTCTAACCATACGTTTAGCAAAGAACTTTTTAAACTGTGGCTGCTTCCAAGGTAGGGGATCCCAGATCAGTGGGTCTCTATCTCTGCCCTCCAGAAATGTTGTTGAGGACAGTCACGAGCAGAACTGACCCTGTATTCACAGGGAGTCTTCTCGAGAATGCTCTCTTACAGAGTAGCTTTTAGGTCTTATCGCCTTTGTATTGCTTAGCAGTGCAGCTACGATGTTTTATTGTATTTAGCTCCAATTTCCCCCCCTCGCCAAGTTCTCCTGTACTTGTCCCTTTTACCCATGTCCCATAGTGTTTAATATACAGAGAGAAAACCAACCCTTAGTTAGGGGATCCCCCTTATTTTCATTTGGGGGGACCCCAACACGAAGCAGGCTCACCATATTTCCTCCTCTTCCCCACTGTACTATGCCTTCTTCCATATTTGGGTAAAGTCTGACAAAGTGAAAGGCCATGGGAAGCCCCCTAGGTCTCCTCTATATCCTATATTTATTTAGATATCCCTTCCCCTTATACAGTCGTGGCCAAAAATATTGGTGCCCTTGCAGTTTTTTCTAATAATGCACCATTCCTTCCAGAAAATTGTTGAAATTAAAAAATATTTTGGCATCCACATATGTATTTCTTTGGTTTGCAGTGGAATAAAACACAAAAAGCAGAAAAATTTACTAAGTCTTGGCTTATTCCACACAGAAATCCTTAAATGGCCCGGACAAAATTATTGGCACCTTTTAGAAGTAGTTAGAAAGAATCAGATTTCAAGCAGGTGATTCTCCTTCACTTTGGAATTGAACTCACCTGTGGTGAGTTGCAGGTGCCTGCAATATAAAAATCACTCATTCAACCAGTTTGAATAGAGAAAAGGACTCATTCTCATGTTTTGTGTCACTGTGTGTACCGCAATGAGCACAGAGAAAAGAAAGACAGCCAGAGAATTGTCTGAGGAGGTCAGACAGAAGATTGTAGCCAAGCATGGACAATCTCAAGGCTACAAATCAATCTCCAGAGACCTTGATGTTCCTGTTTCCACCGTACGTAATGTTATCAGGATGTTTAAGGCCCATGGCACTATAGCCAACCTCCCTGGACGTGGCCGCAAGGGAAAACTTGATCGAAGATTGCAGCGCAGGATTGTTCGAACGGTGGAGAAAGCACCTTGATCAACTGCCAAACAGATTCAAGCTGACCTTCAGACACAAGGTACGACAGTTTCAACTTGCACCATCCGTAGCCAACTCAATGAAAGGGGGTTATATGGTAGGAGGCCCAGGAGGACCCAACTGCTGAGAGAGAGAGAGAGAGAGACGCACATAAGAAAGCCCGACTGGGGTTTGCCAAAACACACCTGAACAAGCCAAAATCCTTCTGAGAGAATGTCCTGTGGACAGATGAGACCAAATTAGAGCTTTTTGGTAAAGCACATCATCTCTATGTTTACAGAAAACAAAATGAAGCCTTCAAAGAAAAGAACACCTTCCTACAGTCAAACATGGAGGAGTTTCAGTGATGTTTTGGGGTTGCTGTGCGCCTCTGGCACTGGGTGCCTTGAACGTGTACGGCATCATGAAATCTGGAGATTACCAGGCCATTTTGGAGCGCAATGTTGAACCCAGTGTCAGAAAGCTGGGTCTCCGTCGAAGGTCATGGGTCTTCCAGCAGGACAATGACCCCAAACACACTTCAAAAAGCACCCAGGAATGGTTCAAGACAAGACACTGGACTGTTCTGAAGTGGCTAGCAATGAGTCCAGATCTAAATCCCATTGAAAACCTGTGGAGAGATCTGAAAACAGCAGTTGGGAGAAGGCACCCTTCAAATCTGGGAGAACTGGAGCAGTTAGCACAAGAAGAGTAGGCCAAACTGCCAGTAGAGATGTGCAGGAAGCTCATCCATGGCTATAGGAAGCGGTTGATTGCAGTTATTTTGACCAAAGGCTGTGCTACCAAATATTAAGTCTAGGGTGTCAATAATTTTGTCAATGCCATTTCTTTTTATTTTCTGATTTAAAAGGATATATTAAATTCTGAATAAAAACAAAGGTTCTGTAATATTAACACAGAAATAAAGAATTGTGAAGACCAAATACTGTACTGTTGTTAATTTCAATTTATGTTTAGAGGAAATTTTGAGTTATTTGAAAAAGTGCAAGGGCGTCAATATTTTTGGCCATGACTGTATATTGTTTACGTATCTCAGTTTTTCATCTTATACATACAGTAAATACCAAGTCCCATTTGTAGAGAGTAGATCAAAGGATATCTTAGGCCCTTCTTCAATCAATCATGTCCACAATCCTAAGCCCGAGTAATCTAAGGGTTGAGAATCCTTTCTCAATGGGGATCTTTGCTTTTACTCCTCACTGTCATTCCTCCCCATTTCTATCCAGTCAGGAGAAGACCCCACCCACCCACAAAAAAAAAAAAAAAAAAAGACAGGTGCTATAGTCCATTCATCACAACGCAATTATATTTCTGTGACAACCCCTAAACATCTTCTAAGAAAGCCCCCAAATTTCTCTTTCTATATATGAACTTCTCAGATATTACTGTTATTAGTTTGGGCATTCCTGGTTAGGTTAGGTTTCTTTATTTATTACTATGCTTTGAATTTTCCAGGAAATCTACCTCAAACCCAAACCAGTTATCAATACATCAGCTTTTCGCTGAGCGGGATTTTTAACATAACCTCAAGCCTGTTTTAACTCGCCCCTCAGACTTCCATTGACAACTTGGTTCAGTAGTAAAAACATGTAATTTTACCAATGTTCCGGAGTCTGATTCACCATTATATACAGGCTGATTACATTCTTTAAATATGCTCCAGCTTTCAGGCTTGTCCATACTTAAGTTCTACATGCATTTGGTCTTTCTGGGTGAACATTTCATCCCCTCCGTAGGACATAGGTTCATAGGTGTTTTACACGATCGAGGGACAAGCCCATTAGGATCATGCCACTTAGGATAAGTGGGTTGCAAATTTAGAATCATTCATATATATATCTAATTTAATTTTAAATTGTGTCAAATTTATGCAGTTTACAACCTCAAAAGGAAGCGAATTCCATATTGGAACTATTCACTGGGTATAGAATTGGGTTCTTTTCATAGTTCGGTTAGTAGATAAAAATAATTTTAAATTATGCGAACGAGTTTGGACTGTAGTAGTGTTCCATTTCAAATGCAAGGTATCAAATAAATATTAATCTCTAGTTGCTTTATAGAGCAAACAGAGATCACCACGTATTGATCTATATTCCATACTATACAATTTTAGTTGTTGAAGTCTTTCCTCATATGTCAGGTGGCCCATTCCAGTTATGTTCTTGACAAATCTAAAGATCCTGGTTACATGGGGCGATAACAGTTATTTCAACTGTAACCAAGGGACTCTGCTGCCATTAAAAGTCAACAAAAAGTACCTACGAGTACTTTCTTCTTTGCCAATATTTCAGCCTTTCACCTCAGGTCCTGCTCGAGCTTCCCCATGTGCATTACTCTTTAATATCTTTTTCAGCTTCTCGAGTGCTTCTCTGAGTGTCTTCATTGGAGATGTTCCTCTGCGCTGGGTTGCCACCTGGAAAACGTCCGATAGGAACATCTGACTTCTGGTGATCCGTTCCCGTTCCTCTGCAGGGAGGGATATTCCATTTTGTTTTAGTGCTTCTATCGCTTTATTCGGGGACCAATACAATTGTGTGCCCTCCGGCCAGAAGATCCTCAGTTTCGCTGGAAACGGTGTTTAGAATTGGATTCTCTTTTCTTTCAACGCCCTCAGAATCGGGGAGTACTGCTGCCTAGCCTGCTGGATTTCCATCGGATAGTCATGATCCATCGTGAGTTTGGACGTTAGGTAGGTTATCTCTTTTTTCGACCACGCCCTGCAAAGTAAGTCCTCCTTGATTTGATAGCTAGATACTAGGAACATAATGGAATGAGGGCATGCCTTCGGATCTTGGGGTTTCTGCCCAAGTGATTGGTGCGCACATTCTATTTTTATGTTGTAATTCGTTGGGAGTTCTAATACATCTCGGAGCAAATTTTCTAAGAATGCAGACATCGGAGCGGTCTCTGCGCCCTCTGCCAGTCCATACAATGTCAAGTTATTGCGGTGAGATCTGCTTTCTAAAGCTATGCTTTTCACCTGTAGTAGAATCGTTTGTTGTATCAATGCCCCTACAGCTTGGTTGAGGTAGGTCGAGGTGTCCTCTACTGCTGAAATCCTGGACTCAGCCTCCTCTAGCCTGTTGTCGAGCTTCATTATTTGCTGTGAGAGCCCTTGTACGTCTTTTTTTGTTTCCAGCCTAGAACTGCGAATTTCCCTTAAAATCGTCTCGAAGCGTGTCCTCGATAGCTTATCTTGTTCCCCCACTGTGTCATAATCAGAGCCCCGGGTGCTGCTGGTCGAGCGGCTGCAGCTTTGTGGCCTATGTTCCGTCTCCAATCTGTCTGCATCTCTTGATTTAGGTGTATGTCTGATCTTCAGCGTACCTCCCTTATCTCTCTTTCTGGTGTCCTTGGACATTCTGTATGATATTTTGGGTTTTTGAGGCTCTCGATGTGGTTTGATTAGTTTTAGTTTTATATAGCGAGGGAGGGAGCTCCGTTTCTGTGCTGTCTAGCTGTCCGTGGCAGAACCGGAAGTCGAGGATGACTTGTTCTTAATCCCTCTTGTGCTTCTTGTGTGAAGCTGTAGTTGAGGTCTTCTTAGGACGGGTCTCTTTCCCCAAGAGAGCTAATTTCTGCTCCATCAGGTGAGATTGTATTTCCTGCAATCGTCGTGTTGCCTGGTTGAATTCCTGGCAATGTTTGCAGGAGATGGTGTCGTGTGTGGGATCCAGACACCTAACACAAATGGTATGGTTGTCATAGTGGTAGAGTTTCCTACTGCAACGACAGGCCCGAAAAAGTGATGATTTGCTTGTAGATTCTTTGGACATTCGTCAATGAAGATAGGGAATGGAGAAAAACCCATTCTCAGCTCAAGTTCTAGTCAATGACTGCTACACAGGTGCTAAGCTGCTGCATGCGAGCGGAAGACGGTGGGAAAATGAACTGAGGATGCCTGGGGCCGCCCACACTTACATAGGTGCAGGATGATGATGTCATGTGTGGGCGTCCCACAGGCAAAGACTGCTAGAAGAAAGCTGCTGTGCAGAAGAGCGCCCTCTGGCGAGGTCCCTCATGTATTACCTGCTGCAAGAGATTACCCTCATGGAAGATCTGCGAGTTTCCACTGCCTTTCTGCAGTAGACCCATATTTAATTGAAAGCTCTCCAGCATTTTTGGCAGGATTGGACTGGGTATGTGTATGGGGTGGGCAATATCACTAAGAGGAGGAGAGTGGCCATTTTAATGCCAGGTCTCTGGCCTTCCACCTTATCAACTTGATCAGGGACACAGAGGGATGATATGTTTTACTGCATGGAAAAATTGGGGCAACAGGAAGTTCTACTTGGGTTTATTTGTGGACCTAATATAGACACACTTTTTTTTTTTTTTTTTGTTAAGAGGGGAGGCCAAGGAGTTATACCCCTGTCTTAACATTCCTATTTTGCTAGGCAGGCACTGGAACTTAAGTCTTGCAATATGATATTGATAGGGAAGAGCTTCTTAGGAAAGGGATTACTCCCGGTCAGAAAAGTCTCCGGTAACTGTTAGACCTGTGGCATTTGCTACCTCCTTTAGATCAGTGTTATAGTTTTTATTCTAAGTCCTATAACACTTTTTCCTCATACTGACTACTTTCTTATCCATTGGGAAATTGTTACTGGTGTAACAGGATGTGACACTGAATACCGAGTTATATCAGACCACTCCCCTGTACGGTTGCATATAACAGAAACTTGGGGTACACCTGATAAAATTTGGCATTTCAACTCCCAGTTGTAAAGGGACAAAATGATCGAGGACAAATTGTGGGAAGGTATTAATTTTTTGACTGACAATCTCAATTCTGGGTGGGCAGCGTCCAGACTTCTCTTCCCCATGCTCAGGGCCCCTTCCAGTAAGGTTAGAGTCGGAACCCCCGGCATGCAGGTCTAGCGGAACTTTGGTGGTGGGTGCTGGCAGTGGGGGTAAGACTGGCGGGCAGCATGGACTTGTACGGCCTAAAGGAGTGGCAGGCTGGGGGCCGGGAAAGGTGGACAAATAGATAAAGCAAAAAACCAAACTACGTCTGTCTTAGAAAGGTGCTGAAATGTGTAAAAACAGCGCACACACCAGCTTCAGTATTAGCTATAACATTTATTGGTGCCAAAATAACAAAATGCAGGCTAAGTTAATCTCCTATGTATTGCCACACAAAGTGGCTTCCTCGGGGACGGGGTTCCTCCTGAGGAAGCCGGCACACATGGTGATATACGTAGGGGATTAGCTTGGCCTGCATTTTGTTATTTTGGCAACAATAAATGTTATTGCTTATTCTAAAGCCAACATGTCTGCTGTTTTTACACATTTCAGCACTTGTATGCAGCCTAACAGTAACACCTTCTGGGAGAGCATTTCACCCTCCGTCCTGCATGAATTATCTATCCTAGAAAGAAGAAGCTGAAATTTCGACAACAAATTAATACAATCTCTAACACTCGTAAATCTAATACATATTGCTCTTGTCTATGCATCAGAATAGAATATCTATATATATCTATATCTATATCTATATCTATATCTATATCTATATCTATATATATCTATCTATCTATCTATCTATATATAGATATATCTATATATATATAGCTATATATATAGGTGTGTGTGTATACACACACACATGTACAGCACGCCGGCCATGATGCAATGTAGTAATGCTACAGCATATCACAAAATACTGCAGTATACTGCAGGGAAAGGCCGGCCCAGTGGCATGGAGGGATGAGGTGCTGGAGCCTTACCTCCTGCCATGCTGGCAGCCTGGGTTTGGAAGCGGACTCGTGTCATCAGCGGTTGGCTGGGGGCGAGAGGACAGGCGTCTGGGACTGCTTTCCTCTGGGGGCATATTAGCCCGGCCACGGACTGCGACCAGGTGGAGGCTTGGTGGCAGTGTGGCATGGGTGGCAAGAATGAGACGGTGCCAGAGCATAAGTCAGGCAAGCACATCTCCACACGGATACCTGATGCTCTTAAGGCAATGGGAGGCATGGAGGCATGGAAACACAGAAACACTGTTAGGGGTCTTTACGAAGCCCTGTCTGCATGTCACAGGCCCATGCTGCCACCAAGCTCTCTGCCTTCAGATTCACACTAGATACCTGTATGGGGGGGGGACAACCCCTCCCAGCCCCACCACAAGGGGTTAACTATGTGAGTGCCCTGACTAGAAGGAAGGTCCCAAGGGAGGCAGTGGCCAATTTTGGGGTGCTGGGACAGGACTGATAAGTTGCCTCTGAACATTGGAGGATAAAAACAGGTTACTCACCTGTAACAGTAGTTCTAGGAGTGGTATATGATGTACATCCATACTTCCGGCAGTGTTCCTTTTCCTTTAAGGCTTGCCGGAACATCTTCAAGCTGGCTACTCCACCCACCCGGGTGGTAACTCCTTCAGCACTGCCACATGATGTCAAATCTTACCAGCAGGAAGCAATACTGGTGTGCCACTTGCCAGAGGAGGTCGGGTGAGTCAGTGTGGATGTACATCATGTATCACTCCTAGAACTACTGTTACAGGTGAGTAGCCTGTTTTTCTAGGGATGTGGATATGATGTACTATCCACACTTCTGGCAGACTCCTAGCAGTTCTCTGGGAGAAGGGGGCAAGGTGCACACCTCTTATTTAGGGAAAAGAGATTTGAGAAATGAGGCCCCAAAACCAGCATCCCGGCATGACTCAAGGTCGATGTGGTAGTGGGAAACAAAGGTGTGTGCGGACTTCCAGGAAGCAGCCCTGCAGATTTTCTGGATAGGGGCATCCCTGGAAGCAGCCACCGAGGCAGCGGTATGATGGGTGGAATGAGCCCATAGCCCTACGGGAGGCTCCCTACCCGCCAACCTACAACAGAGGTTGATGCAGGATATAATCCACGTGCCAATTGTCCAATTAGCTACCGGTCTGCCAGGTGCGGTTTCAGCATAGGTGACAAACAGCTGGTGAACATTTCCCCGAACACCACAGGTCCAAAGTATGGAGCCTGTGCTCTGCCTCCGAGGTGTGGTCGGTGAAGTACACCAGGAGACTGATCACCTGGTTAAGGTGAAACTCAGACACAACCTTCAGGAAGAACTTCGGATTGGGGCGAAAGACAACCTTGTCCCTGTGCAAGACCAGGTAAGGAGACTCCCCCGAGAGTGCTTGGAGCTCACTGAGCCTTCTGGCTGACGTGATAGCCACTAAGAAGGTGATCTTCCATGACAGGTGAGAGATATCACACTTGTGCATTGGTTTGAATGGCTTGCCCATGAGATTTGCCAACACCAGCAACAAGTCCAAAGGTGGTGGTGGTTCACGCACCGGAGGGAAAATGTGGTCAAGGCCTCTGAAAAAGCATCAGACTACCTTCTCCTGCACCGACGGCATACCAGCCTGTGCCTGGTATGCAGACATGGCTGCCCGGTGCATCTAAGGGACGTCAACTGAAGGACCGATGGAGAGAGGGGCCAAAGGTAGTCGAGAATGCTAGCCACCGGATAAGATAAAGGGTCAAGCCCCTTGCCCTGGCACCAAATGGAGAACCTCTTCCATTTGAAGGCATAGCATTTTCTGGTCAACTCCTTCCAAGAAGCCTCGACCACAGTGAGAACATCTTCGGAAAGACCCAAAGCCTGGAACTCTAGCCGCTCAGGAACCAGGCTGTCAGGTGCAGGGATTGATGGTCTGGATGGAGTACTTCCCTGATTGCAAGAGAGCAGGAACAGGTGAAGAGGAAGATGCCAAAGGAGCCTGCTGCTGAGGAGATCGGAGTACCAGAACTGGCGGCGCCAGCCCGGAGCCACCAGGATCATCCATACCTTGTCCCTCCCGGCTCGGATCAGCACTTTGTGGGTCACAGAAAACAGAGGAAAGGCATAGAGGAGGCCCAGGGTCCAGTACCTCGAGAAGGCATATCGCTGCGGTGTTCCCTGCTGAGGTGGGTGGGCACAATACAGCCTCAGCTTTGCGTTCTCCCTGGAGGCAAACAGGTCCACTAGAGGGGTGCCCCACTGGGAGAACAGGCTGTGTGCTATCTGCGAATTGACAGACCACTTGTGAGACGCCTCACCCACATACTGGTTGGAGACACCGGCCACGTGGATGGCCAGGAGATCAGTGTCCAGGCAGAGCGTGAGTGTCCAGATGCGGAAAGCTTCCCTACATAAAGGAAGGGAGTGCATCCTGCACTCTTTATTGAGGTAGTAAATGGTCGTGGTGCTGTCCGTCTAGTTCTGAACGACCCGAACCCGACTGTGCAGAGCAAAAGCTGTCAGCACCAGCCGAACTGCCCAAAGCTCCAGCAGGTTGATATGGCATCAGGACTCCTCAGGGGTCCAGAGTCCATGTACTCTGTGGTCCCCCACGTGTGCACCCCAGCCCATCAGGGAGGCACTGGTCATGATGGTGGACAAATGGGATCCCTTCCTGCAGATGTTCCGGGACTAACCACCACTGGAGTGTGTCCCACATCGGCTGGGTCTCAGTGACCAGCTGGTCGAAGTGGCCCTGGCACTGAGACCACTGACGGGCAAGCTCCCATTGCAGAGAGTGCATTCTCCACTGGGCCAAACGGACCACACTGGTGTATACGGCCATGCATCCCAGGAGGTGCAGGAAGTCCTGAGCAGGGTGCAACTGCCCAACCCGAAATTATCTGGCAAAGGAGGAGAGAGACTCTGCCCGGTCCATTAGAAGCTGAGCCCTAGCTCTGTAAGAGTTGAGCTCCGCCCTGATGAAGTGCATCACCTACGAAGGTTCGAGCCCCAACTTGGCCTTGCTGACCAGGAGGCCATGGGACAAGCAGATCTGGAGGGCCAGGTCGCTGGACTGCTCCACTTCCCCCCAGAGGGACCTGCTATAAACCAGTCGTCCAGGTAGGGGTAACACCTGGAACCCTCGGCGCCTCAGGTAGGCTGTAACCACTGTAATGCATTTGGTGAAGACCCTGGAAGCCGAGGAGAACCCGAAGGGCATGGCCTGAAACTCGTAGAGGACTCCCTCTGCACGGAACCAGTGGTGGGACAGACAGAAGGGGACATGGAAAAACACATCCAGAAGATCCAGGAAGCAGAACCACATGTCCTGCTCCAGACATGTTACAATCTAAGACAAAGTGACCATCCTGAAAGTGGGCAACCAAAGGAATTTGTTCAGGTAGTGGAGATCTAAGAAGGGGCACCAGCCCCCCAGTCAGCTTTGGCACCAGGAAGCACCTGGAGATAAACCCTGGGTTTACTGGAGGGTCTGGGACTGGAGCTACTATCTCCTTCTGAAGGAGCTCGGAAATGTCTTCCTGAAGGGCAGACAGCATGTCAGTGGACACCATGTCCTCCTGTGAGGCACGGGCTCGGCAAGGCAGGTAAACCCCGAACTCTAGAGGCAGACCCCGACTGACCATCTCAAGAACCCACCTGTCCATAGTGACAGCGGACCAGGCTGAAAGGAAACGGTGGAGCCGGCCCACCATGGGAGGACCCAGGGAGTCAGAACAGGCATGGGAGAGGCACCCACCATCCCGGCACTGGGCAGGCTTGGAGGCAGAGAAAGGATCAGCTGAGGAAACAGCGGAGCCTTGACCACCTGGCTTTCAGACGACCAAAGCAACTGACTTTGGTCGGGGATGCCAAGCCTGGACCTGCTGCCCAGCTGGGGGCTGGGACAGCTTGACCGCAGGGGCTGAAAGGGCTTCTTCCTTTCACAGAAATATAGAAGTTGACAGCAGATAAGGACCGCAAGGCCCACCCAGTCTGCCCATTTTTTTCTAATTATAAATGTGCCATCGGTCTTTTGCTCTGTCAATGGCCCATCTATTCATACTCATCTGTATTGCTCCCTTATGCTAACCCATGCCTGTTTGAAGCCCTGCACTGTATTCATATCCACCACTTCCTGAGGGTAGGCCGCTCCATGCATCCACCACCCTTTCTGTGAAAAAGAACTTCCTCACATTACCCCTTAATCGGCCTCCCTCTAATCTCATGCTGTGTCCTCTTGTCCTGCTATTTTTCTTATATTGAAACATGTTAGACTCTTTCACCTTGTTAATGCCCTTTAAGTGTTTGAATGTTTCGATCATATCACCTCTCTTACTCCTTTGCTCTAGGGTATACATATTGAGCTCTGTTAATCTGTCCTCATATGTTTTCTGATGCAGTCCCTGCACCATTTTGGTTGCCCTTCTCTGGTCTGCCTCAGTTTGGTTAATGTCCTTGTGAAGGTGTGGCCTCCAGTACTGCACACAGTACTCCAGATGGGGCCTAACCAGTGTCTTGTAAAGAGGGATTATTACCTCCCTCTTTCGACTTGTGATACCCCTACTAATACACCCCAACATCCCCCTAGCCTTACCTACTGCTTTAGTGGTCTACTTGGATGATTTCAGGTCATCTGTGATGATGATGATGCCAAAGTCTCTTTCTTCCCTTGTGACTGCCAGCAACTCCCCTCCCAGCCTATAGGTGGCTTCAGGGTTTCTCTTCCCTATGTGCATGATCTTGCACTTCTTTGCATTAAACCCCAGTTGCCACTCTTCCGACCATTTTGCTAGTTTATCTAGATCTCTTCTCATTCTGCCCACCCCATCTGGATCATCTACTCTGTTGCAGATCTTGGTGTCATCTGCAAACAGACAAACCTTACCCTCCAGTCCATCTGCAATGTCACTGATGAAGATATTGAAGAAGACTGGCCCCAGGACTGATCCCTGAGGTAGTCCATTTGTGACTTGCAGCCCTTGGAATCCCTCTCGACGGAGGTAACAGAGTCCAGGGTGACATTGGATTTGTCAATGCAAGTAAGATGTCCTTACATCCCTGGCCTGAACAAGTCAGTGCCCAAGAAGGGATATCCACCAACTTGTGCTGGGTATCTGCCGTAAGGTCAAGATCCTCAGCTAAGCCGTGCAGCACATGACCACCGCAGCAGCCACAGACCAGGTGCAGGAGTCACCAATGTCAATGGCTCTCTGGAGCTGCTGCTTAGCCACTGCTCGGCCCTGGTCCTGGACTTGCTTGACCCTGGTCTGTAAGTCAGCCTGAGAGTGCCTAAGATGGCATGAGCGAAGTGGGCACTCAAAACGGTCGAACTCGCCTGCCGAAAGGTGAGAGAAGAGGCCACACAGACCTTTTTGGCCATATGATCCAATTTCTTGGATTCCTTGTTGGGTGGCTTATCCAGGTCCCCAACATTGCTGGTACGGCGAAAGACCAAGTCGGCCATCAAACCGTCAGCCGAGGGATGTTCGGTGAAACCCGACAGGGTACCGTTAGGGACCACATCCATGACGATGGCGCAGGGCAAGAGGCAGGGTGTTGCCAAAGCTCCAGAGCGGGGCCAAGAATGGCCTTGGTGACTGGGAAGGTCACTCCAGGGAAGTCACCCTGGTCAAGAATCTCGGCCAAAGGGTACTTAGCCCATTTTTGGACAGGCTACATCTGGAGACCCGTAGGTTCCGAGATCAAATGGAGCAGGCCCGCGAAAGAGCTGGGACCATGCTCTGCAGACAAATCCTCCCCCGACTTGGCATGCAATGGATGTGAGTGTAGGGGAGAAGCCCTCAGACTCCAAGGATTCATCGAAAAGCAGTCGACTGCCAGAGTCCCTGCTAATCCCATGGGGTCTGTTGGGAGTCACAGTGACAGACAGCTGACGAGGAAGCCCAGAAGTGGTACAGGCACCCTGTTGGGGGGGCCCACCAGTGACTGCTCCACCTGAATGGGCGGAGAGGCCAGAATAGGCCGAGCTGGAGTAGGCTGGAGCCTGGGTGGCGGGAACCACGGAAGAGCTGGGCTGGGGGTTGGAAATGACTTGAACCCGGTCAGCATGAGCTGATGCCAGATGAGTTCTTCGTAGTGCTGATGCATTTTGCGGCAGAGCATCTCCTCGTCGGAAGAGGAAGAAGATGAGTAGAGGCGGTGCCGCTTACCCAAATGCCAAGAGCGGGAACGCCGTTGCCGGCGTGGGCTGCTTGACTCTGGGTTTCGGAATCAAGACCTTGACTGTCGGGGACACAGATGGTGGGACTACGAGGGAACCAGCGAAAGCCAAGGATCCTTCTGGGTAATCAGATCCTGAGGGTTATGGACCGGATCAGCGGGCTAGTCCGACCCACCCTGAGAAGCTACAGGTAGGACTGGAGTCCTAGAGAGGGAGGCATCGGCCTCATCTTGCGACAACGCGTTGACTGGCTCAAAAGAAAATCTCGACAGGTTGATCAACGGGTGTCTCAACTAACTGACCTGATGGGGAGACCGTGGAGCCACCGTCCTGGGCTGAAAAAAAAAAATCGTCCATAGTCAAAACCTCCAGAAAAGCGTGGGAATCTGAGGCCCGACAGCGCTCGCGATCCCACAATCGACAGTGAGACTTCTTTTTAGTCTCTTTTTGTGATGATTTAGATTTTGTGCCCTTAAGAGAGGTGGGAAGGGACTGGCAAAACATCTCTGAACATCCCTGTGAAGATGGCACCAAAAGAAAGTGGCACAAAGTCCAAAGTCAAAGAGGCATGCTCTGAGGCCTCAGCTGCAGCCTCTTCAAAAGCTGCAAGCTGCTCAGCAGACACCGCAGCCACGGAGACAGCCTGACGGGCATCTTTCAACTGAACAAGGGGATCCCATTCATCTGGGCACTCTAAAAGTAGCCAAGTATGCTGGTCTTCCAAGGTACTAGGATGCAAAGTGACAGTAGATGCACAAGGTGTGCGGGTCCATCCAGGACATATTCTGCATGCATTCACAGATTTTTTTAAAGCCGGGTGCCGACTCTGAGTCGTCCATGATGAAGAATTGAAAACTGCCTGAAGACGCAAGTGGATTTGCAAAGTTTTGTAAAATCTTGAAGCAAAGGGCCTACTCAATGCTGAGAGCGGTAAGGAGGGAACCTTCTTCCGGCAGAAAGGAAAATCTGACATCATGGGGCAGTGCTGAGGGAGTTACCACCCAAATGGGTGGGAGAGCCTTAAAGGGAAAGGAACACTGCCAGAAGTGTGGATAGTACACCATATTCACATCCCTAGAAAGAACCATTATGGAAAAAAGAATACTGCAGGGAACAGTAAACCCAATGGCAATTAAGCATTTTTGTCATGCAATATTTTGTGATGTCACTTACTGTAACTTACAGTGTTGTATCATGGCTGGTTCTGCTGTACATGCACGCGCACACACACAGACACAAATATGTTTGTGCGCACACACACCAGGTGTGAAAATAAATCTGCTAAGATATGAATGTTATTTTTGATAATATGGGCAAAATAATAAAAGTTAATAACTGAACATGCCCAACAATGTATTTCGCTCATTTTGACCACACTCAAATATTTATTCGCATATGTGAGATGCCATTTATTTTTTGACTGCACTTGTACTAGTGAACCTTGTTTGTTCAATTTGGAACCTTTTACCATTTGTATCTCAAAATCACCTAAACACCTTTTGTATAAACCAGCTATGACATGGCCTGTCTTAGGCTATCATTCTAACTGGACTGCTGGTGCTGCAGTAGAACTATCACTCACGACCCAGTTCGGGAATGGACCACGGTTGCTAGAGGGCCGGCTGAGTAGAGGTGGATCGAGCGGCCCTTGCACCCTCTCCACCTCTGGGGGGGGGGGGGTTGCGTCCCTGGTGCAGGGCTCCTGAGTGACCACAGGACATCCTGTCACCGGTGACCCAGTTAGAGCTAACATCTGGGAGGCATGCTGAGCACATGGCATGTTCATGCCGCAGCACGCTATGCCTCCCCGCAAGTCCCAGAAAAACTCAGCCTGGACGAGCTTAAAGCTGCCCACATCATGCTGCCACCACCGCATAGCTAGCCTGGCGCTGCCTGCCCGGCACCAGAGATGATAGCTTAAAGGGGTTTGGGGGAGCCCCAGAGGCCCTGCCCGGGTAAGCCAGAGGAACACCGGTTGAGCAGACCTTGTGTCACCATAAAGATGGCCGTGTACGCTGGATGGGCTGATGGGGGCACCGTCCTGGCCACAAACAGCATAGTAAGTAAAAAAAAAAAAAAAAAGGTATCATTATCTTCATTTCAGGGTATTTATCTATTGCTTTGCCACTCGTGAGATATCAAACGACCAATACTCCCTAATTAAAAGAAAAGTGATATCTTAAGACAGGACATGTCATATCCCCTATATACGTAGTAGGTACCAGCAAGTTACTTTAACTACTCAATACATAAAAAAGGTATAATGAATATTACTGCTTTGAATGGTACCCAGTTTTCCATGGAGTACATCATATTCAAGGATGAATCAGGGTACAGTAGCTAAAGGGAAATAATGAAACAAGAAAGAATGGATTGATCATATAACATCTCATGAATCTAAATAAAATTTTGCAAACTGTTCCAAAAATGAAGGTAATCAATTTATTCATTTTAATGGACACTGTCAACCCTTTCCGAACCATATTATTTCTTGCTGAAAACCCACATTTTATGATTGATTAAGTTCTTTAAAATTCATTGATGCTGCTGGTTGTTTTATTTGTTTCCTTTCTTCGCAGAACTGAAATGCATGCTAATGGTGTAGTTATAGCCAGTCTTGTTTTGTTCCAAATCCATGATCTACTCCTGCTGCATACTTTCTGAACATCAGGAACACCCCCAAACAGTGCAGACACTCATTCTAAAACAGGTTACTCTCTTCCCACTGCACCAGGAGTGGCTAGACTGTGTTGAGGGTGTTTCCAAGTCCAGCAAGGATGCACAGAAAGTTGATTAAGGGTGGTAAGTGGTAACACCAGTATGGTGGGCAGTCTGTAGTTTCACTTTTTAAAATATAAAAAGAATCAGAGTCAAACTACCAGCTGCATCAGCTATCAGTGCAGAATGTGACCAGTCATAACATACGTTTTTTAAACTAGAGACACTTTGAGGCCTAAGGGGGTTGACAGTGTCCCTTTAATCAAAGTGGCTGTAAGGACTTTAAAAAGTATTAATCCAATGAGATTCCTTCTGAAGTAATAATTTAGTTCTGTAACCTCCCCAACAGAGCGTATGAACATGTTCAAAGGCACAAAAACAGGCCAGTGGAACTGCAGTTATGGTGATCTCAAAGTGCGCACCCAGGGAGGAATCAAATTTCTCAATGTTGACAATGTGAATGTGCTCCTAGATGTGTACTTTGAGTGGCCCGACTTATCTCCATAAACAAGATCACAAGGGCAAACAATAACGTAAATGCCAAAATCTATCCAACAAAGAACAAATTGCTTGATGTCCACTGTGAAACCAATGGTTGGATGTTTACACTCATTACAGTTGGCACCATGCCTGTAAATAGAACAATGTTGGTTTTCTGAACCTGTATTAACAATGTTGTACATTTAAAATTTGAGTACAAAAGGGCTGGCAGCTGGCCCCAAGGATGCAGCAGTAGCAGAACCACTTGTGATGTCACAAACCCAGGTACAGGAACGAGCCACGGCCGTCAGAAGGCTGGCAGGGGAGAGAAGGATCGAGCATCCCAACGGACACGCGTTTCTCCTCGGGGAAGGGGGAAATTACTGCTCTACCGCCACCTAGGTAACCAGAGGTGGTGATGCAGGGGAAAGTGTCAGTGCAGGACCCTGGAGCGAGTGTCGGGTCACGTGGCTGCATCGATGTGCTGGCGCCAGTGATGTTACACACTTCGGGGTGGGGGGGGGTTGTGACTTAAGGGGACAAAAAGCTCAGAAACAGATAAGGGCAGATGAAGCCCCTGCTTGCCACCCACCACGTTCAACACCCGACCCACACCACGACAGAACAGGGAATCCTACAGGTCTTCACCTCCGCTGCGAATGGCCAGATATACAGTAGGGTAGTAAGCTGAAGTGGCAGAAGGCAAACCCAGCGCCGGGGGGGGGCAAGAGGGGCAGCACAGCAATGCGTCACGGGTGGGCCTCGGAGGCCTGATCAGGTGAGTGGTTGGGTCTCAGTGACTGGGAATCTGGGACTGGCAGGTGTGGCAGGAGGACCCTGCTAGAGCCCTGGGGGAAACAATATGTCAGAATAAATAAATACCTAAAGGACTGACTCCACCTCTTGACAAAAAGGTATGGCACGTCAAAGCATGAGTGTGTCAGTTCCTGGCAGTTTCGTGCACTAAAAAAAAAAACACCTTTTACCATTATCTTGGCAAGCACTGTTTTGTTTTTCTACTGAATTAATCTACCCACAGACGGCAGCACTGGTCTGTTCAGGTACATGCATTTTTTTCTTCAGTGACTTATAACCCTAACTGCAGCCCCCCCAAATCGGACTGTCCTGTCAAGTGTCTTGTCTGCCCAAATGGGTGTAGGCATGGCCTAGGGCGACTCCTGTGTCTAAGGGTATAGTGATGGTATGGCTCATCAGGGTACCATTGCAAAACACAAACATACACAGCAGAACAGACACGATGTCATACAAATAATCACTCCTAACACCAGATTGATAGTTCATGTGCAGTCCCTTTACTTAGGGGATGAGGATAGTCTATAATATCCAGGTTACAATTCCTCTCCGATCACACATGGTAGTCAGTGCCCTGTGTCACAGTACCCAGGTTACAATTTGTCTCAAAGCACAAATGGGGGTTGGCACGCTGTGTCACAATTCTTTACCACTCAGGCTATGGCTCATTCAAGTGCTTTTATTAAACTACCAGAGGAGGTGGCAGGGGCTGAAACGGTGGAGGGATTCAAGAGAGCATGGGACAGACATATAAGGTTGGTAAGTGGGGAGGGAGGGTTCATGGAAATGGAGGTGAGTTGGGGGAGGGAAGGGGCAGACTCGATGGGCCATATGGGGCCTTTTCTGCCGACAGATTTCTATGATTCTTTGAAACATGGCCATATACATTTTCATTTACATGAGACTTTTGTGGCATGTACAGTCACCTTTGTTTGGCACCCCGATGCATCTCTCCTACAACTATGGGAGAGTACAGTTACACAAGAGCTTACTGTAACAGGAACTCTTCAAGAGATCTCTTGCAGCAGGCCACACCTATGGAACTATAGCCACCAGGATCACACGGAAACTTTTATAGCTAGCAGTCTACCCGGGGGCTGCCCACTCAGATGTCAGACGCTGATGTCACCATATCCTATAAGAATGGATGGCCCTCACACCCTTCTCAGTTCTCCCGCCAGAGACCATAAGCAACCAATCTCCTGCTGGGGAGCCAAGGAAAAGCCGACGGTTCTCACCAATGTATAAATAATAGAAAGGCAGAAGCTCTCTGCTAAGAAGAAGAAGAGACAGACATAGAGAGGCCCACAGGTCTAGGGGGATGGGGGGTGGAATGGCATGGCCTGCAGCAATAGATCCTCTCAAAGATCTACTGTTATGGTAAGTTCTTATTTAACTGTACTATCTTACTTCGAGGGTACCTCTTGCAGCAAGACACACCAATGGAACAAGTCCCAAGCAGTTCTTAGAGCCAAAGAAGCAGTCTGGGTGGCTGAAAACCAAGAGTCTAAGGAAGTAGGCCCTGAAGCACAGCTATGCTGAAACTGGCCCTATGCCAACAGGCAAAGTCCAGACTGTAGTGCTTGGTAAAGGTATGGACAGTACTCCAAGTCGCAGCAGCGCAGATCTCTACAGCTGAAACAGTCCTGAAACAGGCAACAGAAGTGGCAATACATCTGGTGGAATAACCACACAACATCAGGAAGGTCCTTACCATATTTCCTGTAGCAAAAAGTGATACAGTGGGCCAACCACATTTGGATAAGCACTGTTTAGAAACAGGAATGCCCTCTTTCCTAGGGGCAAAAGAAACAAACAGCCACGACGACTTCCTGCAGTCGTTCATATGGAGTGCATAGTAACGCAGAATTCTACGCATATCTAAAGTGTGGAGCAATGCTTCCCCTGGATTGGCATACTCTGGGAAATAAACAGGCAGGTGGATGCATTGATTTAAAGTAAACTCAGACACCACCTTAGGAAAGAACTTAGGATTCATCTGCAAAAGATACCCAGTCCTTGTAGAAAACCAAATAAGGAGGCTCACACATGAGCGATTGAAGCTCGGAAACCCTTCCAGCAGAATTAACGGCAACTATAAATAATGCTTTCCATGACAGAAAGCACAGCTTGTAAATTGTGGCTGTCTCAAAAGGAGCCAAAGTAAGTTTCTCTAACACAAAATTCAAGTCCCAAGGTGGGAATGGACTGCGGATAGGTGGCTTTAAGTGAAGATTTCCTCAAAGAAATGTACGGAACACTAGTTGTGCTACTGTACGGCCATCAACAGACACATCAAAGGCTGAAATGGCAAACAGATGTACTTTAATAGAGCAATACTTCAGACTAGAGTCTGAAAGGGATAGCAAATACTCCAGAATTTGATCCACTGGACAAGAGAAAGGGTCCAGTTGATGCAAAACAACCCACAGAGCAAAGCATTTCCACTTCATGGAATAAGTGGCCCTTGTAGTGGGCTTTCTAGCCACCACCTGGACACCTGCTACCTTGGGGGACACCCCAAGTCTAGCCATGGCTATGTCTTCAGGAGCCAGGTGTGAAGATGCAGGGATGTGAGGTTGAGGTGAACCAGGGTGCCCCGCTCCTGGGAGAGCAAGCCAGTGCACAGAGGCAGGGGCACTGGAGGTTCCACCATTAACTGCTGCAGTAGCAGGAACCAGATCTGATGAGGATCATAGTGGCCTCTTCCATCTGGAGCTTGATCAGAACCCTCTGAAGCAGAGGAAAGGAAGGGAAGGTATAATGAAACCTCCCTTTCCAAATGAGGGGCACTGCGTCTCATCAGAAAACTCCAGGCCCTGGAGCGAGTGAGCAGAAAAGCAGCAGTTTTGCATTGCATGTGGACGCAAAATGTTTCAACTCTGGATGACCCCACCTGTTGAACAAGTCTTCTACGACAGAGGTTAGCAGTTCCCACTGGTGCATCCTGGACTGCAACCGACTGAGCCTGTCTGCCAGGATGTTTTGGATGCCTGGAAAATGGATGGTCATTTGTTCTAGACCATGTTTTACAGCCCACTACCAGACTCTCATTGTTTCCCGGCAGAGGGGGTATGAGTGACTGCCCCCCTATTTGTTGATACAGTGGACTACGCTGATGTTGTCCATCTGGACTAGCAGAAGGCCGGAGACAGCAGAGTCTGGAAGGCCTGCAGGGCATATAGGATTGCCTGCACCTCCAGGACGTTGATGTGGAGAGTAGTCTCTGTCCTGGACCATATCCCCTGTGTTTGGTGTGGCCCCAGCTGAGCCCCCAGCCCAACCCCAAAGCATCTGTGGTGAGGATGTGCTGAGGGGAAGGGATAAGGAAAGGAACACCCTTCAACAGGTTGCCAGGTTCCATCCACCAAAACATAACCTTTCTGACTGGAGAGGAGACTAGGACCTGCTCTTCCAAGTCTTCAGTGCACTTATCCCACTAGACCCTCAATGTCCACTGGGGTATCCTAATGTGCAGTCTGGCTGGAGGCACTGTGACAACTGCCGTAGCCATTAGGCCCAAGAGCTGCAGAAAGGTTCTGACTGAAATATATCTGCTGTTGTAGAGCAGGCAGGCTTGAGCCATTAGGCGGTCTGCCCTGTCCTTGGGCAAGAAGGCCATACCCCGAGATATATCCAGAACCACCCCATCTACTAAAGGCACTGACAGGGGGACAAGACTGACTTGGGCAGGTTGATTGTGATTCCCAGGTTCTGGAACAGTTGGGTGGTACATTCCTGGGTCTGCAGCAGGAGCTCCCTGGACTGAGCTTTTAGAAGCCAGTCATCCAAGTAGGGAAAGAAGTAAAGTCCCTCCCACTGAGGGCTGCTGCTACTATTACCAAGCATTTGGTGAACACTTGATGGGCCGAAGATGAGCCAAAGGGTAGGGCCTGGAACTGGAAGTGCGCTCCCTGGAATTGGAACCTGAGATACTGCCTGTGGGAGGCACACATCTTGTTATGCAGGTATGCATCCTGCACGTCAAGGGAACATAGCAATTCCCGAAGTCTGAGATGCCTGGTGCACATGAGGACCAGCAAGAAGTGGGAATAGAACTCCCTGCCTTGCTGAGTCTCGGGGACGGGTTCTATGGTCCTTTTGTGCAACAACATGTGAATCTCCTCCCTGGGCACTGGAATGTGTCTGGGAGGATAAGAGGACTGGACCAGAAGTTTTTCTGGAGGCCACTACAGAAGCTCTAGAGTGCAGCCATATTCTATCAGCTGCAAGACCCAGGTGTTTCTGGTGATCTCCCTCCACCAGTCCAGCTGCAGGGAGGAATGACCCCTACAACCACCTCCTGCTCTACTGGGGGGGTTGGGAAAGGAGTCATGCTGAAGTAGAAGCTGTGACCGGGGCCACATTGCCTCCCCTAGAAGCTTTTCCAGTGGTGCAGGTAGGGCTGTGGCTGCTCTGCGTTTACTCTGAGGCTTGGTGATGCGATTGGCCCTATGGATGGCCCGACAAAAGGGCACCCACTGCCAGTTCTAGGCTGGCTGTGGTACAAAGTGTGGACCGACCATGATGTGTGGCCTGAGGCCTGCAGGTTAGAAAGTATATCCTGTACATCTGCCCTAAACAGTTTATCCCCTCTAATGGAGGCATTCAGGATGGATTGTTGCAAATCCTGGGAGAAGTCTGACACTCACAGCCAGGAGTGTCTTCTCAGACAGATACCCACGGTGGCTGCTTGGGCAGAGGCATCAATGGCATCATAGGCAGAACGTAGAAGATGCTTGCTGCCGTCTGAAGCAACTGCTGTCTCAGGGGGTCCTCTGGGAGGGATCTGGCTGCTTCTTTGACCAGAGCCCAGAGTTGGTTCTGATACTGGACCATATGGGTGCTACAGTGAAGGACCCTTATGGTCAAGGTGGCAGAGGCAAAAGACCCCTTGCCAATAAGGTCCAACCTCTGGGATTCTTTATCCAACGGAAGGGAACTGAGGTGTTTGGGTCACTTGGTACAGTCGAGAGCAGCATTAATGACCACAGAATCTGTCTGGGGTTGTTCTGCGGAAAGCCTTCCCAGCGAGAGCCTGGCATAACATGTCCACCTTCCTAGGCATGGCAGGGATCAAGTCATGCTGATACCAGGCAGCCATGGTGGCATCCTCAAAAGAGGGCGGTCCCCTGGCGTCATCTTAGTTCTCCCGCTGGAGACCAGGCTAACACAGTATTGGAGAACCGAGCAGGAACTCCCCAACCTTGTACAGGTGCAATACTCATATTCAGGGCCCCATGTTTACTGCGGCAAAATGGACCCACATTCTGTGGCAGGACCTCATACTTTCTGTGGGAGAACAACTGCTGATTCTGCGGCACATAAATTGTGATTAAACAGCATACCATCAAAGGGATTAAGTCTTAGTTTACCCTTTGACTGCCTTCGTGCAACCACTCCACTACACTGACAGTGGAACAGCAGGCCATTTAACAGTATGCAGTCTTATCATCACAAATATTAAACTGCAATAACCCAAACCTGGTGTTCTCTTTTAATAACTTTTCCCTCCCAACCAGAATTTGAAGGCTCATCTGTTTACCTGGACACTGGTGGCTTTTGCTGTTCTCCTAGGTTATAATTGGACGAGGACATAAACACTGCTAAAACTACACAGAAGGCAACACCTGCTTGGATTTCTTCTGGTTTATATTTACAGTTAGCAGAAATAAAGAGAAACTACAACTTGAAAGCCATTTTTTTTCTGATTTTGATCAATGTTCTTTTAGATTATAATGTTTTAAAACTAGGAATACCCCAGCTGTCTTGCAACAAACATGCTGAGTGCAATGTGAAAATCTGTGTGTTTGGGGTGGGTTGGGAGATTGTCTTCCTATAATAGTGACGGAGGGTGTAACTTGCAGTGTCTGTATGGTTTGTTGACTCCTGATTTTTCTTTTGGGGCACACACTAAAAAATGCAAGCAAGTCATTCTTATTAAGCTGGAGTAACCTTGGTTAGCATGTTCTCTTCTCCTCACAACTCAGGGGGTTGTGGTGTTCTTCAGTCAGTGACTCTCATTTCACTTATCTATAGCAGCAATCAATACAACTCTCCATTCTGATATTTTTCCTTATCTGCTTGTTCTAGTTCTAGTATACCTTGGTCCCCAACTCTACTGCAGCTGGGCAACCTGACCCTCCTTAAGAATTGAGCTTGATGATGCCACCACTTAGGCTGCAGGTTCAAATCTGTCATGAAATTATTCTCACACTTGCAGGTACAGATCTGCAGCCCGCAAATCAAAACTATGATCAATGTCCATCAGTGGGGACTGAGTTCTCTTCCCAGTCTGCTGCTAGCCACAAGTTTCTGCAATCAGCTCCTCCTCCGATACCTGCCACCACACCGAGATTGATTCCACCTCCATGGGCACCACTGAATATTTTCGCTTCTTGACTACTGCTCGCCTACCAGTTCTTCCTTCCAAATTCATCTTCCAGGGATTCAGCATGCACTGTCAGCAGTCTCACAATGAAAAATTAACATGGCTGAGCTAGCCACACCTACACAACAGCAAATCATGACTACTGTGGACCTAATCAAACTCTGCTACTCTTGTGTCAGCGCCCCCCCCCCCCAATAATACTGGCTGGCTGGAGTTACGTAACAAGAGCCAGCATGAATCAAGATGTCATGCGGCCACTAGCTTTTCAGCTCTGTAGCGGGTGGCATCAGTTTGTTGCCCCTTCTAATGAGTATGTATGCCATGCTTAACATATCAGTAGCTATGCCCTTTCCTTGTATCACCGTATAGCACAGTTAGCATTTCTGCAGCCATATGGCTGGTTTTCCTGATTTCTGCGGTCAGCCCTGATTTCTGCGGCCATTGCTGCAACCACAGAATCACAGAAAACATGGGGCTCTGCTCATATTCCTGGGGATGGATTATGGGAAAGCCACCTGCTGCAAGAGCTCCTCTCAAAGATCTACTGTTACGGTAAGTTCTTACGTAACTGTACTACCTAACTTCGAGGGTGGAGCTCTTGCAGCAGGTAATACCATTAGGACAGAGTCCCAAGCAGTACCCAAAGATAGATCCAGGTCTGAGCGGGAGGTGGGGAGAAAACTGATGTCGACTAGTCTAAGAGAGAAGGCCCTGCAGGACAGCTAGTCCAAAACCTGCTCTCCTCCTAGAAGCAATATCTAGGCTGTAATGCCTGATGAAGGAATGGACTGTACTCCATGTAGCAGTAGCACAGATGTCTGCTGAAGAGACATTCCTGAGGGAAGCAAATGAAGTGGCCAATTCCCTGGTGGAGTGGCCTTTAACGGGATCCAGAAGGGGTTTACCATGGTGCTGGTAACAAAATGAAATACAGTGCACTAGCCAATGGGCTAGAGACTGCTTAGAGACAGAAGCCCTTGTCATCCTTTTTTGCAAAGGACACAAACAACTGGTCCGTCTTTCTGGAGGAGCATGTTTTGTGGAGGTAATACCTTAGGATTCTATGAATGTCCAAGATGTGCAACAGCACTTCACCTTGGTTAGTAAACTCAGGATAATATACCGTAAGGTTGATGTCCTGATCTGGGGTCAGGACGGACACCACCTTCGCTAAAAACGTGGGGTTCGTACGCAGGGTCACCCTGTCCCTGTGAAAAACTATATAAGGTTCCTTACACATCAACTCCTGGAGCTTGGAAAGCCTTCGAGCTGCGGTAATGACAACCAAAAGGAGAGCTTTCCACGAGAGGAAGCGTAGCTCGCAAGAAGCGTCTGGCTCAAAGGGCGGAAGGGTGAGTTTCTCCAGGACAAACAGTAGGTCCCACGGGGGAACGATGTCCCTCCTGGGGGTTCTGATGTGTAAGACCCTCTAAGAAAGGTCTTGCAGACATTCAGTTGTGCCAGAGTTCTCTCCCCGATAGGCTCATGATACTCGGAGACCGTGCACATGTGAACCTTGATGGATGAATAGCTCAGTCCAATGTCCAAGAGGTAGTGGAGACAGTCTAGCACGTGTCTGACCGGACAACCCAAAGGATCTATGGCACGAGCTGCAGCCCAGATGTAGAAATGCTTCTAGTGGAAAGCTTCCTCGCTGCCACCAAGACCTCTGCCACCCTGCTTGGCACTCCTAGTCTCTCCTCCGCTAAGACTGCAGGAGCCACATGTGCAGGTGAAGAGAATGAAGAGCAGGATGGACGAGTGTCCTCTGCTCCTGTGAGAGTAAGAGGGCGGAGAGTGGCAACTGTATTGGAGGTTCCAAAGACAGCTGCTGGAGCAACGGATACCATATCTGTCGAGGCCACAGAGGAGCACTCAGGATCATCCTGGCCCCCTCTGTCTGCAATTTGAGCAGTACTCTCTGAATGAGCGGACAGGGAGGGAAGGCGTACACAAACTTCCCTGTCCAAGAGAGGGACAATGCATCTCGCCAGAAAACACCAGGCCCTGGAGCGAGCAAGCAGAAATTTTGCAGTTTGGAATTGGACAGGGACACAAACAGGTCCAACTCTGGACGGCCCCAGTGACCTAAGAGGTCATCTGCGACTTCTTGAAGTAATTCCCATTCGTGGTTCAGAGAGGTGGAGCGACAGATTGTCGGCAAGAACATTCTGGACCCCTGGCACGTGCACCGCGATGAGGTCTAGACTGTGTTCTACTGCCCAATTCCACACTCTCATGGCTTCTCTGCAAAGGGGGTAAGAGTGAGTTCCCCCTTGCTTGCTGATGTAGAAGACCACTGGTGTGTTGTCTGTCTGCACCAGAAGAGGACCGGTGAAAACTGGTCTCTGAATGTGTGAAGGGTGCTCAGAACTGCTCTCATTTCCAGAACATTTATATGTAGACAGCTGTCTGTGAGGGACCAAGATCCCAGGGTCCTGTGATCCCTAAATGAGCCCCCCAACCGATCAGAGAGGCCGTCTGTGGTTAGAACTTGAAGTGGAGTTGGCCTCTGGAAGGAGACTCCTCCCTCTAGAGTCTCGTGGCAGAGCCACTAGTTGACGGAGCGAAGGATCGCCAGAGATCCAGATCATCCACCGCTTGGTCCCACTGACCTTGAGATGCCATTGCAGGACCCTCATGTGTAGTCTGGCGAGGGGTACTGTGGCAATGGAGGCCGCCATGTGGCCCAATAGCTGAAGGACGACCCTGGCGAGATCGAGGGTGCTCTATGGACCCTGCTCAAGAGAGCTCGAAGGCGTTCTGCTCTGTCCAAGGGCAGAAATGCTTTCCCCTGTTCGGTGTCCAAAATTGCCCCTATGAACTGCAGCCTTTGCGATGGCCATGGGTGTGACTTTGGCCAGTTCACCATGATTCCCAGGGAACAAAAACAGACACTGTGTCTCCTTGAGAGCGATTTGGAGCTTTTCTTCCAATGAAGCGGAGAGGAGCCAATCGTCCAGGTAAGGGTAAACAAAGACGCCTCTCCTTCAGAGTGCCGCTGCTACCACTGCAAGACACTTGGTGAATACCCTAGTGGCTGATGAAAGGCTGAAGGGGAGTACCCTGAACTGGTAGTGCTGATCCTGAAAGCTGAAGCGAAGGAACCTTCTGTGAGATTTCAGGACCCTGATATGCATGTATGCATCCTGCATATCGAGGGAGCACAACCAGTCCCCATGATGAAGCAAGGGGAATAGGCCTGCCAGAGTAACCAGTCGAAATCTCTGGTACTTGACCGAGAGATTGAGCTGGCTTAAGTCCAGAATGGGTCAAAGATCTACGGTTTTCTTTGGGACCAGGAAGAAACGGGAGTAATAACCTTTGCCCTCCTGGGCCTGGGAAATCGGCTGGATGGCCTTTTTCTCCAAGAGCTGCTGGATCTCCGCAGCTAGAAGAAGATTGTGTGCTGGTGGACCACTGACCTGGGGGATTGTCCGGTGGAATAGAAAGGAATTCTATGGCATACCCATTTCAAATGGTGTCCAGTACCCATTTGTCTGAGGTGATGCTGGCACATTTGAGTGGAGAGAGGGCAAACCTCCCTCCTACCTTCTCCTCCTGCCTGTCCCTGAAGAGAGGAGTGGGGCAGGGAGAGTCAGGCGGAGGGGGTGGTGGGTCATTGGGCCTTTGGAGTTTTGGGCTGCTCAGGGCCCTGGGAACCTTGGGGGGGGAGGGTGACCCCCACCTCTTGAATCCTTTGCCTTGGGGCTGTCTGCTGCCCTGCCCTGTCCTTTTCAAAAGGGACAGCGACGTGGTTCTTGAGGCTGAGATTTGTACATGCGGTGCACGTCAGCCACCGCTTTACCAGACTCTTGTAGCTGTTCGACCATGCCTTCAGCCACTGGGCCAAACAGAACTGGGCCTTGGAACGGGGAATCCAAGATGGACTCTTGCAGATCCAGTTGGAACCCCGTCAACCTGAGCCATGACTGTCGTCTCAGACAGACCCTCGAGGCAGCAGCCCTGGAGGCCATGCCCACCGAGTTATACGAACAACGGAGGACATGTTTGTCAATGTCCAGACCTGACTGGGTGCAGGCAAGCACTTCTTTTGATTCTGAGTTTGGCACTGACCTGACCAGGTCCATGGTCTTCTGTCATAAGGATTGCTGGTATGTAACCATATGTGCCATAAAGTTAAGTGACCGGATGGCACCTGTGGCAGAAGAATAAACCTTCCGGCCTCAGCTGTCCAATTTTATGGAGACCGGGTCTGGGGGTTGGGATCTCAAGTGTTTGGGCTGGGAGCCCCTGCCGTCAGCTGCAGTCAGAACCAAGGAATTAGCCTTTGGCTGCTCTGCCAAAAATGGTTTGGGTTTTGGTGGCTTGAAGAGCCTGTCAGCCTTCCTAGGAACTGCAGGCATTGAGGAAGGAGTACGCCAAGTCAGGTGAGTGACATCCTGGAAAGGCTCGATAAAAGGAGGTATCACCAAAGGCTTGGGTTCCCTTTCACCCAAGAACTTGGCCAGGCACTTGCACTCTGGGTCCAAGTCCTCTGTATCCCACTTATAAATGGTCTGGATGTGCTTCATTATATTGAGGAAAGAAGGATCATCTGGAGGGGACCGTGGGGAATCCTTGAGTCCTGGGGAGGGAGGAAGGAATTCCCCATCTGAATCTGGCTCAGATTTTGAGTATCCCTCTTCTGAGGAGGATGAGGGAGGAGGAGAAGTAGGTATGGGAGACTGCAACGCCTCTTCCCTTAGAGTCTTGGCGTGGGCTCTCACCCCCTGCAGGGGGTGGGGTGGGGGGAGGTCCCATGGGTAGTGGATTTGGGGTGGTATCTGGGGGTCTGTAGAGGGAGATCTCCTTTCACTGTATTCCACCATGTAGTGAATAGGGAGCCTATGTCCACTACCGGGACGACCGCTGGGCCTGGCGTCTGGAGCGGGCGTCTGAGGATCCCGAGGAGTCAGGTCCTGAGACCCATTACCCAGGGGGCTGGCATCCGTTGTCGCCATCGCCTGGGGAGCTGGCATCCAGAGTAGGTTTGGCCACCGACCAACCCAAGAAGGGGAGTACATTCGTCTGGTCCTCTGCCGGCAACTGCCCCGTATCAGGCATTAGGGAGCAGGACGACTGCAAAGGCGACCAGCTAGGCTTTCGCTGTTCAGCTGGAGGGCGAACCTTAGCCGGGGGAGGAGGAGGAGGCATCCGAGCCCGGACGACCTCCTGCCTACCTGGGTGTTCGTCCGAGGTCTTCTATTTTTTGGATGAACTAGGCTTGTCCTTTGAGGATTTGGACTGGCCCTCCTGGGTCGACCCTGAGGCAGATTTTTGGGGTCGATGAGCCAGGGAAGACTGGTGTCCCGAGGAGGCCGACTCCTGGTGCTTGCCCTGAGAAGAGGTGGGAGTGGACTTACTCGCCCGGGTATGTTCGGTCGTCTGGGCTGGAACCAAACTGGAGGTCGAAGAGGAAGCAGCCTGCTTAGATGCCGATTTAGGGTGGGACTCGGACATGGCCCAATCTTTTTTGTTATGGTGATGTTTTCCACCCGAGGATTTCTCTTTCGGTGGGGAATCCCTGGCAGGAAAAGAGGGGCTAGCCCCTGACCCACGCTGCATTGCCGCTAGTTGTTTCTCCAGCAGTAAAGTTTTGAGTGCGTTGGCTCTCCTGGCGCGGATCTTCTGGTTGAACTGCTGGCAGTGGGTGCAGGCGTTTGGGCCGGTGGCCTGGGCCTAAGCAGATGAGGCAGGATGCATGGCGGTCTTTGGCCGGGATCTGCTTGCTGGAAGCACACTTAGCTTTACGCTGCGGTGGAGGAGGTTATGACATACACAAGGCAAACTGAGCAAACAACTGAGAAAAAAATAACTCCAAGCTGTTGATTGCTAAAGAAGGCATCCGTGGAGCCGAACTACGCAGGTCGACGGCGGGAAAAGAACTGAGATGGTGGCGGGGGACCACCCCCTTTATACCACGCCTGACGTCGGGCGGAACTGATGTCAGGGGCGGTTCCCCGCCACAGACAGCTAGCTACAAGTTTTCCATGGGGTCCTAACGCCTAGCGGCATTAGTCCTAATGGCATTACCTGCTGTAAGAGTGCCACCCTCAAAGTTAGATCACCTGATCCCAAGGTGCATGCCGTTGCTCCATAGGGAGAGGGGTGGCGGGGGGCAGGCATGGTAGGTTCCTGTGGTGTCTGCTCTTGTGGGGGAGCAAGCCTAGCTTGCAAAAAATCTCACAGTGAAAGAAGCATGGCCTGGAAATCCACCATGGCTGGCGTCGGGACACTGGTTGGCATTGGCTGAAGGAGAAGCGGGGCTGGCAGTGGAGCCAGAGAGGGCAGCTGTGCAGGCCGAGGCTTTTGGCATGTCTCAACTGCCTGAGTCATCATCATGGAGGAAGAGGACAACCAAGGAATGGTCCGGGAGAATGCCGTAGAAGGCAAGGGCCTTGAGACAGAGACAGTGGCCGAAGAAACTGCCAAGGATGGCATGGGGGGGGGGGGAGCCTGACCCTTGAGAATGCTGAGCTTGTGCCGGGTGAAGTCAAGATGGCGGAGCCTTCTGACTGGTGGCCCGTGGATAAAAGGGACCGGAACAACAGGGGCTGAGACGCCGGTGGGACACCCAAGCTCGAGGAACTGACGCCCGCCAAGGGAAGGATGGTGGGGAGCGCTGCCAACAGTAGCCCTGTGGGGAAGGGGGCGTGCAAGGCAGAGGGGGCCGCCCTCAAAAAGGAAGATGGCCCCACCATGGCCGCAGCACGAGGTTGTGACCGTGAGCAAGTCGGGGAGGACCGGTCCTTGGCGTGGTCCTTCTCCCGGTGTTTATACTTTTCACCCAATTTGTCCCGGGCCTTGGCAGAGTGCGAACCTGAGGGCAGTGACAGGGCCATGGAAGCGGAAGAACTCCTGGCCTGCAGCTTCTTCACCATGTGGGTGACCTTCTGCTGAAGCAGGAATGTTTCCAGGGTCTTATAATGGCACAGCCTGGTAGCCTTGTTGAAGCCGCGGCAGATCTCACAGGCCTGAGTGCGGCTGGGGCCTAGGCTGCAGATGCAAGCTTCTTGGTCATCTTTCTCGGGGATCTTCTTCTCACAAGCACAAGTCCTGAAGAGTTTGTCAGAGACAGAGCTCAGCATACAAAATGGAAAAGATCACTGTAAAGTGAGGCTACACTAGGCAGAGAAAAAAGAAAAGAAAAACATAGGAAATGGTAGTCGACTGAAGCTGGCGGGATCTCCATTAAGTCTGACGCTGATGGTTGATGGCAGGAAAAGAACTGAGGAGGGCACAGAGGCTGCCCACTCTTATAGGACAGGGCGACATCAGCATGTGACGGAGTGGGTGGTCCCCTGGTAAACTGACAGCTAGAAATGTTTGTGTGGTCCTGGCACCTGGCGGCTATAGTTCCAAAGGTGTGGCCTACTGCAAGATACACCCTCAAAGTAAGATCTATTGTTACCCAATACAGATACTCAAATTGGATACCATACTTAAAGGGGGAGGACGGCCACTTCCAAGGGCTCCACATTCAAGCATGGGGCTGGTCCCAATCTGCACTTTGTGTGCAAAACCAACTTGGTTTAGTTAATGTTTACTGTAGTATAGCAGATTATATCAGACTAATCTTGCTTAGTTCCAGGCTGATACCATCTTCACTACAAATCCCAGAATTCTTTGCAGTTGACATCAGAGCATTATGCAGAAGTGAGAAGCCTCAACAGCCTGTGGTGCATGCTAGAGTTTATGTAAGCTCTGCTCTTTTGTCAGCTGGTCCCGATATCATCCGTAGGCTATGCACAGTGACAGAGAACTGTACTTAGTCCCTGGAGAAAAGCAGACCGAAAAAACATCCGACAGATTATAAAAGCTCGAACATGCAATACAGGCTACTGAATCTCCCACTGCTGCCTACTGTTCTGATGTCAGCTACAGGGGATTCTGGGATTAGTAGGAAAAGAAGATGTCACCCTAGAACGAAGTAAAATAATATAATGTACTATACTATGGTAAACAGAAGTAAACCAAAATGCTTTTGCACACAAAGTGCACATTGGGACCAGTCCCACATTACAGAGAGGGCCCCTTTGTGCTAAATGTTCCCCTTTAATTATGTGCCTGACACTCAGAGTATGGATAGTACTGCTTAGATATACCACACATGCTCTTTACCTTAGTTTGGCTGCTACTTCAGTTACTTACTATGTTACCTCTTATGACTCCATCGCTATCGGTCCACACTCCATAGATCCAGGTACCACTCCTATCTTGCTACCTCATTTCTAGCATCTTTAAGTAACCTTCCAGGCCCAGAAGCCATCAGTGTAAATCCCTTGAGGGGACAACCACCCAGGAACCTGGTACTGCTGGGCCAATCTGTGATGTCTATTTGGTAGCTCCCAAACCCTTGACCGACCACCCAGAGGACTCCTGAATTAATGTGAGAGTATGGCCTGAACCCTGGAGTCCAGCAAAGGTTAATTCATGATCCTAAACCACGGTGTCAACCCCTTCTCGAAAGGGTGTTCGATCCAATCCGGCCCAGCAACTACATGGCTACTAGATCACTCTCTAGCCCTCCAGCTAACCTATCAATTACTCAACCCCAAATTCTTCCATTCCCTGATGTTACAGGCAGAAAGAATCCACCAAAGGGTTCTGTGCCACTCTGATCCTGACACTGGTATGGACGCTGCCTACTCCCTCGAACACTAGTCCCTTTAGGCCTCTAGAGACCATGCCACCTGAAACTACCGTTCTCATGCCAAACCCAGCCTATAAACTCCTTTATTCTGAGACTCTGCCCCAATTTCTAAAGGACAAAGCAACTGGTGTACTGGATCCCTGTGCTTTGATGGATATTCTAGTAACAACCCACCCCTTTCATGTTTCATTTACCTACATGAATTAAGGCAGTATAACAATAAAAGGCTTTAGCCGTACTTGTCCTTAGAAAACAGGCGTCGATGGATAGCTTGATACCTTTTATTGGATAACATATGTCCTGTACAAAGGTGGTATAGTACACAAGATTTCGGGTCCCAACAGATCCCATCAGGTGCAACAGCAATCAACAGAAACAGCTGAAGTTATATTGCAGTGAGCTGCACTGCTAAAAAAAAAAAAAGTGTTTTGAAACAACGCAACTCACTGTGCTGTAGCTTCTTCTCTTCAGGCTCTTACTGCACCTGACAAAGCATCTACTGGGCCCTGAAAGCTTGTGTACCATCCCACCCTTGTACAAAACATGCTGGTCCAATGAAAGGTTTTAAACTATTCAGCAACCACAATTTTTAGCAATTAGTTTTTGAAAAAGATATTTAAAAACTTGACACCTTAACCTTATGCCTTTTTTATACCCTGTGATTAACACTGCATCACAGCACCAGACCTGAGGCAGGACCACTTAAGTAGCAGCTGCATAATGATGTGCACCGCCCAGATTTGTAGCTTGCTTACTGCAGCAGATCTGTAGCTTGTGTCGCCACTGGCCCTGTGGGCCACTCACGAAGCAACTACTTAGTGGCATGCATTAGGTTAGCCCTGTACCTTGCTTCGCGAAGCGGCATCATCACACATACTACTGCAGACCTGTACAGGACTTTGCAAGTGGCCTGCAAGCAGCTGCATTACCACATGTAGAGCACCAGACTTCAGGTTATTCTGGCCAGGGAGTGTCACGTTGTTAAGTTTAACATAAAACTGCATTTGTAACCCTAAAAAATGGAGGTGCTTACCATGTTACTATAATATATCAAGTCATTAAAGAAAAAGCAATGAACGAGTCACTGAAAAATCTCACCATATATACTGGTCCAAAAAGCTGTCAAAAAAGACCCCTCCAACTCCACAGCTGAAAAGAACAGGTTATGTGATCTCAGATATCGCACGCTGGAAGTAGGATCAGGTGCCACTTGACAGGGGAGGTGGGGTGGGCTGTGTGGATGTGAACCATATACCACTCCTAAAAAGTACAGTTACATAAGACCTTATCATATCTCTGAGGAGTATCTCTTGCAGCAGGAAATACACTTGAGTCATCACCAGAGGTTGCTGTGGTGCATGGCAGGTCTTCTAGCCGTCTTTTCCAGGGGCTGCCCACACATGACATCATCTTCATGTTTCCTATATAAGTGTGGGGGGTCCCTGGTATCCTCAGTTTCTCCCATCGGATTCAGCTCGCTAAGCGAGGACTGAGGGAAAGCCGAGGTACCATAGGTGTCCCAACCCATAAGTCACTGGAGCAGAATTTTTTCTCATAGAGAAAGAGGGGGGACGGAGGGTGGGATCATACCTGCTGCAAGAGACACTCCTCAAAGATCAACTGTTACGGTAAGGTCTTATGTAACTGTACTATCTTCCACAGAGTGGTCTCTTGCAGCAGGTAATACACTTGGGATGAATCCCAAGCAGTAAACCCAGAAAGGGTGGTCATTATGACAGGAGGCCTTGTAGGACAGCTCGGCCAAAGGCCGTCCTATGGTGTGAAGCAATATCTAAGTTGTAATACTTTGTGAAAGTGTGAATTGTGGACCAGGTAGCTGTGTTGCAGATATCCATGATAGAGGCCCCTTTAAAGCACGTTGCAGTAGTGGCCATAGCTCTGGTAGAATGGGCTTGGACAGGTCCGGGTAATGGCCTGTTGTATCTTGAATAAGAAAATGTAGTGCAATGTGCTAGCCAATTGGAGAGAGTCCGTTTAGTGACTGGGAGACCTTCCCTGCCTGAGGCAAAGGTGACAAAAACTTGAGACGTCTTTCTAATTATTTAAGTTCGATTAGTGTAGTATCGTAATATACAATGGATGTCTAAAGTATGTAAGAGGTGTTCATCTCAATTGGAGTGTTCAGGATAATATACTGGTAACTCCAGGGACTTGTTTAAGGTGTGTTCAGACACTACCTTAGGTAGGAAGGAAGGACTGGTATAAAGTGCCACCCTATCTTTGTGAAAAATCAAGTAAGGTTCTCTACACATGACAGCATGGAGATCGGAAATGCGATCAGCTGAAGTGACAGCCACTAAGAATAGTGTTTTCCATGAAAGAAAACAGAGGTCACAAGTGGCCGCCGGTTCAAAGGGCTCGAGAGTTAATTTCTCTATCAGGAAATTGAGATCCCATGGAGGAGTGGGCCATCTGATAGGTGGCTTAATATGTAATATTCCTCTTAAAAACATTTTGTCTAGATGATGTTGATACAGTAATCTACCATCCAGAGTTTCATGGAAGGCCGAAATAGAGGCCAAATGGACTCTGATGGAGGAATAGCTTAATCCTGTCTTGGCAATCAAGGCTAGGTCATCCAAGGGATCCAGTGATCGGGAAGCAGCCCATATGGAAAAACGTTTCCATCTGGCATTATATGTTTCCTTGGTTGCTGGTTTATGTGATGCCAGCATTATACTGGCAACAGGAGAGGACACTTGTAGACGTGCTATGAAAGCGTCCTCAGGAGCCAAGCGTGAAGGTGTAGTGCCTTCAGGTTGGGATGTAGAAGGGTTCCTTGATTCTTAGTCAAGAGATTTGGTCTGATTGGCAATGGAACGGGCTCCTCTACTGAGAACTGTTTAAGTAGGGGAAACCACACCTGCCAAGGCCACAGAGGGGCTATGAGAATCATGGTGGCAGGTTCCAGCTGTAGTTTCAGTAGAATCCGTTGCAGGAATGGGATGGGGGAAGCATATATGAAGAGTCCTTTAAATGTTTGGGACAGGGCATCTATAGACCATCCCTTTTTGCTTAGGATAATGGACTAGTATCTGGGGAGATGGTGGCTGACTGGGGAGGCAAACAGGTCCAGTTGCGGGGTCTCCCACAGATGAAAGATTTTCTGGAGCACTTCGTAATGAAGTGTCCATTCGTGTGTGGATGACTGGCGACTGAGAAAGTCGGCCAGGAGGTTGTAACGTCCTGGTAGATGGACGGCTGTTAGTGTGAGGTGTTGCTGAATGGCTTCCTGCCAGACTGCAAGTGTCTCCTTGCATAGAGTATGGGATTTCGTACCTCCTTGTTTGTTGAGGTAGAATTTTACTGCGGTGTTGTCTGACTGAATCAGCAACTGTCCCACAGACAGGTGAGGTTGAAAAGCTTGGACTGCTACGCGAACTGCCCTCAGTTCCAGGAGATTGATGTGGGGATGAGGGATAGAAGTGGTCCACTTGCCTTGTGTCCTTTAAGAACCCAGGTGCGCACTACACCCTTCCAGGGATGCATCCGTGGTCAACGTCTGCAGGGGCGGGGGGGACTGGAAGAGCATGCCTTGACATAGGTTGGCTCGGAGAGTCCGCCATACTAGGGCAGACCACAACGAGGGAGTGAGACTGATTTTTTCTTCAAAATTTCCTGTTCTTTGAGACCACTGGTTCTGGAGAACCCATTGTACTGATTTCATCCGAAGACGGGTGAAAGCTACTGTAGGAATGGTAGCGGCCATACGACCTAGGAAACACAGCATGTGTCTGGCTGTGACGACTTTCTGGACTTGTACCTGCAACGCCAGAGATAGAAGTTTGTCTTGTCTGTCAGCCGGGAGGTAAGCCCTGGCGGAAACAGTGTCGAGGGCCGCTCCTATATATTGGAGCGACTGTGTAGGGGTATGATTGGACTTCGGCCAACTGACCATAATCCCTAGAGCTTGGAACAGAAAATGAAAGAACCTGTGGTGGGAAGGATGGATAGGGATACGAAGGTAAGCATCCTTCATAGCCAGGGCACATAGCCAATCCCCTTGTTTTAGTATTGGCATGATAGAGTTTAGGATGACCATGCGGAACCTTTTGTACTGGATGTATAGGTTCAGTTGTCTGAGGTCCAGTATTGGTCTGAGATCTCCAGTTCACTTAGGTACCAGGAAAAAGTGGGAGTAAAACCCCTTTCGGTGTTCTGATGGGGGTACTGCGTAAATGGCCTTATTGGTAAGAAGAGCCAGTAATTCCTCCTGGAGAATAGGAATACGGTCGGGTGGGTAATGGACAGAGTGGGGAGGATGAGGGGGAGGTTTGGACAGTAATTCCAGAGTATGGCCTCTCAATGATCTGAATGACCCACTTGTCCGATGTGATCATCTTCCAGGCCTTTAAATGGAGGGCAAAACAACCGTGCACAGCTTCTGAGGCCTGGTTGTGGAAGCGTGGACAGAGCCCCAGTAGGTCACTGGGAGGCTGGCTGACCAGCCTCACCAGGAGACTGGGAGCGGGCACCTTTGGCAGCAGAGGTGTTGGTTCTGGTCAACTGGGAACAACCTCAGGATCCACCTCTGTTTGAGCCTCTGCATTTACCACCTCTTTTGGTATAAAAAGAGGACTGAGGACGGTAGGACGGCTGAGAAGTATGGTACATGCCATACACAGTACGCAGGGTTCTTCCTGAAGCCTGGAGATCATCTAGCAATGTTTGGGTACCTGGCCTGAATAGTTAGGACCTATTAAAGTGGGCATTAACTACTCTGTACTGTACATCATATGTGAAGGCTAAGACGCAAAGCCAAGCATGGCGATGTAAGGTAATGCTGGTTGCTGACATGCGGGCCGAAGTATCAACAGCATCATAGCCTGAATTAAGTAGTTGACGGGAAATGGAGTTGCCAGTAGATACTGTGGCCAATAATTGTTCCCTTTCCAGTGAAGGAGGGAGTTTATTGACCAGCTCAATGACAGAGGACCAGAGTGTACGCTGGTATTTGACCATATGTCCCATACAATTTAGGATTCTAAGATTCATGGTACTTGATTGGAATACCTTCACTCCCAGATAGTCTATCCTATGGGAGTCTTTATCAGGAGGTAAGGAGCTCATGTGTTTCGGTTGTCTGGTACGATCATGAGCAGCAGGAATCACCACCGAATCTGCTTCAGGAGTGGTGGATAAAAAGGGGTGAGCCAGAGAAGTCTGGTAAAGGTGATCCACCTTGCAGGGAACCGCCGTAACCAAAGAAGGCTGGTGCCAGGCTGCAAGCACAGCATTCTGGTATATTTGGATTAGTGGGGGTACCACTAAGACTGGATCTTCTGGTAACTCTAGACAGTCTGCCATATTCTTAAGTTGTTTGTCACGTTCGGTAGTAGAGAATCCCATGACTTTCTGAATTTGGACCATCATATCTCATGGAAAGATGGGTTGTCTGGAGGAGCGGCAGCCGCATGCCTGGATAGGTCCTCATTTAATGAAGAAATCTCAGATAGAGAAGACTGGGGCTGGAAATCCATATCCTGGAATTCCTCGTCTTCCAGGTCTCTGGTAAAATCTCCCGGAAAGTCAGTCTCGTCTGATAGGTAGTCATCCACATACGAGGGAGGTGACCAGGTTGGCAAAGGGTCCCTGTCACCATGAAATCGTTTTGGCGGAGGGGTAAGTGAGCGGAATGGATGACTCGGCTTTCCTAGATTGGAGGGCTGAGCATACCGCATGGCTTGCAAGACGTGCTGTACTACTGAAATGACATCCAGTTCTTTTTTAGAAGGGGGGGTAAGGAGAGTTTATGGGAAACCAAAGGGAAGATAGAGGGGATTGCACATGTAGCCTGAGCAAGTCTTCCCCTGGGTAGTAAAGTCCAGGGTCCCGATCCCTGTCCGCCTGGCCCCTATGGGTACCCACCCGTGAGGGCGGAGGGGCAGTATGCATAGGAAATGCAGCCAGTTTTCCCAGTGGAATGCAGCTTGTCATTGACAGAACTGCCCATCGACGAGGTGTTGATGGGACCTATAAAAGGCTCATCATAAACTGCTGTCAATGCGATGGAAAGCGCCATCGATGAGAGGGAATAACCACCCGTCGACAAAGAAGCAGTATGTGAACGTCTCGTCGACGGTGGAGCACCTGTGATGGTGGCCATCGACGAGTGTCGAGGCACGGAGTTTAAGGGCTTCTCCTTCTCCTTTTTGTGTCTTTTAATAGAATCAGTGGATGCGGAGCTCTTGGAATGAGCCCTCTGATTCTCCATGAGAAAGAATTTCTGCTCCATTAGAAAGTTTTTGATTTCCTGCAGCCATCGTCGATGGGTTGCCTGGTTACAATCTTGGGAATGTATGCAGGAAGAAGAATCATGTGAGGGACCCAGACACCTTACACAAGTGATTGTGGTTGTCGAAGCAGTAGATTTTCCTACCTCAAAGGCAAGATTTTACATCCTTATTATGATCTATGCCTAAAATGTACCCTTATGTAACTATTACTGTGCTACCCAATGTATATCTTGTTTTGCTCCTGTACACCTATATTACGTCTGTGCATTTCTGCATATTGTAACCAATGTCCTGTGCTCTCCCAGGTCGTGCCTGAAAACAGGCAGGTCTGTTGCCTAGCGCACTTACCCGGTTACCAAAAGCTAATAAATAAATAAGAAGGAACAGGTTACTCACCTGTAACAGTATTTCTAGGAGTGGTATATGTTGTTCATCCACAATTATTGGCATGTCCCCTTCCACTTTAAATCTTGCCGGAAGTCTTCAAGCTGGTTCCTCCCACCCATCCAAGTGGTATATACCTTGGCTCCACCCCATGACACCAGATCGTAGCCCGCTGGAAGCAAGGTTATGCGCCTGAAGCCGGGTGGGTGCGTGTGGATAAACAACATATACCACTCCTAGAACTACTGTTACAGGTGAGTAACCTATTCTTCTAGGATCGTGGATATGTTGTTCATCCACATTTATTGGCAGACTCCAAGCAGTTCTCCGGGAGGAGGTAGGCAAGGCATACACCCCCTACTTAGGAAATAGAGATTGGAGAACAGAGGACCCAAAACCAGCATCCCGGCGTGACTAAAGGTCGATGTGGTAGTGGGTAATGAAGGTGTTTGCCAACTTCCAGGTAGCAGACAGACAGATTTCCTGGATAGGGATGTCCCTGGAAGCAGCTACCGATACAGCAGTATGGCTGGTAGAATGAGCTTTTATCCCTCTGGGAGGCTCCTTGCCCACCAGCTCATAGCACAGACCTATGCATGATGTAATCCATCTTGCTATGGTCCATTTGGCTGCAGGTCTGCCAGAAGAAGCTTCAGTGTAGGTGACAAACAGCTGGAGAACCTCTCCACAAATTTCCGCCGTCCTCTCCTTGTAGTAGGAGAGAGCGTGTCTCAGGTCCAAGGTATGAAGCCTGTACTCGGCATCTGAGGTGTAATTCGGGTAGTACACTGGCAGAGTCAATACCTGGTTAAGGTGAAACTCTGATACCACCTTCGGAAGGAATTTCGGTTGGGGGGGCAGGACAACTTTGTCCTTGTGAAAGACCAGAAAAGGGGAGTCCACCGAAAGTGCCTGGAGCTCCCCTGTCGCTGTCGTCCTGGCTGACGTGATAGCCACCAGGAGGGCTGTCTTCCATAACAAGTGTGAAAGCTCACATTTGTGCATGGGTTCGAATGGCTTGCCTATGAGTTTTGCCAAAACCAGCAACAGATCCCACGGAGGTGGAAGTTCACGCACTGGAGGGGATATGTGGTCCAGACCTTTGAAAAAGCACCTGACCACTGTCTCTTGCACCATTGTTGGCTGACCGGCCTGCACTCGGGAAGCAGAAATGGCTGCCAGGTGCACCCTAAGGGTCGATGACCGTAGACCCCCTTTGGACAGCGACCAAAGGTAGTCGAGAATGTTAGCCACAGAACAGGATAAGGAGTCCAGACCCTTTCCCTGACACCAAATGGAAAATCTTTTCCATTTGAAGGCATAACATTTCCTGGTCGATTCCCTTCTAGATGCCTCCACCACAGTGTAGACATCTTCGGAAAGACCCAGAGCCTGGAACTCTAGCCGCTCAGGTACCAGGCTGTGAGGTGCAGGGATTGAAGGTCCGGATGGAATACCTTCCCCTGGTTCAGAGATATCAGTCCGGGCATGTACAAAGCCGCTCCGGGGCCCTGCAGCTGAGGCTGAGGAGATCTGGATACCAGAACTGGCGCAGCCAGTCTGGGGCTACCAGGATCACCTTCGCCTTGTCCCTCCTCACCTTGAGAAGCACTTTGTGGATCAAGGGAAATGGAGGGAAGGCGTAGACAAGGCCTGGGGTCCACTGCCTCGAGAAGGCATCAGCCTGCAGTGAGCCCTGCTGATGGGGGCGGGTATGAAACAGCCTCAGCTTGGTGTTTTCCCTGGTGGCAAACAGGTCCACCATCGGTTTGCCCTAATGGGAGAACAGGTTGTAAGCTACCTCTGGATGGAGAGACCACTTGTGGGATGTCTGGCCTATGCGGCTGAGAGCATCCGCCAGCTGGTTCGAGGCTCCTGCCACATGGATGGCTAGGGGATCCGCCTCAAACCGGCTTACGAGGGTCCAGATGCGGCGTGCCTCTTTGCACAGCAGACGGGCGTGCATGCTGCTGTTTGTTGAGGTAGTACATGGTTGTGGTATTGTCCATCAGGACTTGAACCACTTGACCCCAGAGCTGAGGAGCGAAAGTTTACAGTGCCAGTCTGACTACAGATTGATGTGGTATCGGGACTCCTCAGGGGTCCAGAACCCGTGGGCTCTGTTGTCCCCCATGTGGGCTCCCCAGCCCATGAAAGAGGCATCGGTCGTAAGGACGACTGTCGGCTCGGGGCGGACAAATGGGATCCCTTTCTGCAACCGGTCTTGGGTGATCCACCATTGGAGAGCGTCCCACATCTTCTGGGTTACAGTGATCAACTGATCGAAATGACCGTATTGCTGAGTTCACTGGGTGGCCAGCTCCCATTGGAGGGGGCGCATGTGCCACCGGGCCCAACGGACCACTGAGGTGCACGCCACCATGTAACCCAGAAGGCACAGAAAGTCCCGGGAAGGGCGCAAGTGCCCAACCAGAAATGATCAGGCAAAGAAGGAAAGAACCTCTGCCCTGTCTGCCAGGAGCCGAGCTCTGGCTTGACAAGAGTCAAGCCCTGCCTCGATGAAGCCCATCACCTGAGAGGGTATGAGCTCTGACTTGGCCTCACTGATCAGGAGGCCAGATCACTGGACCTCTCCACCTCCTGTAGGGAGGAACTTGCCAAAAGCCAGTCGTCGAGATAGGGGTAGAATCGGACTCCTAGACGCTGAAGGTGCGCTGCCACCACTGCAGTGCATTTGGTGAAGAGCCGTGGGGCCGATGACAGGCCAAACGGCATGGCTCAGAACTCGTACAGGGTCCCCTTGACCCTGAAGTGGAGGAACTGCTCGTAGGGCGGATGGATTGGGACGCGAAAAAACGCGTCCTGTAGATCCAGTAAACAGAACCACATGTTTCGCTCCAGGGATGGTATGATCTGGTTCAGAGTGACCATCCGAAAGGTGCGAGATCTGAGATACTGATTCAGGTCGTGGAGATCTAGGATGGGGTGCCAACCCCCGTCCGCTTGGGCACCAGGAAGTACCTGGAGACAAAGCCTGGGTCTGTCGGAGAATCCGGCACTGGAGCTACTGCCTCCTTGCAGAGGAGCTGAGCTACGTTATCTCGAAGAGCCGACTGGGTGCACTCGGAAATCCATTACTCCCGAGGGGCACGGGCTCGGCTGGGAGGGTACTGCTTGAATTCTAGAGGCAGTCCCTGACCGACCACTTTGAGAACCCACCTGTCCGAAGTGATAGTGTACCAGGCGGAAAGGAAGTGGTGGAGCCGAACCCCCACAGGAGGACCCAGAGCTGGCGTGACTGGTGTAGGGGTAGCAACCCCCAACACATCCCTGAGCAGGCTTAGAGGGGGAGGATGAGGCCCCAGGACCTGAGCCTCGGCCTCCTTTTTGGGGCTGTTGAGGACCCTGCTTGGGCTGAGGGTACCAAGCTTCAGCCTGCTGCTGCTGTTGATGAGGCTGACCTCCTTGATAGGGGGGCTGCCTGACCGGAGGGGAAGACTGCCGAAATGGCTTCTTCTTCGTTCTCTTCTGCTGGTTCTTGCACACAGAACCCTTGGTAGAAGCAGCATCCAAGGTGGCACTGGACTGCTGTATACGCCAAAAGTGACCGGCCACTCCAGGACCGAACAAGTCGGTACCCAGGAAGGGCACATCAGCAAGCTTATGCCGAGTAACCGCCGGGAAGGAGAAAAGCCTCAGCCAAGCCCTACGGTGAGAGGCCACTGCGGCTGCCAGCAAGCGGGCACAAGAATCTCCAATGTCCAAGGCCGTCTGAAGCTGCTGTTTAGCGTCAGCACGTCCCTGGTCCCAGATCTCATTGACCGTGGTCTGCATGTCCGCTGGGAGATGAGGGAGGACCTCGTCTAATGACCAAGAAGGGCATGAGAGAAGTGTGCCTCTATAATAGCCGAGCTGGCCTGACGAAGGCCCAGAGAAGAGGCCGCATAAACCTTACGGGCAGAGTGGTCCTTATTTTTGGACTCCTTGTCTGGGGGGTCGATCAGTGTTGGCCGAACTACCAGTACGCCTGAACATAGAGGCTTTCACCAGACATTCAACCGAAGGGTGCTCTGTGAACCCCACAAGGGACCCCATGGGCACCGTGTACTTGTGGGCCATGCGGGCAGATGGTGCTGGGCAGGAAGCAGGATGCTGCCAAAGTTTGAGGGCCGGGCCAACAGGCCTCCGTCGGTGTATCCCCTCTCTTGAGGATATCAGTGAGAGGGTACTCCGCCGTTTTCTGGATAGACTCCAGGGGCATCCTGGTGGAATTGGAGATGAAGCGGAGAATGCCCTGGAAAGAGGAAGGACCTTCCTCCATCCCTATGCCCACGGATGACTCGTGATCCCCAGGATGCGAGTGTAGTCCGGTGACGTCAGAGTCCGAAGAATCGTGATACAGCGGTCTCCCACCTAGGTCACCTTCGATACACCGTGGGCGATCTGGGGTGACTGTAATCGACGGACGTTGGGGAAGCCCAGTTTCCTGTCAGTCCTCTTTTGAGGGAGCCCCTCCCTGAGGCTGCTTAGGCAGTGGTTCCACCCGGAGCGGTGGAGAGACCGGAATAGGCCGAACTAGGAGACCGGCCGGCCCCACGGGTGGAGAAACCGGTGGCTTCGGTTCCGGAGGGGTCGACCTCGGCCTAGGAAGCGAGAGCCAAGCGATGGCCGGGGTAGGAGGCAGAGCTGGCCTCTGCCCGGTCAGGATCAGCTGTTGCCACATAAGGTCTTCATAGCAGCAGAGTTTCCACCGGAGCCTCTACTCATCCAAGGAGGATGAGGACCTGTGGCGGCGCCTCTTTTTTGAGCACTTGTGGCTCTTCCTCGGTCATTTGGTCGAAGAGGTCCTGGACCGAGACCGGGCAGCCCAACTCGGTCAATCAGGAGATACCGGGATCGGTGAGACCCGAGGGTCCAGGGCCAGGTCCCTGATGGGGATACCAGCAGGCTGGGTCTCCTCATCCGGAAAGACTTGGACCGGAGTCCGTTCAAGAGAGTCGTCGGGCATAGCCGGCGACAAGGGGTCAATGGGGCCCAGAATAATTTTGACATCATCAGCCACCTCCTTGGTCCCCTGGCCAGACAGAAGGTACAAAAAGCCGGTGGCCAAGGATGTGATCTCGACCGAGGTCGGGACCACGTGTTCCTGGGACTCGGACCTTTCTCGGTCCCAAGAACATCTTCGCCGAGACAAAGACACTGGGTCCTTATCTCTCTTCTGAGAGCGGGAGGAGTGCGAGCCTGAGGGCGCCTCACCCAGAGTGGGGACAGACCATCACAACTCCTTGAAGGCGCTCGCAAAAGTTGAGCCTAGGTTCAGCGAGATGAAGAAGCTTCAGCTGGCCAAAGCACGAGCTGCTTCCTCCTCAAAGGCCTTCATCTGTTCCGGCTGTTCGTCGGACCCTGCGGCTGTGGAAACCGCCCACCTAGCCTCCTTCGATTTCACCGGCGGGTTCCTTTTCTCCGGTCTCCCCAGCTTCAAGCGTGCCTTGTGGTCGTCCAGGACGTTGGTGGTTTAATGGGCAGACTAGGTGGGCCAAGCAGTCCTTATCTGCCGTCAAAGTCTATGTTTCTATGTTGGGATGGAGAGCCAGGCAAAAACTGCATGACCAGGTGTCATGGCCGACACCTAGTCAGTAAACACACGTGAGGTGAGGATTGGTGCATGACACCTTTTGGCCACAGGGGCACCGGCGAAATCTGGGGGATTCATTTTCCTCCACAGTCAAGACAGCGAAAGCGCAATTGTTAAGTCCAATGAGCTTAATTTTTGATAAAACTGACAATTTGAAATCCAGGGCCTACGATATGCTGAGAGCACAAGGGAACCTGCATCTTCCAGCGGTAAGGAAGATCTGGTGTCATGGGACGGAGCCGAGGTATATACTACGTGGGTGGGTGGGAGGAGCCAGCTTGAAGACTTCCAGCAAGATTTAAAGTGGAAGGGGACATGCCAATAAGTGTGGATGAACAACATATCCACGATCCTAGAAGAAATAGTACTATCTTGCTTGAAGATTCTTTGGACATTTGTCACTTGCTCAAATTCTCATCGATGACTGCTGTTCTGAAGTTGCTCTAGCTGCTGCATGCAAGCTGAAGACGTCGGGAAAATGAACTGAGGATACCAGGGACCACCCACACTTATATAGGAAACAGAAAGATGATGTTATGTGTGGGCGGCCCTTGGAAAAGACTGCTAGAAGAGCCGCCGTGCACCACAGCAACCTCTGGCGATGACCCAAGTGTGTTACCTGCTGCAAGAGATCACTCCATGGAAAATCTATGGTTACAAGTGAGTAATTATTTTTCAAGGGGCATGGACATTGTTCACTTATCCACACTCTGGCAGAATCCTAGCAGTTCTCTGGAAGGAAGGGCCAAAACGCACACCCCTACTTGGAGAATATAGATTGGAGACCCGAGGACCCAAAACACGCATCATGACTCGAGGTTGATGCGGCAGTGGGAAATGAAGGTGTGTGCTGACCTCCAGGTAGCAGTCCTACAGATCTCCTGTATGGGTATATCCCTGGAGGCAGTCACCGAGGCAACGGTATGTCTGGTGGAATGCGCCCTAATCCCAATGGGAGGATTGCACCCACCCAACCTATAGCAGAGGCTGATGCAAGATGTAATCCACTTTGCAGTCGTCCACTTTGTTGCCAGTCTGCCAGGCATGGCTTCAGTGTAGGTGACTAACAGCTGCCAAGCCTGTCCCCGAATTCCAGTCATACACACTACATAATAGGAGAACATTTTCCACGGGTCCATATATCGGTAAACTGATCACCTGGTTAAGGTGAAATTCTGATACCACCTTTGGGAGGAGCTTCAGGCTGGGGCAAAGGATGACTGTCTCTGTGGAAGACCAAATAGGGAGAGTCCACCAAGAGTGTCTAGAGCTCCCCAATCCTTCTGGCAGATGTAATGGACACCAGGAAGGCTATCTTCCATGACGGGTGTGACAAATTCACACCTGTGCATTAGCTCAAACGGCTTGCCCATGACCACAGCAAGGACTAGCAGTAAGTCCTAAGGTGGAGGTGGATCACACAGTGAAGAGGACAAGCGGTCAAGGCCCTTGAAAAAGCACAGGACCACCTTCTCCTGGGTCATCATCGGCATACCAGCCCATGCCCATTAAGCAGAGATGGCTACCAGGTACACCTCAAGGGTCACTGGTCACAGTCCCAGCTGGGAAAGGGACTAGAGGTAGTCCAACATGCCAGTCATACGGCAGGCTCACGGGGCAGGCAAGGGGATCAAGCTCCTTGCCTGACAGTAAATGGAAAATCTCTTACATTTAAATGCACAGCATCTGTGAGTTGACTCCTTTCTGGATGTCACCATAACGTGGGAGACATCCTTGGAAAGACCCAAGGCAGGGAGGTCCATTGGCGCAGCACAAGGATTTACTGCTGTGATGCAGGTGCCCCAGATTCGCGAATGGATATGGGACGCTTGAGGGCCGGCCGGAGCAGGGGTGGATTGAGCTCTCCATCCCAGAGGCAGGGAGGGGGGTAGAGCAACTCCGGTTTCGGTAGTCCCGGGTGACCATGGGATGCACTGGAGCAGATGCATGACGTGGCGCATCGTGACATCCGCTAGACCCGCCCTCAACCAAGGAAAAATCATCTGGTGTGCGAGTGATGCCACCCGCCAGTGATGGCCCTGGGTCCCCACTGCCTCCGTTACTTGCCACCCCCAGAGTAGGCGCTGGGGGGATCTGGGGGTTCTGCCCTGTGGGGGGGTAATCCAGGGGGCACTGGGGTGGAGGACACCGGGGCTCGTTGGCAGAGCGGGAGGATGAAGGGGGCAATGAGCCGGATGTAAAAGCATAGTAAGTTTAATAAAAAAAAAAAAAAAGACCCAAGGCCTGGAACTACAGCTGCTTACAAATCAGGCCATGAGATGCAGGGACTGATGGTCCAGGTGCAAGACTGTCTCTCCCCCCCCCCCCCACCAAAAAGACTCTGGCCAGCAGGTCTGGGCGGAGAGGCAGCTGATAGAGACCAGCTGCTCAGGCTGAGGAGATCCAGGTACCAGAACTGCCTTGGCCAGTCTGGAGCTATAAGAAACATCCGTGCCTTGTCCTTCCTGACCTTGACCAGTAGTCTGTGGGTCAAGGGAAGGGAAGAAAGGCAAACATGAGGCCCAGGGTCCACGGCCTCACAATGGCATCCTCCATCAGTGTCCCAGACTGTGTGTGTGTGTGTGTGTGGGGGGCATAAAATCTTAGTCTGACATTCTCTCAGGAAGCAAACAGATCCACAGAGAATGAATCCCTCAGGGAGAACAGGTGGTGCACCACTTCTTGATTCAGAGACCACTTGTGTGCCGTCTCTCCTACCCAGCTGAGAGCATCTGCCAGCTGATTGTTCTTCCCAGTGATGATGCCCAGGTGTGGAGTGCCTCCCGACACAAGGCAAGGGAGTTTGTGCTGCCCTGTCTGTTCATGAAGAACATGGATGTAGTGTGGGCCGTCTGGACTGGAATGACCCGACTCCTGACTAGCAGAATAAATTCAGTCAGAGCCAAGCACTCTGCACAGAGCTCCAGTAGGTTTATGTGGTGATGGTACTCCCTGGGCGACCAGAACCAGTGGGATGTGTGGTCTCCCAGGTGTGCTCTCCACCCTACTAGTGACGAGTCAGTTGTCAGCGTGATGGTCGGTTCTGGGTAGGTAAATGGGATTCCTCCCTCCAGATGTTCTGGGACCAGCCACAACTGGAGGGCACCCACATCAGCTGGGTCACTGCAACTGGCTGGTCCAAGTGGTCTAAGCGCTGGAACACTGACGACCCAGCTCCCACTGAAGGTGGTGCATCTGCCAGCGGGCCCACTGGACCACACTGGTGCAGGATGCCATGTACCCCAGCAGTCGTAGGAAATCTTGGGCAAGGCGCAATAGCCCAACCTAAAATGACTGGGCAAAGGAGGAGCGTTCATGTGCCTGGTCTGCCACAAGTAGGGCCTTGGCCTGCAAGAAATCTAGTTCTGCCCCGATTAACTTGTTCATTTGCTTCGGTACCAGTTCGGATTTGTCCGGGTTGACCAATAGGCCCAAGACATGGCAGGCTTGGAGAGCAAGGTCTGTGGATCTCACCACAGCCTCTCTGGATGGACCAGCTATCAGCCAGTCATTCAGGTAGGAGTATATTCTGACCCCCTAAGCTCCGCAGGTGGGCCATCACCACGGTCATGCACTTGGTGAAGATGTGAAAAAGCAATGCGATGACGCACTAGCATGCAAAACCGGTAGGGGTTCTATGTTGACCTGTATGATTCAGTTCTGTGGTGATATGTCAATCAAAGTCTTATTTAACCTGGCAATCACCGTTGAGCAAGCTCATTTTCGAGGTGGACCTGGGTTTGTCAACAAGGAACAAGGGACAATATACATGGGATGTAACATACAAGAAAATAATAACAACAATAAAGTGAGGTACAATAATACAGTATATACAAAGCATCAGCAGGTAGCACTGACAGTAGCATATGTTTGGAACAGAAGATACAGCTAGTTTTGGGTAGGACACAATTTTTCATATAAGTAAAGAAATATACATATCAGGTGCACCGAACATGAATAAAACCTAATATAAAAAGATATATAGTGATACGGTATGGAGAATTTAGAGCTGGAAACAGGGTCAAAGGAATGTGGAAGGGACAGACATGGGGCAGAAAAAGGGGAGAGGGAAGAGTCAGTTATAGATGTGATCAGACTTTTAACAGTAGTAATTAGTGTGTACTTGGACTTATAGGAGTCACTATTTAGGGAAGACAAGCACAGGACTCCTTATTATGATGTAGATATAGAAATTTAAAAGCTGCTAGGCTAGCCGGCCTGCTGGTGCTGAGGGTTGAGGCGCTGGATGCCACACCTCACTCCACACCGGCGACCCCGGTTCGAGAGCGGACTCGGGTCACTGGTGGGTCGGCCGGGGGAAGTATGGCTTGAGTGTTCCACAACTGCTTACCATCTCCAGGGGAGGGCCGGGTGGGAGGTCAATGTCAGTCACACTTGTACGACTCAGGGTGGCAGCTCGGGGATTGCAAGCTTCCAATAGAAGGGAGACAGGGGGCTCAGGCACGCTGTAGATGTCAGCGTCTAGCGCCTTGACGTCAGGGGCTAATGCTGCGTGGGGGAGGAAAAATGGAAAAACACCTGTCGGTTCCAGGATGACGGGCTTCCTGGGGCATGCCTCCGATTTACCCCTGCTCACCGATTACCTCCAGACTGGAAAGGAAGAATTACGGGGGTCCGCCCCACCTCATCCCCACTCGGGGGGCAAGCCGAAGCTACATGGGGGACTGGGAGGTAATTATCGGTGAGCAGGTGGTAGGAGGATGACCCCTTGGATGCCCTGAAGGGTCGGGGCTGACAGGCAGTAGGAGGAAAGAGAACCATTTCAAAAAAAAAAAAGCTGATAGGGTGAATTAATTTCAAAGATTTTTGCAGCTTGTTCCACTGTTGAAGGAGCACAAAGCTGATGGCTGCTCTGCCAATGCAAGATTTTGCTTTGTAAACATAAAGGTAGATATATGAGGTGCTTCTCAGGGCATACTTCCCCAGAGTGCAAAAAGGTAAACAGACAAAGATATACTGGGGCAGTTTATTTGAGATAGCTTTGTATGTCCAAACCGCAGCATTTTTTTGCAGTCTGTAAGCAAGGGATGACCATCCCACTGCCATGTACAATGCACAGTCGTGAGTTGAGTAAGGAAGACTTGTGATAAATCTTATGGCTCTGTGATAAAGCGTATCTAGTTTGGCTAGGGTACCTGCCGGTCCCTGACTATATAGAAAATCTGCGTAATACAATGTATGCAATTTCTTGAATAAAGTTGCTTTTTTATGCAGTTGAGTTGTGCTGGCATTTGCTTTTTCACTGCCTCTACTGGTACCATGCACACTCTTTAACAGTGGACCTGTTTTGCGGCTTTGCACTTGGTGAAAACCCTTGGAGCTGAGGAAAGGCCAAATGGCATGACCTGGAACTGGTAGAGGACACCTTCTACTCCGAACCAGAAGTACCAGCAGTGGGATCTGAGGATGGGAATGTGGAAGAACGCATCCTGGAGGTCCAAGATGCAAAAATACAGGTTACTCACCTGTAACAGGAGTTCTAGGAATGGTATATGTTGTTCATCCACACTGTCTGGCAGGTATCCTTGCCACTTTAAATCTTGCCGGAAGGTCTTCAAGCTGGCTCCTCCCACCCACCTGGGTGGTAAAACTCTCGGCTCAGCCCCATGACGCCAGATCTGGCCCGCTGGAAGCTCAGGTTGTGCGTCGAAGCCGGGGAGGTCCTAGAACTCCTGTTACAGGTGAGTAACCTGTATTTATAGGGACATGGATATGTTGTTCATCCACACTGTCTGGCAGACTCCTAGCAGTTCTCCGGGAGGAGGGAGGCAAGGCACACACCCCCTACTTAGGGAATAAAGACTGGAGAACCGAGGCCCCAAAACCAGCATCCCGGCGTGACTCAAGGTCGATGTGGTAATGGGTGATGAAGGTGTGTGCTGACTTCCAGGTAGCAGCCCTGCAGATTTCCTAGATAGGGACGTCCCTGGAAGCAGCCACCGATGCAGCAGTATGGCAGGTAGAATGAGCTCTTATCCCTCTGGGAGGCTCCATGCCCGCCAACTTATAGCAGAGATCTATGCAGGAGGTGACCCACCTGCTTATCGTCCGCTTGGCTGCAGGTCTGCCAGGTGCGGCTTCAGCGTAGGTGACAAACAGCTGGCGAACCTCTCCCCGAATTTCAGTCATGCGCTCCTTATAATACGGAGCGCCCTTCTAGGGTCCAAAGTATGGAGCCTGTATTCAGCCTCCGAGGTGTGATTGGGGTAGAACACCGCAGAGTCAACACCTGGTTAAGGTGAACTCCGACACCACCTTCGGAAGGAATTTCGTGGGGAGCAGGACAACCTTGTCCGTGTGGAAGACCAGGGTAAGGAGACTCGATGCAGAGCGCCTGGAGCTCTCCCATCCTTCTGGCTGGACGGATAGCCACCAAGAAGGCGGTCTTCACGACAGGTGAGAGAGTTCACACCTGTGCATTGGTTCAATGGCTGCCCATGAGCTTTGCCAGTACCAGCAGTAGATCCCACGGAGGTGGAGGTTCTCGCACCGAGGAAATGTGATCAGGCCTTTGGAAAAGCGCAGACCACCTCTCCTGCGCTCACTGACTGCCCCAGCCCGCGCCCGTAAGCAGAGATGGCTGCCAGGTGCACCCTTAGGGTCGCCGACCTAAGCTCCTTGCCGAGAAAGGGACCATAAATAGTCCAAGATGCTTGCCAAGGAACAGGAGGAAGGGTCCAAGCCCTTGCCCTGACACCAAATGGAAAACCTCTTCCATTTGAAGGCATAGCATTTCCTGGTCGACTCCTTACGGGACGCCTCAACTACATTGAGGATCTCATCGGAAAGACCCAAGGCCTGGAACTCTAGCCGCTCAGGAACCAGGCCGTCAGGTGCAGGGATTGAAGATCCGGATGGAACACCTTCCCCTGATTGACTGAGAGCAGGTCCGGGTGAGCTGGAAGCTGCCTCGGGAGCCTGGAGCTGAGGCTGAGGAGATCTGGGAACCAGAACTGGCGGGCCAGTCTGGGGCTATCAGAATCACCTGCCTTGTCCCTCCTTGCTTTGAGAAGCACCTTGTGTATCAAGGGAAATGGGGTGGGGAGGCGAGAAGAGGCCCGGGTCCACGGCCCCGAGAAGGCATCCCCCTGCAGTGAGCCCTGCTGAGGGGGCCGGGCATGGAACAGCCTCAGCTTCGCGTTCTCCCTGGAGGCAAACAGGTCCACCTGAGGTGTGCCCCAATGGGAGAACAGATCTTGTACTACCTCCAGCAGGAGAGACCACTCGTGGGATGCAGCCCCTATCCGGCTTAGGGCATCGGCCAGGGTGTTGGAGGCTCCTGCCACATGAATGGCTAGGAGTTCCGCCTCCAGGCTGCGTACGAGTGACCAAATGCGGAGAGCTTCCTTGCATAGAAGCATGGAGCGCGTCCCGCCCTGGCGGTTTAGATTGTACATGGTCGTGGTATTGTCCGTCTGGACTCGGACCACTTGACCCCGGAGAAACGGAGCAAAGGCGGTGAGAGCTAGGCGGACCGCTCGGAGCTCCAGCAGGTTGATGTGGCATCGGGACTCCTGTGGGGACCAGAGGCCGTGCGCCCGGTGTTCCCCCAGATGGGCACCCCAACCCATCAGAGAGGCATCGGTCGATAGAGAGACCGTCGGCTCGGGACGGACAAATGGGATGCCCTCCTGAGATGAACTGAACGGTCCACCACCGGAGAGCGCTCCACATCCCCTGGGTCACCGCCACTAGCTGGTCCAATGGATCGCAGCGCTAGGACCACTGGCTGGCCAGTCCCCACTGAAGAGGAGCATGTGCCAGGGCCCAACGGACCACGCTGGAGCAGGCCGCCATGAGACCCAGGAGGCGAGGAAGTCCCGGTAGGATGCATTGCCCAACCAGAAATGATTGGGCAAAGGAGGAAAGAACCTCGGCCCTGTCCGCCGGGAGCCGTGCTCTGGCTCGAAGAAAGTCGAGCTCTGCCCCGATGAAAAGAATCACCTGCTTCGGCTCGAGTTCCGACTTGGCCTCGTTGATGAGAAGGCCGACTTGAGAGCAAACCTGGAGGGCCAGATCTCTGGACCGCTCCACCTCCTGTCTGGTGGGGGCTGCTATCAGCCAATCGTCCAGGTAAGGGTACACCCGGACCCCTCGGTGCCGGAGGAATGCTGTCACCACTGCTATGCATTTGGTGAAGACCCTGGGAGCTGGAGACAGGCCGAAGGACATGGCTAGGAACTCGAAAAGGGATCCCTGCGCTCGAAAGCGAAGGAATCTCTGATGTGACGGACGGATAGGGACGTGAAAGAACGCGTCCTGCAGGTCCAGAGAGCAGAACCACACGCCGAGTTCCAAGGATGGTATTATCTGAGCCACAGTGACCATCCTGAAGGTTCGAGACCTTAGTAACTTGTTTAGGTCGTGTAGGTCGAGAATGGGGCGCCAGTCCCCTGTCCGTTTTGGAACCAGGAAGTACCTGGACACAAACCCCGGGTCTGAGGGAGGGTCCGCCACCTCCCTGATCACCTCCTTCTGGAGGAGGAGAGCGATGTCGGCTCGGCGAGCCGACAGTGAGGCTGCGGACCCCGATGCCCCCCGAGGTGCGACGGCTCTGAAGGGCAGGGCCTGCTTGAATTCCAAGGGCAGGCCTTTTCCCACCACCTCCAACACCCACCTGTCCGTGGTAATAACGGACCAGGCGGAAAGGAAGTGACGGAGCCGTCCCCCCACGGGGGGAACTTGGGGTGAGGTGACGGGGTTGGGGGCGACACCCCTCAACCCGTCACTGGGCAGGCTTGGAGGAGGGACCAGCCGAGGGACCTCCTGGGCCTTTACCTCCCTGCTTCCTGTTGGAGGAAGCCCCGGGCTTGGGTTTGGGATGCCAAGCCCGAGCCTGCTGGCCCTGACGTTGCTGGGCCGGACGTGCCGCGAGCGCAGAGGGACGAAAGGGCTTAGGCTGTGGTTTGCGGCCTTTGTTCTTCTGAGCGGATGAGACCGAGTCCAAGGTAGCATTGGACTTCTCGATCCTCTGCAGGTGACCTTCCACCTCAGGGCCGAAATGGTCGGTCCCCAAGAAGGGGACATCCGCCAACTTGTGCTGGGTATCTGAAGTGAAGGTGGATATCCTCAGCCAAGCCCGACGACGCATAGCCACTGCTGCCACCACAGACCTGGCACATGAGTCCCCAATGTCCAAAGCAGTCTGAAGCTGCTGTTTGGCCACTGCCCTGCCCTGGTCCTGCACCTGCCTAACCGTGGTCTGCAGATCCGCGGGAAGATGAGGGACAACCTCGTCCAGGGAGCCCAACAGGGCATGAGAGAAATGTGCCATGAGGACGGCCGAACTGGCCTGGCGAAGGCCGAGGAGACGACAGGTAGACTTTTCGCCCGCATAGTCCAATTTCTGACCTTGTCGGGAGGTTTGTCCATCCCTAGCGTCGCACGCCGAAAACGCTGTCGGTAACCAACCTCGGCCGAGGGGTGTTCCGAAAAACCGGACAAGGAACCGGTAGGGACCGCATACTTCCTGGCCGAAGGCGCAGGGCAGGAAGCAGGGCGCTGCCAGAGCTACAAGGCCAGGCCCACTATGGCCTCGGCCACCGGAAAGGCCTCCGTAGGGGAATCCCCTCGGTCCAGAATCTCCGTGAGGGGATATCTGGCTCACTTAGAGATGGGTTCGAGCTTCATCCCGGTGGACTCCGAGATGAGCCGAAGCAATCCTAGGAAGGACGAAGGGCTATCGTCCACCAACTGTCTTCCTGAGGACTCCAAGTCCATTTGCTTGGAGAAAGGGGAGGAATCGCCTTCGGACTCGGAAGAGTCCTCAAAGAGCTGCCTCGGGCCTGAGCCACCCTCCACCTGCCGAGGTCGATCGGAAGTGAGGGTGACAGACAGCCTATGGGGCAGTCCCTGAACCGACCGAGAATTCTTGGTCGGAGCCCAAATAACGGCTGTGGAGGTGGAGGTTCCACCGGGATCGGTGGGGCAGCTGGTTTTGGCCGAACAACCGGCCTGGGAACAGGCTCCTCGGATAAAACGAGGGGTTGTTTTGGCCTCTCCGGTGACAGCCACTTAATGGACGGGGAAGGCGACGGCGTCGGCTTGTTCCCGGTCAGAAGGAGCTGTTGCCACATGAGGTCCTCATATCCCGACGCAACTTACGCCGAAGCCTCCTCGGGTCCGAGGAGGGGATGAGGACAGCGGGCGGCGCCACTTGTCACGCGTGCCGGTGACCGAGACCGCCTATGACAGCGGGATCGGCTGGACCAAGAAGTCCGAGACCGAACCTCGGCTTTCCGGGACGGTGCGGGAGGTGTTGTGGGAACCGCACTCTCGGTTCGGAGGGTTCAACCGGTCTCCGGAACCGGAGGCACAGACAAGCCAACGGGTCCTCAACTCCCACCGGGGAACCGGGAGGGATTTTCGCTTCTCCTGAGCGACACTCGGCCCAACGGCCGAGAAAATCTCGCATCATGGCTGACGGGAGTCTCGGGTCAACTGGCCTGACGGGACACCGTGGAGACCAATGGCTGAAGCCAAGCGGTCGATCGAGTTGACGGCCGACAACTCGGGAGAGGATCTTCCCGGCCTCCCAAGAGCTGCCGACAGTGGACTTCCCTTGTCCTCTTTTTGGACTGAGAAAACGGTCCAGAAGAAGTTGGTCCCTCACCTTTAGTAGAGAGGGTTAGACAAAGCTCCTTAAAAGAAGCTGAATAAGAGGCACCAAGAGAGAGCGCGACAAATGCCGCAGCCGAGGTAGAAGCGGCCCGCGCCTCCTCCTCTTCAAGGGCTATCATCTGCTCGAGCTGATCCGCCGAGCCCGCCACCACGGAAACCGCCGACCGGGCCTCTTTTGACTTCACCGGAGGAAACGCTCGGGACGCCCCAGTTGTAAACGGCAGCACGGCCTTCGAGGACGACGGCAAAAGGAAGAGCACAGGTCGCAGGCCTGCGGGTCGTGCTCAGCGTCTAGACAGTAGACGCACGTGAGTGCGGATCCGTCCGAGACATCTTCTGCCCGCAGGGGCATCTCCGGAAACCGAGTCGATGGTCCATCGCAGCCATGCGAGGGAGAGAAGACCAAGTCTTTAAGCAAAACTTTTAAATTCAAAATTCAAGAATTAGGAACTAGTCTTATACGCAGAGCGTTAAGGGGGAACCTGAGCTTCCAAGCCGGTAAGGAAGATCTGGCGTCATGGGGCGGAGCCGAGAGTTTTACCACCCGGGTGGGTAGGAGGAGCCAGCTTGAAGACCTTCCGGCAAGATTTAAAGCGGCAAGGATACCTGCCAGACAGTGTGGATGAACAACATATCCATGTCCCTAGAAATGAAAATTACATACTCACCGTAATTCTTGATCTTCCTAGACAGCTTCAGAATTCATTACTGTTGGGTGTCAGTTGGAGGTGCCAGACCTTGTAGAAGCTTATAGCTTTAAGCTTTTCTCTGGGAGAGGAGCCGGCATCGGAGATGGCGCCGCTCTCAAGGCCGACGTATTACATGGCGCTCGCAGGTTGTCCAGTAACAGATGCCGGCCCCCTAACCTCCACAGTTCTGCTTGCCGGAGAGGAAACAAGGCAAAGAGAAAAAAAGGAGAGGGGGTGAGGCAAGGGAGCCCAAGGGATAGAAAAAGGAAAGGATATAAACAAAGTATAAAGCCGATGACAGGAGAAGGGGTAAGAACTCCAGGGGGTTTCTGGGCAGGGAGACCACGAGAGAGAGAGGGAGAAAGGAGGAAAAGAAAAGGAAGAGAGAAAAGAAGGGGGACAGAGAGAGGAACTAACGTGGCCCCCAGAAGGGAACGTTCCTAGATAGGTGGAGAGAGGTTTCCTGTGGACCAGGAGAGACACAAAAGACCCACTCCAGTAGTGGATGGACTCGGGTTCAGCTGAGTTGAGGTAGGATCTTAATGAGCGGCAAGGAAATCCCTGCAATCTCGAGAGAGCTCTACGAGAGTCAGGCAAGAAGGATATGCAGCAGACAGAGGAGCAGAAGAGCCTTGCTCCTTCCACTTCCAAGGTTGCCACTTCATGTTTTTTTTGTTAGATCAGCACAGGAAAGAAGGTCTCCAAGAGTTCCCCTCTCTCTCCCCCTCCCTACAGAGGGGGTGGGGAAAAAACACCCTGGGGCAAGATCCCCACGGATAGGCGAGGGCACCTGGCTAGGTGAACCTGGGTACCTCCAACTAGAAGGCCCAACCCGGTGGGCCTACCACCACAGGTAGAGTGGTGGGAGGTGCAAAGACAACGTATTCCCCTCAAAGAAGAACCAGGGATCCTCAGGCCGGGGGCCATGGGGACTCTTGCCCTATGGGTAACCTGAAGCTGGGTTACCGCAAGGAAAAGGAGTGGGCCAAAAGGCTCCACTAGACAGGACAGAGTATGAGGATACCCAGGGCTCCCCAAGCCAAGGACATCAGAGGCAACCCCTGAATGCTCAGATGGAGTGCATGGGAGTTTTGCATGGGGATAGTCAATGGACACCCATCTAAGAGATGCGGAAAAACTCCCGGCACATGCCACTGCCCCATGAGGCAGAGTTCCTCATCCAAGGCCACCAGGGGCCCCGGGGAGCCCATGACAGAAGGGAAAGCCTTCCTGCTTACCTTCTTCCCAGTTGCCCTCAAAGCAGTGCTCAGGGCACCAGGAGGTGCCAGAAGAGGTCTCCCAGAGGGAGAAGACTAACGGGGAGGTGGCACTGCCCAGCAGTCTGGCCAAGAGGGGACAGTGGGAGGGAAGCAGTAATGAATGGTGAAGATATCTAGGAAGCTCAAGAATTACGGTGAGTACGTAATTTTCAGATCATCCCTAGATCAATCTTCACCATTCATTACTGTTGGGTGAGTACCAAGCACCATGACAGTGGCACTGGCACCTCACTGAGGGCAGAAACTTCCCTTATCCTCCTGCGGGGAGGAACACAGAGAGGAGGGTGGTCCCTCACAGGCCTGGCGAGGCCCGACATTGGTCAAGATGAGGTGGAGACTCCTGATGCCTGGGAGACAGAAGGTGCCTTACTAACTCACGCCTCACCCTATGGGAGAAGAAATGGGCCCCCTAGAAAGGAGAGGTAATCACCCTACACCGGGCCATGAGTGATAACATGGAAAGGTGAAGCCACGCCGTCTGCCTAATGCAGTCCCTGCCAATCTGGAAGCTACCTCACTTGCGTCGTAAGACACCCTTGCTTGGTGCCTCACTAGTTCCAGACCACGGGCAGAAAGGCTAATGGCCTGCCTGGTCACCTCTGAGTTAGGCAAGGATGCCAGTCGTTGACCCAACATTGTCCACAGGTGCCTAGCGTAGGCAGCCTGGTGCGCTTAGATGCACAGAAGAAAGTGCACCACTGAGAAAACCCTTCTACCCCAGCAGTCAAACTCAGCCGAGTCAGACTCCAGGGGTCGGTCATGCCTTGGTCGAAGATGACCAGAAGGGGTGCCCAGGAGCTCCACTCCCAATGTGGTGTGGGGCATAGCACATGGAGACCCCAGAGGTGTGCAATACCTGAGCAGACAGTCCCTCAGAGCTGGAGAAGGGGCAGAGGGACGATGCCAGACCTATGCGATGCTTCCATGAAATGTCGAGACCACAGAGGGATGACAGGAGTATTGGCATTAAAACTCCCTTAGGAAAGTGCGCATTGCATGGGCAGGATTGCGGCTGGGAAAAATGGAGCTCCTCCAGCATCCCTAACAGGAACTGCTGACAGCTGGTAAGATCAACATTGGAGAACAGGTGGATGGAGGGATCCTTTTTCAGAGGAGGAAGACGAGGAGGCTGAGGACCCGGTTCAGAGACCGGAGCGGCTGGAGGTTCAAGTCTAAAAATGACCTCGTCTAGGGTTCTAAGATAGTGAGGGAAAGCAGCTGTCAATGCCATTAACTGTTCCCAGGGCATGGGCCCCAAAGGGCCACAGAGGTCTGGGAGAGTAGGAGGAGGAGGCAGAGGAAGAAGAGGAGGAGAAGAACTCTTGTGAGCCAGAGTACGACCTCTGCTAGGGATGTGAGACCATACAGGGGACCCTTCCCGGGGGAGAGGTTGCGCAACTCGCCCACTGCAGGATGCCCAACCAGACAGGGGCAGCCAGGGAGGTGCCCTTGGGGGAGGACTCCCAGATGGGGCGATCTGAGCCAATCTTGCCCTTGCGGGCGTCCTCTGACCCCACCAACTGCAGACCCTATCAGTTCCAGAGAGGAGAGGAGGGAAAGGTCAGCACTTTGGCTCCTCACAGAGCCACCAGCTGCTCTGAAAAAGGGCCTCTGTGCCGACCTCGACCTCCCCATCCCCATCTCACCAGACAGTGACCTGCTCCTCAGAGGATTTCTAGTACTGGAAGTTAGGGGTTCAAAGGCAGCCCTGGCACCAGAAATGGTGCCAGAATCTACCTCAGAACCTGCCTTGGTGCCAGAGTCTAATCAAGCACCACAAATGGTGCTGGAATCAGACCTGTCACCTGTCACCTTCCCCGACACAGCCCCTTGGCAGAAAACCTAGAAAGGGAGCCAGTAGGGCCCAGGTACTTGCAGACCACGTGGGCCGAGGGTGCCAGGCAGGACGTTGGATGCTGCCAGAGCTCTAGGGCTGGTTCCAGGATGGTCTTGGCCAAGGGGAAGGCAACCCCTGGGGATTCATCCCGGTCTGAAATGTCCGTTAAAGTGTACCTGACCCTCTTCTTGACTGGTTCCAACAGGATGGACATGGACTCTGCAATCAGTGAGAGCAGCGCACCAAAGCCGACCCTCGATCGGAGATAGGCTCTTTGACTGAGCCACGATCAAAGAGCGAAGCCCTACAGGAGGGCATGGACTCTTGATTCGAGTCATTTGAATACTCCTGAAAAACAGTCCTAGGCCACAATTCAACATGGACCTCCTGGTTTCGTCACCCAAGGTGATTCCTCACCCACAACCGCCTGGTAAACTGGGAGTCGAGCAGTCGGCCTTCTTAGTTAGAGCGCTGACTGGCAGCTGATGGGGTGGCTGCTCCACTGTGATCGGTGGAAAAGCAGATGTGGAAAGCACCTGCGGAACCTGAAATGGTGGGGCAACCGCTGGCAGCTGCCAGGGGACCAAAGGTCCATGGGATAGAGCCCTACACTGCCTTGCAATAGCCCATTGCTGCCAGAGGAAGTTTTCATAGTACTGATGTGTTCTCCGCCAGTGGCTCTCCTCACCCAAGGATGAGAAGGATAAAGTGTTTCGACAGCGGCGCCTTCTGACTGAGTGGGATCAAGAGCGCAAATGCCTTGACCAAGACTGCTGAGCACCTAGTCGATGGAGAGCAGGGTCTTCAGGATGTTGGCTACAAATAACGCGTCAGCCCACGTTTGGCAACAAGGGTGAGGATCTGTCCCTGTTTGGAGGCTGGTCCCCAGCAGGGTCGACCACGGTCACCGATCGAGCCATGTTCTCCTGTGTGAGGACCAGGAGCAACGTGGTCTGTGAGGCTTTGTTGAACAATGTGTCTGCCAGTTCAAGAAACATCTCAACAGCTTGATCGACCAAAGTCGAAGTTGTTTGATTCAGCAGTGAGGCCAAAGAGCATCCTACCTGCCCAATCAGCCCCTCAGCCAAGAGGCATTCAAAAGCCGCCAAATAGCCAGGCGAATCGAGGGACTAGGAGGACTGCCATCTCTCCTTGTCCCACGACCAGCAACAGTGGTGAGAAGATTTCTTGGTTTTGGTCTTGGACCTGGAGCCATGGTAGACAAGACTCTCCCAGATGGTCTGCAGAGACCTATATATATCAGGAAAAGTACAGTTACATAAGAACTTACCGTAACAGTAGATCTTCGAGAACAGCTCTTGCAGCAGGTTACAGCATTAGGACTGAAGCCGGCAGGCGCCAGGACCCCACGGAAATTTTCTAGCTAGCAGTCTTCAGCGGGGACTGCCTCCGACGTCGGTCCCGCCCCCGACATCAGGCGTAGTACATAAGGAGGCAGTCCCCCCATAATCCTCAGTTCTCCCGCCGGAGACTCCTGGCCGCTGGATGACATCAGAAGAGGAGACTGAGGATCCGCCACCAGATGGCATATACTATAGAATAGGAATGTCCCATCCAATAAGATGGGTGCTTGACTATGACCTACCTCCAAAAAGGGGGCTGGTGGGTGGGAAGGTACCTGCTGCAAGAGCTGTTCTCAAGATCTACTGTTACGTAAGTCTTACGTAACTGTACCACCTTACCGAGATACAGCCTTGCAGCAGGTTACACCATTAGGACTGATTTTAACAACAGTGGCAATCATGCACCACTGGGAGGAGGAAAGGTAGAGATCTCGATAGACTCGAGCCTAGGACAGAAGTCCCTGAAGGACAGCTAGACTGAACCCCGCTTCGCCTGATGCAATGTCCAGACTGTAATGCCTGATAAAGGTATGCACAGAGCTCCAAGTAGCTGCAGCGCAAATAGCTGAGGTGGAGACGTTCTTTAACGCCACAAAAGAAGTAGCCACCCCTCTTGTGGAATGACCCTTGACTGCGCCCAGTAAGGGTTTATTGCGCTTGTCATAACAGAAAGTGATGCACTGAATGAGCCACCTCGAGAGTGACTGTTTGGAGACAGGAGCTCCTTTCATCCTGTGAGCAAAGGAGACGAAAAGTTGGTCCGACTTTCGGAGCTGTTTGGTTCTGGTCAGACAGTATCTGAGGCACCGATGCATGTCGAGGGTGTGCAGAAGGGCTTCTTCTCGATTAGTGTACCTTGGGAAATACACTGGTAAATCAATATCCTGGTTAAGGGTGAGGGCCGAAACCACCTTGGGCAAAAACTTTGGGTTTGTCCTTAGGGATACCCTGTCCTGATGGAAAACCAAATAAAGCTCTTTGCACATAAGAGCATGCAATTCCAAGATCCTTCTAGCCGAAGTAACAGCAACTAAAAATAATGTTTTCCAAGAGAGAAAATGTAGCTCACAATCCGCGGCTGGTTCAAAAGGTGGCAGTGTAAGCTGCTCCAGGACGAAGAGTAAGTCCCAAGGAGGGATTGGATCTTTTACAGGCGGCCTAAGGTGGAGGACTAGAAGAAGAAGGCACGAGTAGTGTCCAGCTGTGCCACCGTCCGATGGCCTACGGGGGCATGATAAGCAGAAATTGCACAAAGGTGCACTTTAATAGAGGAGTAAGCCAGTCCGGAGTGGAAGAGGGAAAGCAGGTAGTCCAGAACCAGCTTTTCAGGTCTAAACGTCGTCGCACGCTAGAAAAATGACCAAGAGGCCGATACTGGCGATGTCAACGCCGGGAAAAGAACTGAGGATTATGGGGGTACCGCCTCCTTATGTACTGCGCCTGACGTCGGGGGCGGGACCAACATCCGAGGCAGTCCCCGCTGAAGACTGCTAGCTAGAAAATTTCCGTGGGGTCCTGGCGCCTGCCAGCTTCAGTCCTAATGGTGTAACCTGCTGCAAGAGCTGTATCTCGAAGTAAGATCTGATCAATGAAGGCCTCTGTGACACTGGCCCCAGGTGGGAACAGCATCGAAGACAAGGAGATCCTGCTGCTGCCATCTCAAGGGCTGCAAGCTGTGCTGCAAATCTGTCAGCCGCCGAGGCCTTTTTGCTCATCTTAGGGTGATCCTTCAGATCCCATTCTGAAGGCCAACCCAGTGCGAGCAAGAGCTTCCTACCCTTGAGGGACTCAGGAATCAAAGAAAGGCAAAGACTGCACCTGGCTATGTCGTGCTGCCCGCCCAGGCAGTACACGCATGTGTTGTGCAGAATCGGTGGCCACCATCTTCTGGTGGTACAAAACACAAAATTTAAATCCAAGTTTCTTGCAATCCATCATTGGTCTGGAAACAGAGTAGAAATAACTGTGAAATAATTTAGCTTTGAACACTTCGAAAGTAAGAGTTCGCCTATGGAACTGAGAAAATCTTAAGTGGATCGCAAAGGAGGAGACCTGTTCTTCCAGTGGAAAGAAAGATCTAACGTCATGGGGCAGAGTCAGGGGATACATCCATCTGGGTGATGGGAGAAGCCTAGCTTAAAGAAATCCAGACAATCAGAGCATTCCAGTGGAACTGCCAGAGTGTTAGATTAGTGAACCATATCTACGTCCCTAGAATGTAATTTTCCTTCTAGGTGTATACTGTATCCAAAGCAGCTGCCGGGGCAGTGTGAAGGACTGGATACGTGTGGGTACAAGAAACCTGTAATAAAACAAATTATAGAAGTAAAATGTGTTTTTTCTTTTGCTCTTCTTTCTTTTAGTATCCATTTTGTAAGTGCAGTAACACATTAGTTAGTATGCTGTGCAGGATTCCAGTGGTTGGAGGTACCGGGTGGGGGATGTAGCATGTCACTTATCTTGTTGTATGTTACCCTTTATATAGCCCACTTATGCAACACTGTACCTGGTTTCACTTACAAGAAACAAACTTTAGTACCGTCTTCCCATATCATTCCTAGATTACTATAAAATGTTTACTCTTTCTGTTTAAGCATTTCATAGGAGTATCAAATTTCTGGTGGAAAGTATTCCACAGTTTAAGTTTTTTTGTTTGTTGTTTGCTTTGTAGTTTTTGACAAGGAAAGGCACATTGAGCATTGACAGCTCATTTTCTGGTGCATCCACAGACACCAGGCAAATTCCCTTACTGTTACAATAAGTGGCATGGGATTTTTTATTTCCACCAGGACAGCCACCAGAGGGGCATAAGGGACCTTAGTTTAGCATCTCATTCAAGGGACGGTACCTCAACAGTACAACACCCCCACTCTGTTGCACAATAGTGTCAGTATTTGGTATCTGCACAAGTTTATGGTGTGGGACTAAAACCCAAAACCAGTCTGATGATCCGCTCCAGAGGCACATGGGCTACCTACGGAGTTACCAACACTGCTGTTTGACATGTATTATGTATAAAAGCTTTTTCTCTTCATTCTGCTCAGCCTTGCTTGCGTGGGAACAGCGAGCAGGCCAGCTCCAGGTGACCAAAGGAGATTCATGTGGCAAATGGCAACCAGAGGTAAGATATTTAGACTAAACCCAAATAATTAAAAGCTTAGTCTAATTAGCACTCACTGGTATAGTCATTCTTTTCCTTTATGACAAGGTGGCAATTTGTCAAACTGGGCCACTGCACAGAGTGTATCCCAGTGTTTAAGACCCCTTTATTGAGTTAATTTTCTTATGTGCCTCACGTCTTTGACTGTGTTCTATGAACTCAGAGAATGCAGTCAACAAGTACTGTTATGACCTTTGTATTCCAGGAGCAACTCTTTACAGTTTCATGTCATCTGTAAGCTTTCATGCCATTTGTAAGCTGCCTCAGCCTTTACTTACAGAACTACCCTTTGTGGATCCATAACACAGGACTAGCTTGCGGTAATTGTAGACCCGAATCTCTGAGAAATGGTTCAGGTGAGGAGGTATTTCTATAAAAAAATAAATAAATGAAACTCATTTACAGGCAACAATAACAATTTCAGAAAATTAAAAATGTATTATTCTTCACTTTAAGGTTTTTCAAATACCTGGCAAGGACCGAGCGAATTCCAGAACACAGTCATATAAACGTGCAATGCTGTTCCAGTCATTGAGGAACATCTCAACAATTTTCCGACCTCCAACAGGTTCAGAAAGTGGATTTTCATAAACCAGGTATACATGCCGCGTCGTACCTATATAATAAATTGGAAATTAAATATTAGAATACGAATCAACTGGAAACCAACTGATTTTTTTAAGACACTGTTTATTGAAGTTTTAAAAGTAGTAACATAGAACTGCTCCAACATTGCCACATACATGTGACTAACAGTTCTAGCTTAACAAATGAATTGGGTAACGAGAGTAATACCATTGATTCACATCTGAGTACAAAGTATGTAGAATGCGGACACATTAAACATGAAACCGTATAACAGGGCAAAATCTGACACCTAGTATGCATCCGAAACTAATCTCTCAAGGCGAGGGCATCCCTTCATCACCATACAATTCCACAGGTCGGCTGTGCGAGGGACAGCTTGGGGAAGGGGGACAAAAGATAAGGGCCCAGAAGCCAGCCAGGGCCAAGGATGATACGAGGTTCTCCAGATCAGCTCACCCTTAGCGTAATCTGCTCTGTTGGGGACAGTGAAGCTATAAGCCTCCCTTTCTTCCACTCCCTGGATGGAACTATGATTGAGGATGTTACCTCCTTAAAGTATCTTGGGGTCTGGCTTGACCAACACCTCAACTTTTCTAGGCACATGGATGCCATTCACACGAAATTGCACCCCAAGCTTGGTGCACTATATAGGAACCGTGGATGTATTCCCCTGCCGGCCCGCCATGAGCTTGTCCAGAAAATGATCCTCCCTATCTCTGACTATGGAGGCATAGTCTACAGTGCCACTCCCAAGTCATCCCTAACCAGACTGGATACCCTCTTTCACTCATTCTGTTGGTTCGCACTAGACTGTCGACATTGGACTCATCACTGTGACTTCTATAAATCTCTCTCCTTCCCCCTCTCTTGATGACAGGCATCTCACCCACTGTGCTAGCTTTGTAGCAAAATACTGGTTCACGTCCATCCCCTCTTACCTCACCCCGACTCCATTCTTAACTCTGATTATTGGACCCCCAGTCATACTGCTTTCCTAAACTCTGGAATGCCCATCCACCGCCCATTCGCAATGCACCCACCCCACATTCCCTGTCCTCCCTCCTCTGTAATGTCATCTCCCCTTCCTGCAACTGCTCTTAACTTATTCATCCCGTCCCCCTATTGTGTTGCAATTGCTCTGCTGCCTGTACGCTTCAGGTTTCTTCTTCTACTCATTGTAATTTACCCTAGTAATAGCTTAATGTACTCATGATCCTACCTGTATCGTTATTGTTGTAAATGGTGACTGTCTGAATGTAACATACAACACCCTGAATGTACTTTGAACTCGTCTCCGTAATTTGCTTGATGTATTCTAGCCCATACTTGTATCATTTAACTTGTATTTTGCTGTATGTAACATATTACCACCATGTTTGCGCATCTGACCTCGATATCTGTATTATTTGTATCTCCCTCTCCTTTCCCCCCAGCCATATAAGCAATGATCAGTTCTGCTCAGTACACCTTTCCTGGTAAAACTTGTAAATCAATAAATCAATCAAATAAATTAATGTAAGAGTCCCACTGGCTATCAAATCTGTCTGTCCATTAAGATCATAAGTAAGAAATTCAAGATGCAGCACACAAAGTACAGTTGCACAAGAACTTACCGTAAAAGTAAATCTTCGAGAGAACCTCTTGCAGCAGGCCACACCAGTAGGACTAAGCCATCAGGTGCCAGGACATCATGGAAAACTTCAAGTTAGCAGTCTACCATGGGGAACTGCCCCCCCCGGTGACGTCAGCCAAGCGTATAAAGGAGGGCGATCCCCCACACCTACCTCAGTTCTCCCACCAGAGAACCTGAATGGACAGCAAATGGGAACCGAGAAGGTTCCCAAGAGCCAACAGAAGTAGTGCAAGAGATAAAGAGCAACAGGGGGAAGAAGAAAGGGAAAACAAGAGCTTCTCCCAATGATCTACTGTTAAGGTAAGTTCTTAGGTAACTGTACTATCTTACTTCAAGGAAGGCTCTTGCAGAAGGCCACACCGGTAGGACTGAGTCCCAAGCAGTACCGGGTATCACCAGAAGACAACATCATGAGGAGCACAGATCAGAAGCAGAGAGCTCATGAGAGAAGTCCATGAAGTACTGCTAGCCCAAAACTGGCTCTGTGCCTAGAGGCAGTGTCCGGGCTGTAATGCTTGGTGAATATGTGGACAGAACTCCAGGTGGCAGCTGCACAGATGTCTGCAGCAGACACATTTCTGAAAGAAGCAGTTGAGGCGGCCATACCCCGGGTGGAATGGTTCCTGACCACTGCTGGAAGGGTCTTGTCGTACTTGCGGTAGCAATAAACAATGCAATTCGCTAACCACTTAGACAAACACTGTTTGGAAACAGGAGCGCCCTCCCTCTTGAGGGCGAACGTAACAACTGGTCCGATTTCCTAAAAGGTTTGGTGTAGTTCGTGTCATACCGCAAAATCCTATGTACATCCAAACTATGGAGCAAGGCCTCCCCCTGATTAGAATACTCAAGAAAATAAACTGGAAGGTAGATGGATTGATTCAAAGTAAACTCCAACATCACCTTAGGTAAAATCTTAGGATTCAGTACGCAAAGATACCCTGTCTTTGTGGAAAACAAAATAAGGCTCCTTACACACAAGAGCCTGGAGCTTGGAAATCCTCCAAGCAGAAGTAACAGCAACTAAAAAGAGCACCTTCCACAACAGAAAGTGCAGCTCACAATTCCTGGCTGGTTCAAAGGGAGGTATAGTGAGATTCTCCAACATAAAGTTGCGTTCCCATAGAAGGGCGGGGTCCTGAATTGGAGGTTTCAGATACAAAATGCCCTGCAGGAACGTGCGGGACACATTGAGCTTGGCAACAGCTTTGTCCTCGATAGGTGCATGGTACCCAGAGATGGCAGAAAGGTGCACCTTGAAGGAGGAGTACTAGAGGCCTGAATCCGAAAGAGAAAGGAGGTACTCCAACACCTGATTCACAGGGTAGATGAAAGGGTCCAACTGGCATGCAGCAGCCCAAAGGGTGAAACGCTTCAATTTAAGGTGTAATTGGCCCAGGTGGAGGGTTTCCTGGCAGCCACCAGGATATCTGCGACCCTAGAGGACACCCAGAAGTGGGCAACAGCTAGGTCCGTAGAAGCCACGTACGGAGATGCAGGGACATTAGGTTTGGATGTATCAGAGTGCGCTGGTCCTGGAAGAACAAGCCAGTGCACAGGGGCAGGGGCACTGGAGGCTCCGCCACCAACTGTTGCAGCAAGAGGAACCAAAACTGACGTGGCCAGAAGGGGGCTATGAGAATCATCTCCACCACCTTCCAACTGGAGCTTGAAAAGGACTCTCTCTAGAAGTGGGAAGGGAGGAAAGGCATAGAGAAACATCCCCTTCCAGAAGAGGGACAATGTGTCTCACCAGAAAACTTCAGGCCTGGGATCGAGAGAGCAGAAAAGTGGCATTTTTGTGTTGACTGGGGACACAAAGAGGTCCAACTCTGGATGACACCACCTGTCGAAGAGATCTTTGACCACCGAGGTTAGAAGCTCCCATTAGTGAGCCCACGACCTGCAGCAGCTGAGACTGTCAGCCAAGGTGTTTTGGACGCTGAGAACATGTACGGTCAAGAGCTTCTAGACCGTGCTCGATGGCCCAATAACAGACTTTCATCACCTCCTGATACAGGGAGTAAGAATGCACCCCCCCCACACTTGTTGATATAATACACCATTACACATGTTGTCTGTCTGCCCCAGCAGGGGACCGGTGAGGAGATGAGTCTGGAAAGCCTGTAGAGCATAAAGGACCATCCGCATCTCCAGGACGTTGATATGGAGACCCTGTTTCATGTCTGTCCAGGAACCCTAGGTCTGGTGATTGGCCAGATGAGCACCCCAGCCCAGACAGGATGAGTCTGTTGTGAGAATCTGATTTTGGGGGGGGTGTCAAGAGTTGAGAAACACCCCCGAAGGAGGCTGACCAGGACCAACTGGTCCAGGTTGTCTATGCGTTGGTCCCACTGGACCCTCAAGGTTCACTGAGGAACCCGCACATGCAGTTGTGCCAAGAAAACATGGCAATGGCGATAGCTGCTGCCACATGGCCCAGAAAAATCCTGGTGGGGACCGGCTGGTAGGAGGAAACCAGACAGGCAGGCTCCATCGACCGCTTCGCCCTGTCCTCGGGCAAAAAAAAGCCTTGCCCTGGCTGGTATCCAAGACCACTACTATGTATTGAAGGTGCTGGCAAGGACAGAAGCAGGACCTCGGCAGATTGACTATGAGACACCAGGAGAAAGGACTGCTGTGTGACTGAACTTCTCTGCTGGGACTACAGTAGAAGAACTTTTGTACTTGGACCTTTAATTTAGGGTCCAAGTACAAAATTTAGGGTAAAAAAAAAACTAACATACAAAACAAAAAAAAGGTGTGTGTTTGTCTGGGTTAACTGAACTGAATGGGTATCTGAACAGTTATTTAGGTGTAAATCTCAGGTGATTGAAAGGACTTAACTGTTGTGAGGTTTAAATTACTTGTAGAAAGATCTAGTAAGTAGGGGGAGTGGCTTAGCTAGAAGGAAGCTACAGTTAAAGACTGCCTTAGAAAGATTCTGCTAATAGCTTGGCAGAAGACACCAGGAGAAAGGACTGCTGTGTGACTGAACTTCTCTGCTGGGACTATATTGCCCTCCTTCCCTTCCCTCCACCCTCCACCGAAAGCTAGTTCTATTTTTATAGGCACAGGATTTGACTGACAACAGGAACTTCCTGTTTGGGAGCAGGAAGTGAGTGATCACAGAACTACCAAAGACCCACCATCCTAGAAGGGCAAGAGTAGCTCTCCGGACCCCTCTAGCTGCTGGAGGTCTGCCTCTGCGCAAGTAACTGGTCTACTGTGAAATATAGGATATTCATGTCTCAGAACAGGACAATCAGGAGCTTAAAGGGCACACAGGCAGAAAGTAAGGAGAGAGAGGAAAAAAAAAACAGAGGAAAGAGTAAGGATTGCAAACAGTTAAGGGGCCAGAAATAACACATGATTGGAGTGGTGCAGTGGCTGTGGAGCAGCAGTCTTCCAGGAGACGTTCTGGAGGATGCGGTGTTGTCCCATCTGCAGGCACCTCTCTGGGCTGAGGGAGGAGGTTGCTCATCTACAGGCTGAGTTGGCCAGGATTTGTGGGACCTCCTCTTCCATCCAGGGACCACCAGTGCCTCTGCCGTTGCCTCAGAGGTTGCCAAGAAAGAGGAGCGGTTGGACCACAGTGGGCTCAGGGAGGGTGAGGGTGGTGGAACAGAGGCGCATCCCTCCAGTTGTACCTCTCCACAATTCCTATGCCATTCTGGCAAAGTGTGGTTCCTCTATGGAGGCACCCACAGTGGAGACCAAGGAGGATGCTGGGAACCTCCACAAAGGAGACCCACAGGAGGGTGGCAGGGGACCCTGCAGGGGAAGGAAACAACTCCTGGTGGGGGACTCCATTGTTAGGAAGGTAGAACTGGGGAGGAAGGGAGAGGGAGGTAAGGTGCCTGCCTGGCGCCATGGCTTGGAGGGACAGGAGGCAATCCTCAGGATTGCCGGAGCAGCTGCACAGGGAAGGGAGCTGGATGTCATTGTCCACCTAGGGACAAATGACCTGGCTAAGAGAGGGATTAGAGAAGTGCAGGAAGAGTTTATGGAATTGGGGAGGGGCCTTAGTCAAGTAGCATGCACGGTAACCTTCTCGGAGGTGCTGCCCATCTATGGCATAGGAGAGGCTAGGGTGTTCCGCACCATGGGATTCAATCAGTGGTTGAAAAACTGGAGTGGAGCTCAGGGATTTGGCTTCATTGGGGACTGGGGGTCGACCTGGAGTGATGCAAGCCTATATTGGCATGATGGGCTGCATCTGTCCGGGAGGGGAACCAGGATCCTAGGTGATAGGTTTAAATGCTTCATTGGCAAGCTTTTAAACTAGCCAAGGGGTGAGGCACTGGAAAGGAGCAGGGAAATCCTAGCGCCCCCCAAATAATCACGGTAGTAAGTGCAGCAAACACCAACATAGAGGTATCGATAGGGAGAAGGGCAGGGGTAAATGGAGAAAGTGACAAAGGCAAGAAGGACAGGGATGGGGCAAAAGGGAGTAAGGCCATCAGGAAGTGGAGGGTAATGAGTACCAATGCCCGTAGTCTGGGCAACAAGCTCCCTGAGCTGGTGGCCTTGATAGAAGAGGGATGCCTGGATATCGTAGCAGTCACAGAAACATGGTACACAGAGAACCATGACTGGGATGTTAACATACCAGGGTACATAACCTACAGGAGAGACAGGCAGGGGAGAAGAGGGAGAGGAGTAGCTCTCTATGTAAAGGAAGGGATAAAAGCAACTGAACAAAAGAGTAAACAGGGAGGAGAGGAGGCACTGTGGGTCACCTTGGAGACTGGAAAGGGCACCACAATCCGCACAGGGGTTGTGTACAGACCCCCATGTCAGGGGGAAGGAATGGACAAGGATATGATAGAAGGCATTCTTAGAATGGCAGAGAAAGGGGAGATACTGTTGATGGGAGACCTGAATATGCCAGATGTTAACTGGAGCACATTTGCTGCAGCCACATCCAAGAGCAGGGCCATTCTTGATGCCCTACAGGTGGCAGGCATTAGACAGCTAGTTTCAGAACCCACTCGTGAGGGAGCAATCTTAGACCTCATACTCTCAAACGGGGGCAGTGAGAGGATCTCTGATCTAGAAGTGGGTTGCCATCTGGGGACAAGTGACCATCAAACAGTGTGGTTCACATTAAACTCAGCTACAGAGTCAAGCCATACAAAAGTGAGGGTACTGGACTTTAGTAGGGCTGACTTTGGCAAGATGGAAGAGTGCCTCAGAAAAGCACTAGCAAACAGGCTAGAAGGAGTTGTGGAGCAACAATGGGAATCATCAAAACTGCCATCACAGAGGCAACAAGCCTTTGTGTGAAGCAAATAAACAAATCAAAACGAAAGAAAAAGCCACTATGGTTCTCAAAAGAGGTGGCTGTGAAAGTCAGGAAGAAAAAGATAGCATTCCGGAAGTATAAGGAAACACAGAAGGAGCAGGACAGAGAGCTGTACCAGTTAAGGCAGAAGGAAGCAGGGAGGGAAGTCAGAATAGCAAAGGCCCAAACTGAGGAAAAGATCGCCAACTCAGTTAAGAAGGGGGGATAAAACCTTTTATAGGTACATCAGCGAGCGTAGAAAGACAAAGGGAGGGATAGTGAGACTGAATAGAAATGAACGGTGGGTGGGCAGAGGGGGACAGTGAAAAAGCAGGGATACTGAACAATTATTTCTGCTCAGTATTCACAAAAGAGGAGGGGGAAGTGCCTAATCCAATTAACAGAAGCACTCTTGATAGGGGGATCGATCCCAGTCCTTTCACAGAAGAAAGGGTTCTGCAAGAACTCCTAAAACTGAAGGTGGACAAAGCAATGGGTCCTGATGGAATTCACCCCAGAATTCTAAAAGAATTAAGGGAGGAACTAGTGAAACCACTGGCTACTCTTTTTAATAAATCATGGGAGGATGGTGTGGTACCCGAGGACTGGAGGAAGGCGGATGTGATTCCCCTTCACAAAAGTGGGACCAAGACAGAGGCAGGAAACTACAGACCTGTCAGTCTGACCTCTGTGGTAGGGAAAGTGATGGAGTCACTTCTGAAGGAAAGAATAGTTGAGTACCTAGAGGCCAGTGGAGCACAGGACCCACGGCAGCATGGGTTCAGGTCATGTCAGACGAATCTAATAGATTTCTTTGACTGGGTGACCAAAGTAGTAGACCAGGGAGGGGCTGTGGACATGGCCTACCTAGACTTTAGCAAGGCATTTGACACAGTCCCACACAAAGATTAATAGTCAAATTAACCAGCCTGGGAGGGTCCCAGGGTGATAGCCTGGGTAAAACATTGGCTGCACAACAGGACACAGAAGGTAATTGTAAATGGAGTCCACTCTGAAGAAAGAGGGGTTACTAGTGGGTACCACAGGGTTCAGTATTGGGTCCAGTCCTTTTTAATGTCTTCATCAGTGACATTGCAGAGGGACTGGAAGGAAAAGTATGCCTTTTTGCAGATGACACAAAGATCTGCAACAGGGTTGATACACAAGGAGGCGTGGAAAGGATGAAAAGGGACTTGGCAAGGTTGGAGGAATGGTCAGAAGTATGGCAGCTAGGATTCAATGCAAAGAAGTGCAAAATAATGCACCTGGGAAACAAGAACCCAGGGGAAGAATACACAATGGGTGAGGAGGTAGTAACAACAACAAAAAAGGAAAGGGACCTGGGGTAATCATATCAGATGACCTTAAGGTTAGCAATCAATGTGAGAAGGCAGTAGGGAGGGCTGGGGGTATACTGGGATGTATAGGGAGAGGCATCAGCAGCAGAAAACAGGAAGTTGTTATCCATCTGTACAGACAGTTGGTGAGACCCCATCTGGAGTACTGTGTCCAGTTCTGGAGACCTCATCTCAGCAAGGACATAGACAGGATAGAGGTAGTCCAGAGGAGGGCAACTAAAATGGTGCAGGGTCTGCAAGAGAAGCCGTATGAGAAGAGACTAAAGGAGCTTAATATGTATACCCTTGAGGAAAGAAGGGAGAGGGCTGACATGATAGAAACTTTTAAGTACCTCAGTGGAATCAACAAAGTCCAAGAGGGTAGCATCTTTCAGAAAAAGAGACTTGCAAGAACAAGGGGACACAATTTAAAGATAGAAGGAGGGCGGTTCAGGGGCAATGTGAGGAAGTATTATTTCACAGAGAGGGTAGTGGATGCACGGAACAGCCTTCCTGAGGAGGCTGTGGGGTCTAAAACTGTGGGAGATTTCAAGAATGCATGGGACAGACATAAGGCAATTCTTGTGGGGGGGTAGGAAGAAATAGGCTGTTGGTTAACTAGGATCTGCGGCCTATCCTGTAGATAGGGAAATGGGCAGACTAGATGGGCCTAGCGGTCCTCATCTGCCGTCAAAGTCTATGTTTCTATGTATGACCCCTAAGATCTGGAAAAGCCTGAACATGTTTTCCAGGGTCTGGACCATACGGCCCATGGAGGGGGCTGCTAGCAGCCTATCATCCAGGTAGGGGAACACACAGAAGCTCTGCCTCCTGAGAGCAGTCGCCACCACTGCCAGGCATTTGGTAAATACCTGGGGGGGCTGAAGAAAAGCCAAAAGGGAGGACCCAAAATTGAAAATGGTCTCCCTGAAAGTGGAAGAAGAGGAAGTAACGATGGGCAGGAAAAATTCGGATATGCAGACAAACATCCTGCATGTCCAGAGAGCAGAGCCAATCCCCCTGGTGCAAAAGAGGTAACAGCCCCTGGAAAGTGACCATCCGGAATCGCTTGTATTCAAATGTACAGATTCAGATGGCTCAAGTCCAGGATGGGCCAAAGATCGCTGGTCTTTTTGGGAAAGAAGAAGAACTGGGAGTAAAACCCCCTTCCCTATTGAGCTGGAGGGATGGGCTCTATGGCTCTTTTTTGGAGGAGAGCCTGAATTTCCTCCCAAATTAGAGACAGGTGGGCAGGAGGGTCAGTGGAGTTTACCAGGGAGATTTTGAGGCCACTCAAGAAACTCCAGTGTGTGACCGTGCTCTATGATCAGAAGCACCCAGTGGAAGAACTGACCCCTGACCGCCTCCCTCGGATCCTTGGCGGGGGGAGGACGGCTAAGGAGTCAGAAGGTGGGGGAAGGCGCTGGCAGGGCATCCACTGGTGCCCATGGGGCTCTGGCAGCAGCAGGGGCTGCTGTGGCCTTATGCTTGTGCTGGCCTTTGGCAGGCTAGTTTTGAGATTGCTTATGGGAGGATCTACGAAACAGCAGACATTAGCCTGCTCTAGGCGGAGTGTGATAGAGAGAATGGACCGACTTGAGGGCCCATCCTGACTCATGCAGGGTAAAAATGATGTCCTGGGCACCCCCCCAAGAGGATCAGACCCCAGAAGGGGGGATCCAAAATACTGCACTGCAAAGCCAGACACCCGGAGCCAAGATTGGCACCAGAGGCAGACCCCAGTGGCTGGCCCGCGCCCAGAGCATCGTAAGAAGCCCGGAGGACATGACTGCCAACGTCTGAGCCGGATTTTAGAAGTTGGGCAAGCTGGGTCTTGGCAGGGTCTTATGGCAAGGTCTGCACCAGGTCTCTGGCTTGGTCCCAAAGCACGTTTTGATACTAGACCATGTGGGCGACATAATTCTGTATCTGGATAGCCAGGATAGCAGAGGCAAACGTAAGTTTACTCAGGTGGTCCAGCTGCCTGGACTCCCAATCCAGTGTTGGGGCACTAAGGTGCTTGGGCTTTTTCACACGGTCATGCACTGCATTAATGACCACAGAATCTGCTTTAGGATTGCCCCCCCAAAAGGGTTTGCCAGCTGGAGCATGGTACAGGTGGTCTGCCTTCTTAGGCAAAGGAGAGGTGGTGGATGGCTGATTCCAGGCTGCCCTAGTGACATCCTCAGGAGTCGATCAAAGGGGGCACCACCGCTGGGAGGGCATCCTGCTGCCATAGGTAAATGGCCAGGTGGCGCCTATCTGGTTCCTGCTCCTCTGTCTCCCAGACCATTATCGACTGGATGTGGAGCATGACATTCATAAAAGCTGGATCGCCGGGGGTGACTTTGGAACATCCTTGGCGGGGGTCATCCATATCTGAGGACTCCCCTGGTGAAGAGGAAGACTTAGAGGAATCTGAGCCATCCTCACTAGTTTCACTATCAGGGGCTGATGCCAGAGGCCAACACTTGTCCCTGCAAGAACCTGAGTGGACATTGGGTAAAGCCCCAGAGGACCCTGACGTGTGGGGAAAACTAGATCATGCCCCACCCAGATCCTGGGGTGGTGTGTCTCGGGAAGGACGAAGGGGAGACACCGGGGGTGGCCCCTGAGGGTGGGAGGTCTGCCTCTGGACAAAGGACCACCACGCCAAGAACAGGGCATTATAATTCACCGGGGGTGGGAGGTTATACACCAGTGGACAAGGATAGGCAGGAGTCAGGTAAGGATACAAAGGCGCAGGACCAATCGGCATCGGGAAAGAATCTAGTGTCGGCCCAATGGGCATCGGCTGTGGCATGGGTGGCAGAGTTGGGCCCACAGGGTGAAGCGGTGGCACAGCAGGCATCAACCTGAAGTGCCTGGGGGGGGGATCTACCAGCACCGGATGAGCCTGAGAAGTAGGCGTCTGAGGGGAAGGAGACCCCTGAGGCAAAGGCAGAGATGACGCTGGAGTAGAAGAAGTGGCAGTAGCCTGCTGCGGACATTGCCTAGAAGGGCTGGTGTTGATCCCAGTATCAGGAACCAACTAAGGCAGTGCCGTGGCCGGGGAAAGGGAGGGGGCTGACGGTGAAAGAACCGACGTCCCAGGAACCAATGTTGGCCAAGCCACCTGGCTGAGAGCCCATCGAATATAAGGGCCTGAGAGTCAAGGGCTGAGAAACAGGAGACAAGGTACCCTGCCCCGAAGAGCCACCGCCCGAAATAGCTATGCGGGCAGGGGAGCCACCGGGAGACTGGAGGAAGTGAGGGCTGGCAAGGCTGAAGGGGCCCGCCACCCCACGGGAGGATGACCCAGTCGTGGTCAATTGATTATGGGGTGACAGCGAGCGGGAAGCTGACAAGTCCCGGTGTTTTTCTTGGTGTTTGTGCATCCTGGATTACTCCTTCTGAGAAGAAGTAGTAGTAGGGGCCCCAGAGCACTGTGCTGGCAAGGCTGAAGAGCTCCTGCCCTGCAGCTCCTTCTCCTCTATCGCGACCAACTTCAGATTCAAAGGGTGGCTCTCCAGTGTTTTTAGATGATGTCTCCAAGTGACCCGGCTGAATTTTTGGCAAAACTGGCAGGCATCGGTGTTGTGGCTGGGGCCTAGGCAAATGAGACATGCACAGTGGTTGTTCTTTTCAGGGATCTATTTGCCATAGGCACACTTCAAGGAGTGGTTGGAAGATGAGACTGGTGGAGAACACAAACTCACAGAAGAAAACAGAAAACGATGTTCTGCACTAAAAAGAATGAAAAATAAAAAGGCATGGCAAGCGTGGGAAATGGCGGTCAACTGTAACTGCGACGTGCGCGGGCTAACGGCGAGAAAAGAACTGAGGTAGGTGTGTGGGACTGCCCTCCTTTATAGGCTAGGCTGACGTCAGCTGACTGATATCGGTGCAGGGCAGTCCCCTATGATAGACTATTAGCTGAACGTTTTCCGTGTGGTCCTGGTACCTGACGGCTTAGTCCTACCAGTGTGGCCTGCTGCAAGAGCCTTCCTCGAAGTAAGAGCATTAGTTCTCTCCACATCTGTAGTGTGGGGCAAGCATAGGACACCCAAGTGTTCTGAATACACCTTCTCGCTGTCACCAACATAATCCTAACTGCCCCAGGACAGAACTCCCATTCTTCCTCCTACACACCACTCCTCAACTCAACCACAAACAGCAGCACCTGGGGTATAATTCTAGCCTAAGTTGCATTGTCTGCAAGATGCACTGCAATATGGCATTCAAAGGGTTGAAGATCCTGACAGTGCCAAAAGTAGAGCATATAAGTGGCTCCTCTCTGTTCTACACCTGCCGCACATCAGTGAAATAGTGGGACTGAACTTATTTAATGTAGCTGGGGGCATACACAATCTGCAAAATAATTTATACTGAGCCTCTCGGTAGCAATTACAAATAATAAGGCCCATGTGCGATGCACAAAGATCTCCACGTGCTTTCTCTGGGATACATCCACCCATGTCACGTTCCCACAAGGCTTTGACACGTAAAGAGCAACTTTCTATTATAATAAAAAGTTTAAAAACACTAGCTTCACACAGATTATGTTTTAACTTGATTATTTTCTTGTTCTTAATTTTTTTTTTTTTTACTTTCCGCTGCTGTTGGTGTACTAAATATTGTAGATTATGCAGCAGCTATTTGATTGAATCTTTCAAAATCTCTGACTCTCCCCTGCTAACCATACAATTGCTGTTTGTAACAAAACAGTCTGTAATCATGGTAAGCACTATGATGTCACAGACAGAGGCACTCTGAGGCTAACAAGGAAGAGGAAAATGTTTTCTATACAAACTTTTTACATGGACTATCAAGACGTGCTGTAAATCTTGAAAAGGAAAACAATGTATTGTCTAGTAAACTGTTAACAGCTGAAACATCTTATTCATGAAAGCACATGCTGAAGTGCAGAGTTGCTCTTTAAGAAGGAAATCAGGTATATGTTCTTGTAGGCAGCTCTAAATCTTTGCCAAAGCACTCTCCCCCTCGGTCCATGCCTGCAAAATGGGACTCTAACACATGCAGTGGGGAGTTCTGCAGTTGGGGCCAATCTACCTGCCTTACACAATTCCTCACTTGGAGGTATCTGAACATATGAGTGTGTGGAAGTCCCAGCTCCTCAGCCACCTGCTGGAAGATGTTAAAGCCCTGGGAGCAAAACAAGTCCCTTATTCAATGTATGCTTCTTTTATCCCACATCTGGAATCTCTGGTCTTCTAGGTCAGGTAGAAAAGTACAGTTACACAAGAACTTACCAAAACAGTAGATCTTTGAGAGAGGCTCTTGCAGTAGGCAACGCCATAAGGACTGAGCTACCAGGCACTAGGACCAAACAGAAAACTTAGCTAGCAGTGTCTGGCAGGGGACCACCCACCCGTCACATGACTGACATCAGCCTGACAGTATATAGTGGGTGGTCCACAACGCCCGCCTCAGTTCTCCCGCCAGAGACCTGTGACAGCTACAACAGGCAAACTAGAGGGCTCCTGGAGCCACTAGTAAGGCTGAAAAAAGAAAAGGAGAAAGCAGGGGGAAGGAGTGCGGGAAAACCTTGCCTACTGCAAGAGCCTCTCTCGAATCTCTGTTACATCGAGAGGGCTCTTGCAGTAGGCAACAACATAAGGACTGCATCCCAAGCAGTGCAAGTCAAGCAGAGAATGAACACGAGAGGCAGGATAAAGGTCTATAGTAAGCAAAGAATTAAGACAGAAGGCCTTGAAGGATGGCCAGTCCAAAGCCTGCCTGCGCCCTAGTGGTAATGTCCAGACTGTAGTGCTTAATGAAAGTGTGGACAGAACTCCAAGAGGCTGCCGTACAAATATCTGTGGCAGAGACATTCTTGAAACGAGCAGTAGATGCAGCCATGCCTCTGGTTGAATGCCCTTTGACTTCCCCCAGAAGGGGCTTGTTGTACTTCTGACAGCAAAAGAGAATGCAGTTTGCTAATCATTTAGATAAACACTGTTTTGAAACTGCTGTGCCATCCTTTCTGGGGGAGAAGGAAATGAAAAGCTGATGCATTTTTTGCACAGACGGTCAGATTCGTATAGTAATGCAAAATTCTGTGCACATCCAGAGTGTGCAGAAGTGCCTCCCCTTGACTGGAGTATTCAGGGTAATACACTGGTAAGTGTACAATATAGTCTGATTTAAGTAAACACATAAACAACCTTTGGTAAAAACTTAGGTTTTGTACACAGAGCCACCCGGTCTCTGTGGAAAATCAAATGGGGCTCTTTACACATGAGAGCCTGTAGCTTGGAAATTCATCGAGCAGAAGTAATGGCAACTAAAAAGAGTGCTTTCCAAGACAAAAAGCGCAGGTCGCAACTCATGGCTGGTTCAAAGGGAGGCAAAGTGAGTTTTTCAAGGATAAAGTTCAGATGCCACGGGGGAACAGGGTTCCTGACCAGGGGTTTCATACGGAGTATTCCCTTCAGAAAGGTTCAGGAGACCTCCAACTGAGCCAAGGTTTTGCCTTCCACTGGAGTGTGGTAGGTGGATATGGCAGACAAGTGGACCTTGAAAGAAGAATAACTGAGTCCCAGGTCAGAGAGGTGCAACAGGTACTCCATGACCTGAGGAACCAGGCATGAAAAGGGGTCCCAACCCTTGGAGGCTGCCCAGATAGAAAATCTCTTCCACTTCATAGCATAGGTAGTTCTTGTAGATGGCTTTCTGGCCTCTACAAGGACTTCAGCGACTCTGGAGGAGACCCCAAAGCATGAGACCGCTATGCCTGAAGGCACCAAGCATGAAGGTGAAGGGACTTGAGATCTGGATGGACCAGCATGCCCTGATCTGGGTAAGAAGGTCCCTGTAGAGGGGAAGAGGGACCCGAGGCTCCACAGCTAACTGGCGTACAGGAACTTCCCTGTTCAGCAAAGAGAGAGTGCATCTCGCCAAAAAATATACCAGGTCTGGGAACAAGCGAGCAAAAACTGGGTAGTTTTGCGTTGTATGGGGAGGCGAACAGATCATGATCTGGATGACCCCAGAGTTCAAAGATGTCCTCGACCACCAATTGAGACAGTTCCCACTCGTGAAACCTTGCCTGAGTGCAACGGAGACTGTCCGCTAAGATGTTCTTGACACCCAGGACATGCAGTGCCATGAGCTGGAGCAGGTGCTGAACTTCCCAGTACCACACTTGCATCACTTCCTTGCATAGGGGGTACGACCGAGTGCCTCCCTGTTTTCTCAGGTACCAGACCACAAACATGTTCTCCGACTGGTCAAGAAGTGGTCCTGGGAGGAGATGTGGCTGGAACGCTTGTAGGGCATATAGCACAGCACGCATCTCAAGCACGCTGATGTGCAACGAGAGCTCCTGCTGAGACCAGAATCCCTGGGTTCTGCGATTCCCCAGATGGGCTCCCCAGCCCTGACCTGATGCGTCCGTTGTCAGGGTTTGAACTGGGGGTAGGAAAGGTACCCCCATCAGAGATTTTTCAAATCCTGCCACCAAATGAGATCTTTTCTCATAGGATTGGACACCAAAACCCTGTGGTCCAGGTCATTTGACCTCTGGTCCCACTGTACCCTGCCCACTGAGTGACTCGCATGTGGAGTCTGGCTAAGGGTACTGTGGGGATAGCCAGCAACATGAGACCCAGGAAGTGGAGGACTGTCCTGGCCATAGTCCAACGGCTGGAGGCCACTTGCGAACCTGCCTCTGCAGCGTTTCCGCCCTGTCTACAGGGAGGAAAGACTGACCCTGGGCTGTGTCCAGCACCACTCGAATAGACTGGAGTTGCTAGGAGGTAGTAAGATGAGACTTGGGGTAATTCACTGTGACTCCCACCCTGCGAAACAGATCCAAGGTAGCTGCTAGAGAAGCCTCCACGCATTCCTTCGAAGGAGCTGACAGAAGCCAGTCATCGAGGTAAGGGAACACATGGTGGTCCTGCCGATGTAAGGCCGCTGCAACCACTGCTAGACACTTGGTAAAAACCCTGGGTGCTGATGAAAGACCAAAGGGGAGAGCCTTGAATTGGAAATAATCCCCCTGCAAAGTAAACCGGAAGGATTTTCTGGAGGTCACTCCATGAGCTCCAACGTGTGACCCTGAGCTATTAGCTGAAGGACCAAAGAGTAAGTCGTGATTGCCTTCCACCCAGGTAGGTAGCTGGTGAATCTGCCCCCGATTGGCTCCTCCGGAACTGTGGGTGGAGGAGGGGGCAGGCCACGAGTCAAGAGGCAGAGGGACAGTTGGGGAGCGCCGCCCCAGAAGCTCTGTGCGACTTGGCAGGGGGCAGTGAGGCAGAAGAGGTAGCCCGATGCTTGCCCTGACGTTTGGTGGGCTGCTGCCTGGTTTGGCGCCTCTGTTGACAGCGAAAGGGAGCCTGAGACTTGGGACTGGTATGACAGATGGAGTGCACTGATCGGAAAGCCTTCCCTCGCTCCTACGGATCAGTCATTATGTCCTTGACGTCCCCTCCAAAGAGCACTGAGCCCTGAAGGGGACATCCAGAATAGATGTCTGGACATCCTCGGCAAAACCAGATACCCGTAACCAGGAGTGTCTGCGTATACATACCGCCGTCGACTTACATTTGGCAGAAGCGTCCATGGTGCTGTAAGTTGCCCTTAAGGTGTGGCGGCAGTTAATCTCTGCCATTCTGACCGTCTGCTCAGTTTTGGGCTTAGCCGCAGAGTTTGGCAAGACCTCAAATTCTTGCTTGAGCTGACCAAGAATGGCCTTCTGGTAACAAACCATGTGGGCTACATAATTTAGGGCCCAAACAGCCAAAGTTGAGGATAAACAAACCTTACGGACAAACTGGTCAAGTTGTTGTGACTCCTTGTCAGGAGGTGTGGTACTCATATGCTTTGGTTTCGTCGAGCGGTCATGAGCCGCACTGATGATTACACCAAAGCTGATTCGCTGGTTAACCAAATGATCTTTCCTCTCTGAAGCGTGGTACAGTCTGTCCACCTTCTTGGGGGTGGCTGAGACAGATGGTTGCAGCTCAATAGTAGACGCTAGATTGTTGTGGGGCCCCATTCATGTAGGAATGGGGGGGGGGACCAGTTCAGGGAGGTCAAGGTGCTCAGCCAACCTCCGGCACTGAGGGTCCTGCTCCTCTGTCTTCCAGTCGTTGGCCTCCTGAATGTTCTGGAGGATAACCATAAAGGAAGGATCTTCCGGGGGGAGACTCTGGAGTCTCTCTGGGCTTGGCATCCTCTGGTAGAGGGGATTTAGAGCCCAAGGAAGAAGAGGAGGAGTCAGACTCTGAGTCAGGCAAAGGGCTCCTGTCGGAGGATGAAAACCTCTGACGGGGGTCTTCCTTAGTTGGGGCAGCCAGAATGCGACATCGGTCCTCAATCATGAGGACAACTATCGTGCACTAAGAAGATGGCGAAGGGGCCCTGACAGGAGACAGGGACCGTGGAGTCAGAGTCGAACGGGCTGGCAAGCGGGAGATGTCCACAGGCGCTGGTCCAATTCCGATGCCAGCTGCTGTAGCTTAGCCACCAGGAATCAGAGAGGCATCGTAATCCTGCAGCAGCTGCGGGGTGCCAAGAGGAAACAAATAGGCTGGAGTCTGTGACCCACACGGTGGATAGCTTAGCACTGGTATCCAGCATTGGGTACCCAATACGTCGTGTCACCGACATTGAGTAACCTGGATATGGGACCAACTGTGGGGCTGAGGGGCCTGGGTGAGGCCCTTGGCAAGAGGGTCCAGGCTGAGGGGGATCCGGCTGCGGACCTGCAGAGAGGCCCACCATCGGTCCTTGCAGGGCAACTGGTCCCAACGGGGTGGAGAAAGAGGCCGAGATGGAAGGACCAAAATCGGATTGGCTGGAGGGGCCCCAGGGGGGATCAGGCGTGTGGCAGACCGGTGCTGGCTGAAGAACGGGGCCAGCGGGCGGTTGCCCATCTGGCATTGGGTGGGGGGAGTTCTCCAAGGGCCCCTCCAGAGATGCAGAGGAGAGTCCCGAGAGGGGGATTCCTCATGGGACGGCTGTGGCTGAGGCGACAGCAGCGCAGATCCGAGTGACCGGTGTCAGATCTCGAGTCTGGGTCTGACGCAAACGCCAGGGCTGTGCAGGCATCGGCATCCAATTTACCAACTGAACCACTCAACTTAGGCCATGAAGTAGGAGTGAAGGGACTAAGGGTAGAAGAAGCTTCCGAATCCCAAGGTCCCCGCCTGAACTGTTACCAGCTTTTGGCGGGGGGGGGGGGGAGAGCAGTGGGGGCAAAGGCTGCCCTGAAGGGGGAGGAGCAGGTCTGGCCTTAGGAGCACCTCCCTTGCTGGAAGAGGGCCGCTCAATGGCCGCAGCCTCCCAAGACAGCTGCAGCCTAGAGGAAGATCGATCCCGGCCTCTGTCTTTGTCCCACTTGTGCTTCTTCTTCTTTTGGAAGAAAGGGAGCCCGAAGAACCCCCCCGGAGGTGAAGAAGCACACCTAGCCTACTGCAGCTCCTTTTCCATTGAAGCCAATTTTTGTTTAAGAAGATGGGCTTCCAGGACTTGTTGACAGCATTTCTGCATGGCCTGATTGAAGCTCAGGCAGGCCTCACACTCGTCGGTGTCGAGGTTGGGTCCTAGTTACAGAAGACATGAGGAGTGGCCATCTTTGTCCAGCATCTGCTTGCCGCAGGAGCACTTGTTCTTGTGGGAACTGGAAGGAGTAGGAGACGACATGCAATCCAACAACGAAAAAACACTTTCTGTAAGAAAAAAAAAAATAATTAGAAAGTCTATACTTACAGAAAACAGTGTTCGACTGTAGCAGCGTTCGGCGAGGTCTGATGTGCGCAAGTCGATGGCTGGAAAGAACTAAGACAGGCGTGGGGGACCGCCAGACACTGCTAGCTTAGTTTTCTGTGTGGTCCTAGCACCTGGCGGCTCAGTCCTTATGGCGCTGCCTACTGCAAGAGCCCTCTCAATGTTAGATTTCTGGTTCCAAGTACAGTAGGGCGAGGAGGGTGCCAGTATGCACACCTCTCAAGGCCCCCCAGGCTTCAAAGAGCCTGCCTACCAAGTCATTCTGAGGCTGTGATGCTCTGTATGCCCATCCCCCACTCGTTCAGGTACACTGTAAGCCTCTGTTCCTGCCCCACCTGTTCAAGGGAGGACCAATGTGCTCCCCTAGAGTCTCTCACCCACTCTGAAGAGTTAAACCTGTGCAGCCAGATGATAGAGCCCAAAATCCAGATAATGCAAGCCCCCTCTACCAGTGGTATTTAAGTCTTTTCAAACTGATTCTTTGCTTTTTATTCCGCCAAATAAAATTGCAACATGCCTTCTCTGAGTGTAGTATTTTTTTTTTTTTTTTTTTATGAAGTCCCATCGGGAGCATCTGAAGGGGGTATGGCAGCCGTATAAGATATTAATTTAGACAGATGGTTAAGGAGTGGGTCTGACAAACCATACCTAGTTCTTTGGCAGAGGCGCTGTTCAGGGGACAGTTTGCAAACACCAACTCTGCTGTCCAAGTGCGGTTGTTTCTGCCTTGCAGTCGGAATGTGCAGTCTAGAAGAGATCGTTCTAGGGCTCGCTGGGTCTCTTCACAGATGCCTTTACATGGCGGGATTCTGTCCAAATTAAAAAAAAATTACAAGAACTTAATCACACTGGCACAAATTCAAGAACTGCCCTGTCGTGGACCAAAGCCTAATGGTCAACAACACTGTCAGCCCCTACATTTTAACAAGTAGAACCTCCCACCCCCACTCCATAGAAGGACACTGTTAGCCCATTAGGCCTCGTACTCTATTTAAAAAAAATGCATTTTATTACTGCTCACCTGCTGTAGAATTTGTTGATGTAACCATTTATCAGCTTCCCTTTTCTCAGTAAATGTGACTACTGAGTAATTATATCAAAATGTGTTTTGCTTCAAATCCAACATGTTTACCTTACTGCCAGTTACCCCTTCTGAAGTTCATATACCTTGTTCAGTCACAGCAGAGGAAGTCGGCACTCAGAAATTATCTTAAGTCAGTCAGTTACAAAGAAGCCTTTTTTTTTCACTTTTAGTAATACAAAAGTGCTACAGGAGTTCCATGCACCTAATGTACTTCACACACAGTTATCCTTTGCTGCTGAGCTTTACTCTGGTCCCAGGTTTTAGCTTCCACTGTTGTGGCTGTCAGAAACATTTAAGCCAAGGTCCCGGATTCCTGGAGGCATCTCCCTTGTTGCCATGTACTTCTGCATTTTCTTACCAGTTTTCTGTATTTACGAATCCCAAGTCCCCTTTCCCCAGGGCACCTGGAAACAACCTGTTACATGGATGGTAAAGAAGAGAAAAAGACCAGAGTCCACCGAGTCTGCCCTGTTGTGCCAACATCGCTTTACTCAGCCCTTACAGAGCCTTTCCTGCTCCCAGCCTCCCTTTCGTTTCTTATTACCCCTTTGAAACTCTCCCATTGGGATCCGAACCCTGAGATACCCTAGCATTAATCACACTGCTGGGTAGATTATTCAACCTATCCGCCACCTTCTCTGTAAAATGTAGTTCCTTAAGTCCTTTTTAAATAGCCCCTCCACCCACTTCTTTAAGGCTTGTTCCCCTGTTAGCCGTGCTGCTCCTCATCTCGAGGTTTCTATCTCGTCACCCCTTTCACTCCTTTCTTCCAGCTGCCCTTGTTCATATTTGCAGCTCTCAGTGGAACAGCCTCTAAGGTCTCCATGTCTGTCTTCAGATGCTGGTTTCAGAGCTGCACACAATACTCCAGATGTGCTCTAATTGATGACCTGTACAACGGCACTATCACCTCTTTGATGCAGTTAGTAAAACTATGTCTGATGCATCCCATACTAGCTTTTCCATGTGCTGTGTTGCCCTAGGTCCCTTTCCTCTTCTGAGTGATCCACTTTAACTGACTGATGCAACAGTGTGACTGCAGACTTTTGTTTCTAATATGCATCAGTTTGCATTATTTGGCACGGAATTTTAGTTGCCAAGTGTAAGATCGCTGCTCCAGCTTCTCTACACCCATTTTGTGCTGTTGATCCCCTCTTTATTATCTATCTTCCCACAGAGTTTAATGTAGTTAGCGAACAGACTTCCTTTAATCTTGAAAGATGTCATCGATAAATAAAAGAGTACAGCCCCAAAACAGACCACTCGTGGCACTCCACTTGTGAGTTTCTTGACCTGACAGAATTTACCATTTAGGATCACTCTCTGCATCCTATCTGAAACTAGTTACTAATCCACCTTGTTTATTTATTTAATTTATTGAAAACTTTGGAGAACACCTTTCAGCACAAGTGCTCATTTACAAAGGTTCCACGTTAATAACAGAGATTACAAAGCAACTTAAAGAGCTACTGACGCCTCAAAGAAAACTTTGAAAAACATAATTAGGTACAATTCAACTTGCATTCCATGTGTATTCTAAATAGTTCTCTTCCTCATAATTACTGAGTAAATTTGCATGAGTATGTGATTTTTATCCCTTAGATTTTTCTTAGAGTTTACCTGCCTCTGTAGCTCACTTCCTACTTCAAGTCATAATCGTGTGTTGTGACATCACAATCTGTTGCCATGGGAGTAACTGTGATGTCACAAGCAGAAGCATTATGTAAGTCCACAGGCTGGTTAAATTTTGAAGCCAGACTTAAATACTCTACTTGCATCCTTGCAAATAAAATATCCTCATAACTACCCCTCCTGGCCTTGACGCTCTGGTCACACTCGCACCCCCCCACCCGCCCGAGCCTCCAGAAGTGCCTCAAGGCCATCCCACATTGTTCCTCACTGCAGAATCTCACAGTGTCAAAGGGCCTTTTTATATTGGGCTCCATGTGGCTCAATGATCTCCCCCTGGTCATCTTCCTTATACCTACCCTTGGCCCTTTCAAGTCTGCCCTCAAGAACCATCTCCTCGAACAATCTGCCTGTGAATGCTACTGACCTGTGCTGCCCTGGATCTCTGCATTTGGCCAGTAAGCCCCTCACCGATGCACCCTTCTCGTGACTCCACTGACTGGCATGATTTTTCATTTGTTATACGCTCCTGACTCTGGGGTATACTCGAAAATGTCTTGGAAAAAAACAAGATGTCCCACGGGAAATGCTTTTCTCAAGCTTGAGCTATGCTGCCACCCATATGTGAGTAATCAGCCTGCAAAAAAGAGAGTAATCTGGGGGTGCACTGGAATAATGGACAGCACTGTAATTCTTCTCCAAAATAAACTTTATTCATATTTCTTTAAGACCCATTGCTCGACGTTTCACCTACCCCACGTAGGCTTCATCAGGCTTGGTTTCCCTTCGTACCATAAAAATTCCCTCTGAATGGGGACAGGTCAATCCTGGTTGTTATTTTGATAAAGACTTTCCTTTATAGCTGCCGTTTCATTTTCCTGTTTTAACCTTTTTACCCTTCAAGGGATTCTTTCAAAACAAACCCACACTATTTGCTTCAGAACACCACTCTAATTCTTTTACATGTTCTATCAGGACATACTATATCTGGGTTATACTCGCTCTGTGCTACTCTGTCCCAGTTTTGTCTTGCTGTACAACTAGAGCCCACTAGGACCTGCTTTTCACTTTGTATAAATTGTGTGTTCTTGTTATAACTGACTGTATAACTTGGGCCCACTTGGTCTGTATTATTGACTTTGTATTCTTTACTTACTTAGGTTTCATAGGTTGGTCAGAGCTGAGAAGACCGTAGTCCATTTTGCTCGCCGATATAATTAGTAATAACCTTTAATTGACTTTGGTCTTAGAAATGTATCCAAACGAGTTTTAAATATATTCATATTACTTGTGTATAATCCATTATACATTGCATGACTGTGTAATGCTTGCCAACTTTGTATATGTGAAAGCTGTTGTCTTCCCTGTAACTGTGACAAGAAGCCTTTGCAAAAGAATCTTTGACACAAAGGTTGTATTGTGATGAATTTAATAAATAAAAAATATGACCTCAGGTAGGGGGAAGCAACAGGAATAGATGAACTCTTCAGAAGCAAAGATCCCATTTTCATGCAAATGATCTCAGTAATAAATAATGGTGAGGAGGAATACAAAACTAATGTGAAATACAAGCTGAACTGTGTCTAAATGTTCTGGCTTGTTAAAGTTCTCCTGAAGGTGTCAGCTGCTCTTTAACAAGCACAATAAGCTAGTTCCAGTGGAATGAAGTCAAACAGGTACAAACATACAAACCACTACAAATAAATAGGCTGGAGTCTACTGCATACAATTTTACAATAAGGCAGACAGTTCAAGGAGTATACTGGGAGGGACTTTAGTTAGGATGATTAGCAGTTACAGTTGTATTGAACTGTTAGGGTTGCCATAGTGCTCTCTTAAACTGGTCAAACTTAGGTAGACTGAGCAAGGTATCAGGCAGCTAATTTAACCAGCCAGTGGCTCAAACTGCAAATGAATGCTTGCCCAGCTGAGTATGATGCAAAGATAGTTCAAGGGCATTCCAAACCATGCTCCTGGTGCTGTAGAGACTGAAGACAGGACGGAAGCAGTGAGTTAAGGCCGTGCGGAGTTAGGCCCAGTAGCACCTTCTTCGCTAGCAGCCGACTGGAACTTAAAAGTAAATGTGTGATTTAAAAAAAAAAAAAAAAATGTTTTGGGCTTCATAGCCCACTATCCTGGGGTGGCGAAAGCCCCTCTGTGTAAAAATTATAAACTGTTACTCACTCTGTAAAGTTTGAGAAGGGATCGTAATTCTGGCCGAACTGTGAGCCAGCCGATCCCTTCGCACTTCCTGGTTTGCCTGCTCCGCCCCCACGTTTTGTGATGTGGTACCAGGGAGAGTGCAGGGTCGTGCCCCATACAAGTCTATGGGGCTCATTTTCTGAACGATTTTTTTAAACTACCTTTTGATAAAAATGAAAGCCACCGCTCAACTAATAGTCCCTGGCAGGTGGATGGTTTGATTTAAAGTAAACTCAAACACCACCTTTGGCAGAAACTTAGGGCTTCTATGCAGAGACACCCTGTCTTTGTGGAAAATCAAATAAGGAAGTGCACACATTAGAATCTGAAGCTCTGAAAGAGCAGAAGTAATGGTAACTACAAATAACGCTTTCCAAGAAAGGAAGCATAAGCCACAAGTCGAGGCTGGCTCTAAAGGAGCCAAAGTGAGTTTCTACAGGACAAATTCAGGTCCCACGGACAGGATTGCAGACGGGAGGCTTCAGGAGCAGGATGCCTCTCAAGAACGTAAGGGACCCTGTACGGCCGTCAGTTGGCACATGGAAAGGTGAAATAGCAGCTAAGTGCACTTTCATAGAAGAGTGTGGAGGTCCTGTGTCTGACAAGGACAGTAAATACTCCAGAATCTGGTTCACTGGACACGTGAAGGGATCTAAGTGATGGGAAGTGGCCCACAACGCAAACTGCTCCCACTACCTGGAGCAACTGGCCCTGGTGGAAGATCTTCTGGCAGCCACCAGGACATCAGCACCTTTGGGGACACTTCAAATCATGTAATCGCTATGTCTTCAGAAGCCTGACATGGAGATGGAGGGACTTGAGGTCCGACTGGACTAGGGTTCCCTGTTCCTGTGATAGCAGGTTATTGCACTGAGGCAAAGGTACTGTGGGTTCTACTGCGAACTGCTGCAGCAAGGAAAACCAGATCTGACGAAGCCAAAAGGGAGCCATAAGAATTACAGTAGCATCCTCCATTTGAAGCTTGATTAGCACCCTCTCAATCAGAGGAAAGGCGTAAAGGAACATCCCTTTCCAAGAGAGGGACAATGCGTCTTGCCAGAAAACTCCAGGCCCTGGAGTGAGCAAGTGGAAAAGTGGAAGTTTTGTGTTGAGTGGGGACGCAAAAAGGTCCAACTCTAGACAACCCCACCTGTCAAACAGGTCTTCTACTAACGAGGTTAGCAGCTCCCACTTGTACATTCTGGACTGCGACCTGCTTAGCCCGTCTGCCAGGACATTTTGGATGTCTGGAACATGAACGGCTGACAACTTCAGACCTCGTTCTAGAGCCCAGTACCAAACTCTCATTGCTTCCCTGCACAGGGGGCAAGAATGAGTCCCCCCTTTTCTTGTCTATGTAGTGTACTACACTGATGTTGTCTGTCTCCACCAGCAGATGTCCTGGGAACAGATGGTTCTGGAAGGCTTGCAGACCATACAGAATGGCCCACATCTCTAGGACGTTTATGTGGAGAGAAGTCTCCACTCTGGTCCACGTTCCTTGTGACTGGTGAGGACCCAGATGTTCCTCCCAGCCCAGCCCCAAAGCATCTGTGGGAAGAATCTGCTGAGGGAAGGGGATGAGGAAGGGAACCTCTTTCAGCAAATTGCTGGGTTCCATCACCCACTGGAGCACCTTTCAGACAGAAGAAGTTGCTAGAACCTGCTATTCTAGATTGTCGGCGCACTGACCCCACTGGACTCTAAATGCCCACTGAGGGATCCTCATAAGCAGCTTGGCCAGGGGTACCATAACAAATCGGGCTCAGCACTCTCAGGAATGTCCTGGCCGTGACACACCTGATGGTGATGAGCTGGGCCTGTGCCATTAGGTGCCCTGCCCTGTCTTGGGGCAGGAAGGCTAAGCCCTAAGTAGTGTCCAGAACTGCCCCTATGTACTGCAGATGATGATAAGGGTCTAGACTGACTTGGGCAGATTGGCCGTGACACCAAGGGCATTGAACAGCTGTTTGGTGGTACGCACTAAGGTGTGAGACAGTTGCTCCTTGGACTAAGCTTTGAGCAACCAGTCATCTATACAGGGGAAGACATACAGTTCCTCTCTCATGAGAGCTGCTGCCACAACCACCTGGCACTTGGTAAATACCCGTGGCGCAGATGAAAGGCCAAACAGCAATACCTCAAACTGGTAGTGCTCCCCCTGAAAGAGAAAAGAACAGTTACGTAAGAACTTACTATAACACTAGATCTTTGAGGGAATCTCTGTCATCAAGTCACACCTATGGAACTTAGCTATCAGGCACTAGGATCCCACGGAATGTTTTCAGCAACAGTCTAGTAGGGGCCACCCACGTCCACAACAGGCTCCGACGTCACAGCCCTATATAAGAGTGGGCGGCCCCGCTCCATCCTCAGTTCTTTCCCTAGCTGGAGGGAACTAAAGAGAAAGAGAAGGTGCCCAGCTAGCAAAAAAAAAAAAACTCTGGAGCAACAGGACAGCTGAACTGGAGAGGAAGAAAGAGGGATGGTGGGAGGGACTTCATGATCTGATGACAGATTCCCTCCAAGATCTACTATTAAGGTAAGTTCTTATGTAACTGTTCTATCTTCTTCGGGAATATCTCTGTCATCAGGTTGCACCTATAGAATGAGTCCCAAGCAGTACTTAACACGAGGCAGTCTGGGTGGCAGGAGGCCACAGGCCGAAGAAAGAAGGCACTGAAACACAGCTAGGCCAAAGCCTGCCTTTCTTCTGGAGGCAATGATGGACTGCACTGCTTGGTAAAAGTGTGGACAGTACTCTAAGTGACAGCAGCACAAATTTCCGCTGTGGACACATATTCCTGAAACAAGCAACAGAAGTGGCCATACCTCTGGCTGAATGGCCATGAACCACACCAGGAAGTTCCTTACTGTACTTCCCATAACAAAAAAACAATACAGTTGGCCAACTATTTGGACAAACACTGTTTAGAGACTGGAGCGCCCTCTCTGCCAAGGTCAAAAGAAAGAAACAAACACCTGAGAGGACTTTTGGCACTCCTTAGTGCGGTGTGTATAGTTCTTAAGAATTCTATGCACATCCAAAATATAGCGCAAACAGAGCAATGCTTCCCCTGGATTGGCATGCTCTGGAAAATAAATAGGCAGGTGGATGGATGCATTGATTTATTCAGAGTAAACTTAGATACCACCTTAGGAAGAAACTTAGGATTAGTACGAAATGAGACCCTGTCTGTGTGAAAAATCAAATAAGGCTGCTCACATATGAGAGCCTGTAGCTCTGAAATTCTTCAAGCAGAAGTAATAGCAACTAAAAATAATGCTTTCCATACAGAAAATGTAGCTTGCAAGACACAACTGGCTCAAAAGGAGGCAGGGTCAGCTTCTCGAGCACAAAATTTAGTTACCAAGTCAGGACCAGATTCTGGATAGAAGACTTCAAATGTGGAACGCCTATCAGAAAAGTACAGGCCACATCCAATTGGGCCACCATACGGCTATCAATAGGCAAATGAAAGACTGAAACAGCAGACAGGTGCACCTTAATAGATGAATACTGAAGTCCTGCATTCAGAAGGACAGGAGATACTCTAGAACTTGGTTGAACGGACAAGTAAAAGGGTCCAGGAGATGGGAAGCGGCCCATGTAGCAAAGCGCTTCCACTTCATCGATTAAGTGGCCCTGGTGGTAGGTTTCCTGGCAGTACCCAGGACATAAGCCACCTTCTGAGACACCTCTCAAGCAGGCAATGGCTATGTCCTCAAGAGCCATGCATGCATATGGAAGAACTTGAGGTCTGATTGGACCAGGGTCCCCAGAGCCTGTGTCAACTGATCCCTGCAAAGGGGCAGGGGAATTGGAGGTTCCACAGCCTATTGTTGCAGTAATGGTAACCATATCTGATGAGGCCACAATGGAGCCACCAGAAATACGGTGGAGCCCTCCATCTGTAGCTTGATGAGCACCCTCTGAATCAGAAGAAAGGGTGGGAAGGCATAAAGAAACCTCCCTTTCCAGGAGAGAGAGACAACGCATCTTGCTGGAAAACACCAGGCCCTGGATCTAGCAAGCAGAAATGTGGCAGTTTTCTATTGAGTGGGGATGCAAAAAGGTTCAACCTTAAAAGACCCCACCTGTGGAACAGGCACTCTACGACCAAGGTCAGCAGTTCCCACTCGAGCATTCTGTACTGCGACTGGCTGAGGCTCTCTGCCAAGACATTCTGGACAGATGACAGTTCTAGAGCGTGATCTAGAGCCCAGTACCAGACCCTCATCACCTCCCGGCACAGGGGGTAGGAATGGGCCCCCCCCCCCCGCTTGTTGATGTAACAGGCAACACTGAGGTTGTCTGACTGTACCAACAGTAGACCTGGAGAGAGAGGGTCCTGAAAGGCATACAGAACTGCCCACATCTCTAGAATGTTTATGTGGAGGCGGGTCTCTCTCACTGGGACCATATTCCCGATAAGGGCCTAAGTGCACTCCCCAACCCAGACCCAAAGCATCCATGATGAGGATTTGGTGAGGGTTGGGGATAAAAAAAGGGGACCCCTTTTTAAGAGACTGTCTGGGTCTATTCACCACTTCAGCACCTTGTGTAATGAGGAAGAGAAAAGGACCAACTGATGCAGACCAAAAGAGCGTTGATCCCACAGGACTCTGAGGGTCCAATGCAGGAGCCTCATGTGTAACCTGGCCAAAGGGACTGTCACAAATAGCCACAGCCTCAAGAACTCTGGCTAGGATATACCGGCACTGAGCCACTGCCTGGACCTGAGCTATGAGGCAGTCTGCCCTGTCCTGTGGTATGAAGGCCTTGCCCTGAGTAGAGTCCAGAACCGCCCCCATCTACTTCAACTGCTGAGACGAGGTCAGCACAAACTCAGGCAAATTGTCAGTGATGTCCAAGGACTGGAACAACTGCAGGGTGTGTTCTAGAGTCAGCAACAGAAGCTCCCTGGATTGGGCTTTCAGTAACCAGTCATCCACATATGGGCACACAAAGGCCTTTGCGACGGAGGGCTGCTGCTACAGCTGCTAAGCACTTGGTAAATACCCATGGTGCAGAGGATAAGCCAAAGGGCAAAACCCTGAATTGGTAAGGCTCCCTTGGAAGAAGAACCACAGGTACCGTCTATTTGGGGGGGCGCAAACCATGATATGCAGCTAGGCATCCTGCATGTCAAGGGAACATAGCCAGTCACCCAGCTTGACAGAGGAAGGAGACTATGTAAGGTTACCATCTGGAATATTCTGTACTGGATGAAAAAAATCAGCTCCTTGAAGTCTAGAATGGGCCTAAAGTCCTCAGTTTTTCTGGAAACCAGAAAGAACCGGGAGCAGAACCCTTCATTCCTTTGACGCATGGGCACTGGTCCTATGGCCCGATTGCACAGCAAGGTGAACACCTCCTCCAGGTCCGGAGGATGAGAGGTGGGAATCAGGGGAACATCTGAAGGCTGTTCCAGAAATTCTAGAGCATGGCCATGTTTGATTATCTGCAGGATATAAGCCTACAGGATGACAACATGGTTTCATTACAGGCTGGTTGTGCCAGACAAACCTGACTACTTTCTTTTATTGGGTATCTAGGGAAGTAGATAGAGGCTGGCCAGTGGACCTCCTCTATTTTGACTTCAGCAAAGCCTTTGATTCAGTACCACACAAATGCTTGCTGAAGAAGCTAGAGGAACTGGGCATAGCAAGCTGCAACTGTTAAGTGGGTGGGAAACTGTTTAGATGGAAGGAGGCAAAGGGTGGTGGTCAATGGGGAGATGTCAGAGGAGGGTAGGTGATGAGTGCAGTCCCATAGGGCACGGTCTTAGTCCCAATCCTGTTTAATGTGTTCATCAGTGACATAGTAGGTATCCGTGGAAAGATTGCATGGTTTGTAGAAGACACTAAATTGGGGGGAGGGTGGACAGTGAAGAAACCGTGAGAATCATACAAAATGATTTGAAAAGGTTAGAACAATGGTCTAGTATCTGGCAGCTGAAATTTAACACCAAGAAATGTAAAGTGATGCATACTGGCAGGAATAACCCTAGAACAAGCTACTGGCTAAACGGGGTCAAACTCAGTGACTCAAAAGAGGAAAGGGATCTAGGAGTTATTATTAACAACACCCTTAAACAAACCAGCCAATGTAATGCAGCATATAGAAGGGCCAACAAACTGCTGGGATGCACAGGGAGAAGATTTGACAGTAGGCACAGGGAGGCGATACTTACATTGTATAGATCTATGGCGAGACCCAATTTGGGATGCTATGCACACTTTTGCAGACCATACCCTGAGGATAGGGGGGGCGCTATTGAGCACGCCTGTTGACAAGAAGCATTTGTAGGTGGCTGTACACATTGGAGAACAGTTTTTATTAAAACCAAAAACTGCAATTTCATTTTTAAGAAATAGCTCTGTACAGTTGAGAATTCCCTGATCAGCTACATCTGAGAAGGTAATATGGGGCATAGGGCTGCCACGGTATACCGCGGTATCATAAGTCATGGTATTGATATCGTGGCCAATTTCTGATACTGCGATAACCGTGATTAACGGTATACCGTGATATTGAGACTTTCCAACTAGTTTTTTGCATTTTCAGGGACAACTGAGTTCAAGGGGGCTTCTTTTTTGAGCAGAAATTACTTGTTCTTTGATGATATGACGATAATTGCAGTATTACATGTGACAGTTATACCGTCAGAATTTCAAACCATGACAAGCCTAATGGGGCGCTCTCAGACAGGTGCGAGGAGTGGCTCTAAGAACACATCGACTGACAACTAGGCCACAGATATCACCACACTGTTAATGGGACCCAATCCGCCTTGGAAAGCCCTGCAGTCTTCTATGCAGGCAATGGATCTAAAAAAGGAGTCCATTCTTCGATGATTTATGGAGCAGGTTGCCAAGTTAGAAGGTGCCTCTGAAGCAGCAGCTTCAGCCAAAAGCATTGCCACTCAGGTGTTGTCAACGACAACTAAACTACAACAGGAAAATACGCAGCTGAGTTACAGACTGGAAGCCTTGGAAAATGCCAACAGGGCCTCCAACCTTTGGCTGATCGGACTCCTCAAAGGGAATGAAGGGGACGAACTTTTGGGATGTTTACAGATTTGGTTACCAGCAGCACTTAACATTAATTTGGATCCTGTTCCTGGTGGCTTCTGTAAAGCCTACCAAATCTCTCCACAAACAGCTGGTCCTCCAAATGACTCACCTCAGACTGTGTTTTTGGTAACTATCAGTACCTTAGTTCGAGATCGCCTTCTGAGTGCTACCAGGTCCACTGATTCTTTTAATTACAATGGGGCGACCCTTCATTTTTTCTCTGATTCATCATATGCCATCCATGCATACCGGAAGAAATTTGATGCTGTCCGAGTGAGACTTCGGAGCCTTGGGATGCACCATTCTTTACTAATGCCTGCTCGTTTGAGGATATCCTATGGTGGGCGCATGTTCCAGTTCACAGATCCTGTGGAAGCCAGGAAAAAGGCTGAAGACATTGCCAGGAAGTTCGCGGCTGCTGAATCTCAACCACGATCGGAATCCGAGAGTGAAACTTGAACTGGTAGCAACTTGAAAGTACTTTTTATAATTGGCATTGTCATAAGTGGTGTATTTGCCAACTAATAGCACTTTATGGTTATTTACAGTACCAATGAATCGTACAGTTCAATGTATACTTTATGGTTATAATGCCTGGTAGTAGCCAAGTCTCGGCACCGTGTGACAGGTCCTGTTTAAAACACATAACTGTATGATTCTATAATTCGTTTTAATATCTTAAGCTCCTTGTTGTGCTGGCTGTTAACCTGCAAAGGTTACCCATGCCGTGGTTTGCCTAGGATCAGAAATGGGGTCACATCGGCACTGAGTGTTGAATCTTAACATTTTAAAGACAGTTATTTACAATTTGACCACCAAAAGTCTTGCAGGGTGCAGCATATCTGGACTTTCGTTTTAGATCAACTTTTGATTTAGGAATACCCCCACCTTCATAAACCTGACTGCACAGGTTGTGATTTCCTGTTTACATCTGATGTATGTGTATGTACTGCTGATGCCTTGCAGGAGTTCTACTGAATGTAATTTCTCTTTTTACAAAAAAGCAATAAACAAAGTTATAAAGAAGGATAGGGACAGGGTAGAGACCATTCAGAGCAGGGCAACCAAAGTGATACAGGGGCTGCCATATGAGGGGTGGCTGGAAGCGTTAAACATGTACTCACTTGAATCTAGAAAAGAAAGGGAAGGGGGAATGTGATAGAAACCTTTAAATACATGAGGGGTGACTTCCGGTGACGTCACCCACCTGTATGGCTGCATAGAAGGGGAGCTCCTACTCAATCCACCAAAATCGCTCCTCAGCCTAGCAAACAAAGCCCAACACTTAACGTTTTCAACAGCGTAAATGAAGTGGAACAAAAATCAACCGAAACAACGGTCGGAGAGACGACGCGAGAAAGGGGATGTAAAAGGATCTGATAAGAGGCCTTCTCGTAGTCGCAGCTCCTCTCCCCCAGACAGCATGGCCGAGGACCATGATCTGGACACCGACAGGGAAAGCGAAAGGCTCTCCCGATCCAAATTTGAGACCCTCCTCACGAAAATCAGAGCTTTTCGAGCAGAAAATAAGAGGAAATTCACCACACTCCAAAATAGACTGTCCGAGGTGGAGGGTAGACTCGATCTCTCAGAGGAAGCCACGGGAGAAGTAGCCGAAGAGACCCAGCGCTTACATCAAGCAGTTGATTTCCTAATCGATCAGCATGATAAATGCCAAGAAAAGATAATAGATCTGGAGGCGAGGTCTCGGAGAGACAATCTCCGTATATACGGTCTACCAGAGGACTCAAACTGGAAAGATGGAAGATTTCATCACAGATCTCCTCAGAGACGTCCTGGACCTTCCAATATCGTTTCAGTTCAAGATTGAGGGAGCTCACAGAGCCTTGACAAAAAAGCCCACGGATCAAACTGCCAGACCCCGCTCAATAGTTTTGAAACTCTCCAGCTTTAAAGACAAGGAAACGATTTTAAAAACAGCATGGGCAAAAGGAAATATTAAATACAACTCAGCCAGATTATTTCTCGACAACGATTACCCCTCGGAAATTTTGAAAAAAAGGCTAGCTTTTGCCCCCATTCTTAAAGTCTTAAAAGAAAAAGGTATAAGGTTCCATACCCCCTACCCGGCGAAGTTGAGAGTCTGCTGGGATATATTTTACTTTTTTATGTATCTAACCTGTTTCGTCTTTCCATTGTCCTAAACCTCACTTTATTGTTGTCTCCCCCCCCTTATTGACGAGGTACCTTTGTAAACAAGTCTGTGACTCAAAGGTTGTAAAACTGATACTCTACAATAAACAATAAACAATTCTGGAAATGAGGTGTATTCAAGCCCAGAGGAAGCCATAATGGAACTCGAAAGAAGAGGATGGAGTTGCAAGTCGGGAGGTCCGGTCCCATGTGAAAAACGTCCCCCTCACTCGCAGTGGCAAAGTATCTCGAAAATGAGTGCAGGAACAGGCCGCCGAAGAGGTTTCCACTCACTTCAGGAGGTGAAGGACTTTATCCAGACAAATCGCCACTCCCCTACTGCTGCAACGATGGACAACCGAGAAACTAACACCTGATTCAGAGAGCTTCAGGAAGAGGGTTTGTGAACTTTTAAGGGCACTGTACCTACGCTGTGTTGACCCCTCAGACTATCTGAAATGCCGACAAGGCAAAGGTGAGGAGAGACATTAAGTTATCCAGCTTTCATTATTTGACTGGTTTCTCTGCTGAAGCTGTGCTATTTTCCCTCTCCTTGTTTATTTTCTGGTTTGATAATCTAAGTTTTAACATTAAAGGAGACAGAGAGGGAAGCACAAGCAGTGTCATCGCCTTAGGGTAGTAATGTGGATTAGCAGGGAATCAATAATGTGTAAAGAGCATATAACAGAGTAAACAGAGGTGGATGGTGGAGAATACTAAATCTATCCCCAGTCCTTTGCAGCTACCTCTTCAACGATTTTTCTTCTTTTTTTTTTTCTTTCCTTTTTTACTTTAAGAAGAGGCGTACATCTAATACTGACCTATACTCTCTTAGTGGGAGACGTCCCTACTACCTGGCCCCGAGCTTTTTCCCCTTGGGGCCTGGGAGGCCTGACCGATGGAGGTCACTATTCCTCCCACAAAGATCCAATCTAACTATAGGCTTGGATCTATGCTCAATAGAGGAGAGTATTAGTCTCCTTCTGCTCTGGAAGTACTAATGTAAATAGGTTCTTGAGGTTACTAGTTGTTGTTAGTTGTTATGTGTATGTATATTTTATGAATGTGCACTTGTATGTAGGCTACCTACAATGTAAATGGGAGGAGTTACCCCACGAGAATTCTAGTTATGTGGGAACTAACTTACAGGAGCATACTCACACAGTATTCACTGGATGTGGATTTTTGTTCTCTGCAAAGGAGGGGTATACAAACTCTTGGGCAGTAGTTGGCTTAATCCTATCCCCGGGCGACAACTCCTCTCATTCCAATGAATAAGGCCCACATGGTTAGAGTGTGCTCCCTCAATGTGAATGGTTTAAATAACCCTATCAAGAGGTACAAGGTGATAACCTCCCTTAAAAAACTAAGACCCACAGCTCTCCTCCTGCAGGAGACACATTTGAGCAAACAGGAGCATAAAAAATTCTCCAAGTTTGGTTTCTCTATAATAGTAGCCTCCTCCTACCGGAAGGGGAAAAGAAGGGGAGCAGTAATTTTGGTTCCAAAGAATGTTCCCTTCAGGCTAATGAACTCATTTGTAGACCCAGAGGGAAGATTGGCAATTGCTGTGGGACAATTGGAGGGTCAGGTCGTCACTTTGGCCTCTATATATATTCCCCCTGGGGAGAACCCAGAGAACAGGAAGCTGTTACTTCAAAAAGTTACAGAATTGACCCAAGGGATCCTAGTGATGGGCGGGGACCATAATCTGGCTATGACTCAGCTGGATACCTCCAGTAAGAGACCTGTAAAAAAGACTTCTGCGCATCGAATCACACAGGCTTGTTTAAGGGGCGCACAATGGATTGATATCTGGCGGAACCTTCACCCCAATAAAAGGAGTATACATTATTCCCTCCTCACAAAACTTATACCAGATAGACTATTTACATGTTTCCAAGGAACATCTTTATAAAATGCAAAATTGTACACAGACTCCGACGGTACTATCAGATCATAGCAATCCTTACACTAGACATAATTTGGGAGAGAATGAAAATTAACACATTGTGGAGATTTAATGATTTTTATTGAATATTAAAGACTTTAAGGAAACAATGAAACAAAAATAAGACAGATTCTCAAGATAACAAGGATCAGGGCACTAAAGCGGGAGTCCTCTGGGATACACTTAAGGTCGTTCTTAGGGGGGAACTGATTAAGTATGCTTCGCATTATAAGAAAAACCAACAAGCAAGGCTTAATCAGCTACAACAGCAATTGGGGGAATTGCAAGCATTACATGCTTCTGGGGACGAGGGAGTCCTTCCCCTCCTACAAGCAACTAAAGAACAGATACAGTCTATTTTGGATATCCGCACTGAACAAGCTTTACAGAGCAGTAAGCAAAAATACTACGAAGGGGGTCCCAGGGCTACTCGCCTACTAGCCCACAGAATCAGACAGCATAAAACCAGATCTAATGTTACCCAGATACGAGACCCGAACTCTAAAATAGTAGTTAGTCATCCCAGAGAAATAGAACATGCCTTCTTGAAATACTATACCACCCTGTACAGTGCCGAATTAAAGGGGAATACCCAGGGAATTGAGACCTTCATGAAAAACCTACGGTTACCAAAGATCTCAGATAAACAGAAACAATTACTAGAGCAAACAATTACCCAGTCGGAATTAGACAAGGCCCTGTCTTCACTCAAATCACATAAAAGTCCAGGCCCGGATGGATATACAGGGGACTTTTATAAGGTATTTAAACCTGAACTGGCCCCTACCCTCTTGCAGGCATGTAAGGGAGTACAGACAGACCAAATTCTTCCTGACTCCTGGAGATACGCCTACATCACTAGCATATTAAAGCCTGGAAAAGATAGCACATCCTGCTCCTTGTATAGACCAATCTCAGTGCTTAATATAGATTATAACATTTTTGCATCCATAATGTCCAAAAGATTCGAGTCCTTTCTACCGGATATAATTGACCCAGACCAAACGGGATTTATCCCGGGTCGCCAGGCGCAGGACAATATAAAAAGAACACTCCACCTCCTGCAGAGGGCAAAGGGAGCCGGATCCCCGTTTCTCCTTCTATCGCTGGACGCAGTGAAGGCGTTCAACCGTGTTGAATGGACCTTCCTGTGGAAGGCACTGGAGGAATTTGGGATACCACAATCAATGATAGGTTTAATAAAATTAATGTACACAAACCCCAAAGCATATATTCGGATAAACGGCTCTTTTTCAAGTCCTATAACACTATCACGCGGAACAAGGCAGGGATGCCCCTGTCACCTCTGCTGTTTGCAATCTATTTAGAGCCTCTGGCACAGGCCCTAAGACAAGATGAGGGAATTTCTGGAATCGAGGTGGCCTCTATATCTCATAAACTAGCTTTATATGCGGACGACCTGTAGAGTACTATATCTTACTAAACCTGAGGCCTCACTACCCCCTCTTTGGGACAAATTGAAAAGATTTGGAGAGATCTCAGGCTATAAAATAAATGAAACAAAAACTGAAGTTCTGGCTTGTAATTACATCCCAGATAGTGAAATGCGGAAAACTTTTAGTTTCCGCTGGGGCCTGAAGAGTATTAAATATCTGGGAGTGCAGATCAGCCCTCCTATGAGGACATATTCTCCTGAACTATACCCCTTTATAACTAAATGATGGCAGACCTAGACAGATGGAGGTTCTCCCCTGTCTATGTATCAACCAGTAGAATCAGTCAGGATGGTGGTTCTCCCGATTTATATATCTGGCTCAAACTTTGCCGACCCAGATTCCTGACATATTCTACAGAACACTGCAGAGAAAAATATCTGCATATATTTGGGCTAATCAAAAACCCAGGATTAATCTTCTAACCTTGCAACTACCCAGACAGAAAGGAGGGGTGTCCCTACCTAATTTTAAATTATATCATCTAGCTGCCCAAATTAGAATCCCGATACTCTGGTTAGACAGATTTTATGAGACAAAATGGAAAGCGCTAGAATTGCAGGGGAATGATTTACTAGAGTTGAATCGATTACTTCTATCCACCCCTCTATAATAAGTGAGGGAGTTACCTCTAACCCCTATACCTACTCAACCTTATTTCACTGGCAAAAACTATTGATATCAAGGGAGCTCACCCCCTGGAGATTGGCTCTATTTTCCCTTCCTTTCACAGACACCTTTGTCCCAGCAAAAATGGATGGGAGATATCTCTCCTGGCAAAGGAAGGGTTTTCATTTAGTTTACCACTTCATGCCTCAGGGAACGATTCTTTCACTGACAGAACTGGTTCAAAAATATATCATCTCCTTTTCAAATAGATTTAGATATTTTCAGACAAGGAATTTCCTTAATTCTCTTGGGAAGGTGGGGTGGGGTGACTCCCCACTTCCCGGAACCCTTTCAACCATCATAGGAGTTATTGATGGCAGACCACCCCCCCCCCCATATAATCTCTTCTATTTATAAAGGTCTATGCTCACTTTACAGTAAACCCTTAGATAGTATTAGACAGGCATGGGAAAAGGACTTAGGAATAGAAATAGTTCCCACTCAATGGGAAATATACTTAAAAACAATGTATAGAGGTATAGATTCCGGCCTATGGAAAGAGTTTGCCTGGAGGGTAGTTATTAGATACTTCAGAGCTCCGAAGGTAATGGCAAAATATGGGGACAGCTCTAAGGCTGAGTGTTGGAGGCAGTGTGGATTTTCTCCAGCATCTTTGGGTCATATTTTTTGGTCCTGTAATAAATTGCAGGGTTTTTTTGGTCAGCTGCACAAGGCTCTCCAACAACTAATGTCTTTTAATATAACACTAGGCCCCAAGTTGTTGCTATTCGGGGACACCTCTCAGGAGCCCGTGAATATCCCATCCAGAAAATTTATTAATTTAGCCCTGTTGGCTGCCAAAAAAACCATTACGAAAAGTTGGGGCTCCCCTCAGCCTCCCACACTAGACACATGGCATCAGATCTTGATAGATATTTACAGGATGGAGAGATTAACCGCTAATATAAACAAAACTTATGAATCCTTTGAGAATGTGTGGAGAAGATGGGTCATGTATATTTCTCCCTTGAGACCAGATTTTCAACCATAATTCACTGCACCCCTTAAAGTATCTGTTCATGCTATGTAAGAACTAAATGTATTTCTCAAATTGTACCTAGATCTTCCCTGTCATGTCTACAAGGAAATATGATGTCTTGTATACTCGTAGTGCACATATATGTTGTTCTGTCTGTCTATGGTTGTCAAAATTATAAAACATAATAAAGAATGAAAGTTTAAATACATGAGGGGTTTAAAATTCAGTACCCTACACTGAACTATTCACCAAGGCTCCCAATTCAAACATGAGGGGGCATGGATGGAAACTGAGGGGTGGGAATTTCAGGAGGGATCTTAAGAAGCACTATTTCTCGGAAAGGATTGTGGAGCAATGTAACAAACTACCTGCGGAGGTGGTAGGAGCTAGGATCGTATCAGCATTCAAAAGGGGTTGGGATAAGGAGTATGCTAGAATCAAAGCTGCAAGGGAAATCTACCAGCTAGAACCCAGGATCACCAATGATCTCGGGATCTCAAGGGCAGACTTGATGGACCTTTGGTCTCCTTCTGCTGTCATCTTTCTACGTTTTTTTTTTTTTCCCCCGCCCCGAGCTGCCTGCCGCCTGATATATTTTTCAGGCTGTACGAGCTTCTTCTCCCAAATCAGCCTCGGGCCTCCGATGCCCGTGGCTTGCCCCCCACGGTGGGGCCTCGCGGCACTCCCCTCACATGCACTTGACTGGAGTCGGGAGGCTGGCCTGGGGAGCAAATCGAGGCATTGGCGGGCTTCATTAGCGGCGCTGGCAGCTGTCTTTTCCGCTTTTTCCAGGGAGGTGGGATCGCAATGACGCCTGCGTCTGCCCGCCTCCAATACATCTCCAGTGCGGTAGCTGTGTGACTCCTGGCCTCCGCCAGGCGCCATCAATAGCTCCGGCACTCTCCTACCCTCCCCGAGAAGGAGAGTGTCCTAGGGACGCTCCATCCTCTCCCTCAGCCGCTCCTCCAGTGACCCTGGTCCGTTCCCGAACCCAGGTCGCCGGCGTCGCATGCAGAAATCCAACCGCTGCGCCGACGGGCTGGCTAGATCTTTCTATGTTTCTGTCTGTGGTAATGGTTCTCCACTGGGGCAGAAGGAGGGAGAGCCAACCTCCGACCACCACTTCGTAGCTTGGAACAAGAGGAGGGAGGGTCTGGAAAGGAGTCAGGCTGAAGCAGAACCAGCAGCTGAGCAGCTCCTCCTCCACTCGAGTGCTTAGCAGAGGGACCAGTGGTGGAGGAGGGGGCAGGCAAAGCAGAGCTGGCCCTGCATTTGCTCTGGAGCTTGGTTCCAGAGCCAGATTTGTGAGAGACCTTATGAAAAGAGGGCCTCAGTCTGCTCCTGAGCTGGGTATGATAAAGGGAGCGGACAGATCTAATAGCCCTGCCAGATACCTGCACGTCATTAATAATACCCTGCACATCAGGACCAAAAAGTTTGTGACCCACAAAGGGGGCATTCAGCACTTTTTGCTGAATATCAGCTGCAAACCCAGAGACTCTAAGCCAGGAGTGCCTTCTAAGGCAAATGCCAGTGGCAGATGCCCTGGCTGCGGTTATCAGCTATATTATAGGTGGCTATGAGGAGATGCTTACTGACATCTTCTGAGGTCTGGAGAATTCTGAGAAGCTCTTGTCTCCCTGAACCCTCAGGAAGAGCCTGAGCAGCAGCCTTGCCTTTCTTCCAGAGGGTATTTTGGTACTTAATCAAATGAGACAAGTAGCTGGCAATTTTAAGGCCCAAAGTGGCTGAGGCAAAAAAAGTCCTCTTGCCCCAGAGGTCAATCCTCTGAGATTCCCAGTGGGGGAAGGGGGGAGACTACAGTGCTTGGGTGCCTTGGACCTGTCATGAGCGGCCATAATTACCACTGAGTTGGTTTCCAGCTGGGCTGCATAAAAAGGCAGCCCCAAAGATGCCTGGTAAAGCTTATAAGCCTTTCTGGGCATGGCAGGTACCAGGTTGGGCCTATGACAGGCAGCAGGGGCATCATCATTCAATGCTGGAAGCAGAGGAGGAATAACTTTGGGTGGAGATTCTGGATCTCCAAGAAATCCACCAGGTTCCTCCTGATGACATCCTCTTCCTCAGTCTGGAATCCCATAGTGGAGGAGAACTGTTTCATAATGTTTAAGAAAGAGGGGTCGAGGTGGGGCATGGGGTGTGTTTGACTGAGTCCTCGCTCCTTGATGAGACAGTAGATCTGTCAGAGGAGTCAACCTCAGTGTCTTCCTTATCATCCTCTTCCTCAGGGAGGATGAGATCAGGGTGCTATTTCTCCTCTACATCGACCTGTTCTGCAGCAGGGAATGACAGCTGGAGAACCAATTGCTCTCTAGAGGTTGCAAGGCGGACAAGTCGAACTGGTGTCTATGCTGAAGCAGCCCCCAATGGTGAGAGCAACAAAGGCCCAGGCTGCGGAAAAAAACTGTTGTATGAGAGCCAAGATTATGGAAGAAAGAATAGCATTAAGGTCAACAGCAGGATAAAGAAGCATCATCAACACAGGTATCAACGGAGAGGGTGAAGAAGCCAGCTCTGACAAACCGCCACTAGTCATAGTAAAGGCGGTGGTGCCAAGTCCCTGTGGACCTCACAATTCATGAGATCTTGACAGTGGGGCTGGGGCCAAGAACTCAGAGGCCAATGGCCCCTCTGCAGTCCTGAGAAGGCTGGGAGAACTCTCCTCTGTTAGAGACATGACCGGAGTCAAGGACTGCATGGAGTAAGGCATCGAAGCTGAACTGTTCGATGGTGCAATCCCAGGAGAAAAGGAGGAGGAATCCAATGGGGGAATCGGGATAGCCGCCAGGGGGGAATGGTCCTTCGGTCGGCCTTTATTCAGATGAGAGCGTTTCCCCAAGGACTTGTCCCAGGCCATGGCGGCCTGAGAGCCTGAAGAGGATGCCAGTGGCTGGAAGGGGAAGCCAGAGAAGACCCCTGCTCTCCGCCGGCTACCTGCTGCTCCAAAAAGAATTTCTGTAAAACTTTCTTGCATCATTGCCGGGTGGTGGGGGATGAACTTCAGGCAAAGTTCGCAGGCAAGAGCACTGTGACCAGGCGAGTTTGTGGTCGCTGGTTGAAGAAAACTTCTTTCCATAATGGCAGCGATGGAGGAATAGTTTTTGACATACAAAAAATTAAAACTAAGTACTCACCATAATTCTTGATCTTCTTGGGCAGTCTTCCCCATTTATTTACACTGCTGGGTTCTCAGTCATAGGCGCTAGGACCCTGCAGGAGCCAAAAATCTTCAGGGGGCTGGTGTCGAGGAAGGCTGCGAGCATGCGTGGCACTGCGACGGCTGGCATCGTTCTGCATAGCCTATCTCAGCAACAGCCCCAAACTGCCTCAGTACCTTTTTTTACCAAGGAGGTGCAATGTAACTTAAGTAAGCAATACTAAACCTAATAAGGGCATAAAATAGCCCTTTGGACCTGTAGAAGAAGGGTCAACAATAACAACAATCTCCACAGACCAAACCGATAAAGGGAGGTGGAGACTAGGACACAGAGAGAGTGAGCTCGGGGCATGACAGGTAGGTGTGTGAATAAATGGTGAAGACAATCTAAGAAGATCAAGAATTATAGAGAGTACATAATTTTCATATTTTCCAGGACGTAGTCCACCATTTATTCACACTGCTGGGTAGAGTACCAAGCTCAGACAAAAGTCCCACAAGCAGGGTGATAGGAGACAAAGCTCATTCAAGATAAAAGTCCATGCCGGCCCGGTGGCACTGAAGGTTGAGGTGCTGGACGCCACACCTCGTACCACGCAGGCGACCCAGGTTTGAGAACGAGCCTAGGCCGTCTGGGGGTCAGCAGGGGAGGGAAGGGATTGAGCATCCAGTGGACTGCTCTCCCTTCTCAGGGAGGGATCAGGGCATAGCGCTGCTCTTGGGTGGCCCCCAGCATTAGTTGGGGGCAGCACAGGTAAATATGTGGCGCTCACAAATGTATGAGGTGGAACTGCGGCAGACATCACTTCCGACATCATTGCATGTCCGAGTTCCACAAGGGAAACAACGGAAAATCCCCGCAGACCAGGGAGGTGACCAGGGCTCCAGTGGCAGGCCCTCACATCCACAGTGCCAGGCCATTCCCCCGACAGCACGGCCAACCCCCCCCCACACCAGAAGGACCCCTCTAATCACAGGAAGGCCACCTGGAGGGTGATTCGAGGGGGCTAGAATGTCCGGATGGGGTGGGGGCTGGATGGGAATGGGCTTCAGGCGTGGAGTAGAGGAGTCATGTTGAGAGGGCACCTCTGAGAGAAGCACTGGTTGGTGGGTGCCAGAAATACAATTGATAGAAAAAAAAAAGATAAAAGTCCATTAAGGATTGCCCTGCCGAAGGAGGCATGCTGCCTGGCATAGACATCCAGGGCATAGTGCTTAACGCAAGTATGCACTGTGCTGCAAGTTGCTGCATGGCAAATTTCAGAAATGGGGACAGAGCAGATTTCTGCCAAAGAAGCTGCAACCACTCTGATGGAATGGGCATGGATTTCCAAGTTGACCTGAGCAATGGAGTAACAGTGGCGAAGACAAGCCACTATCCAAGTGGAGATGCATTTAATCATGAAGTAGTTACGTAACAACTTACTGTAACAGTAGACCTTTGAAAGCAGCTCTTGCAGCAAATTACACTGGTAGAACTAAGCTGCCAGGTGCTAGGACCACACGGAAAACTTCTAGCTAGCAGTCCACAGTGGGGTACGGCCCACGTCGTCGGCATGCCAACGTCCGCCTATGGTATAAAGTGGCAGTCTAACCAGGTCCACCTCAGTTCTCCCACCAGAGACCCCAGCAGACTCAGAAAAGAGAGAACCGAAGCGGTTCCTCATAACAGAGGAGAGCAGAGAGGCCAGGAAAGGAGAAGCAGCCCTCGGGAAAAGGAGGGAGGGAAAGCAGCGCCTGCTGCACGAGCTCCTCTCTAAGATCTACTGCTATGGTAAGTTCTTACATAACTGTTCTATCTTACTTTGAGGGGACTCCTGCAGCAGGCAAGACCGGTAGGACTGAGTTCCAAGCAGTAACAGGACTGACACGGTCAGCAGGAAGGAGGAAATAAAAGACATAGGCCATTTGGAAAGGAGGCCTTGAAGGACTGCAAGTCCAACACCAGCCCTACCCCTAGAGACAATGTCCAAACTGTAATGCCTGATAAAGATATGGACAGAACTCCAAGTGTCGGCTACACAAATATCTGCAGCGGAGTCATTCTTGAAAGAGGCAACTGAGGCGTCCATGCCTCTGGTAGAATGGCCTTTGACCGGGCCCAGTAAAGGCTTATCGTACTTGCGACAGCAGTAAACAATACAATTTGATAACCACTTAGACAAACACTGTTGGAAACAGGGGCTCTTTATGTCCGAGGAGCAAAGAAACAACTAATCAGACTTCTGATAGCGTGGGTGCGATTCAAATAACACCTGAGCACCTGGTGAACATCTAGAGTATGAAGTAAGGCCTCCCCTTGATTAGAAAACTCAGGAAAATACAGAGGCAGGTGATGGACTGATTTAGAGTAAACTCAGACACCACCTTAGGAAGGAAAGTACAGTTACGTAAGGACTTACCGTAACAGTAGACCTTCGAGAACAGCTCTTGCAGCAGGTTACACCATTAGGACTGACGCCGGCAGGCGTCAGGACCCCACGGAAAAATTCTAGCTAGCTATCTTCAGCGGGGACCGCCCCCCGATGTCGGTCCCACTCTCCGACGCCAGGCGAGTACATAAGGGGCGGTCCCTACCAGATTCTAAAGTTCTCCCGCTGGAGACTTCCCGGCCGCAGGATGACATCAGAATGGGAGACCGAGGATCCACCGTCAGAAGACAATAGAATAAATCCCTCTTAGAAAGGCTTAAGCCATGCCTCACCTCAGAGGAAGGTGGGGAAGGAGCTTCTAGCAAGAGCTGTTCTCGAAGATCTACTGTTACGGTAAGTTCTTACGTAACTGTACTATCTTACTTCGAGATACAGCTCTTGCAGCAGATTACACCATTAGGACGGATTCCCAAGCAATAGCGCTTGTAAACGCTCAGGGAGGAGGAAATTCAAAAGAACGTTCCAGGCCTCAAATCTAGGACAGGAGACCCTGCAGCACTGCCAGGCCGAAGCCTGCTCTTCGCCTTGAAGCGATGCCCAGGCTATAATGCCTGATAAAGGTATGAACAGAACTCCAAGTGGCAGCAGCACAAATAGCAGAGGTGGAGACGTCCCGAAGAGCTGCAAAGGAAGTGGCCACACCCCTAGTGGAATGTCCCCGGACTGATCCAGGGAGGGGCTTTCTTTTGATATCATAACAGTATGAGATGCACTGGACAAGCCAGCGAGACAGGGACTGTTTGGAAACTGACATAGATACATAGATACATAGACAGTGTCGGCAGATAAGGGCCTATGGCCCACCCAGTCTGCCCATTTAAGTTTGTAAGTTCAGTTTATGTTTCCCAGGAAGTCTGTTGCCCTTACCCCTGACCTCCAGAATGGTGGCCCATCATCCTTTCAGAAAAGGAAACGAAGAGTTGCTCCGAAGAACGAAGCTGCTTAGTTCTGCTCAGGTAGTATCTTAAGCTGCGGTGAACATCCAGGGTGTGAAGCATCGCCTCTCCTCTGTTGGAATAATTAGGAAAATAAACCGGTAGGTCAATATCCTGATTGAGAGTGAGTGTGGAAACCACCGTAGGCAAGAATTTGGGATTCGTCCTCAGGGAAACTCTGTCCCTGTGGAAAACTAAATAAGGCTCTTTGCACATGAGAGCCTGAAGCTCAGAAACTCTTCTCGCTGACGTAACAGCAACTAAAAATAACGTTTTCCACGAGAGAAAACGCAGCTCGCAATCCGCAGCAGGTTCAAACGGGGGGAGTGTGAGTTGCTCCAGGATAAAGAGCAAATCCCATGGAGGCACCGGGCGGCCTAAGGTGCAACACCCCTCTCAAAAATTCACGACAGGCGTCTAGCTGTGCCACTGTGCGCTGACCTACTGGGAGGTGAAAGGCTGAAATGGCACAGAGGTGCGCTTTAATAGAGGAGTAGGCGAGGCCCGAAAGAAAAAGGGAAAGCAGGTAGTCTAACACCTCTTTTACTGGACAACCTAAAGGGGAAAAGCCACGTGCTTGCGACCATAAACAGAAGCGGCGCCATTTCATGGCATACGTTGCCGGCTTTCTGGCTGCAGCAAGAACATCCGTAACCTCTTGCGAGACCCTGTGACGCAGGATGGCTATGTCTCTAGGAGCCATGCATGCAGGTTCAGAGAGCGTAAGTTCAGATGGACCAGCGAACCTTTCTCCTGAGACAATAGGTGGGAGGTGAATGGCAACGAGAGCGGAGGTTCCCGGGACAGCTGAATTAGCAAGGGGAACCAGATCTGTCTGGGCCAGAACGGGGCCACTAGGATCATTGATGCATGCTCCCTGCGCAGTTTGAGAACTCCTCTCTGGATCAATGGGAAGGGAGGGAAAGCATACAGGAATCTGTCCGCCCAGGAGAGGGACAACGCGTCTCGCCAGAAAACACCAGGCCCTGGATCTAGCGAGCAAAAATTGGGCAGTTTTGCGTTGGATGGAGAGGCGAACAAGTCCAAATCTGGAGTTCCCCATCGAAGAAACAGATCTTCTGCTACCTCTTGAAGAAGTTCCCACTCGTGGACTCTGGCCTGGGAGCCGACTCAGGCCCTGCAATAACATTGTCCACCCGAACATGTACTGTGATCAGGTTCGCACCGTGCCTGATTACCCAATCCCACACTCTCATGGCTTCCCTGCAAAGGGGATAAGAGTGTGTGCCTCCTTGTTTGTTGAGGTAATACATCACCGCCGTGTTGTCTGTCTGAAGCAGGAGAGTGCTCGGCGGGATCTCTGACTGAAATGCCTGCAGGGCATAAAGGATCATCCCTCATCTCTAGGACGCTGATATGAAGATGGGCCTCAAAGGCATCCACGCATTCTGAGACTTCACCCCGTCCAGGTGTGCACCCCACCCTAGACCTGAGGCGTCTGTAGTGAGAATTACCTCCGGGGACGGTGCTACGAACAAGACACCCACAGAGAGTGTCCCTGGGTCTAGCCACCACTGCTAGTCTCGAATCGCGGTGTTCGTGATTCTGACCGGATGCTGCAAGTGGTCTTGCCTTTGGTCCCACTGCACCTTGAGCATCCACTGAGTTACCCGCATGTGGAGCCTCGCGAAAGGGACAGTAGGAATGGCCGCAGCCATGTGTCCGAGCAGGCGAAGGACCGACCTGGCTGGGGCGGTCTTGATCGACGAAAGCTCCCTGATGAGGGATCTGATGCGCTCCGCTCTGTCGTCTGGAAGAAATGCTCTTCCCTGAACAGTGTCCAGTACTGCTCCTATGAACTGCAGCTTCTGTGACGGTACCAGGAGGGACTTCTCGTGGTTGATTAGGATACTTAGAGAGCGAAACAGGTCCTGGGTGTCCTGGATCGCCCATAACAACGCCCCTCTGGAGGCGGCGGCCATGAGAAGCCAATCGTCTAGGTACGGGAACACATAATGGCCCTGTCTCCTCAGAGACGCTGCCACGACTGCCATGCATTTGGTAAAGACCCTGGGTGCCGATGACAGCCCGATGGTCTGGGCCCAGGCACAGGACACAGGCTGAGTGCGGGTCCTTGAATGGGATCTGCTTCCCACAGGCGCACTTCGAGGAGTGACCGGAGGTCGGAGAGGACATCAGAAAAGGCTGAATCCAAAGAACAAATTTCCCGTAGGAAAACACTTAACCACGTGTGTGGCTGAAAGCGAACTTGAAGAATTGAAACATACAAATCGGCAGCTGGAAAGAACTAGAATCTGTCGGTGACCCACTATGTACTATGCCTGACGTCAGGCGTCCCCGCTGAAGATAGCTAGCTAGAATTTTTCCGTGGGGTCCTGACGCCTGCCGGCTTCAGTCCTAATGGTGTAATCTGCTGCAAGAGCTGTATCTTGAAGTAAGATCTTAGGATTGGTTCTCAAAGACACGCTGTCTTTGTGAAAAAACAAACAAGGCTCTTTACACATCAGAACCTGTAGCTCGGAAATCCTCCAAGCAGAAGTAATGGCAACTAAAAATAATGCTTTCCAAGAAAGGATACATAGCTCGCAGCTTGTGGCAGGCTCAAAAGGAAGCAACGTAAGCTTTTCCAAAATGAACAAAAGATCCCATGGTGGGACAGGGTCCTTAATGAGAGGTTTCAAAGGCAACATGCTCCACAAAAGGTGCGGGAAAGGTCCAGTTGGACAATGGTTTTGCCCTCAACAGGTGCATGGTACGCAGAAATGGAGGAAAGGTGCACCTTAAGTGAAGAGTAACCCAGACCAGAGTCCGAAAGGGACAGGAGGTGATCCAGGATGAGATTCACCGGACAAGTGAAGGAATCCAAGTGTCGCGCCGTGACCCAAATGGAGAAGCGCTTCCACTTCATGGCATAGGTGGCTCTGATGGAAGGTTTCTTAGTAGCCACCAAGACATCTGCCACCCGGGAAGAGACTCTGAAGCGGGCAATAGCTAAGTCTGCAGGAGCCACGCATGGAGGTGCAGTGATCCGGATGAACCACAATGCCCTACTCCTGGGAGAGCAAGTTGGAGCAAAGGGGCAGGGGGAATGGAGGTTCCACTGCTAATTGCTGCAACAGAGCAAACCATATTTAACGTGGCTAGAAGGGAGCCATGAGAATAATCTCTGCTTCCACTGACTGAAGCTCGAGGAGTACCCTCTGCAGAAGTGGAAAGGGAGTGAAGGCCTACAGGAAATGGAAATTACGTACCTACCATAATTCTTGATCTTCTTGGACGAAGCCTTCACCATTCATTCACACTATTGGGACTACACCGGAGGCGCTAGGACCCAGCAAGAGCCAAAACTTTTCAGGAGGGCCAGCGCCGAGGTAGGACCGAGCATGTGCGGCACCGCAAGATTGGTTCGTGCCTGCACAGGCTATCTCGGTGTCGACCCTCCAACTGCCTCAGTACCTTTGTGACTGAGAAGGTGTAGCGTAAACTAATCTAAGAAAAACCTAACCTAATCTAGGCATGATAGCCCGGATGACCCGCGTAAGAAGGGTCAACTCAACAATGTCTTCAGAGCCCAGACCAACGAGGGAGTGAAGACCAGAAAAAGGATGAGTGAGCTCGGGAGATGGTGGGGGTGTGTGTGAATAAATGGTGAAGACTTGGTCCAAGAAGATCAAGAATTATGGTAGGTACTTCATTTCCATACCTTCTTGGACTAAAAGTCTTCACCCATACATCCACACTACTGGGAGAGTACCAAGCTAAGAACCAATCCTCCGAGCAGAGCGGCAGGAGACAGAACTCACTCAGGACAACAGTCCATTAAGCATTGTCCTGCCAAAGGAAGTATGCTGTCTGGCATGGACATCCAGAGCATAGTGCTTCACAAAGGTATGCACCGAGCTCCAAGTAGCCGCCTTGCAAATATCTGCAATGGGCACATTACGAAACTCCACCATGGAAGCTGCGCCCACTCTGGTAGAGTGGCTTTAAACCTGGCCTTCCAATGTGACTTGTGCCATCGAATAGCAATGGTGAAGGCATGCCACTAACCATGCAGAAATGCATCTGATGGCAACAGGCTGACCCAGGCGGGCCATGCTGAATGATACAAAGAGTTGCCTGGATTTGCAAATCTCTTTCGTTCTGTTGATGCAGAATCACAAAGCCCTCTTGACATCCAGGGAGTGAAGGGTGCATTCCCCTTCATTCCGGAAGTTGGCAAAATAAGTATGGAGAACCAAGGGCTGATTAGTGTGAAATTCTAAAACCACCTTGGGTAGGAATTTAGGGTGAGTACGGAGTATCACCTTGTCCTTGCGAAAGACAGCACATGGAGGGTCTGTGACCAAGGCATGGATTTCAGAAACCCTGTGAGTGGATGTAACGGCCACTAAGAAGAGTCTTCCAGGTCACAAACTTCAAGTCACAGGTGGCTGAGGCTTAAACAGTTTACGGGTGAGCACATCTAGTATGATGTTAATATCCCACGTGGCCACCGGTTTCCTGACCAGAGGTCTAGTGTGCAGGATACCTTTAAGGAATCTTTTTTTTTTTTTTTTTTATTTCTCCTCCTTCCCAGCCTGCCATCCCCGACCCATCAGGAGATCCTAGGCAGACATCCCTCTGCCTTTCACCCTACCCGAACGACCCCCGAATTCCCATGGAGCAACAGCTTACCCCACCAAGTGGGGATGAGATGGGGCCCCGAACACCCCATTACTTACATTTCGTCATTCCGGGGCCGTTGGGCAAGCGAAGGCACATTCAGGGCACGTCTCTGGAACTCCGTCTCCCTGGCGATGGCAGGCTGTTTTTCCTCTTTTTCTCCCTCCCCTACAGCGTGCAATCCCTGATGTCAAGACGCAAGGTGGGGACGTCCACTCTGTGTATCAGCCGCCCATCCCCTACCATTGGGGGCTTGCAGTACTCCGAGCCTCCGCTCGGAGTCCAGCAAGTTTATGGGCTTCGGCCTCAACCCTCCCTGGAGAAGGCTAGCTGTCGTGGGATGCTCAAGCCTATCTCCCCCGGCCGACCTACCAGCGACCTGAGTCCGCTCCCAAACCCAGGTCACCTGCGTGGAGCAAGGTGTGGCATCCAGCGCCTCAACCCTCAGCGCCACCGGGCCGGCATTTAAGGAATCCCTTGACTAGCAGTAACTGAGCCAGCATCATGTTCTGTACTGGCTCATCGTAGGCAGAAGTCTCACAGAGATGTACCTTCACCATCGAGTATTCCAGTCCTGCATTTGGCATGTCTAAGAGGTACTCCAACACCTTACTTGGTGAGCAACAAAATGGGTCCAGAAAGGATTTTGCGCAGCAAATAGAGAAGTGTTTCCATTTAGCCATGTAAGTCTTCCTAGTGGAAGACTTGCACGCTGCCAAAAGGATTTCCAAGATTCTCTGAGAAACCTTAAACCTACCCACTTCTATCTCCTCAGAAGCCAGGCATGGAGATGAAGGGAGCGCAGGCTGGGATGGACCATAGGCCCCGTGTCAGGAGGTCCATTCATAGAGGAAGTTGTCTTGGGGGGACTTCTGACAATCTGTTGATCAAAGGAAACCATATCTTCCGAAGCCAGTATGGGGCAATGAGAATCATCCTGCCCCCTGTGCCTCTAATTTGAGCAGCACCCTCTGAATTAATGGAAAAGGAGGACATGCATACAGAAAGTGTCTTGTCCACCGCAGTCTGAATACATCCTGACAGAAAATGCCAGGTTCTGGATTTCTGGAGCAGAATAGAGGCAGTTTTGCATTGGTGGGGACACAAAAAGGTCCAGGTCTGGACTGCCCCACTTGATGAATAGTGACTCCATGACGTCTAGTGCGAGTAATCATTCGTGTGGATCTGCCTCCATCCAGCTAAGGCGATCCGCTAGGTCGTTCTGAATTCCTGGCAGGTAGACTGCCTGAATTAACACATCATGATCGAGACACCACTCCCACACCCTCACGGCCTCTCTGCACAGAGGGAAGGAGTGTGCTCGACCCTGCTTGTTGATCTTTTGTAATACATCAAAGTCTTGTTGTCCATCTGAAGGAGAATTACTTTGTGACAGAGGACATCCTTCACGGCTCGGACAGCATATAGGACAGCTCTCATCTCCAAGACATTTATGTGTAGATGAGACTCCTCCTGGCTCCACACTCCCTGAGTGTGGAGGTCTTGACAGTGAGCTCCCCAACCGATCAGAGATGCATTCGTGGTGATGGTGATCTGAGGTGCCAGTGGGGCAAAAGGCACACCATGCAGAAGCTTGTCTTCCAGTGTCCACCATACAAGTGATCTTATCAGAGGCTCTGTCACTTTTATGTGGAAGGATTGCAGGTGCGTGGTCGGTGACCACTGTCTGCTGAGCATTCATTGTGTGGTCCTCATGTGTAGTCGAGCCAGAGGCACCGTGAAGACAGACGATGCAATGAGGTCCAACATCCACTGCATTAAAAGGGCTCGAACAGAGTTGTTTTCCCTGATGTTGTGAGCCATCTGAAGAATATAATTTCTCCTGTCCTCTGGAAGGAAAGCCCTCGCCCTGGAGGTATCCAGGAGGGGCTCCTATGAAGAGGAGCTGCTGGGACAGTTGAAGCTGGTATTTTTCCAGATTCAGAACCACCCCCATGGAAGTGAGGAACTGAGAAGCTGTGGCGACTGCTTCCTGTGTCTCCTGCCTAGATGGGCTCGCTAGGAGCCAATCATCCAGGTAAGGAAAGACTTAAACGCTGAGTTTTCGGAGATGCACCGCGAGAATTGCAAAGCACTTTGTAAAGACTCGAGGCACCAAAGCTAGCACAAAGGGCAGGACTCTGAACTGGTAGTGTTTTGTTTATTTTATTTCATTTTTGTTTACTGGGTAGGCACACTAGACATGAGTATTTTCAGGCACGACCAGGGGAGGTTACAATTAAACAGGCATACATACACTAAAGAAATGTACAATAAAATTGACCAGGCATACATACAATAAAGAAAAATAATAGAGTGACGGTACCAGAAATTCAGCAAACATGAAAATTATAGCACATCACCTCACAAATGAACCATCAAGAGCAGTTTGTACACAAAAGTGTGAGCAACTACAAAATGGATACAAGAGATACAGCAATCAGTAGCATATTCCATTTTACAGTACGTGCTATTGTGACAAGCAATAGACAGTACTAGTTAACCACAAACAAAGCTGTAGCATTAAGGGAGAGCAAGGTAGATTAGGTTACAGAGCTGCAGAAATAATGTAATCCTAAGGAGGACTGAAGCAAGTGCACTGGGCATTTTTGACAATTAGGCTGTAGTGCAACTTTTTGAAGACAGCATGACTAGGTGCCAGATGAACATTTAGGGGTAACAAGTTCCAATATTTTGGGGCCAGATGAGAGAAAGCTGAGGCACCTTTTGACGTTCTGCATCTAGGGGTGGCTAACAGGGACAGTTCTGTAGATCGGAGCCCATAAGAGGAGGACAGGGGGATTAGCATAGATGCAAGACAAAATTGGTGTGTTTAATCTGACGATGTTATCGAACTGTGACCCAAAGGCAAGTAATCAATGGGCTGATGGGGAAGGCCAGTGTAGGTCAGTATACAGTAAGCAATGGTGTTTCAGCCGAGGTGAAACAGAAGCATACTGACATATATTATTGTAGATAGTATGCCATTTACATAGGGTATTCTTCGATGCACTGATATAGGTAATAGAGCCATATGTTAGTGATGGAAGTAAGATACCCTGGGCAATGGCCAGCCTAGCAGAGGGATTTACAACATAACTTGTTTTGTATGTAATCCCAAGTTTAGCATTAACTGATTTGCATCTGGTCACGATGTGTTGCTCAAAGGTTAGGGTTTCATCAAGAAGAACGCCAAGATACATGAAGGAGCTTACTGTCATCAAAGACAAGCCATCAGCACAGGCAACTTTATATAAGGGACGGTTGGCTTTTAGATCGGCAGTAGAGCCAAAGAGCGTACCCTGTGTTTTGCTAATACTGAGGACGAGTTTGTGTTTGCTAAGCCAGTTCTGTATAGTTAGAAAAACAGAGGACAGACGACTGTTAATTACGTGTATGTCTGTAGAGCTAGAGTACAGAACAAGATCATCTGTATACAATACAGATGAACATGACAGGGTATCAAGTGATATGCGATTTATAAAGACAGAAAAGAGAAGAGGGCCCAGAATGGACCCTTGTGGAACTCCCATGTTAATGGCTGTTTGGCTGAACACTGCAGAGTTTAACTTTACTATTTTACTTTTATTAGTTAACCAGCGTGAAAACCAAGCTACAGATTGCTCAGAGAAACCAACAGATCAGAGGCATGCAAGAAGGAGAGGGTGATCCACGAGATCAAACGTCTGCGTAAGATCAATAAACACTGCTCCTGTCATAAGCCCAGAGTCCATGGTGCTTACGGTATCATTTGTAAATTGCAGCAAGGCAGTGAAGGTACTATGGCCTTTACAGAAGTCGTGTTTGTTAGGAAATAGGAGATTATACTTAGAGAGGAAATCAGTAACCTGAGTGGCCACTAGTTTCTCAAGGAGTTTGTTTAAAACTGAGAGTATGGCTGTAGGCCTATAGTTGGAAATATATTTTTTGTCACCTTTTTTAAATACTGGACTAGCCTTAGCGATTTTCAATATATTTGGTACATGGCCATAACGGAGGGACATAGTGAATATCTTTGCCAGGGGAGCGGCAATGAAAGGAGCAGACAGCTTTAAAAGCTTAGGCTCAAGAGAGTCAGAACCTACACTGGTAGTGTCTGAGATAGCATTTAGTAGTTTTAAATCATCTATTTTAGGAATAGCTTTAAAACAGAATGGAGGGTGCTGGGGTTTACTTGGTTCAAGGGTAGAGGGGGATGAATGGCTATCAGATAGGAAAGTGGTGGTATATTTGGACAGGTCAGTGAAATGTCTATTAAAAGAGTTGCAATGGTATTTAGGTCATTAGAGTGGACCCCATATAAGATCATGTCATCTGTGGTGTGGGACTGATTTGCACCAAGAAAGGTTTTGATATGCAACCATAATTTCTTTGGGACTACTGCAGCCTCCAAGAGCAGTCCTTTACAGTATGAACTTTTAGCTATTCATATTTGCTTTTTGCATGCATTACGCTGTGTTCTGTAGGTATTAAAGTCAGCAGGATGTCCCGAGGTTTTGAAACGTCTCCAGCTTTTATCTCTAGTTCTAAGGGAGGAGAGGAGGTATTTACAGTGCCTTCAGAAAGTATTCACCCCCCTTGGATTTTGTCACATTTTGTTGTGTTACTACCAGAATTTTTAATGCATTGAAATGATTTTTCCCCCTTGATTCACACAGCATACTCAACAATTTAAAGGGGCAAAAATATTTTTATTGTGTAACAAAACTTTATGAAACATTAAAAACTGAAATATCTTGTTTACTTAAGCATTCACCCCCCTGAGTCAATACTTTGTAGAAGCGCCTTTGGCAGCAATTACAGCTTTGAGTCTTCTTGGGTATGTCTGTATCAGCTTTGCACATCTGGATTTGGGGATTTTCACCCATTCTTCCTTGCAGATTTGCTCAAGCTCTGTCAAGTTGGATGGGGAGCGTCGGTGAACCACAATCTTTAAGTCTTTCCACAGATTATCAATGGGATTCAAGTCTGGGCTTTGGCTGGGCCACTCAAGGACATTTACCTCCTTGTTCTGAAGCCATTCCAGTGTTGCTCTGGCTGTATGCTTGGGGTCGTTGTCCTGTTGGAACGTAAATCTTTGCCCCAGTCCAAGGTCTATTGCAGACTGATGCAGGTTCTCCTCAAGGATGTGCCTGTATTTGGCTCCATTCGCTGTTCCCTCTATCCTGACAAGTGCCACAGTCCCTGCCGATGAAAAGCATCCCCATAACATGATGCTGCCACCACCATGCTTCATGGTAGGGATGGTGTTACACGGGTGATGAGCTGTGTTCGGTTTGCACCAGGCATAGCGCTTTGCATTCAGGCCAAAGAGTTCAATTTTTGCTTCATCAGACCAGAGAATCTTTTGCCACATGGTCTCAGAGTCTGCCACGTGCCTTCTTGCAAACTCCAGGCATGCTATTATGTGGCCTTTTCTCAGGAGTGGCTTCCGTCTAGCCATTCTCCCATAGAGGCTACATCTGTGAAGTGCTGCAGAGACTGTCCTCTGGACAGGTTCTCCCATCTCAGCCATGGAACTCTGTAGTTCTGTCAGGGTGGTCATTGGGCTCTTGGTCACTTCCCTGACCAAGGTCCTTCTTGCCCGGTTGCTCAGTTTGGGAGGACGGCCAGCTCTAGGAAGAGTCTGGGTGGTTCCGTAATCTTTCCATTTCCTAATGATGGACTTGACTGTGCTCCTGGGAACTTTCAACACCCTAGAAATGTTTTTATACCCCTCCCCAGATCTATGCCTCCTCACAATTCTATCACAGAGTTCTACGGACAGCTCCTTGGTCTTCATGGTAGAGTTTCTGCTCTGACATGCACTGTCAACAGTGGGACCTTATATATACAGGTGTATTTCCTCTGAAACCATGTCAACCATTTGAACTGACCACAGGTGGACTACATTCAAGTTTTAGAGTAATCTCACAAGGAAATTGGATGCACCTGAGCACAATTTAGAGTATCATAGCAAAGGGGTGAATACTTATCAAATCAAGACATTTCAGGTTTTTATTTTAAATTACATGTACAAAAAATTCCAGATGTTTCAATCCACTTTGACATTATAGATCAATTTGTGTAGATACGTGACAAAAAAATCCCATATAAATGTATTTTAATTTGAGCTTGCAACATCACAAAATGTGACAAAATCCAAGGGGGGTGAATACTTTCTGAAGGGACTGTATGTAGCCACCTAGTCTGTTTTCCTCGAACATGCCACATGAGCATAACAGTATGTTTGTCTTGGAGGAACGTAAATTTGGTTAGGCAGAAATCAAGGGCAGCCTCAACAGTGTGGGACTGAAAATGCGGGGACCAGTCAATAGAAGAGATGTCATAAAGGAAGTTGGCTTGATCAAGTTTGGCACAATCACGGAAAGTGACGTAACGTGGTGGTGAGGCACTAGCTGGAGAGGTACCCCAGATACAGAACACCGGGGAGTGGTCACTTATGGAATCGGGCAGTATTCCTGCAGCAGCAATTCTGTCTAATCGATTTGTGAGGACCCAATCAATAAGTGTGCTAGATACAAGGTTCGGAGATATCCTAGTAGGGTCAGTTATAGCCTGGTGCATGTTATGTACTTGCACCACTGATTGAAGAGAGTCGTGACTTTTTCCTAACCAATCCTGGTTAATATCCCTAAGGATGACTATTTTGTTCTGCCCAATAGCAGAGACATAGTGGTCTAGCAGTTCAGTTAGGCCAGATTGGCCACTTTTGAGTGGATTATAAGCACACCATGTAGTTTTTTCATTCTGAGTAGGAGAAGGGCATGGATTGATTCACAAGTTTAGAGAGTGGGGATTTGGACTATGGATAAAATTTAGGGAATTCTTGGAATAGATTGCAACACCACTCGCCCTTTTAGAGGTAAGTCTGTCACCCCTAAAAAGATTATAGTTAGGTAAAGAGCAGGTGGCATCAGGGATAGAGGGCTTGAGCCACGTTTCAGATAGGCAAAGGATTTCTGGGCTATATGAGGCTAACCATGCCTCAAGCTGAACCAGGGCCATGAAGCGGAGATACCTGTGGTGACTTTGGTGCACAGGGACATGCTGGTAGGCAATCTGCATATCCAGAGATGCCAGCTAGTCATATTGATGAATCAGTGATAGTAACATTCCTAGAAAGATCATCTCGAACTTCTCCCTGAACAGGTACTTGTTTAACTTTCAGAGGTCAAGAACTGGGTGCATGCCGCCTGTTTTCTTTGGAACCAGAGAGTAATGGGAGTAGAAACCTGTGTTCCATTCTGCCCGTGGAATAACTTCCACTGCTCAATTAGTAGGAGGCCCTTTATCTCGGAAGTAAGAGGGTCTGGCTGAGCGGTGGACAGGCTGTACTGTCGCCTGGTTGGAAGATCTGGGGAAAATCTGTAAACAGAGAGTATCCTCCAGGACAATCCTGAGGACCCATTTGTCCACTGTAATGGACTTCCACCGGTTGTAAAACTGAGTCAGATGCTCCCCTACTGCTGTAGAGCAGCTGAGGTGGGACCTGGGCCAGATTTTCAGAGGTTGGCACTGGGCTCTGTGCCTTTTGCTGCATTTTCTTTTGTGGCTGAGAAGCTTGGTTCTTGTTAAAGGCTCCTTGTCCTTGGTCTCTCCCTCGAAAGGGCTGCCTGTTACGAAACTGACGACAGTTCCCGCCTCTCTGAGGGGCTGCAGGAGCCGACCCAGCTGTTTTAATGGCAGTCCTTGTTTTCTGAGTGGCTTGCTTGCTCAACTTGAGGGCCGAACAGATAAGGCAAGGCAAAGTTTATTTTTTATGCGCCCAATCCCAGAGGCTCTGGGTGCCATACAAATAAAGTACAGTTACGTAAGAACTTACCGTAAGAACAGCTCTTGCAGCAGGTTACACCATTAGGACTGAAGCCGGCAGGCGTCAGGACCCCACGGAAAAATTCTAGCTAGCTATCTTCAGCGGGGACCGCCCCTGGCGTCGGTCCCGCCTCCGACACCGTCAGGCAATGTAGTACATAAAATGATCCCTTTGATTCCCCAGTTCTCCCGCGGAGACTTCCGGCGCAGGCTGACACTGAAATGGGAGACCGAGGATCCACCGTCAGAAGACAAGCGGAAAATCCCTGTTGTTAAAGGCTAAAGCCATGCCTCCTCCAAGGGGGAAGGTGGGCAGGAAGGTACCTGCTGCAAGAGCTGTTCTCAAAGATCTACTGTTACGGTAAGTTCTTACGTAACTATACTATCTTACTTCGAGACACAGCTCTTGCAGCAGGTTACACCATTAGGACTGATTCCCAAGCAGTAACGCTGCCAAAAATTCTGGGAGGAGGAAACTAGGAAATACATTCCAGGTCCTGAATCTAGGACAGGAGACCCTGTAGCACTGCCTGGCCGAAACCGGCTCTTAGCCGAGAGGCGATGTCCAGGCTATAATGCCTGATAAATGTATGCACAGAGCTCCAAGTGGCTGCAGCACATATGGTAGAAGTGGAGACGCTTCGAGTGCTGCAAAGGAGGTGGCCACACCCTAGTAGAATGACCCCGACTAAACCGGGAGGGGCTTTGTTTGAGATCATAACAGAATGAAATACACTGGACAAGCCAGCGAGACAGGGACTGTTTGGATACAGGTTGGCCCATCATCCTCTCAGAAAAGGAAGCGAAAAGTTGCTCAGAACTACGAAATGGTTTAGTTCTGTTGAGGTAATACCTCAGGCTGCGGTGAACATCCAGGGTATGGAGCAGAGCCGCCTCCTCTATTCGAGTAGTTCGGAAGTAGACTGGCAGGTCAATATCCTGATTTAGGAGGAGTGTAGAGACCACCTTAGGCAAAAATTTAGGATTCGTCCTCAGGGATACTCTGTCCCGGTGGAAAACTAAATAAGGCTCTTTGCACATGAGAGCGTGAAGCTCAGAAATTCTTCTCGCTGAAGTAACAGCAACCAAAAATAGCGCTTTCCATGACAGAAAACGTAGCTCGCAATCCGCGGCAGGTTCGATGGGGGGAAGCGTGGTTGTTCCAGGACAAGGAGCAAATCCTATGGAGGCACTGGGTCCTTAATGGGTGGCCTAAGTGTAACATCCTCTCAAAAATTCCCGAGAGGCTCTAATTGTGCCACTGTATGATGTCCCACCGAAGGTGGTAGGCAGAGATGGCACAAAGGTGCACCTTGATAGAGGAGGCTAGACCCGAACGAAAGAGGGAGAGCAGGTAGTCCAACACCACTCCCACCGGGCAACCTAAAGGGGAAAAATCGCGTGCTCACGACCATAAACAAAAACGGCGCCATTTCATGGCGTACGTCACATGCGTTGCCGGCTTTCTGGCTGCAGAAAGAACTTCCGCAACCTCTTGCGAGACCCCGTGACGCAAGATAGCTATGTCTCTAGGAGCCATGCATGCAGGTTCAGTGAGCGTAAGTCCGGGTGGACTAGTGAACTTCCCTCCTGATACAGGAGATGGGAGCTGAACGGCAACAGGAGCGGAGGTTCCTGGGATAGCTGAATTAGCAATGGGAACCAGATCTGTCTGGGCCAAAAAGGGGCCACCAGGATCATTGTTGCACGCTCCCTGCGCAGTTTGAGAAGAACTCTCTGGATCAACAGGAAAGCGAGGAATCTGTCCGCCCAGGAGAGGGACAACGCTCTCGCCAGAAAACACCAGGCCCTGGATCTAACAAACAACAATTGGGCAGTTTTGCTTGGATGGGGATGCGAACAAGTCCAACTCTGGAGTTTCCCATCGAAGAAACAGATCCTCTGCTACCTCTTGAAGAAGTTCCCACTCGTGGACTCTGGCCTGGGAGCGACTCAGGCCATCTGCAATCGTGTTGTCCACCCCGGGAACATGTACGGTGATCAGACTTGCGCCGTGTCGGATTACACAATCCCACACCCTCATGGCTTCCCTGCAAAGGGGTTAAGAGTGTGCGCCTCTTTGTTTGTTGAGGTAAAACATCACCACCGTGTTGTCTGTCTGAAGCAGGAGAGTACACGGCGGGATTTCTGACTGAAGGGCCTGCAGGGCATAAAGGACCGCCCTCATCTCTAGGACATTGATATGGAGATGAGCCTCCAGAGGGTCCACGTGCCCTGGGACTTCACCCGCTCAGGTGTGCTCCCACCCCAGACCTGAGGCGTCTGTGGTGAGGATTACCTCGGGGCAGGCGACAAATGGGATGCCCATGGAGAGCGACCCTGGGTCTAACCACCACTGCCAGTCTCAAATCACGGTGTTCGTGATTCTGACCGATGCTGCATGGTCTTGCCTTTGATCCCATTGCACCTTGAGCATCCACTGAGTTACCCGCATGTGGAGCCTTGCGAAAGGGACGGTAGGAATGGCCACAGCCATGTGTTCGAGCAAGCGAAAGACCAACCTGGCAGGGACGGTCTTGTTCGACGATAACTCCCTGATGAGGGATCTGATGCGTTCCGCTCTGTCGTCTGGAAGAAAAGCTCTTCCCTGAACGGTGTCCAGTACTGCACCTATAAATTGCAGCTTCATGACGGGTACCAGGAGAGACTCTCGTGGTTGATTAGGATGCCCAGATTTCGAACAGATCCTGGGTGCTCTGGATCGATGCAACAGCGCCTTCTGAGGCGCCATGAGAAGCCAATCGTCCAGGTACGGGAACACATAATGGCCCTGTCTCCTTAGAGACGCTGCCACGACTGCCATGCATTTGTAAAGACCCTGGGTGCGGATGACAGTCCAAATGGAAGGGCTCGGAATTGAAGGTGGTGGTCGAGAAACCTCAAGCGCAGGAACCTCTTGTGCGCCTGAGCTATAGGGATATGCAGGTATGCGTCTGCATGTCTAGAGACGCTAAAAGGCGCCTTGCTTCAGCATGGGAATGAGACCCGAAGAGTCACCAGGCGGAATTCTTGTAGGCGATCGACATGTTGAGGTCGCTGAGGTCCAGAATCGGATGGAGGTCCCTGTTTTCTTTGGAACCAGGAAGAAGTGGAATAGTATCCTTGTCTCTCTGGTTCTCCGGACGACTTTATCACTCCCTTTGCAAGAGCGAGTACTTTTGCCAGATCAGAGACTTGTGCTGACCCGGATACCGGGAGAACAAAGGAGGCCTCAAGGGTGGCTTTTCTCCGAATTCTATATAGTGGCCTCTTCCGACCAACTGAAGAACCCACCTGTCGGTGGTTATAGCCTGCCATCCTGGCAGGAAGTTCGCAATGCGACCCCCGACCATGATTTCCCGTTGATCCTGAGGGGCGGGGGCCGGAAATCTGGCTGGGCTGGCTTGGAAGTACGCTGGCTTCGGCCCGCTGGTTGTTTCTGCCTGGGTCGAAACGGAGCCCTCTGTTGTGGAGCGGAGCGGGACTGCTGCCTCTGCATCCGCCCATGAATTCGCTTTGGTTCCTGCGAAGGAACTAAGCCTGGGTCGGTACATGGCCTGAACCGACCTCACCGTCTTCCCGACCTCTTGAAGTCTGGTAATAATCTTCTCTGAGGGTTTACCAAACAAGACTTCTCCCTCGAATGGTGCGTCCATGATACTCTTCTGGACGTCCGGGGTAAAGCCGGAGAAGCGTAACCAAGAGTGTCTCCGGAGGCATACGCCAGAAGCTGCTGCTCGGGCCGAGGAGTCCGCGGAGTTATACGCGGCTCGTAGCACTTGGGATCCCACGTCCGAACCCGTGCGGAGGAGCTGAAGCATCTCCTCCTTCTGCTCACCTTCTGGCAGTATTTCAGCCGCTTCCAGACCCTGTTCCCACAAGGCATTTTGGAACTGTACCATGTGGGTCAAATAATTCAGGGATCTGATGGCGCAGGTAGCAGAAGCGTACGTGCGCCTACCCATAGCCCAACTGTTTGGACTCTGGGTCCGTGGCAGGGTGCTCAGATGTTGCGTCTCTGGGACCAGTCAGTGAGGTTGTGATGACCACAGAGTCGGCCTGCGGCTGCTGAGTCAAGTACTGGTCTTTCTAGGAGCCTTCGTACAAGCGATCAGCTTTCTTGCATCACCGGGAGTGAATGTGGACGCTACACGCTGCCTTGGTGACGCCCACGAAAGTGTCAACCAAGGGTGGCACCGCCACAGGCTTGGGGTCCTTCTGCCGAAGGTATTTGGCAAGGCGTATCCTTTCGGGTCTAGCTCTTCCGATCCCATCCCATGTTCTCTTGGATGTGTCTCATAATATCAGAGAACGAAGGGTCATCCGGAGGAGACTCGCATCGCGTGATCCGGAGAAGGATGAGAGAGGAGATGGGATCTGGATGTTGAGAACTTGATCCCATGTCCTCCGTCGTGGAGCGATCGCGGTGTCTTCTGGGTCTCTTGGGGCTGGGTGACCTAGAAGAGGATTTGGACGGAGGTCTCCGCTTGTCTGGTCTCCCCTGGGAGGGGTTCCGCATCTCCGGGAGGAGGTAACGGCCTGCTCTCCCGGAGGTGAGGGGGTGCAGGAACTGGAGGAGTAACTGGAGGAAGAGGAGGAGGAGTGGGAACCATGTCCTTCTTTATTGTGTCCCACCAGTAAGTGAACAGTTCCTTCACATCTGCGATAGAAAGGCCCGACGACGGTCCGGGTGCCGGTGGACGGTCGTCGGGTCCCGGCGTCGGCTCCACAGGGGGCTCGGGTAACGGCGAGGGTTCCCTGGGCGTCTCGACAGGACCGGGGTCGCCCGTCTGGTCCTTGGGCTGAGTCAGTTCCTCCTCGGTTAAGGTCTCCTGACCGACATTGGTCGGAGGCGTCAGGGTTCTCTTCTCAAGAGGAGCGGACGCCGTTCCCCCTACAGGCGTCTGATGAGGTGTTGGCCTGGCCGGCGACGGTCGTCTGGCCGACGGCGGCTCCAGGACGCAATGGTGAGAGGACGATGACGGACGCATCGGCCGGGTCCTGAGGTCTCTTCAGAGAAGTAAGCTCCAAGGTCTTGCGAGGAGGCAAGGAAGCGACTCGGACGCCGGGTTCAAGGCGGGAACCCGACTTATGATGATGGTGGCGATCCCCAGACTTTACCAAGGCCCTGGAGGACGAGGGACGGCCTGGCAGTCTTGGCCTGAGAAGAGGAAGACTTTTAACCGCAGCCAGGGGAGGCTGAGAGCTGGCCCTGGAGGGGAGCGGTCGACCTGGAACCGGAGCCGTGAGTCCGAAGCCCTGGAGGGGACCTGGACGGGCCTTCTCCCTTCGCTTTTCAGCGTGCTTGTGGGTCTTTTAAGGATTCCCTGACGCACATGGTCTTTAGCTTCTCTTCCAGTAAAAAAGCCTGAAGGGCCTTCTGGCATCGGATCCGGGTTCTGCTATTAAACCCCTGGCAGAAGGAGCAGGCCCGAGTATCGTGGTCTGGGCCTAGGCACCGGACGCAGGCCGTGTGGGGGTCTTTGAAGGGGATCTGTTTCCCACAAGCACACTTGGAAGAGTGACCGGAGGTCGGAGAGGACATCAGAGAAAAACTTGCTTGAAGAAATCCAAATTTCCCGTAGGAAAGAACTTAACCACGCGTCGCGCTAGAGCTGAACCGAAGGGTCGAGACATGCAAGTCGACGGCGGGAAAGAACTGGGGAATCGGGTGGGACCGCCTCTTATGTACCACGCCTGACGCCGGAGGCGGACCGACATCGGGTGTCCCGCTGAAGATAGCTAGCTAGAATTTTTCCGTGGGGTCCTGACGCCTGCCGGCTTCAGTCCTAATGGTGTAACCTGCTGCAAGAGCTGTGTCTCGAAGTAAGATCTATATAACTATTCATAAAATACAACACAAGAAACATACAAATAAAAACATCAGATAATAAAACAGTTAATAATGCTTATAGTCCTTAGAAGGACTTTACCAGAAATACATACTAAAAGATAGTGTCTGGGAATGCTTGACTAAACAGGAGGGTCTTGAGGCAGGCCTTAAATACTTCCACAGAAGGAGCCTCCCTTACCGATGGAGGGAGCGAATTCCATAGGACAGGGCTGGTGACACTAAACACTCTGTCACCGTCTGTCTTTAGCCTCGCCCTAGGAACTACAAGGAGGCCCCTAGAGGAAGAGAGAAGGGAGCGGACAGAGGTAACGGGTGTTAGAAGGGCAGACAAGTATCCAGGGCCTAGCCCATGTAGGGTCTTAAAGGTGAGTAAGCCCACCTTGAAGAGGATCCTCCACCTGACCAGCAGCCAGTGGAGTTCACGAGCACTGGGGTGATGTGGCAGTATTTATGCTGCCCTGTCAACAACCTGGCAGTTGTGTTCTGCACTAGCTGCGGCCTGTGGAGGATACCTCCTGCGACCCTGAAGTAGAGCGTATTACAGTAATCAAGCCTAAACGTTATGAAGGCATGTACCAAGGGGGAGGGAGGTCCAGAGGCAGAACTAGGGGCTTGATTACTGCCGATGTTCCTAAGATGGTAAAAGCTGGTCCGGACAACGGATGACACCGGAGCTTCAAATGTCAGAGCGCTGTCAAAGGTCACGCCCAGATCATGCACCGTAGAGGAGGCCTTCAATGGCACAGATCCCACGAATAACCCAGTAGCTGTGCTGGAAGCCATCCTATCACGCCTTCTGTTCGACTCCACCACCAGTACCTCCGTCTTACCGGGGTTCAGTTGCAACCAGCTGGAGGCCATTCAATCACTGATCTCAGCAAGGCATCTATTTAGCACTTCCACCGCATTTGATGTCCCGGGGCAAAGGAAAGATACAGTTGGGTGTCATCGGCATAGCAATGAAAACTCAGACTGTATTTCCTAATGAGCACTCCCAGGGGCAGCATGTACACGGCAAACAACACTGGCGACAAGACCGAACCTTGAGGTACTCCACACGACAAGAGGTTAGGGGAGGAGGAGAAATTCCCCATCACTACCCGTTGCCTCCTGTTCGTGAGATAGGACTCAGACCAGCAGATGACAGTGCCAGTGAGTCCACAAAATTCCTTCAGATGGTCGAGTAACACACAATGGTCTACCATGTCAAATGCTGAAGAGAGATTGAGGAGAATGAGAATTGTCCCTTCTCCTCGATCTCGACCCGAGGAGGTCATTGTGCACGCAAACTAATGCGGTTTCTGTGCTATGCCTCGCCCGAAACCCTGACCGGAGGGGCTTGTAAAGGTCAAAGGTCACAAGGTGTTCTTTAGCTGCTGCGCCACAACTTTCTCAACAACCTTCCCTAAAATGGGAGATTGAAGATAGGATGGTAATCTGTCTTGATGTCAGGGCCTAGTGATGGTTTCTTCAGAAGTGGCCTAACCAGTGACTCCTTCAAAGCATCTGGGAAGAACTCCTCTGAGATAGGACACCGGACACTCAAGGCAAACACTGGGCCAATGGAGTTGACACATCTCATTAGGGAACGTGTCGGCACCGGGTCCAGTTCACAACATGTATGCTTTAGCCAGAGTGCAACCTTAATGACCTCTGTCACCTCCACTGGTTTGAACTCCCCCCAACCAGATGGAACACTCGCCGAAGGCGATCACTGTCAGCCACAATGTGGCACACTGGCAGAACACCCTGCCGGAGAGTGGACACCCTGTCCGAGAAGAACTGAGCAAACTCTCTGCACAAAGCATTAGAAAATACTTTTTTTGGCTGTAGATAGGCTGGGTTTAGCAGCTTGTCCACAGTCCAAACAAGCACAGTTGGTTGGTTCTTCCCGGCAGCAATCTCCCTGGACAGGAACTCTGCTTTCTCACAGGTGATTTGCTTCCTGATACTCAGCATAATGAGAGTTCACGGCCAGTTTGTCCACATCAAGACCGGACCTCCGTCAGCAGCGCTCTAACCTCCAACCCGCAATCTTCATCACCTTGAGCTCCCCATCAAACCACGGGGATCTCAAGTGAGAAGATTTGGGTCATACACAGATTGGTGCAAGAGTCAAGCGCACTCAACATCACCAGATTATACACGGCAACAGCCTCGCCTGCACCATCTATGCATGCACTACCAACACTGGATAGATCAGTAACTGCCAGAAATCCCTCTGGGGTCAGACCCCTCAAAGGGCAGCAGCTTACCATACCAGCAGGGCTAGGGCCTAAACGAGAACTCCACTGTGCAATAATCGGACCAAATGACTCGATCAGTCTTTTTTTTTTTGATTCTATTTCCCTCCGGTCACGGCCCATGGAGGCATCCCTCAGGCATCCTGCCTGTTCCTGCCCGCCTGAGATACCCCTGAACCTGCACCTCCTCTCTCCCACCCTCCCACAGCCAGTACCCCCAGCTTAACCCTCTAGGGTGGGTCCGCCCCTCCTCGCTTGGGCGTCTCTTTTACTTACAGACTCTGGCCGTGGAACTGGGCTCCTGAGGAGGAGGACCTGGAAGGCCAGGCAGGGTGGATCCGGCGATGGGCATGGGGGTCAGGTGTCATTGCCTTCCCTCATTGCTGGGCTTTTCCGTGTTTGAGTCCCCTCACCCCGTGTGTGGAGCACCCGTGATGCTCTGGCACATGGCAACCCTGCTGGCGTCATCCATGTGGTATGATGTGCAGCCGACATGCTGCAGCGCCCCTAATCTCCACTGGGAGCTCGGCACGCCGCGCTATCCGCACCCTCCCTGGGAGGAGAGCAGCCCAGCGGTACTCAACTCTCCCCCATCCCTGCCGATCCCGTGCTCCGAGCTCGCTTTCCCGAACTCGGGTCAGCCGCGTGGCGTGAGGTGTGGTGTCCAGCGCCTCAGCCTCAGCGCCACTGGGCCGGGTCGACTTGATCAGTCATGAGATTACTAATCTCAAACTAAGTGAGAAGACCAGGTCCAGCATGTGGCCGCCCTGGTGAGTCATGGAAGAAACTTCTTGCGACAGGTCCAGAGATTACATTAACTGGAGGAGGTTGTAACACAGCCTAGAAGATTTGTCGTCAGCCCAGACACTGAAGTCCCCCAGAACTAAACATCTGGGGGACTCCAATGTTTCACAGAAGACAAAATCGGCTACCTCCTGCATGAATTCTCCCGCTGACTGGGGAGGGGGGCAGTAAATCAGGAGAATTCTGCAGCCTGTGCCCGGACCACCACATACAGCCACATGTTCAAAACAACCTGGCCTTCCCGTTTGGTGCACAGTGAAGTGAAGTTCAGACCTAAAACCGATGGCCACTCCCCCACCCCTGCGTTCCACTCTGGGGCAGTGCAACACAGAGTATCCAGGGGAGATGGCGGCCTCTAATACCGGGCCAGCATCATCACCCTCCCAGGTCTCAGTAATGCATGCCAGATCAACCGAGGAAACCAAGTCTGCTATAATTTCGGTCTTGTTCCTGATCGATCTGGCGTTGCAAAGCACTGCCCTCAGGGGATTGGAGGGCAGCGTAGCTCTTCTGGATGCTGGTCCACTCAGTCCGGTGGAAACCCTGGGGATGGGAACCAAACACGCCTGGCCTCTCCTAGACCCGTCGACTTCCAGGGCACCTTCTGCACCCAACAACCTCAATCCTACTCCCATCCGGCATGCCCGAGGTGTCCTGACAAATTCGATCAATGCCAGCCCTCGTAATTTCAACCTCCTACAGCAACGGGCTGTGGTGGTGAAACTGAGAGGCTGGTAAAAGGCCGCAGATCGAGAAGCTGGGATGCCTCGACACAATCGAGCTCACCACAGACCCTCCGACCTTCCCAGACACATCTTATCCCAACCAAAAACTTCAATAAATGACTAACAACCATCAGTCATACAAACATCCACACAACTAATATACACAGACCTAATCACTCATACAGCGCTCACACTCATAAAACTAGGAACCCCCCCCAAGCCCTAATAACTCCCCAATCTCTTCCCCAAACACCTTCCAAAAACTAAAAATATCCAGGTAGCTCAGCTTTCCAACTTTCCAGCAGAGCAAAAACCTGCAGGGTTTAAAAGATACACACTACAACATAGGGCAAAGTGTCATGGAAATTTGATTAATTAGTCAAAGTGCAGAAAAAACAGTTCCAGTCCAGAAATACTAAGGAAAGAATACCTGTACAATCCACTGGGGAAACTTACTCGATCATCTGGAATTTCTCTCAAGCTCCAATCAAATCAAATAACTTATGGAGGATAAAATCTGCAGATAGTCCCCAGTCCGTAAATGCCAAGCAAAGTCCCTCATATCATCCCCGATGTTCACTGGCTGGAGAACCTCCAGCCAGGAGGAGAAAATACAGAGCAGGAACCAAGATATCACCAGCCACACTTCGGGGTCGGAAAAACCCGGGGAGAGAAAGCCACGGATGACGCCCTCTGTACGTCCGCGATTCCCCCGGGAAGGGAGCACCATCAAAGAGGATGTTCATCACCTTCTGCTGAGCATCGGTTGAGAAACCTGATGTTCTGAGCTAGGAGTGACGCCTTCTACAAATCCCAGTGGTAGCTGCCCTAGAGGCAGTGTCATAGGCATCCACAGAAGCTTTCAGCTGCTGATTATTGGACTCTATGGCCCTGGTAATAGTCTGAAGAAGCTCCATGTTAATGTCAGATTCCAGGAGGTTCTCGATCATTGATTTGAGTGTATTCACAGAGTGTGCACAAGTACTGAAGTAACAGTAACTAGCAATACACATCAGGAATGTTGCTGCTGCAAATGCCCGTTTCCCCATAGTGTCAAGCGGCATCACTTCTTCTTCGACTGACAGGAGGAAGAAGAATGCAAGGTCGAGCAGTGCAGATTTCCCAATCCAGACTGGGAACGGGACCGCTTCTTTTAGTGCTTTCGGGTGGACTGTCCTCCCTCCCAAGTACCGGACTGCCCATGGTCGGACCTCCCCTCCGCAAAGGGTGGCAGACCAGATAGAGCCCCACTGCCAGAACAGCTTTCATGCGAAGTCTCCCTACAGTCACTGATACCATCCATGGTCGACTCCATTGATGGCAGGCTGAGAGAATTTTCTTCACTATTTTTTTTTTAAATAAAAAGCACACTTAAACTAGTAAACTTAACAGAATACTGAACGACTATAAACTGCTGTCATATGGACATGAAGATTTGACTCCCAGCGAGCGAGCAATATCGTCACTGAAGTGCACTCGATGGCAGGATAAAATAAACTGAGGCGGTTAGAGGGTCGTTGAGATAGCCTACCCAGGCGCAACCCAGTCTCGTGGTGCCAAGCATGTGCAGCCTCACCGCACCAGACCTCCTGAAGATTTTTGGCCTGCTGGGTCCTAGCTCCCAATGTAGTCCCACAATAATGTGAATGAGTGGTGAAGACTTTCTGTCCAGGAAGATCCTCCTGTACAAGAGACAATGCGTCTCACCAGGAAACATCTGACCCTGGATCAAGCGAGCAGAAATTGGGCAGTTTTGCATTGAATGGGAAGCAAAAGTTCCAGCTCGGGATGGCCATACCTGTGAAGAAGTCCTCAACCACGGGGATGAGAAGCTCCCATTCGTTAAGCCCTCGTCCTGGACCTACTTAAACTGTCGGCAGGACATTTAGATGCTTGGAACATGCACGGCCATTAGTTCCAGGTTGTGCTGAATGAGCCAGTACCAGACTCTCATGGCCTCCCGGCAAAATGAGTAAAAGTGAGCCCCCACCCGTGCTTGTTGATGTGATAAATTACTAACATGTTGTCCATCTGAACCAAAAGAGGACCTGGAACTAGATGAGTCTGGAAGGCCTGCACTGCATAAAGGTTGGCCCTCATCTCCAAGACACTGATGTGGAGATGGGACTCAACCTCAGACCAGGTCCCCCAAGTTTGACGAAGGGCCAAGTGGGCACCCCAGCTCAGGCCTGAGGCATCTGTAGTCAAAATCTGTTGCGGGGAGATAGCTTTGACAGGAACCCCCTTGAGGAGATTGTAGGGGTTTAGCCACCATTCCAAGGTCTGCCTCACAGGATTGGTAACCAGGACCTGTTGATTGATCTAGGTCATTACTGCGCTGGTCCCATTGGGTTCAAAGAGTCCACTGAGGTACTCATGTGCAGGTGGGCCAGGGGAACTGCGGTTATGGCTGCTGCCATGTGTCCGAGGAGGCGCAGGAAGGACCTGGCTGGAATGTGCCAGAAGGAGGCAACCAGTCAGGCCTGCGCTACCAAACGTTCCACTCTGTCCTGAGGCAGAAAGGCTTTGCCCAGGGATGAATCCAGGACAGCTCCTATGTACTGAAGGCGCTGGCTTGGCAGGAGCCAAGACTTGGGGAGGTTGAGAGTAATCCCCAAAGTCCGGAAGAACCAAAAGGTGGCTTCCAGGGTTTTGATCAACTAAGTCCTGGAAGGGGCTGTCAACAGCCAGTCGTTCGAATAAAGGAAGACATAATGCCCCTGTCTCCTGAGGGCTGCAGCCACCACTGCCAGGCACTTGGTAAAGACCCAGGAGGCCAAGGAAAGACCAAAGACGAGGGCCCGAAACTGGTAATGGTTCCAATAAAAACAAAAATGGAGGAACCAGCAATGAGGCAGAAAAACCAGGATATGGAAGTAGGCATCCTGCATGTCCAGCAACTAGAGCCAGTCCCCCTGGTGAAGAAGGGGCAGCAACCCGTGAAGGGTGACCATAATGAACCACTTGTATTCGATGTACAGATTCAGGTGGCTGAGATCCAAAATTGGTCTCAGGTCCCCTGTTTTCTTGGGAATGAGAAAGAAGTGGACGTAGAACCCCTTCCCTCTCTGAGCTGGAGGGACAGGCTCTATGGCCCTTTTGTGCAACAAGGCCTGAATCTCCTCTTGAATGAGGAAGTTGTGGGCCTGAGGGTAATGGGATTGCAAGGAAGGGATCTCCAAGAACTCCAGAGTGTGCCTCCTTTTCACCATCTGAAAAACCCATTGGTCTGAAGTTATAGTGCACCACCCATAGAGGTATAGGGAAAAGCGACCCCCCACACCTCCCACAAGGACTCTGCCGAAGGAGGGGGGTGGTCAGGCAAGGAGTCAGGCAGTGGCACTGGGGGTGGGCAAAGCGACTGGGGATGCTATGGGAGCCCTCGGTGCAGAGGCTCCGGCCAACTGGGTGGGAGCCTTACGCTTAAAGGTGCCTCTGGGCTGCTGTCTAGGGGTCCGATGAAAGGACTGACGCTGGCTGGGCTTGGGCTGAGAAAGGTACATAAATTGTACCGAGCGCAAGGCTTTTCCCAGTTCTTGTAGTCGAGAAATAATGTCCTGGGTGTCACCGCCAAAAAGGACAGAACTCCGGAAGGGCACATCCAGGATTTTCGCCTGGACATCTGGCATGAAGCCTAACATTCTGAGCCAGGAGTGGTGGAGGATGCAAACTCCAGTGGCTGCCGCTCGGCCCGCCACATCGACCGTGTCATAGGCGGCTTGGAGAACATTGTCAAGGGATACCAGCCGGTCGTGCTATTTGGCAAAAGGTAGAAGTGTCCCCAGGGAGTCCATCTTGAACTTCTCATGATAGAAGAACTTGCTCAGCTTTCTGAGATCGAGAATGGGACGCATACCCCTTGTCTTTTTTGGAACCAGGAAGTAACAGGAGTAGAAACCTGTTTTCTGTTCTGTCCAGGGAACTAGTACCACTGTCCTGTTTTTGGGAAAGCCCATTATTTCCAAGTGAGAAGTCTGACTGAGTGGCTGACAGAATGTGTTGCCACTTGCAGGAAGGTCTTTGGGGATCTCTTAGGACCCACTTATCTGTGGTGATAGACTTCCAATGGCTGTAAACTGAATCAGATGTCCTCACACTGCTGAGGAGAGGCCCACCTCAGGCAGCTGAGGCAGAACTGGGGCAGACTTAAAAGAGGCACTGGGTGCTTTTGGCCCTATGCCTTCTGCTGCATTTTACTTTGTGGCGAGGAGACTGGTATTTGTTTAGAGCTCTTTGCCTCTTCCTTGAAAGGGCTACCTGTTACAAAAGAACTGATGGTTCCTGCTTCTCTGAGGGGCAGAAGGAATCAGCCAGGCTGTCTTGATGGCAGTCCTGGTTTTCTGAGAGGCTTCCAGGGCTTGTTCCATCTGTTGGCTGAACAGGTAGGCACCATCAAAGGGTACAATCACAACCTGCTGTTGGGCATCTGAGAGAAAACTGGATGTTTGGAGCCAGGAATGTCTTCTAATGCCGATTCCAGCAGTGGTCGCCTATTGGATTCCATTCTGCAGGTGATAGTTTGAAGAATCTTAAGCTTGGAGTCAAACTCCGGTATTCTCCTCAAGAGATTTAAGGATATTCAGAGAACATACTCATACTGGGAGAAGTGCCCTTGATAGCTGGTTATATGCATGCCCAGTGTAGCCACTGCAAAAGCCTTCTTTCCCATAGTATCCATCTTGTGAGATTCCTTATTGATAGGACGTGCTGTCACTTCTTGTAGTAAGAGAGCTTTGTCATTCTCTGCAAGAATAACCAGTGCATCTGCAACTGGCTGCGAAGCTAGAATAGGTCTCTCTTTAAGAGGGACATATTTCCAATCTATGGACTTGCAAACAAACGGGACAGAAGCAGGCCTAGCTCACACAGCTTCGGACACAGTCTCAAAGGCTGGGGGAAAAGGAGGCATAAGGTTCACCGGGATATTGGAAACATGAAGCCATTCAAGGCATGAGCTTTCTGGCTCTAAAGAACAGGTCTTAAAAGGACCCAAAGGAAAGATCCTCTTGAGCGCACCATAGTAGAAACTACCAGCTTACTGTCCAAACTGTAGAAAGAGTCTTCATCCCTTCCACAGAAAAGATGAGGTCTGGGTCAGATGTGTCCTGTTCCATATTCCCTCAGAGGGAGAGGGAGGAAGTGAGTGGAGCCCAAAAGGCCAAGGCCAGGCCCAGGAAGAGGAAAAACAGACGGCATCAGAACCAGCAGCGGAATCGGCACTGAACTCTGTGCTAGACGTGGCGCCAGGGATGGCGCTGACAGTGAAGAAATTGGCGCTGGAGACAGTGCCACCCTAGCACCCAACCCAGGTCTAGAAGGGACAGGGGATGGTACCTGTGCCAGTCCCTGTGAGGAAACAGAATGAGGGGGAGGCACATGGAACCGCATCGGTTCCGTGGTCTTCGACAAGGAAGGGATTCAGTTGCTGAAGCCAAACACTCACCTGACCAGAAGACCCCAACCGCAGGCCTGAGGCACTCAGGCCAGGGCGGCCCTGGCACCAGATTCGTAGGAAGGGCAAACAGGCCAGGACGCTGTACACACTGCCCCATAAGAGCAGTACAGTGGTGAACTGCCCCACTAGAAACTCCATAAGAGGACAGAGAAGCCCTCCAGTGTCGCGATTCCGAGCAACCGCTGGCGGAGGCCGTCGGGGAGCCAGATAGAGACAAGAAAGGCCTCTCTCCCAGAGACACCACGGACCTCTTAACAGAGGTACCAGAGGGTAACATCGAGTGGTACTGTTTCTTCCTCTTATGATGGGAAGAGGATGAACAGTGCAGAGTCCCTGACCTGGATCAAGAACAGGCCCGCTTCTTTTTGTGTTTTCGGATGGAGTGTCCTTCTTCCTGGTCAGAGCCACCTCCAGAGAGGGAGGCAGACTGGACACAGCATAGCTGCCAGAGCAACCTTCTAAAGGAGACTCCCTACCATCACCATCCATGGCTAACTCCTTCGGTCGGTAAGGCTGAAGAAAAAAATAATAAAACTTTTTTTTTTTGTTTACCACAGAAAAGAAAAAATTACTCACCTTAGTAATGTTGTTTCTTCCATTGCAGTCTTGCTATATTATGACAAATGCAGTGAGTCCCAACCTTTGAACTGCTCCGAGGTGAAAGAGTTAACTTTCCATGCAATGGAACGTTGAGCTTGAGCTCGGCTGAAAACTCTGTCTGTTGTTCTTCAAACTCAAACCGTCAGATCTTTACGAGCTAAACTCACTGAGGTCCTGTGTGGAAGCTGTAAGCTTCCACACTAGCCAACTGGCTACTAACATAATAACGCATTTTTAGTTCCAAACAAAGACTCAAGTCAGGAGACCCAAAAATAAAAACATAACACCAAGTCACCCCAAAAAGGAGGGTGAAAAAAACAAGGTGGGCACCTACTAAGTGCCAACACTGCACTGCCCACCCACGCCCCAAAAACAGAGGTTCTGAGAGGGCAGCAGGGGGGAGGTCATAATATAGAAGACTCTAATAGAAGAAACAACATTACTAAGGTGAGTAATTTTTTCTTCAAACAACATGAAGTCTTGCTATATTATGACATATGCAGACTACAAAGCAGTACCTCCATGGAAATAGGCTCTGAAGCACAGCCGTGCCAAACCGGGCATCACTCCTAGCCTGGATATCCAGGGAGTAATGCTTGGTAAAAGTATGAACTGTTTTTCAGGTAACTGCTTGACATATCTCCAGAACAGGGATGTCCCTGGCAGCAGCCAGGGAAGCAGCTGTACCTCTGGTAGAGTGAGCCCTCAGGCCTGAGGGAGGAACCTTACACAGTTTTTCATAACAAAATTGGATACAAGAGACAATCCACCTGGCAATGGATCTCTTAGTGGCAGGTTTCCCTTACCAACCTCACCATAAGTGAGGAACAGTTGGAGGGAGTCAAACCTGTGACCCTTAGTACGCTCTATATAGTAACTAAGGGCTCTTTTGACATCTAAACTGTGCAGCCTCCTGCCAGAGGAGGAATGGTCAGTGAAGTACACAGGAAGAGACATAGATTAAGGTGGAAATCTGAAACCACCTTAGGCAAGAACTTCCTGTTAGTCCTGAGGACCACCTTATCTCTGTGAAAGGAGATAAAATCAGGCTCCACTGACAAAGCTTGTAATTCACTCCATAGTCCTGGCAGAAGTGATGGCTACCAGAAACACAGTTTTCCAAGTTAAGTACTTAAGCTCTGCTGAAGACAAAGGCTCAAAGGGGGGGTTGCATAAGCTGAGCAATGCAAACATTAAGGTACCAAGCAGGGGCAGGGTCCCTGAATGGAGGGTTGGTGTGAAGCAATCCCTTGAAAAACTTGGAGAATACAGGGTGAGCTGAAAGAGGAGAGGGCTTACCTGCTGAAATAAAGGCAGACACAGCTGCCAAATGCACTTTTAGGGTAGTTGGTCTAAGCCCCAAGGTATTTAGATGGACCATGTAATCCAGGACTGTGGGTAAATCAGCAGATTCTGGGGAAATATGCTTTCCAGAGCACCATATGGAAAATCTATTCCATTTGGAATTATAGGTAGCCCTGGTAGAAGATTTTCTAGAAGCCTTCAGGATATCCATTACACCCTGGGAAAGGTGTAAATCAGCAAACTAACTCTTCAAGAGCCAGGCCTTGAGATTGAGAGATTTGAGGTTCGGGTACCAGACCCTCCCTGAGCACAGGTTAACAGGTTGTGATTCCTGGGAAGACAGGGAAGATGGACTGTTAAGGACAGCAGGAGTGGATACCAGGGTTGTCTGGCTAATCTGGGGCAATCAGGATCATCTTGCAGGATGAGACCTGATTTTAACTAGCACTTGAACAGCAGAGGAAGGGGAAAGCAGAGAAACTTCCCTTCCCAATTGAGGACTAATGCATCCAGAGGGACTGAGCCCAACACTGGGGGCCTGCAGCAAAAAAGGGGAAGTTGGTGATTGTCTGGGGCTGCAAAAAAGATCTATCTGTGGGGTGCCCCATCTGGCAAATACCACCTCCAGGACCAGGGGGTCCAGTGACCATTCGTGATGGCCCTGGGAAATCCTGCTGAGAGCATCTGCCAGGACATTGTCCTTGCCTGGGAGGTGAACTGCCGTAAGGGAGGTGTTCAGGGAGTAAGCCAGAGACCACAACTTCATTGCTTCGGTGCACAAGGCCGTAGACCGAGTGCCCCCTTGCTTGTTGATGTACCACATTGTGGTGGTGTTGTCTGTTCTGACCTGTACCACTTTGTTCTGAACAGACTTGGAAAAAGCTTGAAGTGCTAGAAAAACTGCTCTGAGTTCCAACAGATTGATGTGGAGTAGGGATTCCTGAGGGGACCACAAGCCCTGAGTAGTGAGGTCGCCCATGTGAGCTCCCCATCCCAAGAGGGATGCATCCGTAGTAAGGATTAAGGAGTGAGACTAAGTGACAAAAAGGAACCCCTTGTCTGGGATTGCTCTGATCCTGCCGCCATTGCAGGGCCTGGATCAGGGTTCAAGTCACTGGGATCAATTTGGTTAGAGAGTCTTTCCTTTGAGACCAAAAGGCTCTCAAATGGAACTGAATGTCCCTCATCTGAAATCTTGCTCCCTGCACCATTGCTGTAGAAGCAGCCATGTGCCCCAGGAGCTGTAGAAAATGCCTTGCTGGTCGAGACACCTGCAGGGTGAATGAGGAGGCCAGAGAGACCAGGGTCCTTGCCCTGTCCAAAAGGAGGAAGGCTCTGGCTTTCTCTGTGTTCAGCTCTGCGCCTATGAAGGTGAGGAGCTGAACAGGCTCTAGAACTGACTTTGAAAGATTCAGAGGCAAACCTAGAGAGGTGAGCAGTTGCCGAGTTATTTGTAGGTGTAACTTGACTTGGTCTGGGGACTGGCCTACTATGAGCCAGTCATCCAGGTAAGGGAAGACGGCAATTTTCTGCCTTCTTAGAGAAGCAACTGCCACTGCCAGGCATTTTGTGAACACCCTTGGAGCAGAGGTGAGGCCAAAGGGCATTGCTCTGAACTGGTAATGGCCTGAGGGAGGCTCGAACCTGAGGTACTTTCGATGGGAGCTTCTGATGAGAATATGGAAGTAGGCATCCTTGAGGTCCAGGGACGCTAGCCAGTCCCCTGGCCTTAAAGAGCGTAGAATAATTCCCAGAGTCACCATTTTGAATTTTAGTTTTAAAAGGTGCTTGTTTAAGTATCTGAGATCCAGGATGGGCCGCCATTCTCCTGTCTTTTTTGGGGTAAGGAAGTACCTGGAGTACAACCCTTTGCCCTGGTGTAGGGGTGGAACCCTCCACGGCTTTGAGAGCAATGAGGGAAGAGACGCCTGCCTCTAGAGCGAGTGCCTCTGAAGGATTTGCAGGTGAAAGGATCTGGTCTCATTTTGGAAACTTTTGAAGCTGAGAACCAGTCCCTGGCTTACTACTTCCAGGACCCACTTGTCTGATGTCAGAGACTCCCAGTCCTGAACAAAGTAAGCCAGCCTGCCCCCTACAGGTAGTTGAGAATTGGCCCTGGCAACCCCATCCAGGGTGCCTGCTTGGCAGGGGCTTTGGGCTGAGGGGTGGAAGCAGGCCTACCTGCACCCGTCTGCCTCTCCCTCTGAAGAACCCCCTCTGGGCAAAAAGCTGAAGAGGAGGCCTGGGCTTGGTAAAAAGGCCTAATGAAAAGGCCTGCCCCTTGCCCCTGGGAAGCTGCCTTGAGGAGTGGTCTGCCTTTCCTTGGCCTGTGCAGTCCTATAGGGGGTCCTATACTCATCCATTTTCTTCATGTAATTCTCTATCTGCTCCCCAAACAGAGAATTACCCACAACAGGAAAATCCATGGCCTTAGTCTGGGTACCCTGTGACAGGCTAGTACATCTGAGCCAAGCCATCCTGCGAAGAGCCACAGATGTAGCCATGACTCTTGATGAAACATCATTTGAGTCCACTGCAGCATGGAATTGCACCTTGGATGCCTCAATACCATCGGCAGCCACCTGCTCCAGCTCCTGGCAGCTGGCTGGACCTGTTATGCAAGAGCCATAACAGTATCCCATCTGGATTTCTGGTATCTAGAAACATAAGCCATATAATTTGCCTGTCTGAGTCCCAAGGATGCTGCCATGTACTGTTTCTTTGCCATGGAATCAACCTTCCTGGAGTCCTTGTCCGGGGGGTGTGAGGCCGAGGGAATATTTACCTTGTCACAGGCTGCAGCCTTCACTACCCCAACATGGCTGCATTGTTGTGTAAGGAACTCCGTATCAGAGCCTGACAATGTGTACCTCTTGTCCATTCTCTTATCCACAGGAGGTATAGTGTGAGGAGTTTTAGAATTTTAAAAGTCTGTTTCCCAAATGATTTACGAAGGAATAGACAATCTCCTGACTCTGGGATATCCATCAATTCCACATAGTCAGGCTCCTCTGATCATCCACAGCTCTCCATAGGGAGCTGGAGGGTTTCAGCCACTTTTTATAGAAAATAAATGAGAAGGGGACTCAGAAAGCCTAGGGGGACACTCCTGAAGGTCTGTCTGGGGAGATGTCCGGTCGATGGGCACATCCAGACTTTCAAATCCACATTCACTCTCCTCATACTACTCTTCCCCTCGGTTCACAATATTCCTCTAAATCATAATCTCGAACCGGTGGAACCGGCCGAACCGGGCGCTTACCTGATGGCACCGGTTCGGTTGGAACTGGAGAAAGTGACTGGACAATCTGAATCGCTTTGGCTATCTCTTCAGCGGTTGGAGAGGAAAGTTTTGGCTCCACACCAGCTGATTTTCTAGTCCTTTTTGCTGGAACCGACCCCTCAGAGTCGGCTCTCCTTTTGCCCGAGGAAGTCTCGCCCTGGTCAGAGGGCACTCCCTCTGGTTCTGTTGGACCGAACCGGGCTGTCCATCCGGGTCAGCGGACTTCTTGGCCTCCCTTTCCCTGAGTCTACCAACTCTCTTATCCAGGGTAGTGCTGCAGGAAAATTTTGACAAATCTGACAGTCTGCATTGAGGTGGTCAAACCCCAGTCAATAAACACAGGTGGTGTGGGGGTCAGCCTTGGCAAAGGCTTCCCCACACACACTGCAGTGTTGAAACCCAGTGGGCCTGGTTTTTCTTTTGGGTTTCTCAGACATAGTGCCAGTCCTAACCAAACTTGCCCATTTATGGCAATCCGCCAAGTAAGACCCTCTTATCAGTTCCCAACCGTGTCACGGGTCGTGGAAAAAAACGTAAGAAATTCCGCTTTTTTTTTTAGAACCGATAAGAACCGGTAACCACACTCTAAATGACAAAATAAGATATTTTTAAACAACCTGATCGGTTCAAGAGTGAACCGATAACCGTTTACAAGTTCCACACAGAAGAGAAATAATGTAAACCTATCTAGTACTCACAAATACCACAGACAGAGCTTGAACCAACCGGTTGCAGTTTAAATTCGGTCAAAAAACCGAGAAATTAATACTTTAACCAACAAAATGAACCGAGCAGAAGGAGAAATCTCCGGAGCGACTGTTCAGTGAGGCGGAGTAAAGAATCTGACAGTTTGAGTTTGAAGAACAACAGACAGAGTTTTCAACCGAGCTCGAGCTCAGCGCTCCATGCCTGGCATGGAAAGTTAACTCTTTCAGCTCCGGAGCAGTTCGAAGGTTGGGACTCACTGCATATGTCATAATATAGCAAGACTTCATGTTGTTTGAATAACAAATGAGCTAAAACTGAATGCAACTAAATGCTGTTGTCGTATAGACATGAAGATCCGAGTCCCGGTGGGTGAGCAACGGCATCACTGAAACGCACTCCACGGTGGTAAAAAAAAGGAGCCGAGGCCCGAGCCAGCCTCACAGTGTCGTATGTGCACAGTCCTATCTCGGCACCAGCCCTCCTGAAGATTTTTGGCTCCCAGAGGGTCCCAGCACCTCCCGCTTGAACCCAGCAGTATAAATAAATGGTGAAGACTTAAGTCCAAGAAGATCACCACTTCCAAGACCCACCTGTTCAAAGTAATAGCAGATCACTGTGTCAGGCAGTGGGAGAGTTGGCCCCCAACCAGGAGCTGCAGTAGGGTTCAGGTGAGAGTGGGGTTGAAATTCCTTAATCTGCTGCTTCATTCTCTTGGTGCTGGCCCCCAAGGACAGGTCTCTGGCAGAATCACCCCCCCCCCCACTGCCCTTGCACTGAGCCTAAACTCCTGATCTGTGAGAAAAAGTATAGCCAGGTGGTGCTGCTAGAACAGCTACCTCTGTTGCTTCTGCTGACCCTGGGTGCCCTGACAGAGTCCACAAAAGGAACCAAAGCCTTGTGGCTTTTGCTTGGTGATCGATGTCACCAAATCTAGGGGCACATTCTCAATACGTGTGAGGCGGTCCTTGACTCCTGAACCAAAGAGATCTGTCCAAGAGAAGGGCAGATCTGCCACCCATTACTGGATTTCCTGCATGAATGGTGAAACTCGCAATCAGGCATGTCCGCGTATGCATAGATTCAGTCCCATTGTTTGTGTCGACACAGAGGTCAAGTCCACAGCCACCTACATCTGGTGCTTGGCCACAATCGCCCCAGATCACAGCCTTTTAGTAGAACCCAGTGCGATTTCACTTCATGAAGCAGGCTGGAGAAGGCGGAGAGTCTCTCGAAGAGCTCAGAGCCATCAAAGCTACATAGCTGGCCTGACAGATACCCAGGAACGTGGCTGTATAGATCTTTTGGCCAAGATATATGAGTTACTCACCTGTAACTGTAGTTCTAGAAATGGTCTATGGTGAACATCCACACTTTGGCTGTCTTCCTTTCAAGGCTTAAACTTGCCAGAATGTCTTTTAAGCTAAGCTTCTCCTACCCACCTGGATGGTATACTCCTCAGCTCCGCTCCGCCCGTGATGTCAGATCTTGAACACTAGAAGCAGGGATCCTTGTGCCATCTGCCATGTGAGGTCAAGTGGGCTGTGTGGGTGTGCACCATATACCACTCCTAGAATTATGGTTACAGGTGAGTAACCTTCATTTCTAGGGGTGTGAATATGGTGTACACTTCTGGCAGACTCCTAGCAGTTATCTGGGAGGAGAGGGGACAAGGCATACACGCCTACTTGGCAAACATGGATTAGAGAACCAAGGTCCCAAACACAGCATCCCATCAAGACTCAAGGTCAATGCTGTAATGGGTGATGAAGGTGTGTCCTGACTTCAAGTAGCAGCCCTGCAGATTTCCTGGATAGGGATGTCCCTGGAAGCAGCCACCAAGGCAGCAGTATGTCTGGTGGAATGAGCCTTAAGCCCTTCGGGAGTCTCCCTATTAGCCAACCTATAACATCACCTTGTAAACGAAATTTGGCAAGTGGCTTCCCAGACGTCCCTAATGGTTCTGAGCCCAAGCAGTACATGCAGGCATCGTGTTCAGTCCTGATAACTGGGTACCTGCACAAAATGTACCTCTTGAACCCCATTCTCTTCTTTTATTCCATGGAGAAGTACAATGATCAGGCAGAAACCAACAGTGAGGGTACATAAATTACTCAGCAAAACTTACAGAAAAATTGTTAAAAAGTCTAAAAACCATCAGAATTATATTTACTAGCAGGAGCTGTAAAGTAGGTGACCTGTTCCTTCCAGCAGAAGAAAAGAGATCTGAGTGCAATGGGGTGGAGCCGAAGGACTACATGGTCGGACAGCAGGAGTCGTCACGTTTGAAGACTGTTCATGGGTCTGAGCCTGCTCAGTCAAAGACTGCCTGAGCGTGGATAGTGAACTGAATCTTGTTGGTTCAATAAAATGCATCACAATTTCAACCAGTCAAGTTCGCCAGGGACTAGCAGCTTCAAACGTTCTCTTTTTAAGTCTCTCCACAGCTCAGAACTCAGAACAATGTGGAAATAAATTACCTTCAAATAGGTCAAAAGTCAGCCAGAAAATTATCAACGGATAAACTGTGTGATTTAAAAAGAGCTTTTCACTTCTGAGAACATTTTTTATAAACAAAATATTTGGACTACCCAATTCTACCTTGATTTTATAGATTTTCCATGCTTTGCTTCCATTTAACATTTATTATGAGGCTAATCTGCATAGAAACATTATAGATCAGAGGGCACTCCGACCAATCGAGTGCTCCTTTCCTCCAGCATGAGATGCACTTATTCTGTGAAGGCGTGTCTCATGTGAATGCTCAAATGGGCAGGTTCCGGGGAATTTACATTATTGATCACTCGATCAATAATGTATTAATCAATCTCGTGCCACTCTCATTGCTAAGCAGGTAGTTTCATTTGCCTTCAGCTTGAGGCCAGAACAGCTCCAGCTTAGGCTGTTCTCGCTCAGTTGAAGGTGTATGATGAAACTACTCTTTCAGCAACGAGTGGCTCTAGGGACGAATAACACACAGTATCATTCTCCCTATATTTCGGCTAGCACCTACTTAATCCTTTGTTGAATTCATAACTTTCTGTGACATCAAAGTTCGCAGCTGTGGTAACGCTAATGTCACAAACAGATGAAGAACTTCAGCAAATGATTAAACAGCAGGAGTAGATCAATTTAAGGGCAAGGATCATGTTTCCATGTAAATGAACCAAGTAATGAAGAGTAAAGGAATAGAAATACAGAAAATCTATGAAACAGAAGCTCAGTTAAAGAACTAGTGTACTGCTTGGGATTAATAGTAATTTTCAGATGCAGCCAGCTATCACTTCTTGTAGCTCAAGTATTTTTTCCTTTTCTGTTCATTAAAACAAGATTTTCCACCTGGCAGTACTGGGGTGATGTGTGAAGCAGCACTCGGGGGGGGCGTTCTGTTCCTCTCACTACATCGTCAAAAATGAGACCAATCTAAACTGGATGTACTCTATCACCGTGCTCTTCGCTTCATTACTAACTCTGCGTACAGGACCCACCACTGTGATCTTTATGCAGCAGTTGGGTGGACCTCTCTTGCCACCAGAGGCCTCCTGCATGCTGGCATTTGGACCCTCAAATTACTACTCCACAAACTGCCTGTCTATTTAACGTCTCTCATACACATCTCGCATAGCGCCTACTCCCTAAGGAAATCTGACCTTATCCTACTAGATGTTCCCAGGACACGTACCACAGCTGGCTAAAGAGCTGTCTCATATGCCCTCCCAAACATTTGGAACCAACTACAAGCCATGCTGAAGCTAACCAGCATCGTATCAATTAACTCCTACAAAACACTAGCTATCTCTAAATTAAAAGACATGTAGGTGCTACTAGGCCCCCAATGCCAAGTCAACTTCCTGGGTACCAACTGGCCCTCTACTTATTATGAAATGTGCTGCATAATTTAGGGCAAGGTTAAAGCTGGACTGTACTGCATATATAGCATAAGGACTTCTATTGTGTATACCTCTTGTAGTATACATTTTTTTTTCTTTGTTGTTCTACATTTAATATATCCTGTCTATGTAATTGCTAACTGTATGTGCCTCAGGACCTCCTTGTGAATGAGCTTGCTCAACGGAGTCTTTCCTGCAATAAACTTGAAAAAACTTGAACTTGAAAACAACTTGAGGCACTACCACAATCCTTGCAGTCTGAGCAGTGACTCTCACAAGCTACCAATCAAAATGCAGGAAACTGTGACATCACTAGTAACCAGGGAGAGCCAATCCCTGCTGTTTCATGTGAAAGTGAAACCTGGCAGTGAGAAATGGTTCTCATTGGTTACAAGTGATGTTACAGTCAGTGTGGTCTCAGTGTTGATGTAGTGGGAGGAACAGAACTGACCTTTTTCCCCTCCAGAGTGCTGCTCCACACATCACCCCAGTACTGCCAGGTGGAAAATCTTCTAATTAGCAAACAGAAAAGAAAAAATACTTGAGATATAAGAAGTGATAGCTGTCTACATCTGAAAGTTACAATTAATTGCAGGCAGTACACTAGCTCTTTAAGTCAAAAAATCATCTTCGTCTTTTAAGTTTTTCCATAAGTAACTTCACCGTAAAATTTTAATAAATAATTCTAATAAAAATATTTGGCAGTGCTGGAGCATGAGGAGAAGAATGACGGCACTATTCATTTCTTTAGAGAAAATGCATCATAGCTTTTAACAATGCCTTCAACTCTGATGTCCCAGAAGTTTTATGTACAATTAAGAGATGTAATGTTTCTTACTTCAACAATCGTATGGCATGGCTACAGCCGTCTCCTTCAATCTGAACTCCTTGGTGTGGAATCCCCATATTGGAAAGCTTTGAAGAGAAACACAAGAGTGATTTTTTTAAACGTTTAAACTTCAAGCTGGTGAAAAGTCCACTGCATTCTTGACACATCAGTGGGTTATGTCTCAACAATCTGATGGCATAGAAAATGACAAAAAATTAGGATGGCTAGGTGGCATGGAGGGCTTAGGTGCTGGGTGCCTTACCTCCTGCTTCGCTGGTGACCCAAGTTTGGGAATGAGCTCGGGTTGCTGGGGGCTGGCCGGAGTGGGAGAGGACTGCGTGTCCGTAGGACTGCTCTTCTCTCCAAGAGAGAGGAAACATGACATCTCAGCCACTGGCTGCCACCAGGTGGACCCCTGCTGGCAGTGCAAGCATGAGAGACATCACCAAGGGTGGAAGCCGCAGTTCATAGTGCCTGTGCGCCTCCATGCGTTGCGGTACATACGATGCCGGGCAAGAGGCGTGGAGACAGAAAACCAGGAAAAGGGACCTGGGGCTCGTGCAGAAGCCCTGTGAGCCTCTTCCAACCTGAGACATCACCTGGACTGCTGGAGCTATCTGGATGAGAGACGGGGTGACGGGGCTCACCCCTCCAGACCCACCATGGGGAAGCATGGGGGACTGCATCTTCAGCAAGTCTGAGGGAGGTGAGTACAATGTCTCAACGTGGGTCTAGGAACCCAAGATCTGATCTTCCCGCCTCAAAGGTAAAAGTGCTACCTAAAGAGCCACTGACACTGATGTTGACAGACTGGTAGTAAGACCCAACAAGAGCAATAAGTTTCAAGATATCTTTAGATTCTCTACTGCAATTTTCAACCATTTATAAAACTGTTTTAATTTTTATATTTTAATTAGTATGGATCTGCAGTAAAGATGGCAGACCCCATCAGTTGTTAAAAAGCTCCATCTCAGGGTAGCCACTAGGGAGCAAAGAAAGTTGGCCACCTAACCTTTGAGGCATACCTTAATCTAGAATATGGCCAATAGAAATGTTAAAACGGTCTCATGAAATGTTCTGTTCAGGGTGGTCTAACAGCCACGCCAAGAGTAATGTAAGGAATAATCACAGCCAGATGTGCAGCAATTCTGTAATAATCACACAACCTGGATGGGCTGTGAGCGCCCACTTCAACCATCCAGGACATGATGTTGTTACAGCATTGATGCGCACCAGGAGTGGATTATTACACTTATAACATTTCTAAACTGATATAATGGTCAAAAGAGGTACAGTATACAAACTGTTAACACATCTAAAAAAATTAAAGACTGATATTGATCTGCTACAGGAGACCTCATATCAGTTTGAGTGACAAATGATACTTTCTACCTGAATGGTTGCGTGAAACTTATGGAGCAGTTTTAAATCAAACAAGCTGAGATTTAAATTCTAGTAAAAAGAAACTACAAATTGTATTGAGGAAGAAGAATGTGACCTACTGTAAATTGAACTCGGTCCCCAGAATGTCATCCGGTGCTCTAACCACTGAGCCACAGGCTCACATGGCTGGACCCGAGGATCCCTGACACACTTCTTTTCTCTGGTACTGCATATCCTACAACAGGAAATAATCAAGGAATAATCCAGTAGGTCACATTATTTCTTTCTCACTACAGTTTGTGATTTATGTTGCTTAGCAGAGACTAATACTGTACCAAACACATCTAACTGCCACCTTGATTATTCCTTGCTGCAGGATATGCAATATCAGGGAAAGGAAGTATGTATGGTAACCTCAGGCCCAAACATCAGCAGCAGCTCAGTGGATAGAGCACTGGGACTGTAATCTGGGGACCTGGTTTCAATTCCCAGTAGGTCACAGCGGTTCTTTATCACTACAGTCTGTGATTTAAATTGCTCAGCTGTGGATAAGTAAGCATTAAACCACGACAGACCACAGTTCTATTGTGGAATTAATCCATGATTTTGGGGGAGAGGAAGGGCGCTCATGCCTCCAACCACCCAATCATGGATTAATTCCATAGTAGAACCATGTTCCGGAGTGGTTTAATGCACTTGTAACATGGCAAGCGTTACAATGCTAATATTTTGCCAGTCTGAATATAATGAATGGGTCTTAATAACAGGTTTTATCTTTCTGCCGTGTAGCTGTGACATGATGTATGCAGCAGGAAATATGCACGTTAAACACTTAACCTTTATTAATACAGTGGTTAAATATTTTTAACAGCTATATGGAGTGAAAAAAACAACAACATCCAAGCACTAACAGAAATGTATCAAACTGTTGCTTATAATGGCGGTTTCCAGGTTTATAACCTCTGTTTTTATCTCAGATTTGTGGATTATTATGCTAAATTGAGGGTGTCGCTCTGTATTTGCTTATTTGAACAGGAACGTAAGATTTCATATGCGCTTCGCTTCGGTACTCATTGTTTTCTGAAAGTACTGTAACATTTTGGGAACATTTGAATCGTTCAATGAGAACTTTCACTGCTGCTGATATAGTCCGTTATCACTGTAGTTTCTATAACTGCTGCCACAGTGAATCAACGGAGCGGAGACATCGGATAACGGGAAGGGGCGAGCTTTACTGTTGAGGTGGCTGTGAAGCTCAGTTACTGTGTGTGTCTTCCTCACTCGGACTGCTACCAGCGTGTGCTTTGTTGCCATCTCTTGGTAACAGGGTAATGTGTGACACACAGAAAGCACTATGCGCTGGGTCCCCGGAGCGGGTGGGTGGGAAGGAACTCGAGGAACAGGGGACACTGCTTCACATTAAGGAGGTTTTCATTTCTCTCTCGCTTTCAAGGTATGGAATACCGTTAACAAACTGACATACACGGAAAATGGCACTTTTGCTCTGTGCTGCTGTGAGGATATGGAGCGGCGCCACCTGTAGGAAGGGACCTAGACAAAAGGATAACACCAGAAACACATTGTAGGGTAACTTAACATAGAAGGTGTAGGACGCACTCCAGATGGCAACCGTGGATTAGTAAGGAGACAATCCATGGTTGCTCTGTGGTTACATGTTGCTGTTCCGCCACTCTAAAGTGCTTATTTCACTCTAAGCTTTACTGCCACATTACAATACTAAATCACACACATCTAACTGTCATCAGTAAAGAGAAACTTTAATCTCACAATTGAAAAAAATGGTTCAGGACACAACCGGCAGATCTATAACTATTTCAGGAATATTTAACCTAGTAACTATCGCAAGCATTTAAGGTCTGAATGAATAAGATCCAACACACAGTAAAACACCCATAAAAAGGACCCGAGGGCCCGAAACGCAGCAGGTGGGCAAGTTCTATGGGTGTTTTGCTGTGTAGTGGATTGTCTTTTAATAAGTAGACAGTGGAGCTTTTTCACTTAAGTGTGGTGTCCATTTTAATTTGAGGTGGTGAGTGCCTGACTTTTGTTTCTATTTTTTTTTTAACTCAGTTTTATTATTCAGCAAAAAGTACATGGAGATACCCAATGAAAAGTAAGCAGATACAGGAATACAGTAAGAATAACATTTACAAGAGTCAAGACACAAAAGAAATTTCTTCATACTTAACTGTAATTTCCTTTCTGTTAGCTCAACATTGTCAATGAGTAATCAGAACAGACAGGTAATATGCACCTACTAGAGGAAATGGCACAGCCCAAGGCCTAAGAGAGACTCCTGGGCACATGAACATTAAGGACGGCAGCAACTCTCCAGTCACTTTTGTCCTCACAGTGCCCTTAATTATGTGAAAGTAGATTAATATAGATTAAACTGTTACGTCTTGTAACGAACCAACATGTATAAGCCATTCACATACTCATACCTTTAACTAAAATAAAATACAGTGAATGGTTCCCACCTCATCAAGAGAGGAGGACAACGAAAAATGCTCACCATCTGCTTTCTAATGTGTTGGAACTTTTGTGGTATTGAGCCAACCAGAAGAGACTTGCCAAAAGCAATTAATGAAAACAGCTAACACTGGAAAGAAAACTGGAAACAGTGTAAGCACTCACCTACAACAAGGGAGGCACCCTTATTGATCATACAAATCGAACCTGTTAATCTACGTACCAAAAAAAACATTTAAAAGTGAAACTGCTCCTTTTTTAATATAGCTATAGATACACAGATATAGAGATACAGATATAGATGTACTGTAGATAGAGCTGTATAATCACAGCAGGTAACTCATAAAAGGATGTCCTGACAGACTTACAATCAGAAAACAGGGGACATCCTAAGCTGGCATACCGGACAATATTCCAACAGGAGCCAAGCTCCTAAAGATCGGAAGGGTCCCATTGATAATGTTAGAGGTAACAAAAAGGAAATTATGATAAGTATGAAGAAAGTTCTTTATTTTGTAGTGCACCACATTGTCAATGAGTAATCAAAACAGATGAGTTCTAAGAAGCTGGTACCCATTAAGCAACTGGGTAGGGGAGAATACTGTCCCATACGCAAACTGCAAAAAGAAAAGCAGAAAAAGGAATTTACTTGCCAACTGCCACCTGCAAAACTCTGCAACTAAAGGCCACATCAGCAGAATTTTGAACATACAATCTGTAGTGCTTGGTGAACATGTGGCTGGAGGACCATATGGCTGCCTTGCTCAATTCTAAGACAGATGTCTCACCTTTCTCTGCCCAGGAGTGGCCACAGCACTGGTGGAATGTGCCTTAATGAGAGCCAAAGCCCTCTTCTTTACTGCGACATAAGCCTTGGCAATGCATGCCCTCACCCACTTTGCCAGGGTGGCCTTCGAGGCTTTTTGTCTGCTCCGAAAAGTACGAACAACCTATCCGATTTCCTGAACTCTATCATCTGTCTGAGATATGTCCAACTGTGAACAAAAGGAAGGAAGGCAAATTTCCTGGTTCAGAAGAAAGGCTGTAGGAACTTTCAATGAAAGACAGGACCAGTGTCAGTATCACCTTGTCCTTATGCATGATGAGGTAAGTTTCTTTGTGGGACAAAGCCTGGAGTTCGCCAATCCTCCTGACTGAACACACAGCAACTAAAAGGCACACCTTATAGGACAATATGTCTACAGGTACCGACGAAGTGATTTGAAGGGTTCTTTACAAAGAGCATTCAACACCACATGAAGATCCTATGGAGGAACAGGGGACCGGAACAGAGGTTGGCTCCTGCTCAAAGCTCACAGAAAACAAATAACCTCCTGGTTAGTCCTTAAGAACAAGCCAAAGGAGTCTCCAAGGGCTGGCACTTGACCTCTCAAGGTACTCAAGGCCAAATCTTTTTCCACTCCTTCCTGCAGAAGATCCTAAATCTGCAGGACCATGGCTTCAGAAGGCCGGACACTTTTTTCTCTGGCCCAAGATGAAAAGGTGGTCCATATGCAAGCATAAGCTGCCAACTTAAAATTCTTTCTTGCAGCCATCAGGGTGTCCACCACCATTTCAGAGAAACCCTGCTTCAGGAGTCTCCTCCTTTCAGGAGCCAGGCCGCAAGCTGCATTGCTCCTGAATTTGAATGGGGCCTTCAGATAGAAGGTACCCCCCCCCCCACAATGGAAGCCAAAACGGTGCGTGTTGAGCTAGATTCACTAGGTCCGAGAACCATGTACTTCTGGGCCATTCTGGAGCTATCAGAAGAGAGCTTCCTCTTGAGTGCATTATTCTCAAGGCTTTTGACTGCACCCAATCTTGAAAAGGAAGGAGAGCAAGGACGCACAGCCCTCATCTCCAGGACGTTAATGTGTAGGTGCTATTCCTGCACAGACCAAGTCCCCTGAATGGTAATGTGGTCCAGCACTGCCCCCAACCTCACAGGCTGGCATCGGTTGTCAGAATCAACTCTGGGTGGACTTCCAAGGGGGACCTCCTTTCTCAGATTCTCTAAACTCACCAACCAACTCAGGGACTGTCGTAGGAGTGGGGAAATTGGAATACGGCCCTCACAGTCAGAGGCTTGATCCCGAGCCAACAGCAATTCAATCTGGAGGGGTTGCATGTGAAGCCGCGCCCACAGAACCAGCTCTATTGTCGCCGTCATGAGGCCCAGAATCTACAGTAGCCTGTGAGCAGAATCCGACTGTTGGCTCCTCAGCCACTGAACCTCTCTCAACAAGGTGTCCTTCCTGGCTGCTGTGAGGAAGACCTTCCCCCTGTTCGTCTTGAACACTGCTCCCAGGTGCTCCAGGGTCTGCGACAGTTCAAGAGAGCTGTTCTCCCAATAGACTATCCAAATGTGCGACTCCAAAACCTCCAGAGTCATGGTCACTGATTTCCTCACCTGTTGGGCAGATGACACTCGAATGAGCAAATCGTGCAGGTAAGGGTAGACATGATGACCCTCCTGTCGAAGCTGAGCCACCAGGGCTATGAACACCTTCGTGAACACTCTGAAGGCTGTTGCCAGCTCAAAGGAGAGTGCCCTGTACTGGAAGTGTTGCTCCAGGAGCGTGAACCTGAGGAACCTCTGATGAGACTGCCGGATGGGAATGTGGAAATATGCATCCCTCAGATCTCTAGATGCTAGATAATCGCTGAGCTGGAGAGCCCGGATGACTGACCGTAAGGACTCCATCTTTTTTTTCTTTCTTAAAACTGTTTTATTTCATGCCTCTGTAGGATACATTCCATATACAAACTGCAATGGAAATGCAGCCAAGACATAACAATTGACGAATGGTTGCATAAAAAACACATTTGCGGTGGTACAGTAAACAAAACGAGCATACTTACAATTAATGCCATAATGACTTGATAGTACTGCAGGCTACCCCCGCCCCCTGGGTGTAACTTTTTAAAACAAAATCATCAGTTCATCAGAGTGCTATATGTCCATCCAGGGGAGAAAATAAGAGTCTGTGCATCTCTGTCTCCCCACTGCCCCAAGTAAAGCTATTATGGTACCCCAGTCCATAATATGTACCCTGGAAAGAGAAAAAGAGGCAGCGTTACTTCACTCGTGTTCCAAACTTAACCTAGAGCATTAATTTACCACCCATAATTCAAACACTACATCTTTAGTCTTTAAGTCAGCTGCAAGTTCCAATAGATAGAGGCAAACATGAACATAGAAACCAGGCTAAGAAGAGACAAGCCTCAACTGTGTAAACTATACAGGACATTAAAGAACATAAGAAAATCTCTAAAATAGAATACAACTGTAATTGGTGTTACCTATCACTTGGTGCCGTGGTGCTCCTGAAGACATTCCACTGAGACCATCCAAAACCAACTGTAAGGACTCCATCTTGAGGGTCATGAGGTGAACAAACTTGTTTAGTTGCTTCAGATCCAGAATAGGCCCCCAAAAAAAAAAAACTTTGGAACCATAAAGTAAATCAAGTAGAATCCTTGGCTTTGTTCACCATGAGGCATCAGAACAATCACTCCGATCTGTTTTAGATGATCCAAAAGTTTGCCACACTGCCAGTCTCTTCACGGGGTCATCTGGTACAGGGGACAGCATAAAACATACCCTTGAGGGAATGGTTGAGAACTCTACTGTGTAACCTAGGGCCGGGATCTCCAGAACCCAAGCATCTGACGTTATCTAGGCCCAACTTGTATAAAAATTGTGCAGTCTTTCATCAAGAGAAGGAAGGCAGAGATGGGCCATGCACCCTCATTTTGAGGGCCACCTCTTCATTCTGGACCACTGTTGAGTTTTCAGGCAAGGGCTCTATGGCACTATTGCCCTTCAATCCAGAGTAGGATCTTTTACTCCTTTGGTTCCCGAGTTCTGAACAGGATGAAACCCTCTCAATACTGCATCTGTCAGCCGCCTCCTTCAGTTGTTTTGAAACTGAGGGTGGCCTTTATCCTGGATATCCCTCAAAATGTCATCCAGGCCAAAACCAAACAACAAGCCTCCCTCAAAGGCTAAGTTAAACAACTTGGTCTCGGATACCTGGTCCATGACCCAATGCAGGTAGCCATACCCCTGGCATGGCGACTACAGTATAAGTGGAGTGAGCTGACACATGCAAGTTCTCCACTGTGACATCCCTAGGAAGGCGGAGGCCATGGATACCAAATGCAAAATGCTTGCCCTTCAAAATCCAGGGGAATGAAGCTACCCAGCGTTGTAACCCACAAGTTTAAAGCTCTGTCAACAATAAAGGAGGCATAGGAAGTGTTGGAGGCAAGGGCTCTTCTGCACGAAGCATCCACTCACTTATCATGCGTATCAGATAAGGCCAAACACCCTTCAACTGGGACAGTTTTGAGTTAAGTACAGCCTTATCAGTCAGGGTGGGGTTTCCACTTGCAGGTATTTTCATCCACAAAGGGAAACACCATAGCCTGGGTACTGACAGATATTTCGCTGCTCAGCACCTGCCCATTCTTGCTCAATAATCTGGTCACAGCAAGTAAACTTTCTGGAAAACACTTTGGAACAGAGGAGAACGTGGACAGGACAGGATTCACATCTAAGGTCTCCATGGATTGCACCTCTTTTAGCTGTAATGTTCCACAAGCCTCAGTTATCAGACAGGACAAGGATTTAGTATGAGACACAGGAGAGGGATAGGGATAGGAATCCTCCTCTTTGGCTCTGTCCACTCCCTTTCCTCCTCCCCCGCATCAAGTAACTTCTTTGGGTCAGGATTTTCCCCAAGATCCCCGACATCCTCCTCCTGACCCTCTGTATGGTCAAGGGCAGGGTCTGCCTGCAGATCCATAATAGCAGACTTGTCCTGATCTGGCACACCTGGACATGCTTGTGGGGGCCCTCCTGACCTGAGGGGCCCGGGTTGGGTGTGTCAAAAGGGATGTCCTGCAGAACATCAGGGCTCAAAAGCTCATCTAAGAGCAACAACATAGATTTATGCAATTCTGCTTTGCCACTGCCAACTGGTACACCAGGTGGCTTCCACCTCAGGGTTCCAACCGAGGGAAACTGTAAAAGATATTAACTTGAGTAACACAAAGGGGCAATATATGAACCCAGTGGAGAGGGTCGCATTACCCTTGTGCAGGTCTTACATCATTTGAACACTAGGGGCCAGATATATATAAAAGTTTGCCTGGGCGTAAATAAGGGCTATACAATGGTGAGCTGTCAGATAAATGATTTATCTATACAAGTGCTGTCTGACCTCGGGTAACCTCACGAGTGACGTAAACCATTAGTGAGATGTCCAAGGTCAAACAGCACAAGTGTAGATAAATCATTTATCTGACAGCTCACCATTGTATATTTCATTTATGCAATAGGGATGCCTTCTGTCAGTGCAGGGACATTTTCTTTTGATCGTTTATCTTTTTTTGCATACGTTTGTCAAAAAACTAAACAAAAACTTGCATTTTCTGCTCTTTTTTGCTAATTATAAAAAAATCTATAAGGTATCTATAAATGAAATACCACTAATTTTGTAGATAATTTTGTGCTGATCAACTTTCATGCCACAGCACTATGCTATTTTTTTTTCATTTAAAAGTTATTTGCATTTGAACAGTGTTTGCCGTGGTTACCTCTGAGATCAGGTCCGCAACCAATCAAGGCAAACTCACTGGTGCCATCTTCGTTGATCTCTCAAAGGCGTTTGATCGGGTTGACCATTCCCTCCTCTACTCCACTATTCAATCTCTTGGATTCTCCCACCCAGCTCTTGCCTTGTCCTCCAACTACCTTGTGGGAAGGCAGCATTATACCAGCTTCAACCGCACCCTCTCTGTCCTCTCCCCAGTTAACTGCGGGGTCCCCCAGGGATCAGTCCTTGGACCCATTCTGTTTTCCCTATTCATTAATGAACTGCCCTCCATCACAACCCATGGGCACTTCACCCTATACGCAGACGATATCATCCTGACCAGTTCCCCGGATATTACTGCCATCAACTCTAGGCTTAACTCAGACTTCGAACTTATCCAGAACTGGCTAGAGGGCCATAAGCTGACCATCAACCTGGAAAAGACCCAGACCATGCTCTTTGGCTCCGTGCCAAAAACTAATTCCTGCCCTGCTCCTCTGACCATCTATTATACGAATGGCTCCCTCTTGCAGGCTGTGGACTCCGTCCAGTATCTAGGAGTCACCCTTGATCCGCATCTGGATCTCACATCACATCTTCGGAATATATGTAAGGCCACAAACGGCAAGCTCGGACTTGCCTATAGAGCCAAAAGTTGCCTCACCCCGGCTGCATGGCTCGCCCTAGTCAGGAGGATACTTCTCCCCAAGCTCTGCTATGGGCTCATAGCCTTTGCCCCAGTACCAAAATCTAGTCTTGCAAAATGGGACACTGCTTATAACAATATATGCCGCTTCGCACTCTCTGCCCCTCGCCTTATGCATCGCTGTGAGCTCTACTCATGGCTGGAGTGGCTCCCCACCGAAAAGCACTGCGCCTTTGTCCTCGGTAACTTCATGGAAAACATAGTTAGAACGGCCACTCCTTCCACGCTTACCCTTCCCCTCAAACGTGGAACCCCAGCTTACCACTTAAGATCCAGTGCGGCACAGGACCACCTGATTCCTAAGACCCGAACCATTACTGGGGATCGGGCCTTCTCCATCCATGCGCCTGGACTGTGGAACTCCCTCCTGCCTTAGTTTGTGCCTCTCCTCCCATTCCTGCTTCAAAGCATCCCTCTGAGCTTCTCAAATCAGCCTCTGCATGTCTGTGCCATATAGACCCTAGCAGAGTCTCTCCTTCCTTTTCAACTACTGATACCTTGCTGTTTAATTTCTGTGGATAACCTGCACAAGGCACTTTCTGCCCTTCATTGAGGGGGCACATGTCACATCAATACCTGTCTATATTTTCGATAATTTGATGTTTATGCTACGTTTTGATGATATTTAGATGTTATTCTACTTATTAATGCTGTTATGTATCTTGTTGCTATCTGCCTACTTAACCATTTCATGCCTGATGTCTCATATGCTGTATCACCTACTTGTCTATGCCGATGAGCTCCTGTATGTTACCTTGACTCTGTATGATGTATTGAATGTACCCTGTAACCCTCCTGGTCGCACCTGAAAATAGGCACTTGGCGGTCTAGTGTGCTTACCTGGTAAACAAAAGCGAATAAATACATAGTTAGTACTGGTACTGAGGCTGAGCATTCTAAATGAGTTCCAGAGTGATTGTGACACAGCTACTATTGTATATACTGCAGTGTCAGTGGCTCAGTAGGTAGCACACTCATCTCTGAGGCCGGGAGATCAGAGGGCTGTGGGTTCAGTTCCCACATCTGGCACTTGGGTTAATATCCCAGTACTGACACTGTGGTGCAGCATGAGAGGGGTGCTGCACTTCTGAGGTGCCATCTTCTGGATGAGACGTTAAACCGAGGTCCCATCTGTCTGGACTGGTGGTAGTTCAGGTGGATGTTAAAGATCCCATGGCACTTATCGAAAACAGTAGGGGAATTCCCTGGTGTCCTGGCCAAATTTCCCTCATTCACTAAAAATACCACCAACAGCTTCATCTGGTTCAAGGTCAGTTGGCATTCATCTATATCCCCCTCCCCCGGGTCGTGCCTGAAAATAGGCAGGATTTGTCTAGTGCACTTACCCGGTCAACAAAAACTAAATAAATAAAATATAAATCTGTGATGATGTGTCTACTATGTGTATAAATGTAAAATTTTGAATTTCTCATAGTAGCTCAGATGTATCACGTAGGATTTATGTCCATGCCTACTGCATAAATCCAAGTTTGCCCATATAAACTGGATTTTGTGCGGACGTGCTATATTGAAAAGTCTAGTTAGCGTGATAAGAAAACATTACTTACCATAGTAATCTTGTTTCTTCCAAGGGAATCTTACTGTATTTTGACAAATGCAGTATGATCTCACCGTAGGACTGCCCCAGAGCCGAAATGATTAACAGAACCTATGCTAATAGTGGAATGTTAGGCTTGAGCTCAGTTTTCAAACCACTGTCCCTGGTTAGACTTCCTGCAACCGCCAGATTCTTACAAAGCATGCAGAAGCTAAACAAACTAACTAATCTATTCTAACAAAACAAATCAATCCCTTTTAGGGGCAAACACCTCTTAAATAACAGAGGGCATCCTCTAAGACTCAAGTCAACAGATGCCCAAAAACTAGTGAGGTACCACAGGTTTCCAACATCAGTTGTACAGACAGTATGCAGTGCCCTGTCTGGGGAGCTCGGAAAACAGTAAGATTCCCTTGGAAGAAACAAGATTACTATGGTAAGTAATGTTTTCTTCAAACCCCAGGAATCTTTCTGTATTCTGACAAATGCAGACTACCCAAGCAGTGCCTTTGGAGATGGGCAGAGGACCTATTTAGGAAATAGGCTATGCAGGACTGCTATGCCAAACCTGGTATCACTCCTAGGCTGGGTATCCAAGCAGCAATGTTTGGTACATGTGTGGACTGTTTTCCAGGTAGCTGCTTTGCAGATTTCCAGCAAAGAGATATCTCTTGAAGCTGCTATTGATGCAGCTGTTCCTCTGATGGAGTGGGCTCTGAGCCTCTGTGGGGCCTGCTTGCCCACCTTGGCATAACAGAATTGGATACATGCCATGATCCACCTTGCAGTGGACCTTTCTGTGGCTGGTTTACCTTATCCTACTTCCCCATAGGTCAAGAAGAGTTGGGTCCTGTCCCCTCTGTTGCCTTCTGTATGCTCCAGGTAGTAGCTGATAGCTCTTTTACATCCAGGTTATGCAGTCTACATTCCCCTGAAGAGGAATGGTCAGTTATAATGACTGGTAGTGTAATGGACTGATTGACATGGAAGTCTGACACCACTTTAGGGAGAAACTTATTATTGGTCCTAAGGACCACCTTCTCCTGTGGAATGCAATATAGTCAGTCTCCGTGGGCAAAGCCTGGAGCTCACTCATTCTCCTGGTCAAGTAATTGCAAACAGAAACACAGTTTTCCAAGTTACATACTTGAGATCAACTGATGACATAGGTTCAAAAGATTGCTGCATGAGCTGTGCAATACATATGTTTAGGTCCCACACTGGAGTGGGAGTCCTACGTTGGGGGTGCAAGTGTAGCGACCCCTTAAAGAATTTCCTGAACACTGGATTTGAGGCCATAGATGATGATGCCTTCCCTACTGACTGGTAAGCTGAGACAGCTGCCAAATGCACTTTCAGGGTGGATGGTCTCAGACCAAGGGAATAAAAGTGGGTTAAGTAGTCCAGAACAACTGGCAAAACTGCCTGAGTGTGGTCCAGATTCTTGTTCTGGCACCAGACAAAGAATCTTTTCCATTTGGACGTGTAGGTCTTCCTAGTGGAGGGCTTGCTAGAAACCCTAAGGACCTCGATGACCCCTTCCATGAGATGCAGATTGGCATACTTTAGGTCCTCAAGAGCCAGGTCTTGAGCCTGAGAGACTGAAGGCTGGAGTATAGGATCCTGCCCTAGGAAGAAGCCAGCAAGTTGTGCTTCCTGGGGAAGCTGACTCGTTTGGCAACGGACAGTGCCAGAACCAGGGGATACCATGGTTGCCTGGCCCAGTCTGGAGCAATGAGGATCATTATAGCCGGCTGGGATCTGAGCTTGTTCAGGACTCTCAGCAACAACAGGAATGGAGGGAAGGCATACAGAAACCTTCCTGTCCAGTCCAGGAGTAGTATATCCAGTGGGACTGTGCCCCTCACTGGGGGCCTGCAGCAACATTAAGGAAGCTGGTGGTTGCCTGCAGCAATATTGGAGGAAGCTGGTGGTTGTCTGGCGCTGCAAAGTAATCTATTTCTGAAATGGTCCACCTTTTGAACACAATCTGTAACACTGCCTGCTCAGGGACCACTTGTGGTGGTTCTGACTGATCCTACTCAGAGCATCTGTCAGTACATTGTCCTTCCTGACAGGTGGACTGCTGACAAAGGCAATTCCCAGAGTATGCCACACTCCAGATTTTCAATGGCTTCTGTGCACGCGGGGGGTGACCTTGTGCCTCCTGTCGGTTGATGTAGTACATTGTGTTGTGTTGTCTGTCCTGACCTGCACCACCTTTCCCTGCAGCATGCTGGTGAATGCCTGAAGTGCCAGGAAGACTGCTCTGAGCTCCAGCAGGTTGATGTGAAGCAATGACTTGCTTGAGCCGTAAGGTCAGTGTGCTCCTACAGATGTACCCGCCACCTGTAGGGAAGCATCTGTGGTTAGCACCAAGGACGGGTTTTCTGGAGGAATGGAACCCCTTGCATGATGCTTGCCATGTCCAGCCACCACTGAAGCGCTTGTAGGAGTAGCCAGTGACTGGCACCAGCTTTGATAGTGAATCTCTTTTCTGATGCCAGTGTAGTTTGAGACAATACTGGATATCCCTCATTTGGACCCTTGCCCCTGACACTGCTGTTGTTGAGGTTGCCATATGGCCCAATAGCTGCAGGAAGTGCCTTGCTGGCCTTAGGCTTTGAAGCGTGAAGGTACTTACTAGCTGTACCAAACTGTCTGCCCTTGTCTGGGGCAGAAAAGCCTTTCCTCTCACTGAATCCAGCTTGGATCCTATGAATTGGGAGGCAGTATAGCGCAGTGGTTTAAGGTTCTGAGCTGCAAATCTAGTGACATCCAGTAGACCAGACCTGGGTTTGAATCCTACAGCTTCCACTTACATACTGTGTGACCCTGAGCAAGTCACTTAACTTCCCTGTGCTCCCAGGTCACACCTGTAAAAAAGCTTTCAGCTTAGTGTGCTACTCCTGGTTAAACTACTAAACAAAAAAAAAAAAAAAAAGAATTCCAGGAGCTGTACTGGCTGTAGCACTGACTTTTTCAGGTTAACTAGGAACCCCAGTGACTGTAGAAGCTCATGTGTAAGTACCACAGACTTCCTTACCTGTTAAGGGGATTGCCCTACGACTAGCCAGTCGTCCAGGTAAGGAAAGACTACCACTCCTCATCTCCTGAGGTGTGCCACAACCACAGCCAAGCGTTTTGTGAACACCCTTGGAGCAGAAGTAAGTCCGAAAGGCATTGCCTTGAACTGGTAATAGCCTAGTGGCAGTCTGAACCTGAGGGATTTTCTGTGGGACTACCTTATGGGGATGTGAAAACATGCATTCTTTAAGTCTAGAGATGCCAACCAGTCCCCTAGTCTTAAGATCGGAAGGATTGTTGTCAGGGTCACCATCTTAAACTTTGGCTTTACCAGATGCCTGTTCAGGTGCCTGAGATCCAGTATTGGTCACCACTCCCTGTTTTCTTTATTGTGAGAAAGTACCTTGAATAGAGTCCCTTCCCTCTCTGTGCCAGAAGAACTGGTTCTACTGCTCCTAGGAATAGGAGATGTAATACTTCCCCTTCCAGAAACACTGTTTCTGATGGGGAGGAGGGTCTGAAGACCCTTGCTCTCAGCTTTGGCATGAGCTTGAAGCTGAGAGCCAGACCTTGGCCCACTACCTCCAAGACCCACCTGTCTGTAGTGATGGTTTGCCATTCCTGGAGGTAGTGGGCCAGTTTGCTTCTATACCAGGGTTGGGAGAGGACTGAGCAGACACCTCAAAGTGTCTGCTTGAGTTAGGGATGCTGTCTGAGTGTTGAGGTTAGTTCGGTTACCACCTCTTCTGCCTCTACCTCAGAAGTAACCTCTCTGCTTTTGATGTTGGGGATAAGCCTGAGGCTAAAAGAATGGGCTAGTGTCCCCTGCCCCTACCGCCCCTGGTTTGCTGCTTTTGGGGAGTAGATGCCTTTTCTTTAGCAGCAGCACTCTTATATGCTGTCTTGTACTCATCCATTTTCCTCATGTAAGCCTTTGTCTGTTCCCCAAACAGAGAGGTAGGCTCACATGGGAAGTCCAAGGCCTTGGCCTGAGTGTCCATGGTCAGGTTAGTAGTTCTGAGCCAAGCAAACCTCCTGAGTGACACAGAAGCAGCCATCTGTCTGGCTGCAGTGTCACTGTTGTCCTCAGCCATCCTAAACTAGGCTTTCAAAGGCTCTATACCCCTTTTTGCAGCTTCCTCCAAATCAGCTGCCATGGGGCTGGGACAGATTTTGTGATTTCCATCACAGTATTCCATCGGGTTGTTCCTGAAAATAGGCATAGAACTTGTCCAGTGTACCTACCCGGTTAACAAAAGCTAAATAAATAGTGTTCTCTGATATCTGACAACACAGGGCACGTATGAAGCCTGCCTGATGATCACAGAAGATCCCAAGTACATCTTTTTTGCAATTGAATCCATATTCTCGGAATCCTTGTCTGGAGGGTGAGATGCCAAGGGAATGCCTGCCTTATCAAAGGCTGCAACCTGCACCACTCCCTCATGGCTTGGGTGTCAAACAGGAATGCTGCTCCACCTAGCCACCCAGTACTTCTTATCCACCTTTCTGTCAACCGGTGGCACAGAAATACAGGTTACTCACCTGTAACAGGAGTTCTAGGAATGGTATATGTTGTTCATCCACACTTATTGGCAGGTTCCTTGCCGCTTTAAATCTTGCCGGAAGGTCTTCAAGCTGGCTCCTCCCACCCACCGGGTGGTAAAACTCTGAGCTCGCCCATGGCGCCAGATCTGGCCGCTGGAAGCTCAGGTTGTGCGTCGAAGCCGAGGAGGTAGGGTGGGTGGTGTGGATGAACAACATATACCATTCCTAGAACTCCTGTTACAGGTGAGTAACCTGTATTTCTAGGGACATGGATATGTTGTTCATCCACACTTATTGGCAGACTCCTAGCAGTTCTCCGGGAGGAAGGAGGCAAGGCGCACACCCCAATACTTACTTGGGAAATAAGGACTGGAGAACCGAGGCCCCAAAACCAGCATCCCGGCGTGACTCAAGGTCGATGTGGTAATGGGTAATAAAGGTGTGTGCTGACTTCCAGGTAGCAGCCCTGCAGATTTCCTGGATAGGGGCGTCCCTGAAGCAGCCACCGATGCAGCAGTATGACGGGTAGAATGAGCTCTTATCCCTCTGGGAGGCTCCATGACCGCCAACTTATAGCAGCAATCTATGCAGGAGGTGACCCACCTGCCTATCGTCCGCTTGGCTGCAGGTCTGCCAGATGCGGCTTCAGCGTAGGTGACAAACAGCTGGCTAACTCTCCTCGAATTTCAGCTGTATGGCCTTATAATAAGCGAGCGCTCTTCTAGGGTCCAGAGTATGGAGCCTATATTGCCTCTGTGAGGTGTGACTGGGGTAGAACACCGCAGAGTCAGCACCTGGTTAAGGTGAAACTCCCACACCACCTTGAAGGAATTTCGGTGGGGCGCAGGGACAACCTTGTCCCTGTGGAAGACCAGGTAAGGAGACTCGATGCAAAGCGCCTGGAGCTCTCCCATCCTTCTGGCTGACGTGATAGCCACCAAGAAGGCGGTCTTCCACGACAGGTGAGAGAGTTCACACCTGTGCATTGGTTCGAATGGCTTGCCCATGAGCTTTGCCAGTACCAGCAGTAGATCCCACGGAGGTGGAGGTTCTCGCACCGGAGGGGAAATGTGATCAAGGCCTTTGAAAAAGCGCCTCGACCACCTTTTCCTGCGCCACCGACTGCTTCCTGGCCCGTGCCTGGTAAGCAGAGATGGCTGCCAGGTGCACCTTTAGGTCGTCGACCTAAGCCCTTGACTAGAAAGGGACCATAAATAGTCCAAAATGCTTGCCACAGAACAGGAGGAAGGGTCCAGGCCTTGCCTGACACCAAATGGAGAATCTCTTCCATTTGAAGGCGTAGCATTTTCTGGTCGACTCATTCGAGGACGCCTCAACAACATTGAGGACCTCATGGAAAGACCCAAGGCCTGGAACACTAGCCGCTCAGGAACCAGGCCGTCAGGTGCAGGGATTGAAGGTCCGGATGGAACACCTTCCCTGATTGACTGAAAGCAGGTCCGGCGAGCTGGAAGCTGCCTCGGAGCCTGGAGCTGAGGCTGAGGAGATCTGGTACCTAACTGGCGGGGCCAGTCTGGGGCTATCAGGGATCACCTGCGCCTTGTCCCTTCTTGCTTTGAGAAGCACCTTGTGAATCAAGGGAAATGGGGGAAAGGCGTAGAAGAGGCCCGGGGTCCACAGCCTCGAGAAGGCATCCCCCTGCAGCGAGCCCTGCTGAGGGGGCGGCATGAAACAGCCTCAGCTTCGCTTCTCCCTGAGGCAAACAGGTCCACCTGAGGTGTGCCCCAGTGGGAGAACAGATCTTGCACTACCACCGCAGGAGAGACCACTCGTGAGATGCAGCCCCTATCTGGCTCAGGGCATCGGCCAGGGTGTTGGAGGCTCCTGCCACATGAATGCTAGGAGATCCGCCTCCAGGCTGCGCCGCAGTGACCAAATGCAGAGAGCTTCCTTGCATAGAAGCATGGGCAGCGTCAGCCTGGCGGTTCAGGTAGTACATGGTCGTGGTATTGTCCGTCTGGACTCTGACCACTTGACCCCGGAGAAACGGAGCAAAGGCGGTGAGAGCTAGGCGGACTGCTCGGAGCTCCAGCAGGTTGATGTGGCATCGGGACTCCCGTGGGGACCAGAGGCCGTGCACTCGGTGTTCCCCCAGATGGGCACCCCAACCCATCAGAGAGGCATCGGTCGATAGAGAGACCGTCGGCTCGGTGGACAAACGGATGCCCTCCTGCAGATGAAATGGAACGGTCCACCACTGAGAGCCGCTCCACATCTCCCGGTCACTATCACTAGCTGGTCCAAAGGATCGCAGCATTGTGACCACTGGCTGGCCAGTCCCCACTGAAGGGGGCGCATGTGCCAGCGGGCCCAACGGACCACGCTGGTACAGGCCGCCATGAGACCCAGAAGGCGCAGGAAGTCCCGGGCAGGGCGCGATTGCCCAACCAGAAATGATTGGGCAAAGGAGGTAAGAACCTCGGCCCTGTCCGCCGGGAGCCGTGCTCTGGCTCGAAGAGAGTCGAGCTCTGCCCCGATGAACAGGATCACCTGCTTCGGCTCGAGTTCCGACTTGGCCTCGTTGATGAGAAGGCCGACTTGAGAGCAAACCTGGAGGGCCAGATCTCTGGACCGCTCCACCTCCCTGCCTGGAGGGGGCTGCTATCAGCCAATCATCCAGGTAAGGTACACCCGACCTCGCGGCCAAGAGGAATGCTGTCACCACTGCCATGCATTTGGTGAAGACCCTGGGAGCTGGAAATAAGTCAAGGGCATGGCTCGGACTCGAAGAGGGATCCCTCCGACAAGCGGAGGAATCTCGATGTGACTGACGGATAGGGACGTGAAAGAACGTGTCCTGTAGGTCCAGAGAGCAGAACCACACGCCGTGTTCCAGAGATGGTATTATCTGTGCCAGAGTGACCATCCTGAAGGTTCGAGACCTTAGGAACTTGTTCAGGTCGTGTAGGTCGAGAATGGGGTGCCAGCCCCGTCTGCTTCGGAACCAGGAAATACCTGGACATGAACCCCGGTCTGAAGGGGGTCCTCTACCTCGTGATCACCTCCTTTTGGAGGAGGAGAGCGATGTTGGCTCGGCGAGCCGCGAGTGAGGCTGCGACCGAGGCTCCCGAGGTGCGACGGCTCTGGAAGGGCGGGCCTGATCGATTCCAGAGATAGGCCTTTCCCACCACCTCCAGTACCCACCTGTCCGTGGTAACAGCGGACCAGGCGGAAAGGAAGTGTCTGAGCCGCCTCCACGGGGAACCAGGGGTGAGGTGACAGGGATGGGGCGACACCCCTCAGCCCGCCACTGGGCAGGCTTGGAGGAGGGACCGCCGAGGGACCTCCTGGGCCTTTACCTCCCTGCTTCCTGTTGGAGGAAGCCGACGGTCAGGGCTTGGGATACCAAGGTCGAGCCTGCTGGCCCTGACGCTGGCGTGGCCGGGCCATGGGCGCAGAAGGACGAAAGGGCTTAGGCTGTGGCTTCAGCCTTTGTCCTTCTGAGCGGAAGAGACCGAGTCCAAGGTAGCATTGGACGCCCTCGATCCTCTGCAGGTGACCTTCCACCCCAGGGCCGAAGAGGTCAGTCCCCAAAAAGGGAACATCCGCCAACTTGTGCTGGGTATCCGAGGTAAAGGTGGATATCCTCAGCCAAGCCCGACAATGCATGGCCACTGCGGCCGCCACAGACCTGGCACATGAGTCCCCGATGTCTAACGCAGTCTGGAGCTGCTGTTTAGCCACTGCCCTGCCCTGGTCCCGCACCTGCCTGACCGTAGTCTGCAGATCTGGGGAAGATGAGGGACAACCTCATCCAGGGAACCCAACAGGGCATGAGAAAATGTGCCATGAGGATGGCCGAACTGGCCTGGCGAAGTCGAGAGGACGCAGCATAGACTTTTCGCCTGGCATAATCCAATTTCTTGGATTCCTTGTCGGAGGTTTGTCCACATCCTGGCATTCCCAGCACGCGAAAACGCCTGTCGGTAACCAACCCTCGCCGAGGGGTGTTCCAAAAACCGACAGGGAACGGGGACCGTGATACTTCCTGGCCAACCTGGTCAAGGCACAGGGCAGGAAGCAGGACGCTGCCAAAGTTCCAAGGCCGACCTCCATCATGGCTTCGCCACCGGAAAGGCCTCCGTGGGAGAATCCCTCGGTCCAGAATCTCCGTGAGGGATACCTGGCCCGCTTAGAAACGGGTTCGAGCTTCATCCCGGTGGACTCCAAGATGAGTCGAAGCAACCCTAAGAAGGACGAAGGGCTATCGTCCACTGACTGCCCTCCCGAGGACTCCAAGTCCATGCGCTTGGAGAAGAGGGAGGAACCATCATCGGACTCAGAAGAGTCCTCAAAGAGCTGCCTCGGCCCTGAGCCACCCTCCACCTGCCGAGGTTTATCGGGAGTGAGGGTGACAGACAGCCTATGGGGCAAACCCAAAGCCGACCGAGAATTTTTGGTTGGAGCCCCAACTAATGGCTGTGGAGGCGGAGGTTCCACCAGAATCGGTGGGGCAGCTGGAATTGGCCGAACAACCGGCCTGAGAACAGGCTCCTCGACTACAATGAGGGGTTGTTTCGGCTGCTCCGGTGACAGCCACTTAATGGCCGGGGAAGACGACTGGGTCGGCTTATTCCCGGTCAAAAGGAGCTGTTGCCACATAAGTTCCTCGTACCTCCGACGCAACTTGCGCCGAAGCCTCCCCTCGTCAGAGGAAGAAGAAGAGTGGCAGCGCCACTTGCCGCAGTGCCGAGACTGAGACCGCCTAAGGCGGCGGGATCGGTTGGACCGCGAGGATGTCAGAGACCAAGACCGAGAGTCTCGACTAGGCCGAGGGAGGCGAGGAGAAGTGTCGGAAATCGGCACTCCCCTCGGCTCGGACGATCCCACCGAAGGCTCCGGAACCGGAGGGACAGACGAGCCGACGGGATCCTCAACTCCCACCGGGGAGAGGCTTCTCCAGCTGATAACCCGTCTAACGGGTCGAGAAAAATCTCGACCACGTCGACAGGAGTCTCGGTCAACTGGCCTGACGGGGACACCGTGAAGCAAGTGGCCGAAGCTGAGGGGTCGACCGAAGTCGACTGTCGACAAGGGGAGGGGATCTTTCCCGCCCCAAGAGCGCCGACGAGAGACTTACTTTTGCTCTTTTGGACCTGGAAAGGTCCGAAGAAGTTGGACCCTCACCTTTGGTCGAGAGGGTCAGACAAAAGCTCCTTAAAAGAAGCCGAGTATGAGGCACCGAGAGAGAGCGGGACAAATGCCGCAGCCGAGGTAGAAGTGGCTCGCGCCGCCTCCTCTTCGAGGGCGATCATCTGCTCGAGCTGATCCGCCGAGCTCCGCCGCCGCGGACACCGCCAACGAGCCTCTTTAGATTTCACCGTTGGAATTCTTTTCTCGGGGCGCCCCAGTTGTAATCGGGCAGCACGGTCTTCAAGAACGTAGGCCGAAAAGGAAGAGCACAAGTCGCAGGCCTGCGGGTCGTGCTCAAGGCCCAGGCAGTAGACGCACGTGGAGTGCGGATCCGCCCCAGACATCTTCTGCTCAAGGGCACCTCCGAAACCGAGTCGATTTGTCCATCGAGCCAGCGAGGAGAAGACGCACCAAGTCTTTTAGCAAAACTTTTAATTTCGAACTTTCAAGAATTAGGAACCAGTCTTAATCGCAACGCTGCTAAGGAGGGAACCCTGAGCTTCCAAGTGGTAAGGAAGATCTGGCGTCATGGGGGAGCAGAGAGTTTTACCACCCGGTGGGTGGGAGGAGCCAGCTTGAAGACCTTCCGGCAAGATTTAAAGCGGCAAGAAACCTGCCAATAAGTGTGGATGAACAACATATCCATGTCCCTAGAAATGGGGGTTTGCAGGACCTTATTAACCTGCTTTTTCAGGGATTTATAGATGGGTAGTAACAATGTTTTAGAGATTTGGAACATCCATCATTTCCATGTAATCCTGTTCCTCCTCCTCATCGGTGGACTCTTGGGTAGAAAGGTACAGGGACTGAGCTACTTGCTTAATGAAAGCAAAATGCGAGGTATAGTCCTCATTCCCCTTGTCAGGGAAGTCCGGATGGTGAAGATCTGGAGAAATATCCGGTTCAGTCAGTTCCCCGTAATCCTCATCCTCATCATCATCATCAGCATCCTCGTTCTCAACAAAAGGCTCCTCTTCATATTCCAAGGAACCCAGGAACCAAAGTAGAGCCAGCGGTAGGTACATGCAGCCGCTTCTCAACTGGAACTGAGGTACTCGGTTGGAGCACCTGAAAAATTCTGATAGCGTTTGCTATCTCTTCAGTGGTTGGAACCGATGCTTTCTTCGGTTGCGGTTCAATTGCTGTATGCTTTTACTTCTTTTTTCTCTTTCCTGCGGTTGCCAGGTTAGCAGCAGTGTCGGCAGGACCTTTTTTTTTTTTTTTTTATTTATTTTATTTATTTTAAGAATCAGTTTACAACCTTTGAGCCAGAGGTCGCTTTCCAAAGATACTTCGTCACATAAAGACATACATTGTGTTTTTGGTTACATAGCAAAGATTTGCAAAACAATCGATGCTCAACAGAGGCCACGTCACATTGTGGTCAGACAAATACAACTGGGTACAGGGTACATGTAATTGATAACAGGTGTTACAAGTCGGTATCAAGTGAGCAATCTGGTAGGTAAACACTGAAACAGCTGGCACTGGCCAGGTTAAACATAGGCATGGTGTACAGGGAAGTGGTGGAGGGATGGTTGGGTGGAGAGTTGCCGGGGCACTGTCAAGAGAAGCAGAGGTGGAGGCTATATTCAGAGACAGGAGCACGATTCAGTGCTGAAGATGTGGTTCAGTGTGGTTTTGAACTTGGAGATGGTGGTGGCATTGGTGATGGGGCAGGAGAGAGTTAAACCAGGTTGGGGCTCTATAGCAGAAGGACCTCTGGCAACGGCTGGTTCTTGATCTGGGGACCTTTAGAGTGGTCTTGTAGGAAGACCGTGTTGCAATGGTGGGAGGGCTCTGGTGGATGGATGCCGTTACCCCAGGGAGGGAGAGCCCGAGTAGGGTTTTTTTGGTGAGGAGACAGGTTTGGTATTGGAGCCGTTCATCCAGGGTAAGCAGGTTAGCATCGACATACAGCTGACAGGTGTGTGTAAGCCTGGGGGCACCAGTAATCAATCTGCACGCTTTATTCAGGGTTAGGTGAATTTTGTTGAGTGCAGTGGTGTCGGCAGCACCATATACTGGTAGACCATAGTCTACAAGGGACAGAACGGATGATGTAACAGCTAGCCGGAGAGCATTTGGAGGAAGGCAGGTTCTATGGCGGAATAGGATGCCAAGCCGTGTGTTAGTGGCGGATGTTAGGGCGTCGATGTGGTTGTGAAATGTGAGGGCTGAATCAAAGGTAACCCCAAGGTATTTGTAGGAGCAGACTTGTTCTAGTGGCTGGTTGGTACTTGGAAGGATATAGAGTGGGTGGTTGCTAGCTCTGTTTTGGGGGTGGGAAAAGAGCATAGTTTTGGTTTTCTTAAGATTGATGATGAGTCTGCGCTCCTTAAACCAAGCCTCGGCACTGTTGAAAGACTGCTGTACGGAGTCCTGTAGGGAGATGGGATTGATGTGGTGGCAAAAAGGACAGCGTGTCTGCATACAGTAGAATTTTGCCAGGGCATGCACTGGGCAGGGTGTTCAGATACAGCGAGAAGAAAGGGGCCAGGATGGAGCCTTGGGGACCCCAGAGAGAATGGGATGGGTATCGGAGTGTGCTATTAATTTTACACACTGAGATCGAGGTGTCAAGATAGCTAGCGCATCTGCCAGGGGCCAGCCGAGAGACCAGTGTAGCAGAGTGCATTCAGCAGAAGTGGATGGGAGACAGTGTCAAAGCCTTTGAGAGGTCAATGAACACTGCACCAGCTAGGAGCTGGTATCCAAGGAGGAGTGTAGAAAGTTGGAGAATTCAATAAGGGCAGTGCTGGTACTGTGACCTGCACGAAGCTATGTTGCTCTGGGCATAAGATGTTATGCTTAGCCAGATAATCAGTGATTTGAATGGCCACCACTTTCTCCAGGGCTTTAGAGAGGGAGGGAGGATGGAGATTGGCCGTGGTTGTTGGCCAATGACCTGTCGCCCCTTTATGAATAGGTATGATAATGGCTGTTTTTCCAGCTGTGGGGAATTGTACCAGGCAGAGTGACTGGTTAATTAGGTTTGGAGTGGTGCAAGGACTTCATCTAGCACCAGCCTGAGGATGCTGGGTCCAGTGAGTCACTGCCGGGATTGTTGCCATTGAGAGCTTTGATTAGGATGGGTCTGGCTTCCGGGTGGAAATCTTCGCAGGAGGAAGCTGGGGTGCTGGAGGACAGGGGAGGTTGGCTGGGGAGGTCAAAGAAATTACTAGGAGGACTGAGCTAAGGTCAGTGAAAGTGGTGTTGAACCAGTTAGCTATGGTGGCAGGCTCGGTGGAGGTGGTGCCATTTCTAGTGAGCTGGGATGGGGCAGGGAGCAAGCTTTACCATTGAGTTGCTTAATATTATCCCAGAAGGTCCGGGCTGAGCCCCAGGAGGAGGTAAGGAGGCCTGGTAATGGTCTGCCTTGGCTTTCCTGATGGCCCATGAGCACTTATTCCGGCTGCATTGTATGCTTGCCTATCAGACAGGCGACCTGTTTCAGTGGCAAAGGTGCCAGAGGTTATCCGGTTTCTAAGTAATTGTAGGCAGGGGGCTAACCCAGGTGCGTTCTGTTTTGGACCGTATTTTGGTTAAGGTGCAAAGAGATCACAGACCATGATGAAGGTGTGAGTGAAGAAGGTGAGGGCAGTGTCAATGTTGGTTGCCTGCTGAATGGGGGACCAGTCTATCTGGGTGAGGAGTGCTTTAAGTTTCTTCAGCCCACCAGGGCGGAGGCGCCTGCGGAGGGTGGTCTGGGCTTTGGGTTTGGGATTGGGGGCTACCCAGTGGAATAGGATAGGGGAGTGGTCACTCAGGGAGTCTGGGAGGACCTGGATGTTTTGGATTTTATGGGGTCGGTTAGTTATAACAACATCCAGAAGGGTGCTTGTACCACTCTTAGGGTTAAGTCTCGTGGGCTGGGTGACGAGTTGCGTCATATCTTGGACGGCAAATGAGTCTCTGGTGGTGGATGAGGAGGTGCTGAGCCAATTTACATTAAGGTCCCCCACTAGGATTTGTTCTGCCTTATGGTGGAGGGTGGCCAGGTAGTCCGTTAAAGATACCTGGGCTGGGTGCTGGTTCTTTGGGGGAACGTAGGCTGTGGTGAGATAGAGAGGGCTCCTAGAGGGGTCTGGGGTGAGTCTGAGGGTAAGGGCCTGGGCCCCATTTATGAGGGCAGGGGTGGGGAGTGCGTGTCCAGGTATTGTGTCCCTGGTGTAGATTGCACAGCCTCCCTCTCGTTTGCCTACTCGGTCCTCCCGGTATAAGGTATAGCCTGGGAGGGAGACAAATGAGTCAGGAGTTGATTTGGACAGCCAGGTTTCAACCAGGGCTATGATGTCTGGTTGGTGAGCCAAGGCCCAGCACTGTAGGCGTCAAATTTCTTCAGCAGGCTGCATATGTTCATGGAGGCTACTTGAAGACCAGTGGGCTGAGTGGGTGGATGGGAGGGGCAGGGCCTGGGTTGGGATGTATGTTCCCTGTTAGGAGTAGAAGGAGGAGAAGTGCTCTGGTCAGAGGGAGGCAGATGGAGAGTTTCGCGGGGTGATAGAATGAGGAAGGGGTTTAGTTGCACAAGGGGTGGGTAGGGTGGCACAGGCAGAGAAGGCCTGAGTGATCAGAAGTGCAAGGGGCTGTGGGGGTGAGGTGAGAGAGCAGAATGGTTGGTGTGGAGGAGGAGGGGAGGAGACAGTGGTAAAGGAGGAGGGAGGACAGAGGGTAGGTAGGAACACTGGAGTAGTGAGGCTGAGGTTGGTGGGACACTAGGTTGGTGGAAGGCAAAGGAAGGAGGAGGAGAAGAGATAGGCTGGTGAGCAGGGGATGCATGTGCATAGTTGGGAAGGCTGGTGGAGCTGAAGTGAGGAAAGAATGGGGGACTAGGATGAAAGAGGAGATAGTAGTGAGAGATCACCTCTGAGCCTAGTTGCTGCTATGGTGTGGTGGTAGTGTATGTCGTGAAGTGCATAGGTACCAGGTTCAAGTCTTGATCAGGGTAGTCGGAGAGAGCTAGACTAGTGGCTGTAGCAGCAGGGAGTCGGATTCAATGTTTGCAGAAGCACTTAGATAACACTTTAGTTGTGTCACAGGTTAGTGCTCTTTATAGTTTTGAGATCCTGCAAAAAAATAGGCAGGTGTTCTAGGTGAGTGGTGGAACTGTGGACTTTGGAAATAAGGGTGCAGGGTTCAAATCCTGGAAGGAAGAAGAGGTAAACTTATATTTTGGCAGGTTGGGGGGGGGGGTAAGTGATTAAAGGCTTAGAAAGTAGTAATAAAATAGGTAGGCAATGTGGTGCAGAGGTAGAGCAGCTGACTCTGACTGCAAGGGTACTGGGTATGAACACAGCTCAGGAACAGAGTGTAGACAGGCTCAATTTTTTAATTCAGAAAAGGAGGGAGTGAGGAATGGTTAAGAGTATGAAAATAGAGGAAGTTGTTGGCCTGGTTCATTGGCTCAGAGGATAGTCAGTAGAATTTAGAGAGAAGGGTACCAGGTTTGATACTAGCAGGTGCTTAGAGATAGGCTGAAGGAGGAGTGCAGAAAGTAGGTGGTAGAAGGAATCAAAGGGAACTGCAGTGACCTCTAGTGGGACAGCTGTGAAATGGTAGCTAGGAGGGGTATAGAGTTGAGAGAGCAGCTAGAATGGAAAGTGCAGTGACCCCTAGTGGTTGGTGTGTATAACCTGCAAATGGGAAAGTGGACACTTAGTAAAAAGGAGGGTAGGTCACGTGTCACACCACGTGACCTGCCAGCAGCAATTATGGAGCGCCGACCCTGGGTGAGGGGGTTGTTGGGGCGGGCGGGAAGTGCCTCACAACAGTCAGGCTGTAGTGCAGGACACTTTACCTCTTAAAGGCTCTGGCAATCCCCGAATTCAGTCTCCGCTGCTGGGCTGAGTTCTGAAGGGAGTGGGCTGCTTCAGGGCCTATATAGGGAGGGCAAACAAAGGAATCCCATTAGTATGCAGCGGGCTAGGACAGGACCCTACTGCGCATGCGCAAGATGGCGGACACCCACGCTACACATTCTATGCAATTCTACCAAGGTAAGCACTCTAAAACAGCATTTAAACAGCTAAGAAATCACAGGATACTAGTGCTAGATGCTCTAATACCAGGGGAACCATCACCCTGTCAGACGGCTGTTCCTCTGGTTCGTTTTGGCTGGTTTGTCTGTAGCTGGGTCAGCAGCCTTCCCAGACATCTTCTCCTGCAGTCGTTTAAGTCGCCTCTCAAGTACTGACTGAGGGCAGTTCTTGCAAATTTCACAGTCCTCCTTGAGGTGGTCTAACCCCAAACAAAAAACACAAATTAAATGAGGATCTGCTTTAACAAACGGTTCCCCACACTGTACAATGCTGGAACCCTGTGGGTCCCGTTCGTTTCTTGGTATGTGACATTTAACGGTCAGTTAAAACCATGAACCGAGAATTAACCCAGTAAAATTTTCAATATTTAGTAAATAAATATATACCGCCTTACCGGATGGTAGAAAGAACGGAGTTAAATCTCAGATACTTAAAATAAAGTAAACAGTATTGGTTCCTACCCAGTTAAAAGAACCGATAAGGAACCGAGAAAACTCTCCAAAATTTACTCTAATCTAGACTAAGCCTACCTGAGAACCAAGGACAGTGCTTCAAAAATCGAAATAACTAAATGGACTTTGATAAAAAGAGCTAAAATAAAATTCAAGAAAGTGAAGGAGAGCTCTCTGGAGACATCATACTGAGGCAAGAATCTGATGGTTGCAGGAAGTGCAACCAGGGACAGTGGTTTGAATACCAAGCTCGAGCCTAACATTTCACTATTAGCATAGGTTCTACTAACCATTTCGGATCCGGGGCAGTCCTATGGTGAGACCATACTGCATTGGTCAGAATAAACAGGTCACTCACCTGTAACAGTAGTTCTAGGAGTGGTATATGTTGTTCATCACACTTTCTGGCAGATCACCATTCCCTTTGAAGGGTCAGCGAACATCTTCAAGCTGGCTTCTCCCACCCACTCGGGTGATATAACCCTCGGCTCCACCCCATGACGCCAGATCTAGCCCGCTGGAAGCAGAGGTGTGTGTCTAAGTCAAGAAGGTCGGGTGGGTCAGTGTGGATGAACAACATATACCACTCCTAGAACTACTGTTACAGGCGAGTAACCTGTTTTTCTAGGGATGTGGATATGTTGTTCTAATATATAATTAAGACATCATAGTTCACAGTGGTTACAGTATTCAGAAAGAGAGAATTAGAAAGCGGCAGTATTAGCAAGTACAACGCATTTGGTAAATGACAGTATATACACAAGAAACATAAGCAAAATTGCAGCAGATGTCCACAACATATCTCCAGCGATCAAAAAATAAGTAGGAATAGGAGAGTACAGCAGGTGAAGAGGGGACAAAGTACCTTGAGGGCAAAAAGGAAGGTGGGAGGGGGAGCCTGTACTCGGCCTCCGAGGTGTAATTGGGGTAGAACACCTACAGAGTCAACACCTCATTAAGGTGAAACTCCGGCACTACCTTCGGAAGGAATTTCGGTGGGGCGAGGACAACCTTGTCCCTGTGGAAGAAAAGGTAAGGAAACTTGACAGAGAGTGCCTGTAGCTCCCCAGTCCTTCTGGCTGACGTGATAGCCACCAAGGAGGTGGTCTTCCATGACAAATGTACCATGTCACACACTTGTGCATAGGTTTGAATGGCTTGCACATGAGCTTTGTCAAAACCAGCAGTAAATCCCATGGAGATGGAGGTTCACGCACTGGAGGGGATATGGGATCTAGGCCCTTGAAAAAGTGCCAGACCACCTTCTCCTGCACCACCGACTGCATACCGGCCCGCACCCGGTAGGCAGAGATAGCTACCAGGAGTACCTTAAGCGTCGTCGACTGAAGCCCCAGCTGGGAGAGGGACCACAGGTAGTCCAAAATGCTAGCCACTGGACAGGACGAGGGGAGTCCAATCCTTTGCCATGGCACCAAATGGAACTTCCATTTGAAGGCATAGCATTTTTGGTCGATTCCTTATGGGATGCCTCAACAACCATGAGGACCTGCCAGAGAGACCCAAAGCCTGTAACTCTAGCCGTCCAGAACCAGGCAGTCAAGTGCAGGACTGAAGAACTGATGGAGTACCTTCCCCTGACTGATGGAGAGCGGGTCTGGATGTGCTGGAAGATGCCTCGGGAGTCTGGAGCTGAGGCTGAGGAGATCTGGGTACCAGAACCGGCGTGGCCAGTCTGGGGCTACCAGGATCACCTGCGCCCTGCCCCTCCTGGCCTTGAGGAGCACCTTGTGGATCAAGGGAAGTGAAGGGAAGGCAAAGAAGAGGCTTGGGGTCCACAGCCTTGAGATGGCATCCCCCTGCAGCATGCCCTGAGGGGGGCTGGGCATGAAACAATCTCAGCTTTGCATTCTCCTTGGAGGAGAACAGGTCCACCTGAGGGGTGCCCCAGTGGGAGACCAGGTCTTGTATTACATCCTGGTGGAGTGACCACTCGTGAGATGCCTCGCCCATCCAACTGAGAGCATCGCCAGCTGATTCAAGGCTCCTGCCACATGAATGGCTAGGAGATCAGTCTCCAGGCTGAGCATGAGGGCCCATGTGCAGAGAGGCTCCTTGCACAGAGGCAAGGAGTGCATCCTGCCCTGTTTGTCGAGATAGTACATGGTTGTGGTATTGTCCATCTGGACCTGGACCACTTGATCCCGAATGAACAGAGTGAAGGCGGTCAGAGCTAGCTGAACCACATGATGCTCCAGCAGGTTGATGCGACATCGACTCCTGAGGGAACCAGAGCCCATGGGCTCTGTGCTCCCCAGACGGGCACCCCAACCCATCAGTGAGGTGTCGGTCAGCCAGGATGACCATCGGCTTGGGGCAGACAAACAAGATGCTTCCTGCAGGTGAGCTGGGACAAGCCACCATTGCAGGCCATCCCACATCTTCTGGGTCATGGTGACCAGCTGGTCAAGGTGACCTGAGCACTGAGACCACTGGCTGGCCAGTTCCCACTGAAGGGAACGCATATGCCAGCGGGCCCATCGGACCACGCTGGTGCAGGCTGCCATGTAGCCCAGAAGGCGCAGGAAGTCCCGGGCAGGGTGCAATTGTCCAACTAGAAATGATTGGGCAAAGGAGGAGAGAACCTCCGTCCTGTCAGCCGGGAGCTGAGCTCTGGCCCGGCAAGAGTTGAGCTCTTCCCCGATGAACTGAATCACCTGCGAGGGCACGACTTCCGACTTGGCCTCGCTGATCAAGTCCGAAGCAAGTCTGTAGGCACAGATCCCTGGACTGCTCCACCTCCTTCCTGGAGGGACCTGCTATGAGCCAGTCATCCAGATAGGGACAGACCTGGACCCCTCGGTGCCTCAGGAAAGCTGCCACCACTGCCATACATTTGGTGAAGACCCTGGGGGCCGAAGAGAGGCCGAACGGCATGACCTGGAACTCGTAGAGGGTTCCCTCAGCTCGGAAGCGGAGGAACCGTCAGTGGGACAGATGGATCGGGAAGTGAAAGAACGCGTCCTGAAGATACAGGGAGCAAAACCACATGCCGTGCTCCAGGACTGGTATGATCTAAGCCAGAGTTACCATCCGGAAGGTGCGAAACCTGAGGAACCTGTTCAGGTCATGCAGATTGAGAATGGGGCGCCAGCCCCCCATCTGTTTTGGTACCAGGAAATACCTAGAAACGAACCCCGGTCTGAAGGAGGTTCAGCAACTCACGCACAACCTCCTTGATGGAGGAGCTGGGTGATGTCATCTCGGACAGCCGACTAAGTGACAGCGGACACCAGATCCTCCTGTGGGATGTGGGCTTCGTGGAACCTGCTGAATTCCAGAGGCAGGCCCCGCCGACCACCTCAGCACCCATCAGTCCATGGTGATAGTGGACCAGGCAGTAAGGAAGTGATGGAGCCGTCCTCCACGGAGGGCCCAGAGGAGGTGTGACGGGGTTGAGGGTGGCACCTCTCAACCTGTCACTGAGCAGGCTTAGAGAAGGAGGATCCGACGAGGGGCCGCTGGGCCCTTCCCTTGAGGCTTTCTGACCGATGAGGCCACTGACTTGGCCCGGCTGTCAGGTTTGAGCCTGCTGGCCCTGCTGCTGGGTTGGTCTGGCCGCAGAGAAGTGGAACAGCGAAGGGGCTTATGCTTCTGGTGCTTGGGGCCCTTGTTCTTCTGGGCAGATGTCACAGAGTCCAGGGTGGCACTGGACTTCTCAATACATTAGAGGTGACCCTCCACTCCAGGCCCAAACAGGTCGGTGCCCAAAAACGGGACATCTGCCAGCTTGTGTTGAGTGTCAGCCGTAAAGGTCGAGATCCTCAACTAAGCCCTGCAGCGCATGGCTATTGTAGCCGCTACTGAGTGGGCACAAGAATCACCAATATCCAGAGCAGTCTGGAGTTGTTGTTTCATCATTGCCCTTCCCTGGTCCCAGACCTGCTTGACTGTGGTCTGAAGGTCCACCAGGAGGTGAGGGATAACTTCATCCATGGAGCCCAAAAGGGCATGGGAAAAATGTGCCATCAGCATGGCCGAACTAGCCTGACGAAGGCCAAGTGAGGAAGCAGCATAGACCTTCTTCGCAAAAATGATCCAATTTCTTGTACTCTTTGTCCGGCGGTCTATCCACGTCACCATATTGCCCGAGCGCTGAAAGACTAAGTAAGCCACCAGACCTTCAGGCACGGGATGCTCCGAAAACCCCGAAAGGGAACCAGTTGGGACCACATATTTGCAGGCTATCCGGGCCGAGGGTGCAGGGCAAGATGCAGGACACTGCCACAGATCCAGAGCTGGGCTAACAATGACCTCGGCCACAGGGAAGGCCTCTGTAGGAGAATCCACTTTGTCCAGAATCTCGTTAGGGGATACCTGGCCCATTTCTGGGCTGGTTTAAACTCCATCCCCGTGGAGTCGGAAATGAGCCAAAGAATGCCCATGAACAAGGCGGGTCCTCGCTATGGAGAGGCCCCTCGAAGACTCCACGCCGATGGGACGGAGTGCAATAAGTAGTCTTCGACTCTGAGGAGTCTACATAAAGTGGCATCCACCTGAGTCACCCTCAACCAGTCTTGGGCAATCGGGAGTGAGGGTGACTGACAGTTGATGGGGCAACCCTTTTGCCGACCAAGAATCCTTGGTCAGGGCCCCGAACTGCGGCTGTTCGGGTGGCGGCTCCACCACAATTGGCAGAGAAACCTGCTTCGGCCGAGCCAACTGAGCCTGAGGCGTCACCTCCGCAGAAGTGACGGTGGCAGGAGCCAACGTCGGCCATTCGGGCAACAACCACTTGACAGCCAGGGTAGAAACCGGATCGGTTCATACCGTCAAGACCAGCTGCTGCCACATCAAATCTTCAAGCACCAATGCAACTGTGTTGTGAGCATCTCCCTCACGAGGAGAACGAAGAAGAGAAGTGGCGCTACCGCTACTGTGTGATCTGGGAGTGAGGTGACCAGTTACAGCGAGATCTATCTGACTTGGTAGAGGAGGACCTTGACTCATCGGCAGGGCCGACAGAAGGAGCTTGGGGAGCCCCACAGCCCTCCAGGTCATGGTCCTAGTGGGCGGGTTCGACCCAGCGGGCTGGGACGACCCATCTGAGGGCACTGGAGTCTGAAAGAGAATTTTCGGCCTCATCATGGCATAATCTGTCAGTCAGATCGAAAACAATCACAGCCGCACGACAGGCGCCCCAGCCAACTGGTCTGACAGGGTCTCTGTGAAACCAGGAGTCTCCTGAGAGTGGGATCGCTCTCGATCCCAAGAGCATCAACATTGAGTCTTTTCTTTCTTCAACTCTTTCTTGCGAGAGCTCGGAACGTGTGACCCAGAAGGGCCCTCTCCCTTAGTCAAGATAGAGCCCAGCTGGAGCGGAATGAAGGACGGAGCCGAAGAGGAACTAGCCGCGACCTGAGCCGCCTCCTCCTCGAAGGTCTTGAGCTGTTCAAGCTGCTCAGTGGACCCCGCAGCCATGGAGACCACCCAATGGGCATCCTTGGATTTAATCAGCGGGTAACGCTTTTCCAGTCGCTCCAGCTGAAGTCGGGCAGCGCGGTCTTCCAGCACCAACGGGTAAAAGGAACGACAGAGATCGCAAGCCTGCGGATCGTGGTCATGTCCCAAACAGCACATGCATGTGGCGTTTAGGTCGATGTGCGACATCTTCTGCCCGCAGGGGCACCGGTGAAACCCGGGAACGGTTTTCTCTTCCATCATGGAAGCGAGAGAAGGAGAAGCAGCAGCAGATGAAACTCGAATGGGTTTTGAGGTAAGTTTTGGAAGCAAATCCGAAGATCCCACACATGGGAGCGCTAAGGAGGAAACCTGAGAGGAAGATCTGGCATCATGGGGTGGAGCAAAGGGTTATACCTACCAGGTGGGTGGGAAGAGCCAGCTTAAAGACATTCCGGCGACCCTTAAAGGGAAAGGCGATCTGCCAGAAAGTGTGAATAGAACAATATATCCACATCCCTAGAAACAGTAAGATTTCATGAGGTTTGAAACAGGGTTTGCGCCCAGGCAATATTCAGAGGGGGGGCACAATGTAAATGACGGGGCTGAGATCCGAACTTTGGCGTAGCTCAATATTCAAAGTATTTCCTCTGTGCCAAGATACCACCAACCAACAACACAACTTACTCCCACACAGCCCTAGCAGTCGGCAAAGCAAGTGTGTCAGCCTCACTCCAACCCCATCACAGTAGTCCCTGGTGTCCAGCGCCCCCTCCGACCTATGTACATAAAAACATTCCCTGGTGCTAGTGGTCCTCCCTCACCAATGTACATAAAAACACTCCCTGGTGCTAGTGGTCCTCCCACCACAATGTACATAAAAACATTCCCTGGTGCTACTGGTCCCCCCCCGGTAACAGTAGTCACTCACTGACAGCTGTCGGCAGTTGGCCATGGTGGAGAGCACAGAGCTGTGCTGGTCCCCAGTTCAGGGCTGGGATGGGGGTTACTACTTGCCAGGTGGGGGCCCCAGTAGACACCAGGGACTGGTGCATCTTTACTTTATGGGGGATCAGGTATAGGTTGGGGGTCCGCTAGACATCAGAGAATGGTATTATCTTTACTTTACAGGAGATCAGGGATAGGGAGAGAGGTCCCCTAGACACCAGAGAATGATGTATCTTCACTTTACAGGAGATCGTGGATGGGGGAAGGGTTCGCTAGACACCAAGGAATGGTGCATTTTTACTTTATAGGGGATCAGGGAAAGGGAGAGGGGTCCACTAGACACCAGGGAATGGTTTCCATTTATTTTACAGGGGATAGGGATGGGGGTGAGGATACAGTGGACACCAGGGAAACAGCATGTGTATGTTGGGTGGGTGAGTGGGAGGGAGGGACCACTGGATACCAGGGAATACTATGGTAAGCATCAGGCATGGGTGCAGGTGGGGGGAGGGACCGGCAGACACCAGGGAACACTATGGTAAACACCAAACATGGATATGGGCTGGGGGAGGGACCACTGGACACCAGGGAATGTTTCTTTATTTACAACAGGCTGGTGATCGGTTGGGGGGGGGCAGTAGCACCAGGGATAGCTCTCTGGGACAGGGAAAGTGGGGGGCCACAATCCACTACCTGGCTACCCATGCAAATTAGCCCATAATGATTAACGCCTTGCATGCCCAATGAGCTCATCTACATAGGTCCTTTGAAAATAAGAAATTTAGCATGGGCACAAGCCATTGTGGTGCACTACTTTGGGAGCCATGTCTGCCCAGCGCTAAGTGGCTTTGCTCTGGGCTGACATGGCCCTATATTCAGTCAAATACTGCTGGTGCGCTATTCCACCGAATATAGCATTTCTGGCCAGCTGGGCTATTTTTTGCAGTCTACTTTGCACATTTTTGAATAACGGACCCAAGAGGTCTCCGATAAGCCATGATGCCAATATAATATGCCAATAAATGCCGAAGACAAAGAATAATACGAAGGAAAACTATATGGAGTTATTTTTTTTGTTTGTTTAATATATCTGAAAATTGAGGCGCGCTGCCAGCCAAGAGGCAGGCTAAGTGATCATCCTGCACAAGGAAGTTAACGGACTTGCTCACTGTCACACAGAATGCAAGTGGTGGCTGTGGGATTCAAACCCAGTTCTCAAGGTCTGCATCTCATTGCTGTCAGCCACTATGCTATACTGCCTCCCCCTGATCGCCACCCCCCCAAATGAGGGCAAACACAAGCAAAAACGTTACCAGCCTATAAAGTCAAAAAGCTGAATTAGCAGTGATCGTACTCAGCAAACAGAGCTGAGCTAACATAAAAAACACTGCACCACGCTGGCATGGCACACATCTGCACACCATCACACCGCTGCACATGACTTTAGCACGCCAGAAGGAGGGTGCACCTAAGTCCAGAAGCACAAAACAGATACGCTGAGGTTCGTAGCAGCCTCCGACAGGACACTACAGCATGAGCTATACTGACACTGCTCAAAAAAAAAAAAAAAAAGGGAGGAAGCAGTATGGCTCAAGAAAGCTGTTACCAAAAATAGTTCTGGGAACACACACACACCCTCAAACAGAATGAAGGAGGGCTGATCCCTTCTTCCTCATGCTTTTTTTCTTTTTAAATCAGTACTGAAAGACACACAAAGTTCCTCCACACAGCCCCTATTCTCCAGTCTGTGAACACTCAAATACCTGTAATCCAAAAAGAAAAACACTACAGTCATCCTATCACATTCCTCTGGGTATTTTTTTTTTTGGGGGGTTGGGGGAGGGGGAGAACAATGCCAAGTTAGACGATAAAGAGAGACAGGGAAAGCCCTAAATGCTACAGCCTACAAGCAACTCCCAAGAAACAGGGTACTTACCTGGGGCACCATGACAGGAGAAACTTGGAGACCTGCTAGAAAAAAACACCCTAGAATAGTTTTGCAGACGTGGCCCCCAATCCAAGCACAGAGAGGCTCTAGAAGTGGGGAAGACAGGCAAGTTCGCCAAATTGAAAGCCGCAGCTTAACAAGCACAATTTTAAATTTAGGGGTGCTCCCTGTCACCAGGTAGCCCCAACCTGCTATGCAGAACTGCAGCCCCAAAGACTAAACACCAAAAGAAACATTTTCTTCTTCAGAGAACTTTTTATGCTATTTCCCCTTCAATGGCTCAGCAAAGACTGAGGAGTTGCTGCTGTCTGGAATGTTCATGTGCCCAAGATTCTACGGTGTTAAACATACTTTCGCTGTGCCATTCCCCTAGTGGGGGTGCACATTATGCATCTGTTCTAATTACCTATTCATAATGTGGAGCGCTACAGGAAAGAAGTTTATCTCCTTCAGTAGCTGTAGACTTCCCAAGAAAAATCTACAGAATGTGAGCCCACTTTAAAACAGAAGCTATTAACTAGGTGAAACAAATCTGGAAAAAGAACAGTTACATAAGAACTTACCACAACAGAAGATCTTTGAGGGAATCTATGTCATAGGTCACACCTGTGGAACTTAGCCATCAGACATCAGGATCACAGGGAAGCTTTTTCTGCAGCAGTTCATTAGGGCCACCCATGCCAACATCAGGCTCAGATGTCACACGACCTATGTGGAGGCGAGCGCCCTGCCTCCTCTCAGTTCTTTCCCCAGCCAAGGTCATGGGAGATAGGAGTCCCACCAGGGAACTGAGGAGAGAGAAGGTGCCCAGCTAGCAGAAAGGCTGGAGCAGCAAAACAACTAAGCTACAGGGAGGGGGGGAGAGAGAGAGAAAGAGAGGGATGGAGGGAGGGACGGCATGACCTGATGACAGAGATTCCTTCGAAGATCTACAGTTATAAGTTCTTACGTAACTATTCTGTCTTCTTCAGGGATACCTCGGTCATCAGGTCACACCTATGGAACAAGTCCCAAGCAGTGCTGAGAGCAAGAACAGTCTGGGTGGCAGGAGGCCAGAGGACTAAGAAAGAAGGCCCTAAAGCACAGCTGGCCCAAAGCCTGCCCTTCTTCTGGAGGCAATGTCTAGACTGTAGTGCTTGGTAAAAGTGTGGACAGTATTCCAAGTGGCAGCAGCCAATCCGTGCTGTAGACATGCCCTGAAACAGGCAACAGAGTGGTCATACTCATACCCTCGGTGGAATGGCCCTCAACAACCCCAGAGCGCATCCGTATTTCCTGTAACAACAAATAAAAAAAATACATTCGCCAACCATTTGCACAAGCACTATTTCGAATTGAAGCACCCTTTCTGCCAGGTGCGAAGAAACAAACAACTGAGAGGGACTTCCTGCAGTCCTTCGGACAGTGTGTACAGTAACGCAGAATTCTATACATCTAAAGTATGGAGCAATGCTTCCCTGGATAGGCATTCTGAAAATAAACAGGAAGGTAGATGGACCAATTTAGGGTAAATTCAGACACCACCTTAGGAAGAAACTTAGGGTTAGTGCACAAAGAGACCTGGTCTTTGAGGAAATCAAACAAGGCTGCTCACATATGACAGCCTTTAGCTCTGAAATTCTTCAAGCAGAAGTAATGGCAACTAAAAATAACACTTTCCATGACAGAAAGCGAGCTTGCAAGCCCTCATTTCCAAAACATTTATGTGGAGGTGAGCCTCCTACTGGGACCAGAGGCCCAGAGTCTGATAAGGGCCAAGGTGGGCTCCCTAACTCAGACCCAAAGCATCCATGGTGAGGATTTGCTGTGGACTGGAGATAGGAAGGGACCCCAGCCAGGCCAGTGGCATGGAGGCTGAGGCACTGGGCGCCTTATCCCTGTCATGCTAGGGAACCGTGTTCGATAGCAGACTCAGTCGTCGGGTTGGCCATGGATGGAGACGACTGAGCTGCCTCACAGGATACTCTCCTCTCCCCAGAGAGGAAGAGTGCCACATCTCGCTGCAGCACTGCTGTCTGCAGATGTGTGGTGGTAGGGCAGGTGAGACATGAGGAGGAAGGGACGCTGCGCACCGCGATCACGCGGAGCACGCTACTAGGGAACATAATCCCACATGCCGATGTCTCATGGGAGGGTAGAGCGGAAGCACCATGGGGTGAAACAAAGAGGAGGAAAAACACCTGGCTGCCTGGATGATTGCTGACCTCTGCAAGGCCCGCACCCAGCGACTCTAGGCTCCTCCCCTATCTGTACCTCCCTCCACACAGAGTTGCTGTGGGGACTTGGGAAGGAGGTAAGTCCTGAGAGAGGTCGGGATGGGGCTGGGAGGATTGAAAAGATAGAGTGCCACAAAGGTGAGGCAGAGAAATAGCGAATGGGGGGGGGAGACCCCTTTCAGAAGATTGGCCAGGTCCATTCACCAGCAAAGTACTCTGCAGACTGAGGAGGAAACAAGGACCAGCTGATCAAAATCATCTGAGCACTGATCCCACTGGACCCTGAGGGTCCACTGCGGGATCCTCATGTGCAGCCTGGCCAATGGGACCGAAGTAGTGGCTGCAGCCAACCAGGCCTAGTAGCCTTAAAAATGTTCTGGCTGAAACATACCAGCTCTGAGCCACGTACTGGGCTTGGGCAATAACGGTCTGCCCTGTCTTGGGGGAGACAGGCCTTGCCCTGAGTAGAGTCCAGAACCACTCTTATGTACTGCAACTGCTTGGATGGAGTCAGCACAGACTTGGGCTGACAGTGATGCCCAAGGACTCGAATAACTGTAGAGTGCGCTCTAGAGTTAACAACAGGAGCTGCCTAGAATGGGTTTTCAGTAACTAGTCATTCAGGTATGGGAACACACAGAGGCGTTTTCGCCAGAAGGTTTCCGCTACAGCTGCTAAGCACTTGGTAAATACCCATAGCACAGAGGATAAGCCAAAGGGCAATAACCTGAACTAGTAATGCTCCCCCTAGAACAGGAATTACAGGGAATGCCTGTGAGGGGTGCAAACCATGATATGCAGATAGGCATACTGCAAATCGAGAGAGCACAGCCAGTCGCCCTGCTTGAGCAGTGGAAGAAAGCTGTGCAAAGTGAGCATCCAGAACCTCTTGTACTAGATAAAATGATTTAGCTCCTTGAGGTCTAGAATGGCCCTCAAGTCCCCTGTTCTTTGGGATCCAAGAAAACCTAGAATAGAACCCTTTGTTCCTTTGACACCTGGGCACTGGTTCTATGGTCCTTTTGCACAGCACAGTGAGGCCCCCCTCCCTGAGCACCTCTGTGTAGTCTGAAGGATAAAAGGTGGTGAATGGAGGAATATCCGAGGGCTGTTCTAGAAGTCCTGGAGCATGGCCCTTCTCAAATATATGCAGGATCCAAGCATCAGTAATAATGGTTCTCCACTGGGACAGACAGAGGGAGAACCAATCTCGTACCACCACCTCCTGGTTTGGAACAAGAGGAGGGGGGGGTCTAGCAAGAAGTCAGGCTGTGGCCGAGTTGGCAGCCAGGGCCACACCGTTTCCTCTGGACTGCTTAGCAGAGGAACCAGAGGCAGAAGAGAGGGCAGGGAAGGCAGAGCTGGCCCCGCCCTTACCCAGAGGCTTGGGCCCAGAACCAGACTTTAGAGAGACCTTACGAAAGGCGGACCTCGGTCTGCTCCTGGGTTGGCTATGATAAAGGGACTGGACAGACCGAATAGTCCTGCCTAAGGCCTGCAGGTCATTAATAATACCCTGCACATCAGGGCCAAAGAGTTTGTGACCCACAAAAGGGGCATTCAACACCGTTTGCTGAACATTAGCTGCAAAGCCTGAGACTTGGAGCCAGGAGTGCCTTCTAAGACAAATGCCGGAGGCAGTTGCTCTAGCAGCAGTATCAGCAATATCTCTGAAGAGATGCTTGCTAACATCTTCTGAGGCCTGGAAGACCTTGAGAAGCTCTTGCCTTTTTTTTTTTTTATAGTTTTTATTGGATGAAGCAGTTCATAACCATCATTTCCAATTCCATCTTGGAAGGAGTTAATAGATCAACGTTATATTATTCTTTATACAGTATAAAGGCTACAAAGACAATAAGTAGCATAAATTGGTGTCAAAATTCCTTAAACTTTTTCTAACTAGACTAAAGACACTTCTGCAAAACAACATTTCAGCTGATAGAATTCCTAAAAGAAAAACGAGAACAGGGTCAAAACATGCCTCCGCCTTTTCCTCCTAGTGAGGGCAGCACCCCTCCTCACCCTGCAGAGAATCAGGAACAAATTCAGGGTCTAACTGCGCACGGTATACCATACCCATTTTGACATTTCATATTAAAAGCCCTCAGCTTGTCATGTGGAGACCAGTCGACAATTTTTCTAACTGGTAAATATCCATTACTATTGTCCTCCAGTCATCAACTGAGTTAGTAACAGGGTCTTCAGAAGTTCTTGTTTCTGAAAACCCTCAGGGAGGGCCTGAGCAGCAGCTTGCCTTCCTCCAGAGAGTATTCTGGTGTGTCCCCAAATTGTTTAGCCAGGAGTAGCACACTAAGCTTAAAGCTTGTTTACAGGTGCAACCTGGGAGCACAGGGAAGTTAGTGACTTGCTCAGGGTCACACAGTAAGCAAGTGGGAGCTGTGGATCAAACCCAGGTTTCCAGATTTGCAGCCCGCAGCCTTAAACCACTGCGCTTATACTGCCTAATCAAATGCTTAATCAAATCAGCCAAGTAACTGGCAATTCTAAGGCCCAGAGAGGCAAAGGCAAAAGTCCTCTTGCCCCAGAGGTCTAGCCTCCTAGATTCCCGCCGGTCGGGGGGGACACTAAGGTTCTTGGGTGCCTTGAGTCCTGTCATGAGCGGCCTTAATTATCACTGAGTTGGTTTCTGGCTGAACTGCATAAAGAGCAGCCCCATGGGCACCTGGTAAATCTCGTCAGCCTTTCTCGGCATGGCTGGTACCAGGTTAGACCTGTGCCAAGTAGCAGTGGCAGCATCATTCAGGGCTGGCAGCAAAGGAGGAATAACTCTGGATGGAGATTTTGAATCCCCAAGAAATCCACCAGATTCCTCCATGTGACATCCTCTCTCTCAGTCTGGAACCCCACAGTGGAGGAGAGGCTGCTTCATGATATTGGAGAATGAGGGATCCTCGGGGCGCGCGTTTGATAGAGTCCTCACTCCTGGAGAAGCAACAGACCTGTCAGAGGAGTCTATTCAGTGTCTTCCGCCTCATCCTCTTCCTCAGGGAAGATAAGGTCTGGATGGCATTCTCCTGACATCAGCCTGCTCTGAAGCAGCGACTGAGAGTCGAAGTAGACACGGCTCTCTAGAAGGCGCGGTGCGGATGGGTCAAACTGGTGCTGTCGCCAAGGAAGCACCCGACAGCATGGGTGACAACAACCCATACTGTGGAACAAACTGCTGTATGAGAGACATGGTAACAGAGGAAAGAATAGCATTTAGGTCGATGGCGGGAAAAGGAATCATCATCAACACAGGCATCAACAGAAAGGGCGTGGAGCCCAGCTCTGATAAACCACCACTAACCATAGTAGAAGGGGTGGGGCCCACCTCCTGAGGACCTAGAGATTCGAGAGGGCTCGACGGTAGGGAGAGGGGCCAAGACCCAGAAGTCAATGGCCCTCAGCAGCCCCTGTGAAAGCCTGGGACAACTTCCTTTCGTGGTGGGCCTGATAGAAGCAAAGGCCTGCACGGAGCAAGGCACTAACGCCGGTCAACAGAGTGATCCCAGGAGAAGAGAAGGAAGACTCCAAGGACCGGACCACTGCCGGGGGTCCTTAGGCCAAATTCTTATCCCATGAGAGTCTTTCCCCAAGGACTTGTCCCAGGCCAGGTGGTGGAGAGCCCGAGACGTTGGTGATTGGGAGGGGGCCTGCTCTCTGCCTGTTCTCCACGAGGAATTTTGCAGGGCTTTCTGCATCAGCGCCAGGTGATGTTGAACTGAGGCAGAACTCACAGGAAAGAACGCTGTAGCCAGGCACAATCAGCAGACACAGAGTTCATGTTTGTCAGTTGAAGAAATCTTCTTCTGCAGCGGCAGTAACGGAAGAGAGCAGACAAAGAATTAGTTCTCGACATACAATACAAAAGGAATCACATTAAAATAAAGTGATTCAAAGGCAAATACTCAAGATAGTCTTGCCAGTCAAACTGAGCAACGAAGCTTCCCGGAGTTCGTGGACTGAATGGTCGACAGTGGGAAAGAACTGAGAAGGAGCAGGGCTGTCCACGCTTACATAGGGCGGTGATGGAGCCTAACATCAGTGTGGGCGGCTCCTAATAGACTGCTGCAGAAAAAGCTTCAGCTTCTGTGCGATCCTGACGCCTGATGGCTAAGTTCCATAGGTGTGATCTGATGACAGAGCTATCCCCGAAGATGATCTAAAGGGTCTAGAGATACAGACAGACATATAAACAAACAAAGATGCCAGCAGATAAAGGCCTTACAGTCTATCATGTCTGCTTGATTGTGCAGGTCCCTCTGTGTCTACAGTGGGACCCTACCCCACCCAAATCCCCAGACCCCCTTCAGTTCTACCTCCTCCCCCAGCAACTTTCCCTCCATTCTGTCCCATCCTCTCTTGAAGTTATCCACCATTCTCAGGAAACCACCTCCTCTGGCAGACTGTTCCACTTGGCTACCGCCTTTGGTGAAACAGTGCCTCCTCATCTCCCTCAACTTGTTCCCACTAAGACTGAAGAGGTCCTCCATATTTGAAGGTCTCGATCATATTCTCCTTCTTCCTGCTGTCCTCAAGGGAGTACATGTTGAGCCCTTTGAACTTCTCCTTGTAGGTGTTTCGCTTCTGGCCCTGGATCATCTTGTTCGCCTCTTCTCTGCACTGTCTCCAGCAAGTTGAAATCCTTGATGAGATACTGCACACTACTCTAGGTGCAATCTTACTAATGACTTGTATAGCGGTAGTATGACCTCTGCCTTCCTGCTGGTAATCCCAGCTATGCAACCTAGCATTCAATTTGCTTTGCTGCAGCTCTCCTGTGGTGTGCTGAGTGCTTCAGGTTGCTCTTGATGATAACCCCCAGGTCCTTTTCTTCATCACACTTGGTGACCTGCACATCACTCAGCCAGTATCTGACCTCTGGGCTCCTTGCCCCTAAGTGCATAACTTTGTACTTTTTAGCAATGAACCCTGGTTGCCAACTGCCAGACCACTTCTCTAACCTAGCCAGGTCTTCTTTCAGTTCCTGTCTCCAAACTGGTTTTGATGCATCCATGGAGGGTTATGAATCCAACTGCCATAGAAAATACTTGTTCTCATTATACAAAAATTCTTGTTCTAGTAATACTTCCTGGTCTCGTGTAATGTCTTGAATAGCATTTTGAAAGTTTACATAAGTGCAAATGTCACATCAGATCACTCCCACTAATTTGGCTTTCTGTTCTTAACACCCAAGTGCAAATGTCACATCAGATAACCTCCCACTAATTTGATTTCTGTTTTCGAATACCCAAGTGGAAAAGTCACATCAGATCCCCTCCCACTATCTTGGCTTTCTTTTCTGAATCTTTTATTTCATATGACATGGAGAAAGAATAATTATTCACTAAAATAAACTAAAAATCTTGTTTTGAGAAGCTTAAACATTTCATTAAAAAGTTCTCTGAAATTAAGAGGTACACTGTCTTATCTAACCTCACCATTTGGGAAACATACATTTTCACTGAGGGAGGGAGTGATTAGTATATCCAAAAAGAATAGAGAAAACAGAAAGAAAAATAAAACAGCTACTACAAGACATAAATAAACTAGACAGGAAAGGAGCAAAACAAGACAGAAGAGATACAATTATTACATTAAACATCATAAGAAGTGAAAATAATGAAATACTGAAGGAACAGGCTGACCTTAAAGTGGAAAAAGCCACAACTAGACAGATAAAACAAGGAGAGAAGGTAGGTCACTTACTGGCACCTAGAATAAGAATGAAGCTTCAAAGCTTATTCATACAGCCAATTATTCTAAAACATGTAAAATAATGACTTAAATACAGATTGTGGATTGCTTTTCCGAATACTACTCTATATACTGATAATCTTAAATCAGTTTCACTCACAAATTGATACCTATCTTTCTCAAATGCATCTACTAAAGACTAATGACAATGACTCCTTTTGCTTGAGTGCAGAATTCTGCAAAGAAGAAGAAATTTCAATAACTGTAACAGCATTAAGTTCTGATAGCTTCCAGTCTGGACAGTATAACAACCAACTTTGTAAATCTTTTCGGACTGAAATAATCAATGAACCAGTTTTGTTACATGAAAAAGCAATTTCTAAGAAACTTCTCCTAACATCTGTGAGTGAAACTAGAATAACTTTAATGCCAAAAGAAAGCAACGATTTATTAGAGCCCAAGAATTTTCAGCACATTTCTTTAATGAATAATGATACCAAGATCCATCAAAGTTGGTTGCTAATAGGGTTGAGAAGGTAATTCCATACTTCATATCTAAAGATTTGGTGGGCATCACAAAACGGAGAATGGCTTCAGATAACATGAGGAAAATATCTCATATTGTCGACTTCTAGAAGGTTGAAATGTGGAAGAAAAGCCATGCTTAGACAGGGAAAAGGCGATGACAGAGACAGTGGTCATTCCTGTTCTCACTGTTGCTCAAATATGGGTTTCCACCAGGTTTTGTCTTAGTTACAGAAACTCTTTACAGAGAACCAGCTACATCCGTCATCTGTAATAAGCTTAATTCTAAGAAATATAAAGTTGGTCAGGTAGTACAATTTCACCCCATCTCTTTAATTTGTATATTGCACCATTATCAAAAATTATAAAAGGAAAAAATGTAAGGGACTAGTGGTGGTGGGGGGAGAAGAGATAGGGCAAAGAAAATAAGCTGTCATTATATCGGATGATGTCCTAGTACCTATGGTGAGCATTGCAGATCTCTGAGGGAACCAATACCGGTAATATAGTAAGCTGGAGACTATAGACTGGTTTCTGGATACAAGGTTAATCTAAACAGATCTTCTATTTTCATGTTAAGCAATCTCACCTTTAAAGCTAATTTTGAGCAGCTGTCACTTAATGGAGAAAGAAGTTTTAAATATTTGGATATTAATATCCCAATTTATAAGAAAGCAAAACCTAGTCAGAACATGGCTTGAGGTAACAGCAGACATGGAAAGATGGTCAAAATAAGTAGGCCAGAATGGGGTAGGAAGGAACAATATAGTTAAAATGTATGTACTGCCCATAATTAATTATATCATTAGCATAATCCCAATTATTATAAATAAGACTGTGCAAGAAACTACATGGTAAAATTTAGGCTTTTTGTCTGGGAGGGATACATCTAGGATTTCACATAAAAATTGACAGCAGGCAAAGGAAAAAGGAGACACTGGCAGTCTGCTTTAGAATAAGATGTCTACTTTATATTGTATGACTTTTAAGGCATCACAATATCTCAAATGGTTTACAAAGATAATATTACACTAATGAGGTATATACCAACATTGCTGAAAAGAGAACAGTACAATAATAACTCACTTTCGTTCCTACAAAAGAAAAGTATTCTGTCAAACATGAGGGAAATACCAACTGATATTTCTATAGACTTGTTTAAATCACTTCGAGGACTGTTTAATACATGTTGGTCAGCTCACTCTGAACAACCTTTATGGCAAAATCTGTAGAATAAACTGTCTGGGACTGTGCTGTGGTTTAAAACATGATAAGAAAAAGGCATAGAAAAGGTTGGCTAATTAAAGATAGCAATATAATATTTTCTGAGGTCAAAATCACATTTTATTTAGAAGAGAAAGAAACTGCAATATTTTCAATTGTTTCAGCGCTTATTAAGGTCTTTCTCAAATGATGCCCTTGTTAATGGGCATGGCAACAGGGTAGAAGAAATGACTGCACTAACTAATAAAAGACACGCAACTAGTTTGCTGTATAATACTATACAATGACAAGAAAGAATACTGGGTTCTGACTGGTCAGTCTGGTGCTGGACCCATGATATTATCCTAGCGCAACATCACAGATCTCTTTATTAATTTATGTATGTATCTATCTATTGAATTTTGGTAATCAGGTGAGCCCACTGGAACCAGAGGTCCCTTTTTCAGGGGTGACCCAGAGCTAATTATAGGCATGAAGTCATACAACGAGGATATAGTACATCATACAACGCGGTTACAATATATCATACTGCACAGGTTTCAAATACAAACAATCTACGAACAGAGAATGGAGATAATGTGAACATGTTGCATTTACAAGATTAGTTAAATGGCTAAACGCTATACTTTACATCAAGTGATTTGAGAAACATAACACGATACACAGCACACAGTGCAGCAAGAAAAGTTGCCAGGATCAGTGCTAAAAAGATAATTAGGGGAAGTGATCAGTGACAGCAAGTGTGTTCTTCAACTTGTACCTTCCATGGGTAATTGCTGACCACTTACTTTCCTTCCTCCCCCTTACCCTTCCTGCCCTTCTCAGTACACCACCCTAGCTTATTATATTAGTGTTGGCATGTGAGTGTTGCCGTCCTTTAGGATAACTCATCCCCAACTAGCATGTATCCTTCCATGATTACCCCTGCTCAGTGTCAGGGTCTGTATGTACTGTACATATATACGCAGCTGTTATGTGGTGGTGCTATTGCTATGTTCTCAGATTCTTTATTTCTTGATTGTCATGATACTGTTAATTGTTCTGACCCCAGTTCAAATCTCGTTGACTGGTATTGTTGTAACCATGATGTTCTTTACTGTCTTATTGTTCTATGACCAGGTCCATCTTGAAAATTAGCTTGCTCAATTATGTTCGCCTGGGTAAATAAAGATACTGATTGACTGACTGAAGTGCAAAGGGAGTTGTCGAGAAGAAAGGTCTTTAACCCCCTCTTGAAGCATTCGAATGAGGGGGAGTTTTGCAGCTCATGAAGTAGGGCATTCCAGAGACAGGGTGTAGAATGAGCATAAGACCTCATCCCTAAGTTTGTTTTGACCCTGGGTACTTCAAGCAGTTTATGACCAGAGACCCTGAGGATCTGAAAGAATCCGGGGCTCTGATTTGTCAGTCTGGGGCTGGACCCATGACGTTATCCCAGAACAACATCACAGATCTAGTCCCGGCACACACGACCAAATGATGTGAAAAAAAATAATTAGTACACATTTCATGTTTAAGCTGCCCACAGTTCACATCAGTGCTCTCAATTTTGCCAGTACTTAAACATTAAAAAATGTAAATCACTCCCTCCCACAGCACACAAACCACCAAAAATCAAACCCACAACCAATTCCTCCAAATCCCTGTTACCACTTTTGTTTTCGGAGTTAAAGCATAGTGAAAGCAGTGTTGCGATCGGCTTCACAGCACTCCCTGCTATACTGGCAGCCCCCCGCCAGTGACATCCATACAGCATTCAGATAAATGTTATTTTTCTCATTTAAGAAGAAGATCTGACATTGAAAGGGAAAGCCATAAGACTGGCTTTCAAGTTAAAAATCACAGTGTCATCCACCTCCAGACACTCCCCACCATAGATTTAAAAGCTGTCACTACTGTCGGCTTCAAGACAGTCCCTTAGTCCCTGCTAGCACAGTGAGTCAAGCGCATTAATACCGCGCTTCACTTAGTTACCCTATCATCATTTTCTGCATTCATCTGTTCTCCCAGTACAAGCTCTACCGGAGAAGACACTCCTCACAGAACAAGCGGCCACAACTGTCAAAGCGGGGAACGGATAACTTCCAGGTGGACAGCGCAGCTGAAGAGTAAGGGGGAAGGGGAAGAGAAACAGAACATCTATAATTGAAATTTAAAGCAGAACAAAATGGCCTCAACAGTATACCAAGGAAAGAACACCACAAATGTTAGTGTGGGGAGTGCAGAGACACAGTAAAGTACTGTAACATAAGAACTTACCATAACAGTAGATCTTCAAGAAGAGCTCTTGAAGCAGGCAATAAATGTTAGGACTAAGCCACCAGGCACCAGGACCCCACGGAAACCTTCAAGCTAGCAGTCTTCAGCAAGGACCACCCCAGAAGTCAGCTCCACCCAATGTCAGCCAATGGTATAAAAGGGGCAGTCCAGAGCCCCACCTCAGTTCTCCCGTCACAGACCCAGAGTCTAGGATGGAAGGAGAACCGGTCAGGTTCCCTGCCATAAATTTAACAGCAGAGAGAAAGCTCTTGGGGTGCAACACCTGCTGCAAGAGCTCTTCTTGAAGATCTATTGTTATGGTAAGTTCTTAAGTTAACTGTACTATCTTACTTCGAGTTGGAGCTCTTACAGCAGGCAATAACTGTTAGGACTGAGTCCCAAGCAATAAAAGGTTAAGGACTACGAATGTCTGGGAGGAGGCTGAAATGCCAACCAAGGACTTAGGAGAGAAGGTCCTGGAGGACCACCAGGCCAAACCCAGTCCTACGTTTTGGAAGCCATGTCCAGCTGTAAAGCCTGACGCAGGTATGAACAGAACTCCAGGTAGAGACGTTTCAGAGAGAGGCAAAGGAGGTACCCACCCCCTGGTAGAATGGCCTTTTATCGTACCTGGTAAGGGCTTGTTGTAACAAAACACGATGCAGTTAACCAACCATTTAGACAAGGTCTGCTTGAAACTGGTGCTCCCTGAGTTCTGGAAGCAAACAAAACAAACAACTGATCACATTTCCAAAGGGAGCTGAGCGGTTCAGATAGTAAAGCATTCTATGGACATTGAGAGTGTAAACGCTTCCCCCATTAGAGTGCTTGGGATAGCAAACTGGCAGGTGGATGTCTTGATTTAGGTAAACTCTGATACAACTTTAGGTAAAAACTTTGGATTACGTAAGCAAGGACACCTTGTTCATATGAAAAACCAAGCAGGGCTCTTTACACATCAGAGCCTGAAGCTCCAAATTCTTTGGGTGGAAGTAACAGCAACTAAAATAACACTTTCACGACATAAAGCACAGCTTGCAATCTGTGGCTGGTTCAAACAGGGAGCGTGAACTTTTCCAACATAAAAGGAGATCCTATGGATGACTGGGATCTCTGATGGAGGCTTTAAATGCAAGATGCCCCACAAAAAGTATGGCACACGTCCAGCTGAGTAGATTTTTGCCCCCCACTGGTGCGTGATATGCCGAAATGGCACACAGATGCACCTTAATGGAGGAGTAGCTCAGGCCCTGCTCAAATGGAGAGGGGAGATACACAAGGATGGAGTTCGGGGGACAAGAAAAAGGATTAAGCTGGTGTGCGGTAGCCCAAGGGCAAAATCTTTTCCACTTCATAGCATATGTGGATCTAGTGGAGGGTTTCTCGGCTACCACCAGGACATCAGCTACCTAATGGGAAATCCAATACTGTGCCCTCGCTAGGTCTGCAGCAGCCGTGTATGAAGATGCAGGGACTTGAGATCAGGATGGATCAAACTGCCCCAGTCCTGGGAGAGCAACAGCAAGTGCGAGCTCAGAGGCAGGAGAAATGGAAGTTCCACTGCCAGCTGTTGAAGAAGCGAGAACCAAATCTGCCGAGGCCAATAGGGTGCTATGAGAGTCATCTCAGCTCCCTCCACCTGAAGCTTCAGACGTAACCTCTGTAGAACGGGAAAGGGAGAAGAAGCACCGAGGAACCTCCATGTCCAGGAGAGAAACGATGTGTCTTGCCAGAAAACTCCAGGCCCTGGATCTAGCAAGCAGAAACTGGGCACTTTGGCGTTGAGTGTGGACGTGAAAAGTTCCAACTCTGGTCATCCCCACCTCTTGAATAGCTGGTCTGCTACCGATTCAAGGAACTCCGACTCATGAGCCTTGGATTGAAACCTGCTTAGGCTGTCGGCCAAGACGTTTTGGACGCCTGGAACATAAAAACGGCGGTGAGCTCGAGGTGGTGTTCCAGTGCCCAATACCAGACCTTCATTGCCTCCCTGCAGAGGGGGTAGGAGTGAGTCCCACACCCGGCTTGCTGATGTAAAAGATGACGGACATGTTGTCCATCTGAATGAAAAGAGGGTCCAGAGATAAGTCTGCTTGAAAAGCCTGCAAGGCATTCAGGACTGCTCGCATCTCTAGAATGTTGATGCAGAGCGACTGTTCATCTGGTGACCAGGTCTCCTGGGTCTGCCTGGTCTCCACGAGAGCACCCCAACCGAGACCCAAGGCATCTGTGGTCAGAACTCGTCTCGGGGGACTCCCGTCAGAAGAGGACACCGGTCGATAGATTTGAGTAGGTCCAACCACCAGGTTAGTGTCCCATGGAATGGGTTGGAGACTTAGACTGGCTGATCTAGGTTGTCAGACATGTGGTCCCACTGCACCCTGAGTGTCACCTGAGGGACCCTCCTATGGAGATGAACCATAGGGATAGCTGCCACCATGTGACCGAGGCATCTCAGATAGACTCGGTGAGACATGAGGAGCAGAGGATACCATTCAGGACTGATCCTGAAGGCGATCCGTCCTGTCTGGGGAGGAAGACCATGCCCAGTACTGTGTCCAGGATTGCCCCTACGAACTGCAGACTCTGGCTGGGCCATGGGGACGACTTTGGAATATTCAGGGTGATCCCCAGCTCTTGGAAAAGTGTAAAGGTGTCTCAGAGAGTGCGAAGCAGCTGTTCCCTGGTGGGAACTGCCAAGAGCCAGTCAACTAGGTAGGGAAAGACATAATGGCCCCGTTGATGTAGCGCCGCAGGCACCACCGCTATGCACTTGGTGAAGACTCTGGGAGTGGAGGAGAGGCTGAATGGCAAGGCTCGAAACTGGTAATGTGGGCCCTGGAAGAGGAACCTCCTGTGGGGTGGAAAAATCAGAATGTTTATTTATTTATTGAAATGTTTCACCAGGAAGGCACACTGAACAACAAGCTGCTCATCTCCGAGCAACGGGGGGTACAACTGTATGAAAAAAATAGACACAGTTTAACATTTAACTTATCTGAGAAACTAAACATTCTATTACATTTGTATCAAGACATGCAGTTAAAAATATCAAATATTCACACAATTGCATTTGTGACATATCATACAGTTAAATACATCATATCTCTGGAATATGCATTTGATTACAAGTGGCATATCTGAGGAACACAGTACAGAAATTTAACGTAGCACTGGAGCCAACTCCTTGCAGGGATGGATTATGGTTAAGAGGAAGATTATTTAGCAATTATTGAATGAACGAGGTGCAGTGAGGGGACATCAAGAAGGGTAGAGGGGTAGACGTGGGAACCAGCTGGAGAAAGAGAGGATAAAGATGGGGAAAACATTACTGGAGAAAAGTGAGCAAAAAAAATCAGTTGTGAGGGACAAGTTAACACAGGGCTAGTGCAATCTGGGAGCACCTCAGATAGAACAAAAAGTACAAATTATTAGCTCAAGTGAACTAATTCCTTTGATTAAGTGCAGGGGAGGGTAGTGAGGTGGGGGTAAGGGATAGGGTAGGGAATGTGCGGGTATGCATTCTGCATATCTGGAGAGCAGAGCCAGTCCACTTGGTACAGGAGGGGAATTAGACCTAGCAGCGTGACCATCCTGAACCTCTTGTATTCACAGAAACATAGGCCGACGGCAGATAAGGACTGCTTGGCCCACCTAGTCTGCCCATTTCCCTACCTACTGGATAAGCTGCAGATCCTAGGTAACCAACAGCCTACTTCTTTCTACCCCCCCACCAGAATTGCCTTACATCGACTTCCCCCACTGTTTTTCACCCTACGACCTCCTCAGGAAGGTTGTTCCATATGTCCACCACCATCTCTGTGAAAAAGTACTTCCTCACATTGTCCTTGAGCTGTCCCCCCTCTATCTTCAAACTATGTCCCCTCGTTCTTGCACATCTCTTTTTCTGAAAGATGCTACCCTCTTGGACTTTGTTTATTCCCTTGAAGTACTTTAAAGTTTCTATCATGCCCCCACCCTGCGAGGGTATACATATTAAGCTCCTTTAATCTCTATTTGTATGGCTTCTGCTGCAGACCCTGCACCATTTTAGTTGCCCTCCTCTGGACTGCCTCCACCCTGCCTATGTCCTTGCGGAGATGGGGTCCCCAGAACTGCATGCAGTACTCCAGATGGGGTCTCACCAACTGTCTGTACAGAGGGATAACAAATGAAAATTACGTACCTACCGTAATTATGATCTTTCTGTGTATCTTCACCATTCATCACATTTGGAATTTATGGCGGGGTCATGCCTGACAGGAAACTTTTTTTTTTTTTTTAAGTGGGTGGAGCCGACGACCATCGGCGCTGCCCTCGGGAGGCCGACAAGCCTCATGTGGTGCCTACGGGTTGGCCGTTAGGCGCTGTCGACTCCACCTGCCTGCCAGTTCTGAGTCACCGAAGAGGTAAGAGGAAGGGAGTGGAGGGTGGGACAAGGAAGTCCAAGGGACAGGAAAAAGGAAAAGATATAAAACTAAAAGGAGAAATAATAACCGAGAGGACAGAAAGAAGAAGTCTGAAACTAAAGGGATTGGGAGGAGCCCCAACCTCTGGAAATAGAGGAGAAAGGTAGGGTGAGACAAAGAATTTAGAAGGTAGGAAAGAGGGGAGAAGGCTAACACATCCCAGACCCTGGTCCATCTCCAGACTGTATAGGAACTGCAAGGAGTAGCCAAAGGCTTCTTGCCAGAATTCAAGGCACAGAATGGCTGGCAAAAACTCCATCTGAGCAGAACTGGCTATTCTGGAAGAAGGACAGGGCAAGAGAATTAACACCCTCTCAAGGAAAGATTTTGGTGAAAAAGGAAAAGGAGTTTTTTTTTGTGTGTGTGTAGTAAAGGATAGTCCTAAGGACAAAGAAAAATAAGATGGATGGGACAAGGAGGAGGAGGAGAGAATGGAAGGCAGCTACCAACTCCAACCCCACAGGGGTAGAGCAAACGCACTAAAGAAGGAGTGCCCCCCCATGCTGACCACTCTACCCAGAACATAGTCCTCCTATGTGCCTTGTTTACCCCACTCCTAACAAAGAAAGGAGGGGGGCAGGTTGGGCACAGAGAGGGAGGTGGACCCAGAGACTGAGGCCCCAGGGGGATGGAGGGTGGGGTTGTGATGAATGGTGAAGATACACAGAAAGATCATAATTACAGTAGGTACATAATTTTCATATCTTATCTGTGTCAACCTTCACCATTCATCACCTTTGGGTGAGTGCCGAGCCCCTCCGAAGGGGGGGGGTTCTTTTACACCCGAAGGGACAAAGTCCCTTAGTTCTCAGTGGGTGACGCACTAAAAGGAAGAACCTTCAGGGCCTGGAGAGGCTCGAGAGTGGGGAGAGTGAGACAGGGACCCGCCGGAGGGGGAAGGAAGTTCCCCCCGACAAACGTTGACTCGCTCTGCGGGAGAAAGGATAGGTTCTCTGGTGAGCGGAGTTAATCACCCTACGCCAGGCCAAGGGTGACAACCAGCAAAAACGCAGCCATGCCGTCCACCTAGTGCAGATCGCTGTCCCTACAACCCTGGTAGCTACCTTGTTGGCAGCACAGGATGCCCTCGCTTGGTGCCTTGCTAGCTCCAGGCCACATGCAGAGAGTGCAATGGCTTGTCTGGTTTGCTCCGTGTCAGGCAACGAGGCTAGGAGTTGACCTAGCCTGGACCACAAGAACCTGTCATAGACCGCATAGTGGGCCTGATGTGCAGAAATGGAAAGCAACAACCATGCCAAGTAGAAAGCCCTCCTACCCCAGAAGTCAAAATCTGAGGAATCTTGATCTGGGGCCGGTCACGGTGAAGGGCGCAGCCCATCAGGAGTGTCCAGCTGCATCAATCTGGACTGCGGAGGAGGCATGGAACCTGGAGACCTGGGGCGAATACTGCTGGCAGAGATCCCTAGGGGCAGGAACTCGGAGAAGGGTCTCTGCCAGAAGCGCAATGATGCCTCCCAAAAAGGAGCATGCCAGGGAGGCACCACCAGGGTGGTCTCGCTGAATTCACCTAGAAAGGCGTGCACCGAGAGCTCTGGATTGCTTACAGTGGCAGGGGTGAGGTGCAAGTCCTCCAACATCCTCACAAGGAAACACTGATACTCAGCGAGGTCAGCAGCTGAAGAGATGTGGACAGAAGGCTACTCTCCCCCAGAAGAGGGGGATGAAGAGCTGGAGGGCGCCGACTGCTCAGAGGGCTGCTGCTCGGGGGAAGGTTGAAAAACCTGTCTGTCCACTGCCCCAACGTAAGCTGGGAACCGAGCAACCAGAGCACTGACCTGATCCCAGAGAGAGAGGCCCGCTAGGACCAAGGGATGCCTGGGAGCGAGGAGAATATGGCAGAGGGATGGAGACAGAGCCGAGAGAGATATCGGCTGACCTCCACCTGGAGTGGACCAAGAGCACCGAAGAAGAAGGTGCTCTGGAAGACTCCACAGCCAACAGCTGAACAACCATTTTGGTACTGCCTGGCTGCGCCAGAAGAATCCCTCTGTGAGGTGTGACTGGGGCATTATAGGTCCAGAAGGACGGTCCCCTACCTCAAAAGAATGGGACTCCTCAAAGAGACTGAGGAGGAAGAGTGGAGATCCGCACTCACGGCTTCTTCCAGAGCTCGGGTGGGCCCCAGAAAAAGGTCGCCGTGCAGACGCCATGCCCCTTGACCTCTCTGAGTCTGAAAGAGCCCTCCTCCTCGAGAGGGCCAGCCTAGGTAGCTAACAGCCCTGGCCAGCACCCGAAGGAGCTATCTAGGGCACAGTACCTCCACTCCCATAGGTGCTCTGATCGGCCCCAAAGTTGGGCGATCCAGGCACACCACAGGCGAGGGTACCACTGCTGAGGGGTCAGTGAACCCACCAAGACCGGGCTGCAGAGCAATGGTGGCCTGCACCACTGCCCGCAGGTCAGCACCCCTGACCCCAGTCTCAGCAGCCACCGATCCCATCTCAGAAGGGGCCAACTCCGGCTTGTCAAGGATACTACAGGGCTGTCCACCCCAACAGTTGACCCCAAAGAGTCAGACTGTTCATCGGACTCAGAGCCCGACTCTGCCTCTGAAAAGGTAGAGGCCGAGGCAGTGTGCCAGACCGAGGAGGCGCCGGTGCCATCCTTGCAAAAGGGGGTGCCAGAAACCGAAACCATGCCCGAGCCAGTGCCAGTGCCCCCTACAGCACCGCAAGTGGAATCCACAGAGGGCACGGCCCCAGTTCAAACAGCAGCTCCAGAGTTGGGACCAGCCACGGTGCTATCCGGCCCCACGAGCAGCGGTGAGGGCGGAGACAGCCCCGACGATGCCATCAGCGCCAAGGATGGTGTCGCCCAGCTCCACGGTGCCGTGAACGGCACTGCCCCATGACGTAAAGATGGCACCGTAGAAACTCTCACGGCGCCGCTAGCAGTATCGGCACCACGAATGGCACCGACAGCAGCCATGGTGCCAAGCGACGAACCGGTGCCGACAATGGCTCTGTCAGGGCCCACGGCACCACGAATGGCGCCGAGGACCACAATGGTGTTGACCGACTGTGTCGAGGACAGTGCCAACCTGGGCCTTGCGAACCACAGGTCCGAGACCGGGGGAGCCTTCACCCCCGAAGGGGTGATTGCTGTGGCGGGGCCTCCCGCCCGCCCCCCAAAAGGGGCGTAGACAGGCCTCCTGCACCACAGAAGGAGCCTTGGCAATGGCCAGGCTACTAGTAGCCAAGGCTCCCTCCTCCTCTGTCCGTGTAGAACCAGGAGGGGACCCAGAGGAAAGGCCGAGAGTATGTGGCATGGCCCGTTGAGTGCGCACCCGACCCCCAAAAGTCAGCGGAGCTCACCCCACTTTCCACGCGCGTTGTTCGATGACCCGGCAGTCCATGGAGAAACAGGCGTCACACAAATCCATGTCATGAAGCGGGCCAAGACACGTAAGGCAACGGTCGTGCTGGTCGGTGACGGAAAATTTATGGCCACAAGGGCACCGTCAGCATGGGGGCTGTCCCATCTTCAAAGTCTTCTTTGCCTACCACCCAGACACGAACCTACAAAGAAAAACACCAAAGACGCCACCAAAATAAAATATATGGAACGATCTTATCAGCGACATTGAGTAAGGCAACTAGAACTGGCAGGACACGGCACCGACGGACTCGGCACAAGAAATAGCTGGAGAATGAACTGCATAGGCGGTAGGGCCTCAAATTGGATCTGGCGTCCACGAGGTGACCTCTACGGCAGGAGACGAAGAACTGGCAGGCGGGCGGGGTCAGACAGCGCCTGGCAGCCAACCACGTTGAGCGCCACGCAATGCGCGGCCTCGAGGGCAGGCCATGGTGCGTCAGCTCCACTCACCTTAAATTAAAAAAATCCCACGGGTCATGACCTCCGCCATGTACCCAAAGGTGACAAATGGTGAAGATTGACACAGATAAGATCTTCCTGTTTTCTACTGGTGATACCTCTCCCTATACATCCCAGCATCCACACTGCCTTCTCACACTGCTTGCTTACCTTTAGGTCATCTGATATGACTATCCCCAGGCCCCTTTGGATTTTTGTTTTTAATACCCCCCCCCACTCCCACTGTGTACTCTTCCCTTGGGTTTTTGTTTACTTTACACTGAATCTAAGCTGCCATACTTTTGACAATTCCTCCAACCTTGCCAAGTCCCTTCTCATCCTTTCCACCCGCCTCCTTGTATATCAACCGTTGCAGATCTTTCTGTCATCTGCAAAGTGACATACTTTTTCTTCCAGTGCCTATGCAATGTCACTCGTAAAGGCATTAAAAAGGACCACACCCAGCACTGAATCCTGCGGTACCCCACTAGTAACCCTTTTTCTTCAGAGTGGACTCTGTTTACTATAAACCTCTGTGTCCTGTTGTCCAGCCAATTTTTTACCCAGGCTACCACTCTGGGACCCACTGCCAGGCTGGATAATTTGTTTATTAATCTTTTGTGGCAGACTGTGTTAAATGCCTTGCTAAAGTCTAGGTAGGTCATGTCCACAGCCCCTCCCTGGTCTACTACTTTGGTCACTCAGTCAAAGAAATCTATTAGATTTGTCTGACATGACCTTCCCACTGTGAATCCATGCTGCCTTGGGTCCTGTGCCCCGCTGGCCTCTAGGTACTCAACAATTCTTTCTTTCAGAAGTAATTCCATCATTTTCCCTACCACTGAGGTTAAGCTAACAGGTCTGTAGTTTCCTGCCTCTTCTTTCCTTCCACTTTTGTTAAGGGGAATCACATCCGCCCTCCTCCAGTCCTTAGGTACCACACCATCCTCCCATGATTTGTTAAAAGGGTAGTCAGTGGTGTCACTAGCTCTCCCTTAGCTCTTTTATAATTCTGGGGTGAATCCCATCAGGCCCCACTGTTTTGTCCATCTTCAGTTTAGGAGTTCTTTCAGAACCCTTTCTTCTGTGAAAGGACTGGTATCGACCCCCATCCAGAGTGCTTCTACTGATTTGATTAGTTACCTCCCTCCTCTCTTTTGTGATTACTGAGCAGAAGTATTCATTCAGTATCCCAGCTTTTTCACTGTCCCTCTCTCTGCTCGCCACCTCCCCTTTATTAAGCCTCACTATCCCTCCCTTGGTATTTCTTTGCTCCCTAATATACCTATAAAATGTTTTATCCCCCTTCTTAACTGAGTTGGCTATCTTTTCCTTGGTTTGGGCCTTTGTTATTCTGACTGCCTCTGTTTCCTTCTGCTTTAACTGGCACAGTTCTCTGTCCTGCTCCTTTTGTTTCCTTATACTTCCTGAATGTTATCTTTTTCTCCCTAACCTTCCCCACCACCTCTTTTGAGAACTATAGTGTTTTTTTTCCTTTTGTTTTGATTTGTTTATTTGCATCACACAGGCTTGTTGCCTCTGTGATGGCAGTTCTGATGTTTCCCCAATGTCCCTACCACCTCCTTCTTGCCTGTTTGCTAATGCTATTCTGAGGCACTCTCCCATTTGTACAAAGTCAGTCCTCCGAGTCCAGTACCTTTCAGTTTTGTATGGGCTTGACTCTGGTACGTGTTTATCGTGAACCACTGTTTGGTGGTCACTTGTTCCTAGATGGCTACCCACTTCTAGAACTGAGATCCTTTCTCCAGCCCTGTTTGAGAGCATTAGTTCTAAGATTGCTCCCTCCCGAGTGGGTTCCAACACTAGCTATCTGAGGCATGCCCCCTGAAGAGCATCAAGAATGGCCCTGCTCTTGGATGTGGCTGCAGCAAAGGTGTCCCAGTTAACATCTGGCATATTCAGGTCCTCCACCAGCAATATCTCCCCATTCTCTGCCATCCCAAGGATGGCTTCTATCATTTCCTTGTCCATTTCCTCCCCCTGAGATGGGGGTCTGTATACAACCCCCATGTGGACTGTGGTGCCCTTTCCAGTCTCCAGGGTGACCCACAGTGCCTCCTCTCCTCCCTGTTTACCCTTGAGTTACCGCTTACTGCCCTCCACTTCAGTCTTGACAGCTACTTCTCCACACCTTGCCCCCTTCTACCTGCCTACCCTCTCACCCCCTCTCCCTTTCCTCCCCCCTGGGCATTTCCTGACTTTTATCCCTCCCCTTTAGAGCTCTAACCCTCACCCTCTACCCTCAGACAATGGCCTTCCTGCCTGCATACCTCCTTCCCTTTAACCTGCAGTGCTTATTTCTAAGATTGCCCTTGGCTGGTATGTCACGCTACCTAACATTTGGCACTTTTTGAATTACTGGAATTTCCTAAGCCTCAGTCTCTTACTTCTTTTTATTGTGTAACTATGTATTATTATGTTGACCTTTGTATGTATGTACAGTATACCCCCCATTCCTTCGACGTGGAACCTTTGTAAATGAGCAGTTCCTGCTCAAAGGTATTTGTAATCCTACATTTCAATAAAATAAAATAAATAGTTCCATTGCTTTGATCCCTTCCCTTACGTAGAGATCTACTTCTCCTCCTCTTCTACCCTCCCTGACCCTCCTGTAGATTGCGTACCCTGGTATGACGACATCCCAATTATGGTTCTCTGTGTACCATATTTTGGTGACTGCCACTATATCCAGGCATCCCTCTTCCGTCAAGGCCACCAGTTCAGGGAGCTTCTTACTTAGACTACGGGCACTGGAACTAATTACCCTCCACTTTTTGATGGCCTTACCCCTTTTTGCCCCATCCCTGTACTTACTGCCTTTGCTTTTTTCTCCAGTTAAGCAAGGCAAGGCAAATTTTATTTAAAGACGCCCAATCCCTGAGGCTCTGGGCGCTGTACATAAAAACAAACCAACAAAAGAAAACATCAATAAATAGCAACGATGATTAAAAAAAGACAATAATAAATAAATAAAACTCAGTGAAGAAATAAAAGAACATCAGGGACATGCAATATAGTCAGAGTGGGGTGATATTTATAAAACAGGGTCAGTAAAGCCTGCTTAAAGAGGAAGACCTTAGGCATGCCTTAAATGCCTCCACCGAGGAAGCCTCCCTTACAGATCGAGGGGCTAATTCCACAAGACAGGGCCAGTGACACTAAAGGCTCTTGTCACCAGCTGTTTTGTTTTGGGAATTGCAAGGAGACCCCCATGAGGAGGAATGAAGGGAGCGGACTGAGGTAGAAGGTGTAAGAAGGTCTGCCAGGTAACCAGGGCCCAGGCCATGTCGGGCCTTAAAGGTTAGCAAGCCCACCTTAAAGAGGATCCTCCACCTGACTGGCAGCCAGTGCTGTTCACGCAGCACCAGGGTGATGTGACAGTATTTAGACTGCCCCGTCAACAACCTGGCAGATGCATTCTGCACTAGCTGAAGCCGGCAGAGGGTACCTCCTGAGACCCCAAGGTACAGTGCATTACAGTAAGCCAGGCTCGATGTCAGGAAAGCATGCACTAAGGTAGGGCGGTCCAGGGATGGAACGAGGGGCTTAATCCCGGCAATATTCCTCGGGGGGGGGGGCATTAGGATTTCCCTGCTGCTTTTCGATGCCTCCCCCCTTTGCTAGTTTAAATGCTTGCCAATGAAGCATTTAAACCTATCACCTAGGATCCTGGTTCCCCCTCCTGGACAGATGCATACCAATGCATTCACTAAAAATACCACCAACAGCTTAATCTGGTTCAAGGTCAGTTGGCATGCATCTGTATCCCCCCTCCCCCGGGTCGTGCCTGAAAATAGGCAGGATTTGTCTAGTGCACTTACCCGGTCAACAAAAGCTAAATAAATAAAATGCACCAGTATAGGCCTGCATTCATCCAGGTGGACCCTCAGTCCCAGTGAAGCCAAAATCCTGAGCTCTCGCCAGTTTTCAACCATCGATTGAATCCCATGGTGTGGAGCACCCTAGCCTCACCCATGCCATAGACAGGCAGCACCTCCGAGAAGGTTACCATGTATGCTACTTGTCCAAGGCCCCCTCCAACTCCACAAACTCCTCCTGCACTGCTCTGATCCCTTTCCCAGCCAGGTCATTTTGTCCCTAGGTAGACAACGACATCCAGCTCCTCCCTGTGCAGCTGCTCCGTAATCCTGAGGATTCGCTTCTGTCCCTCCAAGCCATGGTGCCAGGCAGGCACCTTATCTCCCTCTCCCACTTCCCCTCAGTTCTACCTTCCAAACAATGGAGTCCCCACCAGGAGCTGTTTCCTACCCCTGTGAGGTCCCAAGCCACCCACCGTGGGTCCCTTTGTGGAGGTTCCCAGCATCCTCCTTGGTCTCCATCGGATGCCTCCATAGAGGAACCACACTAGGCCAGAAATTGTGGAGATGTACAGCTGGAGGGATGCGCCTCAGTTCCACCAATCTCACCCTCCCTGAGCTCACTGTGGTCCAACCGCTCCTCTTTCTTGGCATCCTCTGAGGCAGCGGCGGTGGCCCTGGTGGTCCCTGGGTGGGAGAAGAGGTCCCTCGAATCCTTGGCAACTCAGCCCGTCAACGAGCAACCTCCTCCCTCAGCCCAGAGAGGTGCCTGCAGATGGGACAACAATGCATCCTCCAGAATGTCTCCCAGAAGACTGCCGCTCCACAGCCACTGCACTACTCCCATCATGTCTTATTTGTGGCTCCTCAACTGTTGTTTTGTATGCTAACTCTTTCCTCTCTCTCTATTTTTTTTCTCCCTACTTTCCTACCGCCTCCATGCCCTTAAAGTTCCTGATCTTCCTGTTCTGGGACAGGAAGTTCCTGTATTCCTCAGTGGTCTCCTCCTTCTTACTGGCTCAGAGTTAGACCTCTAGCAACTGGGGGGGATGGACAGTCTTTTGTGCCTCTGTGATCACTCCCTTCCTGCTCTCAAACAGGAAGTTCCTGTTGTCAGTCAAATCCTGTGCCTATAAAAGTGGAACTGGCTAAGGGTGGGGGAGAGGGAGGGCTATATAGTCCCAGCAGAGGAGTAAAGTATTATATGAACTTGTTCAGCGAGCTTAAATCCAGGTTTTGCCGAAATTCCCCGGTCTTTTTGGGAACTAGGAAAAAGTGTGAATAATACCCTTTTCCTCCTTGAGCCGGGGAGACTGGCTTTATAGTCCGCTTCTGCAGGAAGGCCTAAATTTTCCCTTCTATCAGGGGACATGAGAAGAAGGAGAACACTGGTGGCATATTCGGAGGTATTTGCTCGAACTCCAGAGTGTGACCTCTCTCTCTCTGAGCTGCAGAACCCAGAGGTCTAACGTGATTTTGCTCCAGCCTCGAGATGGAGGGAGAAGCACCCCAACCCTTCCTCACTGACTTGCTGGAGAAGGTCTGGCAAGGAGTCATTGGGATGCTCCGGAGAAGGTACAGGGGCCTGGGAAGACTGTTGCTCGAAAGGCAGAGCTTCCAGGTGTCTGGGAGGTGACCTTTCTTTTGAAGCCACCCCTCGGCTGAGGCTGGTTTCGGGGCTGTTGTCCTAACAGCTTCCGAAATGGCAATTTTCTGAAGGGTTTTTGGTCCGCTTTGTACACTTTTTGGATGGACCAAATGGACTTCCCGGACTCTTGGAGGTGATTAATCAGTTTTTCTGTCTAGTCTCAAAAAAAGACTGAGCCCTTAAAGGGGAGGTCCAGGATGCCAGACTGCAGATCCTGGGAGAATCCCAAGATCCTAAGCCAGGCATGGAGCCTGAGACAAATGCCGGAGGCCACAGCTCTGACTGCCGTATCTGCAGTGTTGTATGAGGTACACAAAACATGGGTGCCTACATCCGACCGCAATTTGAGTATGTCCAAGAGTTCGGTGTTTTGCGCTGAGTCTGGGAGGGCCTGAGCTATTTCAATACCTTTCTCCCATAGGGCATTCTGATACTGCACCATGGGTGTGAGAAAGTTGAGGGCCCTGATGGAGCAAGTGGAGAACAAGTAGACCTTTTTGCCCATCTGGTCAATGTACCTGGACTCCTGGTCGGGTTGCTGAGTGCTTAGGTGTTTAGGTTTATTTAATCTATCATGAGCAGCCGTGATCATCATTGAGTCTGCCATTGGGTGTTCCGCCAGGAAGGGCTCTTTCCTAGAGGCTCTGTATAGCCTATCCGACTTCTTGGATACAGCGGAGGAGGTAGAAGGGTGCTTCAAGGTTAACCTTGTCAGGTTCTGGAAGGTGTCTACTAAAGGAGGCACCACTAGAGGCTTGGGCTCCTTCTGCTTCAGGTATTTAGCCAACCTCCACCTCTCCGGGTCCAGGCCCTCCATCTCCCATCCATTGGAGGCCTGGATGTGCCTCATGACATCCATGAATGCTGGGTTGTCAGGAGGCAATCTGGGAGTGTCCTTGTTATCTGGGTAGGAAGGGCGACCCCTGGGATCCGAAAGGTCTGAGCACGAAGACACAGAACTATTGCTGGAGTCCACCAAAGAGAAGGATGAACTGCTAGAGCATTGTCAGCTATGGGACCGGCGCCTGGTGATGGTGATGACTTGACGAACAAGGGCTTCTGAAATTATGCTGCTCTTTGTACCGGGGTTTACCATGGTGATCCTCGGGGCTCGGAGTATGGCCCTTAGGGGAAGGAGTTGGTTGCTTAGGCTCCTGACCCACGCCAAGATGACTGGTTCTTTAGGGGGGAGCAGGTCCCCTTTGACTTAATTCCACCAAAAGGAGAACAGCTCCTGAATCTGGCCTTTGGAGAACTGCGGGACCAACTGGCTGGTGACTGCAGAGCTGGTGTCAGTTCACCTGGCGTCACAGCATCCGGCGTCAGGGTGTCTGGTGTTGGAGGGGGCAGCAGAGACGGGAACCCGATGGGCTTATTAAACATCTCGTCCTGCCCCAGATCTTCATGCAATGAAGAGTGACCCGGCAAGGAGGAGGGCAATGCCCAGCCCGGCGTCCAAGAGGGCATACCCACTGCAGTCGGCTGCTTAGTGTTGTCCGTTGGGGAAGCAGCCGGTGCCTTGGCCAGAGCCTGGGGCAGTGGCGCCATGTCGGACGCCTGCCCTGACGATGTGGTGTCTTGTCTAAGGCCTAGGATGAGACCGTCCAGGACCATTTTGACAGGCACGGAGCATCACTGTCCTTCTTCTGGCTGGTCCCAGCCCCTAAGGTGGAGGGTGACCCTGCTGGTGTGGACTTCACCTGAAGGAGTTAAAGGGCAAAAATATTTTTATTGTGTAACAAAACTTTATGAAACATTAAAAACTGAAATATCTTGTTTACTTAAGCATTCACCCCCCTGAGTCAATACTTTGTAGAAGCGCCTTTGGCAGCAATTACAGCTTTGAGTCTTCTTGGGTATGTCTGTATCAGCTTTGCACATCTGGATTTGGGGATTTTCACCCATTCTTCCTTGCAGATTTGCTCAAGCTCTGTCAAGTTGGATGGGGAGCGTCGATGAACCACAATCTTTAAGTCTTTCCACAGATTATCAATGGGATTCAAGTCTGGGCTTTGGCTGGGCCACTCAAGGACATTTACCTCCTTGTTCTGAAGCCATTCCAGTGTTGCTCTGGCTGTATGCTTGGGGTCGTTGTCCTGTTGGAACGTAAATCTTTGCCCCAGTCCAAGGTCTATTGCAGACTGATGCAGGTTCTCCTCAAGGATGTGCCTGTATTTGGCTCCATTCGTTGTTCCCTCTATCCTGACAAGTGCCACAGTCCCTGCCGATGAAAAGCATCCCCATAACATGATGCTGCCACCACCATGCTTCATGGTAGGGATGGTGTTACACGGGTGATGAGCTGTGTTCGGTTTGCACCAGGCATAGCGCTTTGCATTCAGGCCAAAGAGTTCAATTTTTGCTTCATCAGACCAGAGAATCTTTTGCCACATGGTCTCAGAGTCTGCCACGCCTTCTTGCAAACTCCAGGCATGCTATTATGTGGCCTTTTCTCAGGAGTGGCTTCCGTCTAGCCACTCTCCCATAGAGGCTACATCTGTGAAGTGTTGCAGACTGTCCTCTGACAGGTTCTCCCATCTCAGCCATGGAACTCTGTAGTTCTGTCAGGTGGTCATTGGGCTCTTGGTCACTTCCTGACCAAGGTCCTTCTTGCCCGGTTGTTCAGTTTGGGAGGACGGCCAGCTCTAGGAAGAGTCTGGGTGGTTCCGTAATCTTTCCATTTCCTAATGATGGACTTGACTGTGCTCCTGGGAACTTTCAACACCCTAGAAATGTTTTTATACCCCTTCCCAGATCTATGCCTCCTCACAATTCTATCACGGAGTTCTACGGACAGCTCCTGGTCTTCATGGTAGAGTTTCTGCTCTGACATGCACTGTCAACAGTGGGACCTTATATATACAGGTGTATTTCCTCTGAAACCATGTCAACCATTTGAACTGACCACAGGTGGACTACATTCAAGTTTTAGAGTAATCTCACAAGGAAATTGGATGCACCTGAGCACAATTTAGAGTATCATAGCAAAGGGGGTGAATACTTATCAAATCAAGACATTTCAGGTTTTTATTTTAAATTACATGTACAAAAAATTCCAGATGTTTCAATCCACTTTGACATTATAGATCAATTTGTGTAGATACGTGACAAAAAAATCCCATATAAATGTATTTTAATTTGAGCTTGCAACATCACAAAATGTGACAAAATCCAAGGGGTGAATACTTTCTGAAGGGACTGTAGCCACCTAGTCTGTTTTCCTCGAACATGCCACATGAGCATAACAGTATGTTTGTCTTGGAGGAACGTAAATTTGGTTAGGCAGAAATCAAGGGCAGCCTCAACAGTGTGGGACTGAAAATGCGGGACCAGTCAATAGAAGAGATGTCATAAAGGAAGTTGGCTTGATCAAGTTTGGCACAATCACGGAAAGTGACGTGAACGTGGTGGTGAGGCACTAGCTGAGAGGTACCTCAGATACAGAACACCGGGAGTGGTCACTTATGGAATCGGGCAGTATTCCTGCAGCAGCAATTCTGTCTAATCGATTTGTGAGGACCCAATCAATAAGTGTGCTAGATACAAGGTCTGGAGATATCCTAGTAGGTCAGTTATAGCCTGGTGCATGTTATGTACTTGCACCACTGATTGAAGAGAGTCGTGACTTTTTCCTAACCAATCCTGGTTAATATCCCTAAGGATGACTATTTTGTTCTGCCCAATAGCAGAGACATAGTGGTCTAGCAGTTCAGTTAGGCCAGATTGGCCACTTTTGAGTGGATTATAAGCACACACCATGTGTAGTTTTTTCATTCTGAGTAGGAGAAGGGCATGGATTGATTCACAAGTTTAGAGAGTGGGGATTTGGACTATGGATAAAATTTAGGGAATTCTTGGAATAGATTGCAACACCACTCGCCCTTTTAGAGGTAAGTCTGTCACCCCTAAAAAGATTATAGTTAGGTAAAGAGCAGGTGGCATCAGGGATAGAGGGCTTGAGCCACGCTTTCAGATAGGCAAAGGATTTCTTGGCTATATGAGGCTAACCATGCCTCAAGCTGAACCAGGCCATGAAGCGGAGATACCTGTGGTGACTTTGGGCACAGGGACATGCTGGTAGGCAATCTGCATATCCAGAGATGCCAGCTAGTCATATTGATGAATCAGTAATAGTAACATTCCTAGAAAGATCATCTCGAACTTCTCCCTGAACAGGTACTTGTTTAACTTTCAGAGGTCAAGAACTGGGTGCATGCCGCCTGTTTTCTTTGGAACCAGAGAGTAATGGGAGTAGAAACCTGTGTTCCATTCTGCCCGTGGAATAACTTCCACTGCTCAATTCGTTAGGAGGCCCTTTATCTCGGAAGTAAGAGGGTCTGGCTGAGCGGTGGACAGGCTGTACTGTCGCCTGGTTGGAAGATCTGGGGGAAAATCTGTAAAACAGAGAGTATCCCTCCAGGACAATCCTGAGGACCCATTTGTCCACTGTAATGGACTTCCACCGGTTGTAAAACTGAGTCAGATGCTCCCCTACTGCTGTAGAGCAGCTGAGGTGGGACCTGGGCCAGATTTTCAGAGGTTGGCACTGGGCTCTGTGCCTTTTGCTGCATTTTCTTTTGTGGCTGAGAAGCTTGGTTCTTGTTAAAGGCTCCTTGTCCTTGGTCTCTCCCTCGAAAGGGCTGCCTGTTCTGAGGCAATGACAGTTCCCGCCTCTCTGAGGGCTGCAGGGGCCGACCAGCTGTTTTAATGGCAGTCCTTGTTTTCTGAGTGGCTTGCTTGCTCAACTTGAGGGCCGAACAGATAAGGCAAGGCAAAGTTTATTTTTATCGCCCAATCCCAGAGGCTCTGGGTGCCATACAAATAAAGTACAGTTCGTGGAACTTTACCGTAACAGTAGATCTTGAACAGCTCTTGAGGTTACACCATTAGGACTGAACCGGCAGGCGTCAAGACTACAGAAAAATTCTAGCTAGCTATCTTCAGCGAGGGACCTTCTGGCGTCGGTCCCGCCTCCGACACCGTCAGGCACTGTAGTACATAAGGGGCGGTCCCGCCTGATTCCCCAGTTCTCCCGCGGAGACTTCCGGCGCAGGCTGACACTGAAATGGGAGACCGAGGATCCACCGTCAGAGACAAGCGGAAAAATCCCTGTTGTTAAAGGCTAAAGCCATGCCTCCTCCAAGGGGAAGGTGGGCAGGAGGCTGCAAGAGCTGTTCTCAAAAGATCTACTGTTACGGTAAGTTCTTACGTAACTATACTATCTTACTTCGAGACACAGCTCTTGCAGCAGGTTACACCATTAGGACTGATTCCCAAGCAGTAACGCTGCCAAAAATTCTGGGAGGAGGAAACTAGGAAATACATTCCAGGTCCTGAATCTAGGACAGGAGACCCTGTAGCACTGCCTGGCCGGAACCGGCTCTTCGCCGAGAGGCGATGTCCAGGCTATAATGCCTGATAAATGTATGCACAGAGCTCCAAGTGGCTGCAGCACATATGGTAGAAGTGGAGACGTTTCGGAGTGCTGCAAAGGAGGTGGCCACACCCCTAGTAGAATGACCCCGGACTAAACCCGGGAGGGGCTTTTGTTTGAGATCATAACAGAATGAAATACACTGGACAAGCCAGCGAGACAGGGACTGTTTGGATACAGGTTGGCCCATCATCCTCTCAGAAAAGGAAACGAAAAGTTGCTCAGAACTACGAAATGGTTTAGTTCTGTTGAGGTAATACCTCAGGCTGCGGTGAACATCCAGGGTATGGAGCAGAGCCGCTCCTCTATTCGAGTAGTTCGGGAAGTAGACTGGCAGGTCAATATCCTGATTTAGAGTGAGTGTAGAGACCACCTTAGGCAAAAATTTAGGATTCGTCCTCAGGGATACTCTGTCCCGGTGGAAAACTAAATAAGGCTCTTTGCACGTGAGAGCGTGAAGCTCAGAAATTCTTCTCGCTGAAGTAACAGCAACCAAAAATAGCGTTTTCCATGACAGAAAACGTAGCTCGCAATCCGCGGCAGGTTCGATGGGGGGAAGCGTGAGTTGTTCCAGGACAAGGAGCAAATCCCATGGAGGCACTGGGTCCTTAATGGGTGGCCTAAGGTGTAACATCCTCTCAAAAATTCCCGAGAGGCGTCTAATTGTGCCACTGTATGATGTCCCACCGGAAGGTGGTAGGCAGAGATGGCACAAAGGTGCACCTTGATAGAGGAGTAGGCTAGACCCGAACGAAAGAGGGAGAGCAGGTAGTCCAACACCACTCCCACCGGGCAACCTAAAGGGGAAAAATCGCGTGCTCGCGACCATAAACAAAAACGGCGCCATTTCATGGCGTACGTCACATGCGTTGCCGGCTTTCTGGCTGCAGAAAGAACTTCCGCAACCTCTTGCGAGACCCCGTGACGCAAGATAGCTATGTCTCTAGGAGCCATGCATGCAGGTTCAGTGAGCGTAAGTCCGGGTGGACTAGTGAACTTCCCTCCTGATACAGGAGATGGGAGCTGAACGGCAACAGGAGCGGAGGTTCCTGGGATAGCTGAATTAGCAAGGGGAACCAGATCTGTCTGGGCCAAAAAGGGGCCACCAGGATCATTGTTGCACGCTCCCTGCGCAGTTTGAGAAGAACTCTCTGGATCAACAGGAAAGCGTAGAGGAATCTGTCCGCCCAGGAGAGGGACAACGCGTCTCGCCAGAAAACACCAGGCCCTGGATCTAACAAACAACAATTGGGCAGTTTTGCGTTGGATGGGGATGCGAACAAGTCCAACTCTGGAGTTTCCCATCGAAGAAACAGATCCTCTGCTACCTCTTGAAGAAGTTCCCACTCGTGGACTCTGGCCTGGGAGCGACTCAGGCCATCTGCAATCGTGTTGTCCACCCCGGGAACATGTACGGTGATCAGACTTGCGCCGTGTCGGATTACACAATCCCACACCCTCATGGCTTCCCTGCAAAGGGGGTTAGAGTGTGCGCCTCTTTGTTTGTTGAGGTAAAACATCACCACCGTGTTGTCTGTCTGAAGCAGGAGAGTACACGGCGGGATTTCTGACTGAAGGGCCTGCAGGGCATAAAGGACCGCCCTCATCTCTAGGACATTGATATGGAGATGAGCCTCCAGAGGGGTCCACGTACCCTGGGACTTCACCCCGTCCAGGTGTGCTCCCCACCCTAGACCTGAGGCGTCTGTGGTGAGGATTACCTCCGGGGACGGCGCTACAAATGGGATGCCCATGGAGAGCGACCCTGGGTCTAACCACCACTGCCAGTCTCAAATCACGGTGTTCGTGATTCTGACCGGATGCTGCATGTGGTCTTGCCTTTGATCCCATTGCACCTTGAGCATCCACTGAGTTACCCGCATGTGGAGCCTTGCGAAAGGGACGGTAGGAATGGCCACAGCCATGTGTTCGAGCAGCGAAAGACCAACCTGGCAGGGACGGTCTTGTTCGACTATAACTCCTGATGAGGGATCTGATGCTTCCGCTCTGTCGCCTGGAAGAAAAGCTCTTCCCTGAACGGTGTCCAGTACTGCACCTATAAATTGCAGCTTCTGACGGGTACCAGGAGAGACTTCGTGGTTGATTAGGATGCCCAGATTTCGAACAGATCCTGGGTGCTCTGGATCGTTACAACGCCTCTCTGGAGGCGGCCATGAGAAGCCAATCGTCCAGGTACGGGAACACATAATGGCCCTGTCTCCTTAGAGACGCTGCCACGACTGCCATGCATTTGGTAAAGACCCTGGGTGCGGATGACAGTCCAAATGGAAGGGCTCGGAATTGAAGGTGGTGGTCGAGAAACTCGAAGCGCAGGAACCTCTTGTGCGCCTGAGCTATAGGGATATGCAGGTATGCGTCCTGCATGTCTAGAGACGCTAAAAGGCGTCTTGCTTCAGCATGGGAATGAGACCCGGAAGAGTCACCAGGCGGAATCTCTTGTAGGCGACCGACATGTTGAGGTCGCTGAGGTCCAGAATCGGATGGAGGTCCCCTGTTTTCTTTGGAACCAGGAAGAAGTGGGAATAGTATCCTTGTCCTCTCTGGTTCTCCGGGACGTACTCTATCACTCCCTTTTGCAAGAGCGCGAGTACTTCTTGCCAGATCAGAGACTTGTGCTGACCCGGATACCGGGAGAACAAAGGAGGCCTCAAGGGTGGCTTTTCTGCGAATTCTATATAGTGGCCTCTTCCGACCAACTGAAGAACCCACCTGTCGGTGGTTATAGCCTGCCATCCTGGCAGGAAGTTCGCAATGCGACCCCCGACCATGATTTCCCGTTGATCCTGAGGGGCGGGGGCCGGAAATCTGGCTGGGCTGGTTGGAAGTACGCTGGCTTCGGCCCGCTGGTTGTTTCCCCTGGCTCGGCGAAACCGAGCCCTCTGTTGTGGAGCGGAGCGGGACTGCTGCCTCTGCATCCGCCCATGAATTCGGCTTTGGTTCCTGCGAAAGGAACTAAGCCTGGGTCGGTACATGGCCTGAACCGACCTCACCGTCTTCCCGACCTCTTGAAGTCTGGTAATAATCTTCTCTGAGGGTTTACCAAACAAGACTTCTCCCTCGAATGGTGCGTCCATGATACTCTTCTGGACGTCCGGGGTAAAGCCGGAGAAGCGTAACCAAGAGTGTCTCCGGAGGCATACGCCAGAAGCTGCTGCTCGGGCCGAGGAGTCCGCGGAGTTATACGCTGCTCAGAGAGCACTTGGGATCCCATCGTCCAACCTGCAAGCGGAGGAGCTGAAGCATCTCCTCCTTCTGCTCACCTTCTGGCAGTATTTCAGCCGCCTAGACCCTGTTCCCACAAGGCATTTTGGAACTGTACCATGTGGGTCAAATAATTCAGGGATCTGATGGCGCAGGTAGCAGAAGCGTACGTGCGCCTACCCATAGCGTCCAACTGTTTGGACTCTGGGTCCGGTGGCAGGGTGCTCAGATGTTGCGGTCTCTGGGACCAGTCATGTGAGGTTGTGATGACCACAGAGTCGGCCTGCGGCTGCTGAGTCAAGTACTGGTCTTCTCTAGGAGCCTTGTACAAGCGATCAGCTTTCTTCGGCATCACCGGGAGTGAATGTGGACGCTTACACGCTGCCTTGGTGACGTCCACGAAAGTGTCAACCAAGGGTGGCACCGCCACAGGCTTGGGGTCCTTCTGCCGAAGGTATTTGGCAAGGCGTATCCTTTCGGGGTCTAGCTCTTCCGCATCCCATCCCATGTTCTCTTGGATGTGTCTCATAATATCAGAGAACGAAGGGTCATCCGGAGGAGACTTGCATCTGCGGGATCCGGAGAAGGATGGAGAGGGAGATGGGATCTGGATGTTGAGAACTTGATCCCATGTCCTCCGTCGAAGGCGATCGTCGGTGTCTTCTGGGTCTCTTGGGGCTGGGTGACCTAGAAGAGGATTTGGACGGAGGTCTCCGTTTGTCTGGTCTCCCCCTGGGAGGGGTTCCGTACCTCCGGGGAGGAGGTAAACGGCCTGCTCTCCCCGAAGGTGAGGGGGGTGCAGGAACTGGAGGAGTAACTGGAGGAAGAGGAGGAGGAGTGGGAACCATGTCCTTCTTTATTGTGTCCCACCAGTAAGTGAACAGTTCCTTCACATCTGCGATAGAAAGGCCCGACGACGGTCCGGTGCCGGTGACGGTCGCCGGTCCGGCGCCGGCTCCACAGGGGCTCGGTAACGGCGAGGGTTCCTGCGTCTCGACAGGACCGGGTCGCCTGCTCGTCCTTGGGCTGAGTCAGTTCCTCCTCGGTTAAGGTCTCCTGACCGGCATTGGTCGGGCGTCAGGGTTCTCTTCTCAAGAGGAGCGGACGCCGGTTCCCCTACAGGCGTCTGATGAGGTGTTGGCCTGGCCGGCGACGGTCGTCTGGCCGACGGCGGCTCCAGGGACGAATGGTGAGAGGACGATGACGGACGCACCGGCGTCGGGTCCTGAGGTCTCTTCAGAGAAGTAAGCTCCAAGGTCTTGCGAGGAGGCAAGGAAGCCGACCTGACGTCGGGTTCCGAAGGGCGGGAACCCGACTTATGATGATGGTGGCGATCCCCAGACTTTACCAAGGCCCTGGAGGACGAGGACGGCCTGGCAGTCTTGGCCTGAGAAGAGGAAGACTTCTTAACCGCAGCCAGGGGAGGCTGAGAGCTGGCCCTGGAGGGGGAGCGGTCGGACCTGGAACCGGAGCTGCGTGAGTCCGAAGCCCTGGAGGGGGACCTGGACGGGGCCTTCTCCCTTCGTTTTTCAGCGTGCTTGTGGGTCTTTTTTAAGGATTCCCCTTTGGACGACATGGTCTTTAGCTTCTCCTCCAGTAAAAAAGCCTGAAGGGCCTTCTGGCATCGGATCCGGGTTCTGCTATTAAACCCCTGGCAGAAGGAGCAGGCCCGAGTATCGTGGTCTGGGCCTAGGCACCGGACGCAGGCCGTGTGGGGGTCTTTGAAGGGGATCTGTTTCCCACAAGCACACTTGGAAGAGTGACCGGAGGTCGGAGAGGACATCAGAGAAAAACTTGCTTGAAGAAATCCAAATTTCCCGTAGGAAAGAACTTAACCACGCGTTGCGTGCTAGAGCTGAACCGAAGGGTCGAGGACACGTCCGACGGCGGAAAGAACTGGGGAACGGGTGGGACCGCCTCTTATGTACTACGCCTGACGCCGGAGGCGGACCGACATCGGGTCGTCCCGCTGAAGATAGCTAGCTAGAATTTTTCCTCAGGTCCTGACGTCGGTTCAGTCCTAATGGTGTAACCTGCTGCAAGAGCTGTGTCTCAAGTAAGATCTATATAACTATTCATAAAATACAACACAAGAAACATACAAATAAAAACATCAGATAATAAAACAGTTAATAATGCTTATAGTCCTTAGAAGGACTTTACCAGAAATACATACTAAAAGATAGTGTCTGGGAATGCTTGACTAAACAGGAGGGTCTTGAGGCAGGCCTTAAATACTTCCACAGAAGGAGCCTCCCTTACCGATGGAGGGAGCGAATTCCATAGGACAGGGCTGGTGACACTAAACACTCTGTCACCGGCCTGTCTTTAGCCTCGCCCTAGGAACTACAAGGAGGCCCCTAGAGGAAGAGAGAAGGGAGCGGACAGAGGTAACGGGTGTTAGAAGGGCAGACAAGTATCCAGGGCCTAGCCCATGTAGGGTCTTAAAGGTGAGTAAGCCCACCTTGAAGAGGATCCTCCACCTGACCAGCAGCCAGTGGAGTTCACGCAGCACTGGGGTGATGTGGCAGTATTTATGCTGCCCTGTCAACAACCTGGCAGTTGTGTTCTGCACTAGCTGCGGCCTGTGGAGGATACCTCCTGCGACCCTGAAGTAGAGCGTATTACAGTAATCAAGCCTAAACGTTATGAAGGCATGTACCAAGGGGGAGGGAGGTCCAGAGGCAGAACTAGGGGCTTGATTACTGCCGATGTTCCTAAGATGGTAAAAGCTGGTCCGGACAACGGATGACACCGGAGCTTCAAATGTCAGAGCGCTGTCAAAGGTCACGCCCAGATCATGCACCGTAGAGGAGGCCTTCAATGGCACAGATCCCACGAATAACCCAGTAGCTGTGCTGGAAGCCATCCTATCACGCCTTCTGTTCGACTCCACCACCAGTACCTCCGTCTTACCGGGGTTCAGTTGCAACCAGCTGGAGGCCATTCAATCACTGATCTCAGCAAGGCATCTATTTAGCACTTCCACCGCATTTGATGTCCCGGGGCAAAGGAAAGATACAGTTGGGTGTCATCGGCATAGCAATGAAAACTCAGACTGTATTTCCTAATGAGCACTCCAGGGCAGCATGTACACGGCAAACAACACTGGCGACAAGACCGAACCTTGAGGTACTCCACACGACAAGAGGTTAGGGAGGAGGAGAAATTCCCCATCACTACCGCAAGGCTCCTGTTCGTGAGATAGACCAGACCAGCAGATGACAGTGCCAGTGAGTCCACAAAATTCCTTCAGATGGTCGAGTAACACACAATGGTCTACCATGTCAAATGCTGAAGAGAGATTGAGGAGAATGAGAATGTCCTTCTCCTCGATCTCGACCCGAGGAGGTCATTGTGCACGCAAACTAATGCGGTTTCTGTGCTATGCCTCGCCCAAACCCCTGACCGGAGGGGCTTGTAAAGGTCAAAGGTCACAAGGTGTTCTTTAGTTGCCAGCCACAACTTTCTCAACAACCTTCCCTAAAATGGGAGATTGAAGATAGGATGGTAATCTGTCTTGATGTCAGGCCTAGTGATGGTTTCTTCAGAAGTGGTAACCAGTGACTCCTTCAAAGCATCTGGGAAGAACCTCTGAGATAGGACACCGGACACTCAAGGCAAACACTGGGCCAATGGAGTTGACACATCTCATTAGGAGCGATGTCGCACGGGTCCAGTTCCAACATGATGTCTTTAGCCAGAGTGCAACCTTAATGACCTCTGTCACCTCCACTGGTTTGAACTCCCCAACCAGATGGAACACTCGCCGAAGGCGATCACTGTCAGCCACAATGTGGCACACTGGCAGAACACCCTGCCGGAGAGTGGACACCCTGTCCGAGAAGAACTGAGCAAACTCTCTGCACAAAGCATTAGAAAATACTTTTTTTGGCTGTAGATAGGCTGGGTTTAGCAGCTTGTCCACAGTCCAAACAAGCACAGTTGGTTGGTTCTTCCCGGCAGCAATCTCCCTGGACAGGAACTCTGCTTTCTCACAGGTGATTTGCTTCCTGATACTCAGCATAATGAGAGTTCACGGCCAGTTTGTCCACATCAAGACGGACCTCCGCTCAGCAGCGCCTAACCTCCAACCCAGCATTCATCACCTTGAGCTCCCCATCAAACCACGGGATCTCAAGTGAGAAGACTTGAGTCATCACAGATTGGTGCAAGAGTCAAGCGACTCAACATCACCAGATTATACACGGCAACAGCCTCGCTTGCACCATCTATGCATGCACTACCAACACTGGATAGATCAGTAACTGCCAGAAATCCCTCTGGGGTCAGACCCCTCAAAGGGCAGCAGCTTACCATACCAGCAGGGCTAGGGCCTAAACGAGAACTCCACTGTGCAATAATCGGACCAAATGACTCGATCGGTCTTTTTTTTTTTTTTGATTCTATTTCCCTCCGGTCACGGCCCAAGGAGGCATCTCTCAGGCATCCTGCCTGTTCCTGCCCGCCTGAGATACCCCTGAACCTGCACCTCCTCTCTCCCCAACCCTCCCACAGCCAGTACCCCCAGCTTAACCCCTCTAGGGTGGGTCCGCCCCTCCTCGCTGGGCGCTCTTTTACTTTGTAGACTCTGGCCGTGGAACTGGGCTCCTGGGCGGAGGACCTGGAAGGCCAGGCAGGGTGGATCCGACGATGGGCATGGGGGTCAGGTGTCATTGCCTTCCCTCATTGCTGGGCTTTTCTCGTGTTTGAGTGCCCCTCACCCCCGTGTTGGAGCACCCGTGATGCTCTGGCACATGGCAACCCTGCCAGCGTCATCCATGTGGTATGATGTGCAGCCGACATGCTGCAGCGCCCCTAATCTCCACTGGGAGCTGGCACGCGCTATCCGCACCCTCCCTGGGAGGAGAGCAGCCCAGTGGTACTCAACTCTCCCCCATCCCTGCCGATCCCGTGCTCCGAGCTCGCTTTCCCGAACTCGGGTCAGCCGCGTGGCGTGAGGTGTGGTGTCCAGCGCCTCAGCCTCTCAGCGCCACTGGGCCGGTCGACTTGATCAGTCAAGAGATTACTAATCTCAAACTAAGTGAGAAGACCAGGTCCAGCATGTGGCCGCCCTGGTGAGTCATGGAAGAAACTCTTGCGACAGGTCCAGAGATTACATTAACTGGAGGAGGTTGTAACACAGCCTAGAAGATTTGTCGTCAGCCAGACACTGAGTCCCCAGAACTAACATCTGGGGGACTCCGTCATTTCACAGGCAGCAAATCGGCTTACCTCCTGCATGAATTCTCCCGCTGACTGGGGAGGGGGCAGTAAATCAGGAGAATTCTGCAGCCTGTGCCGACCACCACATACAGCCACATGTTCAAAACAACCTGGCCTTCCCGTTTGGTGCACAGTGAAGTGAAGTTCAGACCTAAAACCGATGGCCACTCCCCACCCTCGTTCCACTCTGGAGCAGTGCAACACAGAGTATCCAGGGGAATGGCGGCCCTCTAATACCGGAACAGCATCATCACCCTCCCAGGTCTCAGTAATGCATGCCAGATCAACCGAGGAAACCAAGTCTGCTATAATTGCGGTCTTGTTCCTGATCGATCTGGCGTTGCAAAGCACTGCCCTCAGGGGATTGGAGGGCAGCGTAGCTCTTCTGGATGCTGGTCCACTCAGTCCGGTGGAAACCCTGGGGATGGGAACCAAACACGTCTGGCCTCTCCCTAGGACCCGTCGACTTCCAGGGCACCTTCTGCACCCAACAACCTCAATCCTACTCCCATCCGGCATGCCCGAGGTGTCCTGACAAATTCGATCAATGCCAGCCCTCGTAATTTCAACCTCCCTACAGCAACGGGCTGTGGTGGTGGAAACTGAGAGGCTGGTAAAAGGCCGAAGATCGAGAAGCTGGGATGCCTCGTACACAATCGTAGCCCACCACAGACCCCCCCCCCGACCTTCCCAGACACATCTTATCCAACCAAAACTTCAATAAATGACTAACAACCATCAGTCATACAAACATCCACACAACTAATATACACAGACCTAATCACTCATACAGCGCTCACACTCTATAAAACTAGGAACCCCCAAGCCCTAATAACTCCCAATCTCTTCCCAAACACCTTCCAAAAACTAAAATATCCAGGTAGCTCAGCTTTCCAACTTTCCAGCAGAGCAAAAACCTGCAGGGTTTAAAAGATACACACTACAACATAGGGCAAAGTGTCATGGAAATTTGATTAATTAGTCAAAGTGCAGAAAAAACAGTTCCAGTCCAGAAATACTAAGGAAAGAATACCTGTACAATCCACTGGGGAAACTTACTCGATCATCTGGAATTTCTCTCACAAGCTCCAATCAAATCGAAATAACTTGCGGAGGATAAAATCTGCAGATAGTCCCCAGTCCGTAAATGCCAAGCAAAGTCCCTCATATCATCCCCGATGTTCACTGGCTGGAGAACCTCCAGCCAGGAGGAGAAAATACAGAGCAGGAACCAAGATATCACCAGCCACACTGGGGGTGGGGAAAAACCCGAGGAGAAAGCCACGGATAGCGCCCTCTGTAAATCATGATTCCCCGGAAGGGAGCACCATCAAAGAGGATGTTCATCACCTTCTGCTGAGCATCGGTTGAGAAACCTGATGTTCTGAGCTAGGAGTGACGCCTTCTACAAATCCCAGTGGTAGCTGCCCTAGAGGCAGTGTCATAGGCATCCACAGAAGCTTTCAGCTGCTGATTATTGGACTCTATGGCCCTGGTAATAGTCTGAAGAAGCTCCATGTTAATGTCAGATTCCAGGAGGTTCTCGATCATTGATTTGAGTGTATTCACAGAGTGTGCACAAGTACTGAAGTAACAGTAACTAGCAATACACATCATGAGTTGCTGCTGCAAATGCCCGCTTCCATAGTGTCAAGCGGCATCACTTCTTCTTCGACTGACAGGAGGAAGAAGAATGCAAGGTCGGCAGTGCAGATTTCCCAATCCAGACTGGAGCGGACCGCTTCTTTTTGCTTTGGTGGACTGTCCTCCTCCCAAGTACCGGACTGCCCATGGTGGACCTCCCTCCCAAAGGGTGGCAGACCAGATAGAGCCCACTGCCAGAACAGCTTTCATGCTAAGTCTCCCTATAGTCACTGATACCATCCATGGTCGACTCCATTGATGGCAGGCTGAGAGAATTTTCTTTCACTATTTTTTTTAAATAAAAGCACACTTAAACTAGTAAACTTAACAGAATACTGAACGACTATAAACTGCTGTCATATGGACATGAAGATTTGACTCCCAGCGAGCGAGCAATATCGTCACTGAAGTGCACTCGATGGCAGGATAAAATAAACTGAGGCGGTTAGAGGGTCGTTGAGATAGCCTACCCAGGCGCAACCCAGTCTCGTGGTGCCAAGCATGTGCAGTCCTACCTCGGCACCAGACCTCCTGAAGATTTTTGGCTCCCGCTGGGTCCTAGCGCCTCCAATGTAGTCCCACAATAATGTGAATGAGTGGTGAAGACTTTCTGTCCAGGAAGATCCTCCCTGTACAAGAGACAATGCGTCTCACCAGGAAACATCTGACCCTGGATCAAGCGAGCAGAAATTGGGCAGTTTTGCATTGAATGGGGAAGCAAAAAGTTCCAGCTCGGGATGGCCATACCTGTAGAAGAAGTCCTCAACCACGGGGATGAGAAGCTCCCATTCGTTAAGCCCTCGTCCTGGACCTACTTAAACTGTCGGCAGGACATTTAGATGCTTGGAACATGCACGGCCATTAGTTCCAGGTTGTGCTGAATGAGCCAGTACCAGACTCCTATGGCCTCCCGCAAATGAGTAAAGTGAGCCCCCACCCGTGCTTGTTGATGTGATAAATTACTAACATGTTGTCCATCTGAACCAAAAGAGGACCTGGAACTAGATGAGTCTGGAAGGCCTGCACTGCATAAAGGTTGGCCTCATCTCCAAGACACTGATGTGGAGATGGGACTCAACCTCAGACCAGGTCCCCAAGTTTGACTAAGGGCCAAGTGGGCACCCAGCTCAGGCCTGAGGCATCTGTAGTCAAAATCTGTTATGGGAGATAGCTTTGACAGGAACCCCTTGAGGAGATTGTAGGGTTTAGCCACCATTCCAAGGTCTGCCTCACAGGATTGGTAACCAGGACCTGTTGATTGATCTAGGTCATTACTGCGCTGGTCCCATTGGGTTCAAAGAGTCCACTGAGGTACTCATGCAGGTGGGCCAGGGAACTGCGGTTATGGCTGCTGCCATGTGTCCAGGAGGCGCAGGAAGGACCTGGCTGGAATGTGCCAGAAGGAGGCAACCAGTCAGGCCTGCGCTACCAAACGCTCCACTCTGTCCTGAGGCAGAAAGGCTTTGCCCAGGATGAATCCAGGACAGCTCCTATGTACTGAAGGCGCTGGCTTGGCAGGAGCCAAGACTTGGGAGGTTGAGAGTAATCCCCAAAGTCCGAAGAACTAAAAGGTGGCTTCCAGGGTTTGATCAACTAAGTCCTGGAAGGGCTGTCAACAGCCAGTCGTCAATAAAGGAAGACATAATGCCCCTGTCTCCTGAGGGCTGCAGCCACCACTGCCAGGCACTTGGTAAAGACCCAGGAGGCCAAGGAAAGACCAAAGACGAGGGCCCAAACTGGTAATGGTTCCAATAAAACAAAAATGGAGGAACCAGCAATGAGGCAGAAAACCAGGATATGGAAGTAGGCATCCTGCATGTCCAGCAATCAGAGCCAGTCCCCTGGTGAAGAAGGGCAGCAACCCGTGAAGGGTGACCATAATGAACCACTTGTATTCGATGTACAGATTCAGGTGGCTGAGATCCAAAATTGGTCTCAGGTCCCTGTTTTCTTGGGAATGAGAAAAGTGGGCGTGGAACCCCTTCCCCTCTCTGAGCTGGAGGACAGGCTCTATGGCCCTTTTGTGCAACAAGGCCTGAATCTCCTCTTGAATGAGGAAGTTGTGGGCCTGAGGGTAATGGGATTGCAAGGAGGGATCTCCAAGAACTCCAGAGTGTGCCTCCTTTTCACCATCTGAAAAAACCATTGGTCTGAAGTTATAGTGCACCACCCATAGAGGTATAGGAAGCGACCCCCACACTCCCAAGGACTCTGCCGAAGGAGGGGTGGTCAGGCAAGGAGTCAGGCAGTGGCACTGGGGGTGGGCAAAGCGACTGGGGATGCTATGGGAGCCCTCGGTGCAGAGGCTCCGACCAACTGGGTGGGACCATGCAGCTTAAGGTGCCTCTGGGCTGCTGTCTAGGGGTCCGATGAAAGGACTGACGCTGGCTGGCTTATTGAGAAAGGCAATATAAATTGCACCGAAGAAGGCTTTTCCTGTTCTTGTGAATAGGAATAATGTCCTGGGTGTCACCGCCAAAAGGACAGAACTCGGAGGGCACATCCAGGATTTTCTGGACATCTGGCATGAAGCCTAACATTCTGAGCCAGGAGTGGTGGAGGATGCAAACCCCAGTGGCTGCCGCTCGGCCCGCCACATCGACCGTGTCATAGGCGGCTTGGAGAACATTGTCAAGGGATACCAGCCGGTCGTGCAATTTGGCAAAAGGTAGAAGTGTCCCCAGGGAGTCCATCTTGAACTTCTCATGATAGAAGAACTTGCTCAGCTTTCTGAGATCGAGAATGGGACGCATACCCCTTGTCTTTTTTGGAACCAGGAAGTAACAGGAGTAGAAACCTGTTTTCTGTTCTGTCCAGGGAACTAGTACCACTGTCCTGTTTTTGGGAAAGCCCATTATTTCCGAAGTGAGAAAGTCTGACTGAGTGGCTGACAGAATGTGTTGCCACTTGGGCGGAAGGTCTTTTGGGGGGGGGGGGATCTCTTAGGACCCACTTATCTGTGGTGATAGACTTCCAATGGCTGTAAAACTGAATCAGATGTCCTCACACTGCTGAGGAGAGGCCCACCTCAGGCAGCTGAGGCAGAACTGGGGCCAGACTCTTAAAGAGGCACTGGGTGCTTTCTGGCCCTATGCCTTCTGCTGCATTTTACTTTGTGGCCGAGGAGACTGGTATTTGTTTAGAGCTCTTTTGCCTCTTCCTTGAAAGGGCTACCTGTTACAAAAGAACTGATGGTTCCTGCTTCTCTGAGGGGCAGAAGGAATCAGCCAGGCTGTCTTGATGGCAGTCCTGGTTTTCTGAGAGGCTTCCAGGGCTTGTTCCATCTGTTGGCTGAACAGGTAGGCACCATCAAAGGGTACAATCACAACCTGCTGTTGGGCATCTGAGAGAAAACTGGATGTTTGGAGCCAGGAATGTCTTCTAATGCCGATTCCAGCAGTGGTCGCTCTATTGGATTCCATTCTGCAGGTGATAGTTTGAAGAATCTTAAGCTTGGAGTCAAACTCCGGTATTCTCCTCAAGAGATTTAAGGGATATTCAGAGAACATACTCATACTGGGAGAAGTGCCCTTGATAGCTGGTTATATGCATGCCCAGTGTAGCCACTGCAAAAGCCTTCTTTCCCATAGTATCCATCTTGTGAGATTCCTTATTGATAGGACGTGCTGTCACTTCTTGTAGTAAGAGAGCTTTGTCATTCTCTGCAAGAATAACCAGTGCATCTGCAACTGGCTGCGAAGCTAGAATAGGTCTCTCTTTAAGAGGGACATATTTCCAATCTATGGACTTGCAAACAAACGGGACAGAAGCAGGCCTAGCTCACACAGCTTCGGACACAGTCTCAAAGGCTGGGGGAAAAGGAGGCATAAGGTTCACCGGGATATTGGAAACATGAAGCCATTCAAGACGCATGAGCTTTCCTGGCTCTAAAGAACAGGTCTTAAAAGGGACTCAAAGGAAAGATCCTCTTGAGCGACCATAGTAGAAACTACCAGCTTACTGTCCAAACTGTAGAAAGAGTCTTCATCCCCTTCCACAGAAAAGATGAGGTCTGGGTCAGATGTGTCCTGTTCCATATTCCCCTCAGAGGGAGAGGGAGGAAGTGGAGTGGAGCCCAAAAGGCCAAGGCCAGGCCCAGGAAGAGGAAAAACAGGCGGCATCAGAACCAGCAGCGGAATCGGCACTGAACTCTGTGCTAGACGTGGCGCCAGGGATGGCGCTGACAGTGAAGAAATTGGCGCTGGAGACAGTGCCACCCTAGCACCCAACCCAGGTCTAGAAGGGACAGGGGATGGTACCTGTGCCAGTCCCTGTGAGGAAACAGAATGAGGGGGGTAGGCACATGGAACCGGCATCGGTTCCGTGGTCTTCGGCAAGGGAAGGGATTCAGTTGCTGAAGCCAAACACTCTACCTGACCAGAAGACCCCAACCGCAGGCCTGAGGCACCTAGGCCCAAGGGCCCTGGCACCAGATTCGTAGGAAGGGGCAAACAGGCCAGACGCTGTACACACTGCCCCATAAGAGCAGTACAGTGGTGAACTGCCCCACTAGAAACTCCATAAGAGGACAGAGAAGCCCTCCAGTGTCGCGATTCCGAGCAACCGCTGGCGGAGGCCGTCCGGGAGCCAGATAGAGACAAGAAAGGCCTCTCTCCCAGAGACACCACGGACCTCTTAACAGAGGTACCAGAGGGTAACATCGAGTGGTACTGTTTCTTCCTCTTATGATGGGAAGAGGATGAACAGTGCAGAGTCCTGACCTGGATCAAGAACAGGCCCGCTTTTTGTGTTTTCTGGATGGAGTGTCCTTCTTCCTGGTCAGAGCCACCTCCAGAGAGGAGGCAGACTGGACACAGCAGCTGCCAGAGCAACCTTCTAAAGGAGACTCCTACCATCACCATCCATGGCTAACTCCTTCGGTCGGTAAGGCTGAAGAAAAAAATAATAAAACTTTTTTTTTTTTGTTTACCACAGAAAAGAAAAAATTACTCACCTTAGTAATGTTGTTTCTTCCATTGCAGTCTTGCTATATTATGACAAATGCAGTGAGTCCCAACCTTTGAACTGCTCCGGAGGTGAAAGAGTTAACTTTCCATGCATGGAACGTTGAGCTTGAGCTCGGTTGAAAACTCTGTCTGTTGTTCTTCAAACTCAAACCGTCAGATCTTTACGAGCTAAACTCACTGAGGTCCTGTGTGGAAGCTGTAAGCCTACACTAGCCAACTGGCTACTAACATAATAACGCATTTTTTTAGTTCCAAAACAAAGACTCAAGTCAGGAGACCCAAAAAATTAAAAACACAACACCAAGTCACCCCAAAAAAGGAGGGGTGAAAACAACAAGGTGGGCACCTACTAAGTGCCAACACTGCACTGCCCACCCACGTCCCAAAAACAGAGGTTCTGAGAGGGGCAGGCAGGGGGGGGAGGTCATAATATAGCAAGACTCTAATAGAAGAAACAACATTACTAAGGTGAGTAATTTTTTCTTCAAACAACATGAAGTCTTGCTATATTATGACATATGCAGACTACAAAGCAGTACCTCCATGGAAATAGGCTCTGAAGCACAGCCGTGCCAAACCGGGCATCACTCCTAGCCTGGATATCCAGGGAGTAATGCTTGGTAAAAGTATGAACTGTTTTTCAGGTAACTGCTTGACATATCTCCAGAACAGGGATGTCCCTGGCAGCAGCAAGGAAGCAGCTGTACCTCTGGTAGAGTGAGCCCTCAGGCCTGAGGGAGGAACCTTACACAGTTTTCATAACAAAATTGATACAAGAGACAATCCACCTGGCAATGGATCTCTTAGTGGCAGGTTTCCCTTACCAACCTCACCATAAGTGAGGAACAGTTGGAGGGAGTCAAACCTGTGACCCTTGGTACGCTCTATATAGTAACTAAGGGCTCTTTTGACATCTAAACTGTGCAGCCTCCTCTCGCCAGAGGAGGAATGGTCAGTGAAGTACACAGGAAGAGACATAGATTAAGGTGGAAATCTGAAACCACCTTAGGCAAGAACTTCCTGTTAGTCCTGAGGACCACCTTATCTCTGTGAAAGGAGATAAAATCAGGCTCCACTGACAAAGCTTGTAATTCACTCATGAGTCTGGCAGAAGTGATGGCTACCAGAAACACAGTTTTCCAAGTTAAGTACTTAAGCTCTGCTGAAGACAAAGGCTCAAAGGGGGTTGCATAAGCTGAGCAATGCAAACATTAAGGTACCAAGCAGGGCAGGGTCCCTGAATGGAGGGTTGGTGTGAAGCAACCTTGAAAAACTTGGAGAATACAGGGTGAGCTGAAAGAGGAGAGGGCTTACCTGTTGAAATAAAGGCAGACACAGCTGCCAAATGCACTTTAGGTAGTTGGTCTAAGCCCCAAGGTATTTAGATGGACCATGTAATCCAGGACTGTGGGTAAATCAGCAGATTCTGGGGAAATATGCTTTCCAGAGCACCATATGGAAAATCTCTTCCATTTGGAATTATAGGTAGCCCTGGTAGAAGATTTTCTAGAAGCCTTCAGGATATCCATTACACCCTGGGAAAGGTGTAAATCAGCAAACTAACTCTTCAAGAGCCAGGCCTTGAGATTGAGAGATTTGAGGTTCGGGTACCAGACCCTCCCCTGAGCACAGGTTAACAGGTTGTGATTCCTGGGAAGACAGAGGGGAAGATGGACTGTTAAGGACAGCAGGAGTGGATACCAGGGTTGTCTGGGCTATCTGGGGCAATCAGGATCATCTTGCAGGGATGAGACCTGATTTTGACTAGCACTTTGAACAGCAGAGGGAAGGGGAAAGCAGTAGAAACTTCCTTCCCAATTGAGGACTAAGGCATCCAGAGGGACTGAGCCCAACACTGGGGGCCTGCAGCAAAAAAGGGGAAGTTGGTGATTGTCAGGGGCTGCAAAAAGATCTATCTGTGGGGTGCCCCATCAGGCAAATACCACCTCCAGGACCAGGGGGTCCAGTGACCATTCGTGATGGCCCTGGGAAATCCTGCTGAGAGCATCTGCCAGGACATTGTCCTTGCCTGGGAGGTGAACTGCCGTAAGGGAGGTGTTCAGGGAGTAAGCCAGAGACCACAACTTCATTGCTTTGGTGCACAAGGCCATAGACCGAGTGCCCCCTTGCTTGTTGATGTACCACATTGTGGTGGTGTTGTCTGTTCTGACCTGTACCACTTTGTTCTGAACAGACTTGGAAAAAGCTTGAAGTGCTAGAAAAACTGCTCTGAGTTCCAACAGATTGATGTGGAGTAGGGATTCCTGAGGGGACCACAACCCCTGAGTAGTGAGGTCGCCCATGTGAGCTCCCCATCCCAAGAGGGATGCATCCGTAGTAAGGATTAAGGAGTGAGACTAAGTGACAAAAGGAACCCCTTGTCTGGGATTGCTCTGATCCTGCCGCCATTGCAGGGCCTGGATCAGGGTTCAAGTCACTGGGATCAATTTGGTTAGAGAGTCTTTCCTTTGAGACCAAAAGGCTCTCAAATGGAACTGAATGTCCCTCATCTGAAATCTTGCTCCCTGCACCATTGCTGTAGAAGCAGCCATGTGCCCCAGGAGCTGTAGAAAATGCCTTGCTGGTCGAGACACCTGCAGGGTGAATGAGGAGGCCAGAGAGACCAGGGTCCTTGCCCTGTCCAAAAGGAGGAAGGCTCTGGCTTTCTCTGTGTTCAGCTCTGCGCCTATGAAGGTGAGGAGCTGAACAGGCTCTAGAACTGACTTTGAAAGATTCAGAGGCAAACCTAGAGAGGTGAGCAGTTGCCGAGTTATTTGTAGGTGTAACTTGACTTGGTCTGGGGACTGGCCTACTATGAGCCAGTCATCCAGGTAAGGGAAGACGGCAATTTTCTGCCTTCTTAGAGAAGCAACTGCCACTGCCAGGCATTTTGTGAACACCCTTGGAGCAGAGGTGAGGCCAAAGGGCATTGCTCTGAACTGGTAATGGCCTGAGGGAGGCTCGAACCTGAGGTACTTTCGATGGGAGCTTCTGATGAGAATATGGAAGTAGGCATCCTTGAGGTCCAGGGACGCTAGCCAGTCCCCTGGCCTTAAAGAGCGTAGAATAATTCCCAGAGTCACCATTTTGAATTTTAGTTTTAAAAGGTGCTTGTTTAAGTATCTGAGATCCAGGATGGGCCGCCATTCTCCTGTCTTTTTTGGGGTAAGGAAGTACCTGGAGTACAACCCTTTGCCCTGGTGTAGGGGTGGAACCCTTTCCACGGCTTTGAGAGCAATGAGGGAAGAGACGTCTGCCTCTAGAGCGAGTGCCTCTGAAGGATTTGCAGGTGGAAAGGATCTGGTTCTCATTTTTGGAAACTTTTTGAAGCTGAGAACCAGTCCCTGGCTTACTACTTCCAGGACCCACTTGTCTGATGTCAGAGACTCCCAGTCCTGGACAAAGTAAGCCAGCCTGCCCCCTACAGGTAGTTGAGAATTGGCCCTGGCAACCCCATCAGGGTGCCTGCTTGGCAGGGGCTTTGGGCTGAGGGGTGGAAGCAGGCCTACCTGCACCCTGTCTGCCTCTCCCTCTGAAGAACCCCCTCTGGGCAAAAGCTGAAGAGGAGGCCTGGGCTTGGTAAAAAGGCCTATGAAAAGGCCTGCCCCTGCCCCTGGGAAGCTGCCTTTGAGGAGTGGTCTGCCTTTCCTTGGCCTGTGCAGTCCTATAGGGGGTCCTATACTCATCCATTTTCTTCATGTAATTCTCTATCTGCTCCCCAAACAGAGAATTACCCACAACAGGAAAATCCATGGCCTTAGTCTGGGTACCCTGTGACAGGCTAGTACATCTGAGCCAAGCCATCCTGCGAAGAGCCACAGATGTAGCCATGACTCTTGATGAAACATCATTTGAGTCCACTGCAGCATGGAATTGCACCTTGGATGCCTCAATACCATCGGCAGCCACCTGCTCCAGCTCCCTGGCAAGCTGGCCATGGACCTGTTATGCAAGAGCCATAACAGTATCCCATCTGGATTTCTGGTATCTAGAAACATAAGCCATATAATTTGCCTGTCTGAGTCCCAAGGATGCTGCCATGTACTGTTTCTTTGCCATGGAATCAACCTTCCTGGAGTCCTTGTCCGGGGTGTGAGGCCGAGGGAATATTTACCTTGTCACAGGCTGCAGCCTTCACTACCCCAACATGGCTGCATTGTTGTGTAAGGAACTCCGTATCAGAGCCTGACAATGTGTACCTCTTGTCCATTCTCTTATCCACAGGAGGTATAGTGTGAGGAGTTTTAGAATTTTAAAAGTCTGTTTCCCAAATGATTTACGAGGGAATAGACAATCTCCTGGACTCTGGGATATCCATCATTTCCACATAGTCAGGCTCCTCTGATCATCCACAGCTTCTCCATAGGGAGCTGGAGGGTTTCAGCCACTTTTTATAGAAAATAAATGAGAAGGGGACTCAGAAAGCCTAGGGGGGGGGACACTCCTGAAGGTCTGTCTGGGGAGATGTCCGGGTCGATGGGCACATCCAGACTTTCAAATCCACATTCACTCTCCTCATACTACTCTTCCCCCTCCGGTTCACAATATTCCTCTAAATCATAATCTCGAACCGGTTGAACCGGCCGAACCGGGCGCTTACCTGATGGCACCGGTTCGGTTGGAACTGGAGAAAGTGACTGGACAATCTGAATCGCTTTGGCTATCTCTTCAGCGGTTGGAGAGGAAAGTTTTGGCTCCACACCAGCTGATTTTCTAGTCCTTTTTGCTGGAACCGACCCCTCAGAGTCGGCTCTCCTTTTGCCCGAGGAAGTCTCGCCCTGGTCAGAGGGCACTCCCTCTGGTTCTGTTGGAACCGAACCGGGCTGGCCATCCGGGTCAGCGGACTTCTTGGCCTCCCTTTCCCTGAGCCTACCAACTCTCTTATCCAGGGTAGCTGCAGCAGGAAAATTCTGACAAATCTGACAGTCTGCATTGAGGTGGTCAAACCCCAGTCAATAAACACAGGTGTGTGGGGTCAGCTCTGGCAAAGGCTTCCCACACACTGCAGTGTTGAAACCCAGTGGGCCTGGTTTTTCTTTTGGGTTTCTCAGACATAGTGCCAGTCCTAACCAAACTTGCCCATTTATGGCAATCCTTGCATAAGACCCTCTTATCAGTTCCCAACCGTGTCACGGTCATGGGAAAAAAACGTAAAGAAATTCCTTTTTTTAGAACCGATAAGAACCGTAACCACACTCTAAATGACAAAATAAGATATTTTTAACAACCTGATCGGTTCAAGAGTGAACCGATAACCGCTTAAAGTTCCACACAGAGAAATAATGTAAACCTATCTAGTACTCACAAATACCACAGACAGAGCTTGAACCAACCGGTTGCAGTTTAAGTTCGGTCAAAAAGCGAGAAATTAATACTTTAACCAACAAAATGAACCGGAGAAGGAGAAATCTCCGGAGCGACTGTTCAGTGAGTAGGAGTAAAGAATCTGACAGTTTGAGTTTGAAGAACAACAGACAGAGTTTTCAACCGAGCTCGAGCTCAGCGTTCCATGCCTGGCATGGAAAGTTAACTCTTTCAGCTCCGGAGCAGTTCGAAGGTTGGGACTCACTGCATATGTCATAATATAGCAAGACTTCATGTTGTTTGAATAACAAATGAGCTAAAACTGAATGCAACTAAATGCTGTTGTCGTATAGACATGAAGATCCGACGCCCGGTGGGTGAGCAACGGCATCACTGAAACGCACTCCACGGTGGTAAAAAAAAGGAGCCGAGGCCCGAGCCAGCCTCACAGTGTCGTATGTGCACAGTCCTATCTCGGCACCAGCCCTCCTGAAGATTTTTGTCTTAGAGGGTCCCAGCACCTCCGCCTTGAACCCAGGCAGTATAAATAAATGGTGAAGACTTAAGTCCAAGAAGATCACCACTTCCAAGACCCACCTGTTCAAAGTAGCAGATCACTGTGTCAGGCAGTGGAGAGTTGGCCCCAACCAGGAGCTGCAGTAGGGGCTCAGGTGAGGTGGGGTTGAAATTCCTTAATCTGCTGCTTCATTCTCTTGGTGCTGGCCCCAAGGACAGGTCTCTGGCAGAATCACCCCCACTGCCCTTGCACTGAGCCTAACTCCTGATCTGTGAGAAAAAGTATAGCCAGGTGGTGCTGCTAGAACAGCTACCTCTGTTGCTTCTGCTGACCCTGGGTGCCTGACAGAGTCCACAAGGAACCAAAGCCTGTGGCTTTGGCAGTGATCGATGTCACCAAATCTAGGGCACATTCTCAATACGTGTGAGGCGGTCCTTGACTCCTGAACCAAAGAGATCTGTCCAAGAGAAGGGCAGATCTGCCACCCATTACTGGATTTCCTGCATGAATGGTGAAACTCGCAATCAGGCATGTCCGCGTATGCATAGATTCAGTCCCATTGTTTGTGTCGACACAGAGGTCAAGTCCACAGCCACCTACATCTGGTGCTTGGCCACAATCGGCCCCAGATCACAGCCTTTTAGTAGAACCTGTGCCGATTTCACTTCATGAAGCAGGCTGGAGAAGGCGGAGAGTCTCTCGAAGAGCTCAGAGCCATCAAAGCTACATAGCTGGCCTGACAGATACCCAGGAACGTGGCTGTATAGATCTTTTGGCCAAGATATATGAGTTACTCACCTGTAACTGTAGTTCTAGAAATGGTCTATGGTGAACATCCACACTTTGGCTGTCTTCCTTTCAAGGCGTAAACTTGCCAGAATGTCTTTTAAGCTAAGCTTCTCCTACCCACCTGGATGGTATACTCCTCAGCTCCGCTCCGCCCGTGATGTCAGATCTTGAACACTAGAAGCAGGGATCCTTGTGCCATCTGCCATGTGAGGTCAAGTGGGCTGTGTGGGTGTGCACCATATACCACTCCTAGAATTATGGTTACAGGTGAGTAACCTTCATTTCTAGGGGTGTGAATATGGTGTACACTTCTGGCAGACTCCTAGCAGTTATCTGGGAGGAGAGGGGACAAGGCATACACGCCTACTTGGCAAACATGGATTAGAGAACCAAGGTCCCAAACACAGCATCCCATCAAGACTCAAGGTCAATGCTGTAATGGGTGATGAAGGTGTGTCCTGACTTCAAGTAGCAGCCCTGCAGATTTCCTGGATAGGGATGTCCCTGGAAGCAGCCACCAAGGCAGCAGTATGTCTGAGTGGAATGAGCCTTAAGCCCTGGAGTCTCCTATTAGCCAACCTATAACATCACCTTGTAAGCGAAATTTGGCAAGTGGCTTCCCAGGCGTCCCTAATGGTTCACAGGCCCAAGCAGTACATGCAGGCATCGTGTTCAGTCCTGATAACTGGGTACCTGCACAAATGTACCTCTTGAACCCCATTCTCTTTTATTCCATGGAGAAGTACAATGATCAGGCAGAAACCAACAGTGAGGGTACATAAATTACTCAGCAAAACTTACAGAAAAATTGTTAAAAAGTCTAAAAACCATCAGAATTATATTTACTAGCAGGAGCTGTAAAGTAGGTGACCTGTTCCTTCCAGCAGAAGAAAAGATCTGAGTGCAATGGGGTGGAGCCGAAGGACTACATGGTCGGACAGCAGGAGTCGTCACGTTTGAAGACTGTTCATGGGATTGAGCCTGCTCAGTCAAAGACTGCCTGAGCGTGGATAGTGAACTGAATCTTGTTGGTTCAATAAAATGCATCACAATTTCAACCAGTCAAGTTCGCCAGGGACTAGCAGCTTCAAACGTTCTCTTTTTAAGTCTCTCCACAGCTCAGAACTCAGAACAATGTGGAAATAAATTACCTTCAAATAGGTCAAAAGTCAGCCAGAAAATTATCAACGGATAAACTGTGTGATTTAAAAAGAGCTTTTCACTTCTGAGAACATTTTTTTTAAACAAAATATTTGGACTACCCAATTCTACCTTGATTTTATAGATTTTCCATGCTTTGCTTCCATTTAACATTTATTATGAGGCTAATCTGCATAGAAACATTATAGATCGAGGGAGCACTCCCGACCAATCAGAGTGCTCCTTTCCTCCGCGCATGAGATGCACTTATTCTGTGAAGAGCGTGTCTCATGTGAATCTCAAATGGGCAGGTTCCGGGGAATTTACATTATTGATCACTCGATCAATAATGTATTAATCAATCTCGTGCCACTCTCATTGCTAAGCAGGTAGTTTCATTTGCCTTCAGCTTGAGGCCAGAACAGCTCCAGCTTAGGCTGTTCTCGCTCAGTTGAAGGTGCATGTTTCCTAAGTTTTCAACAGCAACGAGTGGCTCCAGGGGACGACATAACACACAGTATCATTCTCCCCTATATTTCGTCAGCACCTACTTAATCCTTTGCTGAATTCATAATCCTCTGTGACATCAAAGTTCGCAGCTGTGGTAACGCTAATGTCACAAACAGATGAAGAACTTCAGCAAATGATTAAACAGCAGGAGTAGATCAATTTAAGGGGCAAGGATCATGTTTCCATGTAAATGAACCAAGTAATGAAGAGTAAAAGGAATAGAAATACAGAAAATCTATGAAACAGAAGCTCAGTTAAAGAACTAGTGTACTGCTTGGGATTAATAGTAATTTTCAGATGCAGCCAGCTATCACTTCTTGTAGCTCAAGTATTTTTTCTTTTCTGTTCATTAAAACAAGATTTTCCACCTGGCAGTACTGGTGATGTGTGAAGAGCAGCACTCGGGAAATTCTGTTCCTCTCACTACGATCAAAAAAATGAGACCAATCTAAACTGGATGTACTCTATCACCGTGCTCTTACGCTTCATTACTAACTCTCATGACAGGACCCACCACTGGATCTTTATGCAGCAGTTGGGTGGACCTCTCTTGCCACCAGAGGCCTCCTGCATGCTGGCATTTGGACCCTCAAATTACTACTCCACAAACTGCCTGTCTATTTAACGTCCCTCATACACATCTCAGATAGCGCCTACTCCCTAAGGAAATCTGACCTTATCCTACTAGATGTTCCCAGGACACGACCACAGCTGGCTAAAGAGCTGTCCATATGCCTCCCAAACATTTGGAACCAACTACAAGCCATGCTGAAGCTAACCAGCATCGTATCAATTAACTCCTACAAAACACTAGCTATCTCTAAATTAAAAAGACATGTAGGTGCTACTAGGCCCCAATGCCAAGTCAACTTCCTGGGTACCAACTGCTCTACTTATTAGCTGAAATGTGCTGCATAATTTAGGGCAAGGTTAAAGCTGGACTGTACGCATATATAGTATAAGGACTTCTATTGTGTATACCTCTTGTAGTATACATTTTTTTCTTTGTTGTTCTACATTTAATATATCCTGTCTATGTAATTGCTAACTGTATGTGTATGTGCCTCAGGACCTCCTTGTGAATGAGCTTGCTCAACGGAGTCTTTCCTGCAATAAACTTGAAAAAACTTGAACTTGAAAACAACTTGAGGCACTACCACAATCCTTGCAGTCTGAGCAGTGACTCTCACAAGCTACCAATCAAAATGCAGGAAACTGTGACATCACTAGTAACCAGGGAGAGCCAATCCCTGCTGTTTCATGGAAAGTGAAACCTGGCAGTGAGAAATGGTTCTCATTGGTTACAAGTGATGTTACAGTCAGTGTGGTCTCAGTGTTGATGTAGTGGGAGGAACAGAACTGACCTTTTTCCCCTCCAGAGTGCTGCTCCACACATCACCCCAGTACTGCCAGGTGGAAAATCTTCTAATTAGCAAACAGAAAAGAAAAAATACTTGAGATATAAGAAGTGATAGCTGTCTACATCTGAAAGTTACAATTAATTGCAGGCAGTACACTAGCTCTTTAAGTCAAAAAATCATCTTCGTCTTTTAAGTTTTTCCATAAGTAACTTCACCGTAAAATTTTAATAAATAATTCTAATAAAATATTTGCAGTGCTGGAGCATGAGGAGAAGAATGACGCACTATTCATTTCTTTAGAGAAATGCATCATAGCTTTTAACAATGCCTTCAACTCTGATGTCCCAGAAGTTTTATGTACAATTAAGAGATGTAATGTTTCTTACTTCAACAATCGATGGCATGGCTACAGCCGTCTCCTTCAATCTGAACTCCTTGGTGTGGAATCCCCATATTGGAAAGCTTTGAAGAGAAACACAAGAGTGATTTTTAAACGCTTAAACTTCAAGCTGGTGAAAAGTCCACTGCATTCTTGACACATCAGTGGTTATGTCTCAACAATCTGATGGCATAGAAAATGACAAAAATTAGGATGGCTAGGTGCATGGAGGGCTTAGGTGCTGGGTGCCTTACCTCTAGCAGCTGGTGACCCAGGTTTGGGAATGAGCTCGGGTTGCTGGGGGCTGGCCAGAGTGGGAGAGGACTGCGTGTCCGTAGGACTGCTCTTCTCTCCAAGAGAGAGGAAACATGACATCTCAGCCACTGGCTGCCACCAGGTGGACCCCTGCTGGCAGTGCAAGCATGAGAGACATCACCAAGGGTGGAAGCCGCAGTTTCATAGTGCCTGTGCGCCTCCATGCGCGTGTACATACGTGCCGCCGGGGCAAGAGGGCGTGGAGACAGAAAACCAGGAAAAGGGACCTGGGGGCTACGTGAAGCCCTGTGAGCCTCTTCCAACCTGAGACATCACCTGGACTGCTGGAGCCATCTGGATGAGAGACGGGGGGTGGCGGGGCCTACCCCCCTCCAGACCCACCATGGGGACAAGCCATAGGGGACTGCATCTTCAGCAAGTCTGAGGGAGGTGAGTACAAATGTCTAACGTGGGTCTAGAACCCAAGATCTGATCTTCCCGCCCCAAAGGTAAAAGTGCTACCTAAAGAGCCACTGACACTGATGTTGACAGACTGGTAGTAAGACCCAACAAGAGCAATAAGTTTCAAGATATCTTTAGATTCTCTACTGCAATTTTCAACCATTTATAAAACTGTTTTAATTTTTATATTTTTAATTAGTATGGATCTGCAGTAAAGATGGCAGACCCCATCAGTTGTTAAAAAGCTCCATCTCAGGGTAGCCACTAGGGAGCAAAGAAAGTTGGCCACCTAACCTTTGAGGCATACCTTAATCTAGAATATGGCCAATAGAAATGTTAAAACGGTCTCATGAAATGTTCTGTTCAGGGTGGTCTAACAGCCACGCCAAGAGTAATGTATGGAATAATCACAGCCAGATGTGCAGCATTTAGCTAACTACACAACCTGATGGGCTAGAGCGCCCACTCAACCATCCAGGACATGATGTTGTTACAGCATTGATGCGCACCAGGAGTGGATTATTACACTTATAACATTTCTAAACTGATATAATGGTCAAAAGAGGTACAGTATACAAACTGTTAACACATCTAAAAAAATTAAAGACTGATATTGATCTGCTACAGGAGACCTCATATCAGTTTGAGTGACAAATGATACTTTCTACCTGAATGGTTGCGTGAAACTTATGGAGCAGTTTTAAATCAAACAAGCTGAGATTTAAATTCTAGTAAAAAGAAACTACAAATTGTAGTGAGGAAGAAAGAATGTGACCTACTGTAAATTGAACTCGGGTCCCCAGAATACCATCCCGGTGCTCTAACCACTGAGCCACAGGCTCACATGGCTGGACCCGAGGATCCCTGACACACTTCTTTTCTCTGGTACTGCATATCCTACAACAGGAAATAATCAAGGAATAATCCAGTAGGTCACATTATTTCTTTCTCACTACAGTTTGTGATTTATGTTGCTTAGCAGAGACTAATACTGTACCAAACACATCTAACTGCCACCTTGATTATTCCTTGCTGCAGGATATGCAATATCAGGGAAAGGAAGTATGTATGGTAACCTCAGGCCCAAACATCAGCAGCAGCTCAGTGGATAGAGCACTGGGACTGTAATCTGGGACCTGGTTTCAATCCCAGTAGGTCACAGCGGTTCTTTATCACTACAGTCTGTGATTTAAATTGCTCAGCTGTGGATAAGTAAGCATTAAACCACGACAGACCACAGTTCTATTGTGGAATTAATCCATGATTTTGGGGAGAGGAGGCGCCATGCCTCCAACCACCCAATCATGGATTAATTCCATAGTAGAACCATGTTCGGAGTGGTTTAATGCACTTGTAACATGGCAAGCTGTTATAATGCTAATATTTTGCCAGTCTGAATATAATGAATGGGTCTTAATAACAGGTTTTATCTTTCTGCCGGTAGCTGTGACATGATGTATGCAGCAGGAAATATGCACGTTAAACACTTAACCTTTATTAATACAGTGGTTAAATATTTTAACAGCTATATGGAGTGAAAAAACAACAACATCCAAGCACTAACAGAAATGTATCAAACTGTTGCTTATAATGGCCGTTTCCAGGTTTATAACCTCTGTTTTTATCTCAGATTTGTGGATTATTATGCTAAATTGAGGGTGTCGCTCTGTATTTGCTTATTTGAACAGGAACGTAAGATTTCATATGTGCTTCGCTTCGGTACTCATTGTTTTCTGAAAGTACTGTAACATTTTGGGAACATTTGAATCGTTCAATGAGAACTTTCACTGCTGCTGATATAGTCCGTTATCACTGTAGTTTCTATAACTGCTGCCACAGTGAATCAACGGAGCGGAGACATCGGATAACGGGGAAGGGCGAGCTTTACTGTTGAGGTGGCTGTGAAGCTCAGTTACTGTGTGTGTCTTCCTCACTCGGACTGCTACCAGCGTGTGCTTTGTTGCCATCTCTTGGTAACAGGGTAATGTGACACACAGAAAGCACTATGCGCTGGGTCCCTGGCGGGTGGGTGGGAAGGAACTGAGGAACAGGGACACTGCTTCACATTAAGGAGGTTTTCATTTCTCTCTCGCTTTCAAGGTATGGAATACGTTAACAAACTGACATACACGGAAAATGGCACTTTTGCTCTGTGCTGCTGTGAGGATATGGAGCGGCGCCACCTGTAGGAAGGGACCTAGACAAAAGGATAACACCAGAAACACATTGTAGGGTAACTTAACATAGAAGGTGTAGGACGCACTCCAGATGGCAACCGTGGATTAGTAAGGAGACAATCCATGGTTGCTCTGTGGTCACATGTTGCTGTTCCGCCACTCTAAAGTGCTTATTTCACTCTAAGCTTTACTGCCATATTACAATACTAAATCACACACATCTAACTGTCATCAGTAAAGAGAAACTTTAATCTCACAATTGAAAAAAATGGTTCAGGACACAACCGGCAGATCTATAACTATTTCAGGAATATTTAACCTAGTAACTATCGCAAGCATTTAAGGTCTGAATGAATAAGATCCAACACACAGTAAAACACCCATAAAAAGGACCCGAGGGCTCGAAACGCAGCAGGTGGGCAAGTTCTATGGGTGTTTTGCTGTGTAGTGGATTGTCTTTTAATAAGTAGACAGTGGAGCTTTTTCACTTAAGTGTGGTGTCCATTTTAATTTGAGGTGGTGAGTGCCTGACTTTTGTTTCTATTTTTTTTTTAACTCAGTTTTATTATTCAGCAAAAAGTACATGGAGATACCCAATGAAAAGTAAGCAGATACAGGAATACAGTAAGAATAACATTTACAAGAGTCAAGACACAAAAGAAATTTCTTCATACTTAACTGTAATTTCCTTTTCTGTTAGCTCCAACATTGTCAATGAGTAATCAGAACAGACAGGTAATATGCACCCCTACTAGAGGAAATGGCACAGCCCAAGGCCGTTAGCATAGACTCCTGGGCACATGAACATTAAGGACGGCAGCAACTCTCCAGTCACTTTTGTCCTCACAGTGCCCTTAATTATGTGAAAGTAGAATAATATAGATTAAACTGTTCGTCTTGTAACGAACCAACATGTATAAGCCATTCACATACTCATACCTTTAACTAAAATAAAATACAGTGAATGGTTCCCTACCTCATCAAGAGAGGAGGACAACGAAAAAATGCTCACCATCTGCTTCTCTAATGTGTTGGAACTTCTTTGTGGTATTGAGCCAACCAGAAGAGACTTGCCAAAGCAATTAATGAAAACAGCTAACACTGGAAAGAAAACTGGAAACAGTGTAAGCACTCACCTACAACAAGGGAGGCACCCTTATTGATCATACAAATCGAACCTGTTAATCTACGTACCAAAAAAAACATTTAAAAGTGAAACTGCTCCTTTTTTAATATAGCTATAGATACACAGATATAGAGATACAGATATAGATGTACTGTAGATAGAGCTGTATAATCACAGCAGGTAACTCATAAAAGGATGTCCTGACAGACTTACAATCAGAAAACAGGGGACATCCTAGCGCTGGCATACCGGACAATATCTCCAACAGGAGCGAAGCTCCTAAAGATCGGAAGGGTCCCATTGATAATGTTAGAGGTAACAAAAAAGGAAATTATGATAAGTATGAAGAAAGTTCTTTATTTTGTAGTGCACCACATTGTCAATGAGTAATCAAAACAGATGAGTTCTAAGAAGCAGTACCCATTAAGCAACTGGGTAGGGGGGAATACTGTCCCATACGCAAACTGCAAAAAAGAAAAAGCAGAAAAAGGAATTTACTTGCCAACTGCCACCTGCAAAACTCTGCAACTAAAGGCCACATCAGCAGAATTTTGAACATACAATCTGTAGTGCTTGGTGAACATGTGGCTGGAGGACCATATGGCTGCCTTGCTCAATTCTAAGACAGATGTCTCACCTTTCTCTGCCCAGGAGTGGCCACAGCACTGGTGGAATGTGCCTTAATGAGAGCCAAAGCCCTCTTCTTTACTGCGACATAAGCCTTGGCAATGCATGCCCTCACCCACTTTGCCAGGGTGGCCTTCGAGGCTTTTTGTCTGCTCCGAAAAGTACGAACAACCTATCCGATTTCCTGAACTCTATCATCTGTCTGAGATATGTCCTAACTGTGAACAAAAGGAAGGAAGGCAAATTTCCTGGTTCAGAAGAAAGGCTGTAGGAACTTTCAAATGAAAGACAGGACCAGTGTCAGTATCACCTTGTCCTTATGCATGATGAGGTAAGTTTCTTTGTGGGACAAAGCCTGGAGTTCGCCAATCCTCCTGACTGAACACACAGCAACTAAAAGGCACACCTTATAGGACAATATGTCTACAGGTACCGACGTAGTGATTTGAAGGGTTCTTTACAAAGAGCATTCAACACCACATGAAGATCCTATGGAGGAACAGGGACGGAACAGAGGTTGGCTCCTGCTCAAAGCTCACAGAAAACAAATAACCTCCTGGTTAGTCCTTAAGAACAAGCCAAAGGAGTCTCCAAGGGCTGGCACTTGACCTCTCAAGGTACTCAAGGCCAAATCTTTTCCATCCTTCCTGCAGAAGATCCTAAATCTGCAGGACCATGGCTTCAGAAGGCCGGACACTTTTTCTCTGGCCCAAGATGAAAAGGTGGTCCATATGCAAGCATAAGCTGCCAACTTAAAATTCTTTCTAGCAGCCATCAGGGTGTCCACCACCATTTCAGAGAAACCCTGCTTCAGGAGTCTCCTCCTTTCAGGAGCCAGGCATAGCTGCATTGCTCCTGAATTTGAATGGGGCCTTCAGATAGAAGTTACCCCCAATGGAAGCCAAAGCAGTGCGTGTTGAGCTAGATTCACTAGGTCCGAGAACCATGTACTTCTGGGCCATTCTGGAGCTATCAGAAGAGAGCTTCCTCTTGAGTGCATTATTCTCAAGGCTTTTGACTGCACCTAATCTTGAAAAGGAAGGAGAGCAAGGACCGACAGCCCTCATCTCCAGGACGTTATTGTAGGTGCTATTCCTGCACAGACCAAGTCCCTGAATGGTAATGTGGTCCAGCACTGCCCCCAACCTCACAGGCTGGCATCGTTGTCAGAATCAACTCTGGTGGACTTCCAAGGGGACCTCCTTTCTCAGATTCTCTAAACTCACCAACCAACTCAGGGACTGTCGCAGGAGTGGGGAAATTGGAATACGGCCCTCACAGTCAGAGGCTTGATCCCGAGCCAACAGCAATTCAATCTGGAGGGGTTGCATGTGAAGCCGCGCCCACAGAACCAGCTCTATTGTCGCCGTCATGAGGCCCAGAATCTACAGTAGCCTGTGAGCAGAATCCGACTGTTGGCTCCTCAGCCACTGAACCTCTCTCAACAAGGTGTCCTTCCTGGCTGCTGTGAGGAAGACCTTCCCCTGTTCGTCTTGAACACCCAGGTGCTCCAGGGTCTACGACAGTTCAAGAGAGCTGTTCTCCCAATAGACTATCCAAATGTGCGACTCCAAAACCTCCAGAGTCATGGTCACTGATTTCCTCACCTGTTGGGCAGATGACACTCGAATGAGCAAATCGTGCAGGTAAGGGTAGACATGATGACCCTCCTGTCGGCTGAGCCACCAGGGCTATGAACACCTTCGTGAACACTCGAAGGCTGTTGCCAGCTCAAAGGAGAGTGCCCTGTACTGGAAGTGTTGCTCCAGGAGCGTGAACCTGAGGAACCTCTGATGAGACTGCCGGATGGGAATGTGGAAATATGCATCCCTCAGATCTCTAGATGCTAGATAATCGCTGAGCTGGAGAGCCCGGATGACTGACCGTAGGACTCCATCTTTTTTTTTTCTTAAAACTGTTTTTTTCATGCCTCTGTAGGATACATTCCATATACAAACTGCAATGGAAATGCAGCCAAGACATAACAATTGACGAATGGTTGCATAAAAAACACATTGGTGGTACAGTAAACAAAGCGAGCATACTTACAATTAATGCCATAATGACTTGATAGTACTGCAGGCTACCCCCGCCCCTGGGTGTAACTTTTAAAACAAAATCATCAGTTCATCAGAGTGCTATATGTCCATCCAGGGAGAAAATAAGAGTCTGTGCATCTCTGTCTCCCCACTGCCCAAGTAAAGCTATTATGGTACCCCAGTCCATAATATGTACCCTGGAAAGAGAAAAAGAGGCAGCGTTACTTCACTCGTGTTCCAAACTTAACCTAGAGCATTAATTTACCACCCATAATTCAAACACTACATCTTTAGTCTTTAAGTCAGCTGCAAGTTCCAATAGATAGAGGCAAACATGAACATAGAAACCAGGCTAAGAAGAGACAAGCCTCAACTGTGTAAACTATACAGGACATTAAAGAACATAAGAAAATCTCTAAAAATAGAATACAACTGTAATTGGTGTTACCTATCACTTGGTGCCGTGTGTGCTCCTGAAGACATTCCACTGAGACCATCCAAAACCAACTGTAAGGACTCCATCTTGAGGGTCATGAGGTGAACAAACTTGTTTAGTTGCTTCAGATCCAGAATGGGCGCCCCCCCAAAAAAAAAAAAACTTCTTTGGAACCATAAAGTAAATCAAGTAGAATCCTTGGCTTTGTTCACCATGAGGCATCAGAACAATCACTCCGATCTGTTTTAGATGATCCAAAAGTTTGCCACACTGCCAGTCTCTTCACGGGGTCATCTGGTACAGGGGACAGCATAAAACATACCCTTGAGGGAATGGTTGAGAACTCTACTGTGTAACCTAGGGCCGGGATCTCCAGAACCCAAGCATCTGACGTTATCTAGGCCCAACTTGTATAAAAATTGTGCAGTCTTTCATCAAGAGAAGGAAGGCAGAGATGGGCCATGCACCCTCATTTTGAGGGGCCACCTCTTCATTCTGGACCACTGTTGAGTTTTCAGGCAAGGGCTCCTATGGCACTATTGCCCTTCAATCCAGAGTAGGATCTTTTACTCCTTTGGTTCCCGAAGTTCTGAACAGGATGAAAACCCTCTCAATACTGCATCTGTCAGCCGCCTCCTTCAGTTGTTTTGAAACTGAGGGTGGCCTTTTTTATCCTGGATATCCCTCAAAATGTCATCCAGGCCAAAACCAAACAACAAGCCTCCCTCAAAGGCTAAGTTAAACAACTTGGTCTCGGATACCTGGTCCATGACCCAATGCGGTAGCCATACCCCTGGCATGGCGACTACAGTATAAGTGGAGTGAGCTGACACATGCAAGTTCTCCACTGTGACATCCCTAGGAAGGCGGAGGCCATGGATACCAAATGCAAAATGCTTGCCCCTCAAAATCCAGGGGAATGAAGCTACCCAGCGTTGTAACCCACAAGTTTAAAGCTCTGTCAACAATAAAGGAGGCATAGGAAGTGTTGGAGGCAAGGGCTCTTCTGCACGAAGCATCCACTCACTTATCATGCGTATCAGATAAGGCCAAACACCCTTCAACTGGGACAGTTTTGGAGTTAAGTACAGCCTTATCAGTCAGGGTGGGGTTTCCCACTTGCAGGTATTTTCATCCACAAAAGGGGAAACACCATAGCCTGGGTACTGACAGATATTTCCGCTGCTCAGCACCTGCCCATTCTTGCTCAATAATCTGGTCACAGCAAGTAAACTTTCTGGAAAACACTTTGGAACAGAGGTGAACGTGGACAGGACAGGATTCACATCTAAGGTCTCCATGGATTGCACCTCTTTTAGCTGTAATGTTCCACAAGCCTCAGTTATCAGACAGGACAAGGATTTAGTATGAGACACAGGAGAGGGATAGGGATAGGAATCCTCCTCTTTGGCTCCGTCCACTCCCTTTCCTCCTCCCCGCATCAAGTAACTTCTTTGGGTCAGGATTTTCCCAAGATCCCGACATCCTCCTCCTGACCCTCTGTATGGTCAAGGGCAGGGTCTGCCTGCAGATCCATAATAGCAGACTTGTCCTGATCTGGCACACCTGGACATGCTTGTGGGGGCCCTCCTGACCTGAGGGGCCCGGGTTGGGTGTGTCCAAAGGGATGTCCTGCAGAACATCAGGGCTCAAAAGCTCATCTAAGAGCAACAACATAGATTTACGCAATTCTGCTTTGCCACTGCCAACTGGTACACCAGGTGCGCCCCCCCACCTCAGGGTTCCAACCGAGGGAAACTGTAAAAGATATTAACTTGAGTAACACAAAAGGGGCAATATATGAACCCAGTGGAGAGGGTCGCATTACCCTTGTGCAGGTCTTACATCATTTTAAGACACTAGGGGCCAGATATATAAAGTTTGCCTGGGCGTAAATAGGGCTATACAATGGTGAGCTGTCAGATAAATGATTATCTATACAAGTGCTGTCTGACCTGGTAACCTCACGGTGGACGTAAACCATTAGTGAGATGTCCAAGGTCAAACAGCACAAGTGTAGATAAATCATTTATCTGACAGCTCACCATTGTATATTTCATTTATGCAATAGGGATGCCTTCTGTCAGTGCAGGGACATTTTCTTTTGATCGTTTATCTTTTTTTGCATACGTTTGTCAAAAAACTAAACAAAAACTTGCATTTTCTGCTCTTTTTTGCTAATTATAAAAAAATCTATAAGGTATCTATAAATGAAATACCACTAATTTTGTAGATAATTTTGTGCTGATCAACTTTCATGCCACAGCACTATGCTATTTTTTTTTTTTAAAAGTTATTTGCATTTGAACAGTGTTTGCCGTGGTTACCTCTGAGATCAGGTCCGCAACCAATCAAGGCAAACTCACTGGTGCCATCTTCGATCTCTCAAAGGCGTTTGATCGGGTTGACCATTCCTCCTCTACTCCACTATTCAATCTCTTGGATTCTCCCACCCAGCTCTTGCCTTGTCCTCCAACTACCTTGTGGGAAGGCAGCATTATACCAGCTTCAACCGCACCTCTCTGTCCTCTCCCCAGTTAACTGCGGGTCCCCAGGGATCCGTCCTGGACCCATTCTGTTTTCCTATTCATTAATGAACTGCCCTCCATCACAACCCATGGGCACTTCACCCTATACGCAGACGATATCATCCTGACCAGTTCCCCGGATATTACTGCCATCAACTCTAGGCTTAACTCAGACTTCGAACTTATCCAGAACTGGCTAGAGGGCCATAAGCTGACCATCAACCTGGAAAAGACCCAGACCATGCTCTTTGGCTCCGTGGCCAAAACTAATTCCTGCCCTGCTCCTCTGACCATCTATTGTACGAATGGCTCCCTCTTGCAGGCTGTGGACTCCGTCCAGTATCTAGGAGTCACCCTTGATCCGCATCTGGATCTCACATCACATCTTCGGAATATATGTAAGGCCACAAACGGCAAGCTCGGACTTGCCTATAGAGCCAAAAGTTGCCTCACCCCGGCTGCATGGCTCGCCCTAGTCAGGAGGATACTTCTCCCCAAGCTCTGCTATGGGCTCATAGCCTTTGCCCCAGTACCAAAATCTAGTCTTGCAAAATGGGACCTACTTATAACAATATATGCCCCGCACTCCTCTGCCCCTCGCCTTATGCATCGCTGTGGGCTCTACTCATGGCTGGGTGGCTCCCCAAGCACTGCGCCTTTGTCCTCGGTAACTTCATGGAAACATAGTTAGAACGGCCACTCCTTCCACGCTTACCCTTCCCCTCAAACGTGGAACCCCAGCTTACCACTTAAGATCCAGTGCGGCACAGGACCACCTGATTCCTAAGACCCGAACCATTACTGGGGATCGGGCCTTCTCCATCCATGCGCCTGGACTGTGGAACTCCCTTCCTGCCTTAGTTTGTGCCTCTCCCTCCCATTCCTGCTTCAAAGCATCCCTCTGGAGCTTCCTCAAATCAGCCTCTGCATGTCTGTGTGCCATATAGACCCTAGCAGAGTCTCTCCCTTCCTTTTTCAACTACTGATACCGCCTGCTGTTTAATTTCTGTGGATAACCTGCACAAGGCACTTTCTGCCCTTCATTGGAGGGGGGCACATGTCACATCAATACCTGTCTATATTTTCGATAATTTGATGTTTATGCTACGTTTTGATGATATTTAGATGTTATTCTACTTATTAATGCTGTTATGTATCTTGTTGCTATCTGCCTACTTAACCATTTCATGCCTGATGTCTCATATGCTGTATCACCTACTTGTCTATGCCGTAGGCTCCTGTATGTTACCTTGACTCTGTATGATGTATTGAATGTACCCTGTAACCCTCCTGGGTCGCACCTGAAAATAGGCACTTGGCGGTCTAGTGTGCTTACCTGGTAAACAAAAGCGAATAAATACATAGTTAGTACTGGTACTGAGGCTGAGCATTCTAAATGAGTTCCAGAGTGATTGTGACACAGCTACTATTGTATATACTGCAGTGTCAGTGGCTCAGTAGGTAGCACACTCATCTCTGAGGCCGGGAGATCAGAGGGCTGTGGGTTCAGTTCCCACATCTGGCACTTGGGTTAATATCCCAGTACTGACACTGTGGTGCAGCATGAGAGGGGTGCTGCACTTCTGAGGTGCCATCTTCTGGATGAGACGTTAAACCGAGGTCCCATCTGTCTGGACTGGTGGTAGTTCAGGTGGATGTTAAAGATCCCATGGCACTTCCGAAAACAGTGGGGAATTCCCTGGTGTCCTGGCCAAATTTCCTCATTCACTAAAAATACCACCAACAGCTTCATCTGGTTCAAGGTCAGTTGGCATTCATCTATCCCCTCCCCGGTCGTGCCTGAAAATAGGCAGGATTTGTCTAGTGCACTTACCCGTCAACAAAAACTAAATAAATAAAATATAAATCTGTGATGATGTGTCTACTATGTGTATAAATGTAAAATTTTGAATTTCTCATAGTAGCTCAGATGTATCACGTAGGATTTATGTCCATGCCTACTGCATAAATCCAAGTTTGCCCATATAAACTGGATTTTGTGCGGACGTGCTATATTGAAAAGTCTAGTTAGTGATAAGAAAACATTACTTACCATAGTAATCTTGTTTCTTCCAAGGGAATCTTACTGTATTTTGACAAATGCAGTATGATCTCACCGTAGGACTGCCCCAGAGCCGAAATGATTAACAGAACCTATGCTAATAGTGGAATGTTAGGCTTGAGCTCAGTTTTCAAACCACTGTCCCTGGTTAGACTTCCTGCAACCGCCAGATTCTTACAAAGCATGCAGAAGCTAAACAAACTAACTAATCTATTCTAACAAAAACAAATCAATCCCCCTTTTAGGGGCAAACACCTCTTAAATAACAGAGGGCATCTCTTAAGACTCAAGTCAACAGATGCCCAAAAAACTAGTAGGTACCCACAGGTTTCCAACATCAGTTGTACAGACAGTATGCAGTGCCCTGTCTGGGAGCTCGGAAAACAGTAAGATTCCCTTGGAAGAAACAAGATTACTATGGTAAGTAATGTTTTCTTCAAACCCCAGGAAATCTTTCTGTATTCTGACAAATGCAGACTACCCAAGCAGTGCCTTTGGAGATGGGCAGAGGACCTATTTAGGAAATAAGATATGCAGGACTGCTATGCCAAACCTGGTATCACTCCTAGGCTGGGTATCCAAGCAGCAATGTTTGGTACATGTGTGGACTGTTTTCCAGGTAGCTGCTTTGCAGATTTCCAGCAAAGAGATATCTCTTGAAGCTGCTATTGATGCAGCTGTTCCTCTGATGGAGTGGGCTCTGAGCCTCTGTGGGGCCTGCTTGCCCACCTTGGCATAACAGAATTGGATACATGCCATGATCCACCTTGCAGTGGACCTTTCTGTGGCTGGTTTACCTTATCCTACTTCCCCATAGGTCAAGAAGAGTTGGGTCCTGTCCCCTCTGTTGCCTTCTGTATGCTCCAGGTAGTAGCTGATAGCTCTTTTTACATCCAGGTTATGCAGTCTACATTCCCCTGAAGAGGAATGGTCAGTTATAATGACTGGTAGTGTAATGGACTGATTGACATGGAAGTCTGACACCACTTTAGGGAGAAACTTATTATTGGTCCTAAGGACCACCTTCTCCCTGTGGAATGCAATATAGTCAGTCTCCGTGGGCAAAGCCTGGAGCTCACTCATTCTCCTGGCCGAAGTAATTGCAAACAGAAACACAGTTTTCCAAGTTACATACTTGAGATCAACTGATGACATAGGCTCAAAAGATTGCTGCATGAGCTGTGCAATACATATGTTTAGGTCCCACACTGGAGTGGGAGTCCTACGTTGGGGGTGCAAGTGTAGCGACCCCTTAAAGAATTTCCTGAACACTGGATTTGAGGCCATAGATGATGATGCCTTCCCTACTGACTGGTAAGCTGAGACAGCTGCCAAATGCACTTTCAGGGTGGATGGTCTCAGACCAAGGGAATAAAAGTGGGTTAAGTAGTCCAGAACAACTGGCAAAACTGCCTGAGTGTGGTCCAGATTCTTGTTCTGGCACCAGACAAAGAATCTTTTCCATTTGGACGTGTAGGTCTTCCTAGTGGAGGCTTGCTAGAAACCCTAAGGACCTCGATGACCCTTCCATGAGATGCAGATTGGCATACTTTGGTCCTCAAGAGCCAGGTCTTGAGCCTGAGAGACTGAAGGCTGGAGTATAGGATCCTGCCCTAGGAAGAAGCCAGCAAGTTGTGCTTCCTGGGGAAGCTGACTCGTTTGGCAGCGGACAGTGCCAGAACCAGGGATACCATGGTTGCCTGGCCCAGTCTGGAGCAATGAGGATCATTATAGCCGGCTGGGATCTGAGCTTGTTCAGGACTCTCAGCAACAACAGGAATGGAGGGAAGGCATACAGAAACCTTCCTGTCCAGTCCAGGAGTAGTATATCCAGTGGGACTGTGCCCCTCACTGGGGGCCTGCAGCAACATTAAGGAAGCTGGTGGTTGCCTGCAGCAATATTGGAGGAAGCTGGTGGTTGTCTGGCGCTGCAAAGTAATCTATTTCTGAAATGGTCCACCTTTTGAACACAATCTGTAACACCTGCCTGCTCAGGGACCACTTGTGGTGGTTCTGACTGATCCTACTCAGAGCATCTGTCAGTACATTGTCCTTCCCTGACAGGTGGACTGCTGACAAGGCAATTCCCAGAGAGTATGCCACACTCCAGATTTTCAATGGCTTCTGTGCACGGGGGGGGGGGGTGACCTTGTGCCTCCCTGTCGGTTGATGTAGTACATTGTGTTGTGTTGTCTGTCCTGACCTGCACCACCTTTCCCTGCAGCATGCTGGTGAATGCCTGAAGTGCCAGGAAGACTGCTCTGAGCTCCAGCAGGTTGATGTGAAGCAATGACTCTTGCTTGAGCCGTGCGTCGTGGGCAGTGTGCTCCTACAGATGTACCCGCTACCCCAGTAGGGAAGCATCTGTGGTTAGCACCAAGGACGGGTTTTCCTGGAGGAATGGAACCCCTTGCATGATGCTTGCCATGTCCAGCCACCACTGAAGCGCTTGTAGGAGTGCTTGTGTGACTGGCACCAGCTTTGATAGTGAATCTCTTTTCTGATGCCAGTGTAGTTTGAGACAATACTGGATATCCCTCATTTGGACCCTTGCCCCTGACACTGCTGTTGTTGAGGTTGCCATATGGCCCAATAGCTGCAGGAAGTGCCTTGCTGGCCTTAGGCTTTGAAGCGTGAAGGTACTTACTAGCTGTACCAAACTGTCTGCCCTTGTCTGGGGCAGAAAAGCCTTTCCTCTCACTGAATCCAGCTTGGATCCTATGAATTGGGAGGCAGTATAGCGCAGTGGTTTAAGGTTCTGAGCTGCAAATCTAGTGACATCCAGTAGACCAGACCTGGGTTTGAATCCTACAGCTTCCACTTACATACTGTGTGACCCTGAGCAAGTCACTTAACTTCCCTGTGCTCCCAGGTCACACCTGTAAAAAAGCTTTCAGCTTAGTGTGCTACTCCTGGTTAAACTACTAAACAAAAAAAAAAAAAAAATCCAGGAGCTGTACTGGCTGTAGCACTGACTTTTTCAGGTTAACTAGGAACCCCAATGACTGTAGAAGCTCATGTGTAAGTACCACAGACTTCCTTACCTGTTAAGGGGATTGCCCTACGACTAGCCAGTCGTCCAGGTAAGGAAAGACTACCACTCCTCATCTCCTGAGGTGTGCCACAACCACAGCCAAGCGTTTTGTGAACACCCTTGGAGCAGAAGTAAGTCCGAAAGGCATTGCCTTGAACTGGTAATAGCCTAGTGGCAGTCTGAACCTGAGGGATTTTCTGTGGGACTACCTTATGGGGATGTGAAAACATGCATTCTTTAAGTCTAGAGATGCCAACCAGTCCCCTAGTCTTAAGATCGGAAGGATTGTTGTCAGGGTCACCATCTTAAACTTTGGCTTTACCAGATGCCTGTTCAGGTGCCTGAGATCCAGTATTGGTCACCACTCCTGTTTTCTTTATTGTGAGAAAGTACCTTGAATAGAGTCCTTCCTCTCTGTGCCAGAAGAACTGGTTCTACTGCTCCTAGGAATAGGAGATGTAATACTTCCCCTTCCAGAAACACTGTTTCTGATGGGGAGGAGGGTCTGAAGACCCTTGCTCTCAGCTTTGGCATGAGCTTGAAGCTGAGAGCCAGACCTTGGCCCACTACCTCCAAGACCCACCTGTCTGTAGTGATGGTTTGCCATTCCTGGAGGTAGTGGGCCAGTTTGACCCATACCAGGGTTGGGAGGTGACCCGAGCAGACACCTCAAAGTGTCTGCTTGGGTTAGGATGCTGTCTGAGTGCTGAGGTTAGTTCGGTTACCACCTCTTCTGCCTCTACCTCAGAAGTAACCTCTCTGCTTTTGATGTTGGGGATAAGCCTGAGGCTAAAAGAATGGGCTAGTGTCCCCTGCCCCTACCGCCCCTGGTTTGCTGCTTTTGGGGAGTAGATGCCTTTTCTTTAGCAGCAGCACTCTTATATGCTGTCTTGTACTCATCCATTTTCCTCATGTAAGCCTTTGTCTGTTCCCCAAACAGAGAGTAGGCTCACATGGGAAGTCCAAGGCCTTGGCCTGAGTGTCCATGGTCAGGTTAGTAGTTCTGAGCCAAGCAAACCTCCTGAGTGACACAGAAGCAGCCATCTGTCTGGCTGCAGTGTCACTGTTGTCCTCAGCCATCCTAAACTAGGGCTTTCAAAGGCTCTATACCCCTTTTGCAGCTTCCTCCAAATCAGCTGCCATGGGGCTGGGACAGATTTTGTGATTTCCATCACAGTATTCCATCGGTTGTTCCTGAAAATAGGCATAGAACTTGTCCAGTGTACCTACCCGGTTAACAAAAGCTAAATAAATAGTGTTCTCTGATATCTGACAACACAGGGCACGTATGAAGCCTGCCTGATGATCACAGAAGATCCCAAGTACATCTTTTTTGCAATTGAATCCATATTCTCGGAATCCTTGTCTGGAGGGTGAGATGCCAAGGGAATGCCTGCCTTATCAAAGGCTGCAACCTGCACCACTCCCTCATGGCTTGGGTGTCCAAACAGGAATGCTGCTCCACCCCTAGCCACCCAGTACTTCTTATCCACCTTTCTGTCAACCGGTGGCACAGAAATACAGGTTACTCACCTGTAACAGGAGTTCTAGGAATGGTATATGTTGTTCATCCACACTTATTGGCAGGTTCCTTGCCGCTTTAAATCTTGCCGGAAGGTCTTCAAGCTGGCTCCTCCCACCCACCCGGGTGGTAAAACTCTGAGCTCGCCCATGGCGCCAGATCTGGCCGCTGGAAGCTCAGGTTGTCGTCCGAGAGCCGAGGAGGTGGGTGGGTGGGGATGAACAACATATACCATTCCTAGAACTCCTGTTACAGTGTGAGTAACCTGTATTTCTAGGGACATGGATATGTTGTTCATCCACACTTATTGGCAGACTCCTAGCAGTTCTCCTCGAGGAAGGAGGCAAGGCGCACACCCCAATACATTTACTTGGGAAATAAGGACTGAGAACCGAGGCCCCAAAACCAGCATCCCGCGTGACTCAAGGTCGATGTGGTAATGGGTAATAAAGTGTGTGCTGACTTCCAGGTAGCAGCCCTGCAGATTTCCTGGATAGGGACGTCCCTGGAAGCAGCCACCGATGCAGCAGTATGTACGGTAGAATGAGCTCTTATCCTCTGGGAGGCTCCATGACCGCCAACTTTAGCAGCAATCTATGCAGGAGGTGACCCACCTGCCTATCGTCGCTTGGCTGCAGGTCTGCCAGATGCGGCTTCAGCGTAGGTGACAAACAGCTGGCGAACCTCTCCCAATTTCAGCCGTACGCTCCTTATAATAGCGGCGCCTTCTAGGGTCCAGAGTATGGAGCCTATATTCGACCTCTGAGGTGTGACTGGGGTAGAACACCGGCAGAGTCAGCACCTGGTTAAGGTGAAACCCCACACCACCTTCGAAGGAATTTCGGGGGCGCAGGGACAACCTTGTCCCTGTGGAAGACCAGGTAAGGAGACTCCGATGCAAGCGCCTGGAGCTCTCCATCCTTCTGGCTGACGTGATAGCCACCAAGAAGGCGGTCTTCCACGACAGGTGAGAGAGTTCACACCTGTGCATTGGTTCGAATAGCTTGCCCATGAGCTTTGCCAATACCAGCAGTAGATCCCACGGAGGTGGAGGTTCTCGCACGGAGAAATGTGATCAAGGCCTTTGAAAAGCGCTTGACCCACCTTTTCCGCCACCGACTGCTTCCTGGCCCGTGCCCGTAAGCAGAGATGGCTGCCAGGTGCACCTTTAGGGTCGTCGACCTAAGCCCTTGACTAGAAAGGGACCATAAATAGTCAAAATGCTTGCCACAGAACAGGAGGAAGGGTCCAGGCCTTGCCTGACACCAAATGGAGAATCTCTTCCATTTGAAGGCGTAGCATTTTCTGGCGACTCATTCTGAGACCTCAACAACATTGAGGACCTCATCGGAAAGACCCAAGGCCTGGAACACTAGCAGCTCAGGAACCAGGCCGTCAGGTGCAGGGATTGAAGGTCCGGATGGAACACCTTCCCCTGATTGACTGAGAGCAGGTCCGGGCGAGCTGGAAGCTGCCTCGGGAGCCTGGAGCTGAGGCTGAGGAGATCTGGGTACCAGAACTGGCGGGGCCAGTCTGGGGCTATCAGGATCACCTGCGCCTTGTCCCTTCTTGCTTTGAGAAGCACCTTGTGAATCAAGGGAAATGGGGGAAAGGCGTAGAAGAGGCCCGGGGTCCACAGCCTCGAGAAGGCATCCCCCTGCAGCGAGCCCTGCTGAGGGGGGCGGGCATGAAACAGCCTCAGCTTCGCGTTCTCCCTGGAGGCAAACAGGTCCACCTGAGGTGTGCCCCAGTGGGAGAACAGATCTTGTACTACCTCTGGCAGGAGAGACCACTCGTGAGATGCAGCCCCTATCTGGCTCAGGGCATCGGCCAGGGTGTTGGAGGCTCCTGCCACATGAATAGCTAGGAGATCCGCCTCCAGGCTGCGCCGCAGTGACCAAATGCAGAGCTTCCTTGCATAGAAGCATGGGCGCGTCAGCCTGGCGGTTCAGGTAGTACATGGTCGTGGTATTGTCCGTCTGGACTCTGACCACTTGACCCCGGAGAAAGCGGAGCAAAGGCGGTGAGAGCTAGGCGGACTGCTCGGGCTCCAGCAGGTTGATGGCATCGGGACTCCGTGGGGACCAGAGGCCGTGCACTCGGTGTTCCCCCAGATGGGCACCCCAACCCATCAGAGAGGCGTCGGTCGATAGAGAGACCGTCGGCTCGGGGCGGACAAACGGGATGCCCTCCTGCAGATGAAATGGAACGGTCCACCACTGGAGAGCGTTCCACATCTCCCGGTCACTATCACTAGCTGGTCCAAAGGATCGCAGCATTGTGACCACTGGCTGGCCAGTCCCCACTGAAGGGGGCGCATGTGCCAGCCGGGCCCAACGGACCACGCTGGTACAGGCGCCATGAGACCAGAAGGCGCCGGAAGTCCTGGGCAGCGCGACTGCCCAACCAGAAATGATTGGGCAAGGAGGTAAGAACCTCGGCCCTGTCCGCCGGGAGCCGTGCTCTGGCTCAGAAGAGTGACAACTCTGCCCGATGAACAGGATCACCTGCTTCGGCTCGAGTTCCGACTCTGGCCTCGTTGATGAGAAGGCCGACTTGAGAGCAAACCTGGAGGCCAGATCTCTGGACCGCTCCACCTCCGTCTGGAGGGGCTGCTATCAGCCAATCATCCAGGTAAGGTACACCGGACCCTCGGCGCCAGAAGAATGCTGTCACCACTGCCATGCATTTGGTGAAGACCCTGGGAGCTGGAAATAAGCCGAAGGGCATGGCTCGGAACTCGAAGAGGGATCCCTCCGCTCGAAAGCGGAGGAATCTCCGATGTGACTGACGGATAGGGATGTGAAAGAACGTGTCCTGTAGGTCCAGAGAGCAGAACCACACGCCGTGTTCCAGAGATGGTATTATCTGTGCCAGAGTGACCATCCTGAAGGTTCGAGACCTTAGGAACTTGTTCAGGTCGTGTAGGTCGAGAATGGGGCGCCAGCCCCCCGTCCGTTGGAACCAGGAAATACCTGGACATGAACCCGGGTCTGAAGGGGTCCTCTACCTCGTGATCACCTCCTTTTGGAGGAGGAAGCGATGTTGGCTCAGCGAGCCATGAGTGAGGCTGCGACCCGAGGCCCCGAGTGTGCGACTCTGAAGGTGGGGGCCTGATCGAATTCCAGAGATAGGCCTTTTCCCACCACCTCCAGTACCCACCTGTCCGTGGTAACAGCGGACCAGGCGGAAAGGAAGTGTCTGAGCCGTCCCCCCACGGGGGGAACCAGGGGTGAGGTGACAGGGATGGGGGCGACACCCCTCAGCCCGTCACTGGGCAGGCTTGGAGGAGGGACCGGCCGAGGGACCTCCTGGGCCTTTACCTCCCTGCTTCCTGTTGGAGGAAGCGGCACGGCAGGCTTGGGATACCAAGGTCGAGCCTGCTGGCCCTGACGCTGGGCGGGGCGGCCAGGCCAGAAGGACGAAAGGAGTAGGCTGTGGCTTTGCGGCCTTTGTCCTTCTGAGCGGAAGAGACCGAGTCAAGGTAGCATTGGACGTCTCGATCCTCTGCAGGTGACCTTCCACCCCCAGGGTCGAAGAGGTCAGTCCCAAAAGGGAACATCCGCCAACTTGTGCTGGGTATCGAGGTAAAGGTGGATATCCTCAGCCAAGCCCGACAATGCATGGCCACTCGGCCGCCACAGACCTGGCACATGAGTCCCGATGTCTACGCAGTCTGGAGCTGCTGTTTAGCCACTGCCCTGCCCTGGTCCCGCACTGCCTGACCGTAGTCTGCAGATCTGGAAGATGAGGACAACCTCATCCAGGGAACCCAACAGGGCATGAGAAAATGTGCCATGAGGATGGCAACTGGCCCGACGAAGGCGAGAGAGAGGCAGCATAGACTTTCGCCTGGCATAATCCAATTTCTTGGATTCCTTGTCGGAGGTTTGTCCACATCCCTGGCATTCCCAGCACGCTGAAAACGCCTGTCGGTAACCAACCCTCGCCGAGGGGTGTTCAAAAACCGACAGGGAACCGGGGACCGTGATACTTCCTGGCCAACCTGGTCAAGGCACAGGGCAGGAAGCAGGACGCTGCCAAAGTTCCAAGGCCGGACCCACTATGGCTTCGGCCACCGGAAAGGCCTCCGTAGGAGAATCCCCTCGGTCCAGAATCTCCGTGAGGGGATACCTGGCCCGTTTAGAAACGGGTTCGAGCTTCATCCCGGTGGACTCCAAGATGAGTCGAAGCAACCCTAAGAAGGACGAAGGGCTATCGTCCACTGACTGCCCTCCCGAGGACTCCAAGTCCATGCGCTTGGAGAAGAGGGAGGAACCATCATCGGACTCAGAAGAGTCCTCAAAGAGCTGCCTCGGGCCTGAGCCACCCTCCACCTGCCGAGGTTTATCGGGAGTGAGGGTGACAGACAGCCTATGGGGCAAACCCAAAGCCGACCGAGAATTTTTGGTTGGAGCCCCAACTAATGGCTGTGGAGGCGGAGGTTCCACCAGAATCGGTGGGGCAGCTGGAATTGGCCGAACAACCGGCCTGAGAACAGGCTCCTCGACTACAATGAGGGGTTGTTTCGGCTGCTCCGGTGACAGCCACTTAATGGCCGGGGAAGACGACTGGGTCGGCTTATTCCCGGTCAAAAGGAGCTGTTGCCACATAAGTTCCTCGTACCTCCGACGCAACTTGCGCCGAAGCCTCCCCTCGTCCGAGGAAGAGGAAGAGTGGCAGCGCCACTTGCCGCAGTGCCGAGACTGAGACCGCCTAAGGCGGCGGGATCGGTTGGACCGTGAGGATGTCAGAGACCAAGACAGAGTCTCGACTAGGCCGAGGAGGCGAGGAGAAGTGTCGATCGCACTCCCGGCTCGGACGATCCACGAAGGCTCCGGAACCGGAGGCCAGGACGAGCAGACGGGATCCTCAACTCCCACCGGGAGAGGCTTCTCCAAGTGATAACCCGTCTAACGGGTGAGAAAATCTCGACCAGCGCCGACAGGAGTCTCGGTCCAACTGGCCTAGACGGGGACACCGTGAGCAAGTGGCCGAGAAGCTGAGGGGTCGACTCAGTCGACTGTCGACAAGGGAGGGGATCTTTCCCGCCCCAAGAGCGCCGACGAGAGACTTACTTTTGCTCTTTTGGACCTGGAAAAGGTCCGAAGAAGTTGGACCCTCACCTTTGGTCGAGAGGGTCAGAAAAAAGCTCCTTAAAGAAGCCGTATGAGGCACGAGAAGGCGGGACAAATGCCAGCCGAGGTAAGTGGCCAGCGCCACCTCCTCTTGAGGGCGATCATCTGCTCGAGCTGATCCGCCGAGCTCCGCCGCCGCGGACACCGCCAACGAGCCTCTTTAGGATTTCACCGTGAATTTTTTCTCGGCCCCCAGTTGTAATCGGGCAGCACGGTCTTCAAGAACGTAGGGCCTAAAAGGAAGAGCACAGTCGCAGGCCTCGCGGGTCGTGCTCAAGGCCCAGGCAGCAGACGACGGGAGTGCGGATCCGCCCCAGACATCTTCTGCTCAAGGGCACCTCCGAAACCGAGTCGATTTGTCCATCGAGCCAGCGAGGAGAAGACGCACCAAGTCTTTTAGCAAAACTTTTAATTTCGAACTTTCAAGAATTAGGAACCAGTCTTAATCGCAACGCTGCTAAGGAGGGAACCTGAGCTTCCAAGTGGTAAGGAAGATCTGGCGTCATGGGCGGAGCAGAGAGTTTTACCACCGGGTGGGTGGGAGGAGCCAGCAAGACCTTCCGGCAAGATTTAAAGCGGCAAGAAACCTGCCAATAAGTGTGGATGAACAACATATCCATGTCCCTAGAAATGGGGTTTGCAGGACCTTATTAACCTGCTTTTCAGGGATTTATAGATGGGTAGTAACAATGTTTTAGAATTTGGAACATCCATCATTTCCATGTAATCCTGTTCCTCCTCCTCATCGGTGGACTCTTGGGTAGAAAGTACAGGGACTGAGCTACTTGCTTAATGAAAGCAAAATCACGGTATAGTCCTCATTCCTTGTCAGGAAGTCCGGATGGTGAAGATCTGGAGAAATATCCGTTCAGTCAGTTCCCGTAATCCTCATCCTCATCATCATCATCAGCATCCTCGTCTCAACAAAAGGCTCCTCTTCATATTCAAGGAACCCAGGAACCAAAGTAGAGCCAGCGGTAGGTACATGCAGCCGCTTCTCAACTGGAACTGAGGTACTGGTTGGAGCACCTGAAAATTCTGATAGCGTTTGCTATCTCTTCAGTGGTTGGAACCGATGCTTTCTTCGGTTGCGGTTCAATTGCTGTATGCTTTTACTTCTTTTTTCTCTTTCCTGCGGTTGCCAGGTTAGCAGCAGTGTCGGCAGGACCTTTTTTTATTTTTTTTTTTATTTATTTTATTTATTTTAAGAATCAGTTTACAACCTTTGAGCCAGAGGCTCGTTTCCAAAGATACTTCGTCACATAAAGACATACATTGTGTTTTTGGTTACATAGCAAAGATTTGCAAAACAATCGATGCTCAACAGAGCCCACGTCACATTGTGGTCAGACAAATACAACTGGGTACAGGGTACATGTAATTGATAACAGGTGTTACACAAGTCGGGTATCAAGTGAGCAATCTGGTAGGTAAACACTGAAACAGCTGGCACTGGCCAGGTTAAACATAGGCATGGTGTACAGGGAAGTGGTGGAGGGGATGGTTGGGTGGAGAGTTGCCCGGGGCACTGTCAAGAGAAGCAGAGGTGGAGGCTATATTCAGAGACAGGAGAGTTCAGTGCTGAAGATGTGGTTCAGTGTGGTTTGAACTTGGAGATGGTGGTGGCATTGGTGATGGGGGCAGGAGAGAGTTAAACCAGGTTGGGGCTCTATAGCAGAAGGACCTCTGGCAACGCTGGTTCTTGATCTGGGGACCTTTAGAGTGGTCTTGTAGGAAGACCGTGTTGCAATGGTGGGAGGGCTCTGGTGGATGGATGCCGTTACCCCAGGGGAGAGCCCGAGTAGGGTTTTTTTGGTGAGGAGACAGGTTTGGTATTGGAGCCGTTCATCCAGGGTAAGCAGGTTAGCATCGACATACAGCTGACAGGTGTGTGTAAGCCTGGGGGCACCAGTAATCAATCTGCACGCTTTATTCAGGGTTAGGTGAATTTTGTTGAGTGCAGTGGTGTCGGCAGCACCATATACTGGTAGACCATAGTCTACAAGGGGCAGAACGGATGATGTAACAGCTAGCCGGAGAGCATTTGGAGGAAGGCAGGTTCTATGGCGGAATAGGATGCCAAGCCGTGTGTTAGTGGCGGATGTTAGGGCGTCGATGTGGTTGTGAAATGTGAGGGCTGAATCAAAGGTAACCCCAAGGTATTTGTAGGAGCAGACTTGTTCTAGTGGCTGGTTGGTACTTGGAAGGATATAGAGTGGGTGGTTGCTAGCTCTGTTTTGGGGGTGGGAAAGAGCATAGTTTTGGTTTTCTTAAGATTGATGATGAGTCTGCGCTCCTAAACCAAGCCTCGGCACTGTTGAAAGACTGCTGCGGAGTCCTGTAGGGAGATGGGATTCGGTGGGTGGCAAAAAGGACAGCGTCGTCTGCATACAGTGAGAATTTTGCCAGGGCATGCACTGGGCAGGTGTTCAGATACAGCGAGAAGAAAGGGGCCAGGATGGAGCCTTGGGGACCCCGAGAGAATGGGATGGGTATCGGAGGTGTGCTATTAATTTTACACACTGAGATCGAGGTGTCAAGATAGCTAGCGCACCATGCCAGGGGCCAGCCGAGAGACCAGTGTAGCAGAGTGCATTCAGCAGAAGTGGATGGGAGACAGTGTCGAAAGCCTTTGAGAGGTCAATGAACACTGCACCAGCTAGGAGCTGGTATCCAAGGAGGAGTGTAGAAAGTTGGAGAATTCAATAAGGGCAGTGCTGGTACTGTGACCTGCACGAAGCCATGTTGCTCTGGGCATAAGATGTTATGCTTAGCCAGATAATCAGTGATTTGAATGGCCACCACTTTCTCCAGGGCTTTAGAGAGGGGAGGGAGGATGGAGATTGGCCGGTAGTTGTTGGCCAATGACCTGTCGCCCCCTTTATGAATAGGTATGATAATGGCTGTTTTCCAAGCTGTGGGGAATTGTACCAGGCAGAGTGACTGGTTAATTAGGCTTGTGAGTGGTGCAAGGACTTCATCTAGCACCAGCCTGAGGATGCTGGGGTCCAGTGAGTCACTGCCGGGATTGTTGCCATTGAGAGCTTTGATTAGGATGGGTCTGGCTTCCCGGGTGGAAATCTTTCGCAGGAGGAAGCTGGGGTGCTGGAGGACAGGGGGAGGTTGGCTGGGGGGAGGGTCAAAGAAATTACTAGGGAGGACTGAGCTAAGGTCAGTGAAAGTGGTGTTGAACCAGTTAGCTATGGTGGCAGGCTCGGTGGAGGTGGTGCCATTTCTAGTGAGCTGGGATGGGGCAGGGGAGCAAGCTTTACCATTGAGTTGCTTAATATTATCCCAGAAGGTCCGGGCTGAGCCCCAGGAGGAGGTAAGGGAGGCCTGGTAATGGTCTGCCTTGGCTTTCCTGATGGCCCATGAGCACTTATTCGGGCTGCATTGTATGCTTGCCTATCAGACAGGCGACCTGTTTCAGTGGCAAAGGTGCCAGAGGTTATCCGGTTTCTAAGTAATTGTAGGAGGCCGGGCTAACCCAGAGTGCGTTCTGTTTTGGACCGTATTTTGGTTAAGGGTGCAAAGAGATCACAGACCATGATGAAGGTGTGAGTGAAGAAGGTGAGGGCAGTGTCAATGTTGGTTGCCTGCTGAATGGGGGACCAGTCTATCTGGGTGAGGAGTGCTTTAAGTTTCTTCAGCCCACCAGGGCGGAGGCGCCTCGGAGGGTGGTCTGGGCTTTGGGTTTGGGATTGGGGCTACCCAGTGGAATAGGATGAGGAGTGGTCACTCAGGGAGTCTGGGAGGACCTGGATGTTTTGGATTTTATAGAAGGTCGGTTAGTTATAACAACATCCAGAAGGGTGCTTGTACCACTCTTAGGGTTAAGTCTCGTGGGCTGGGTGACGAGTTGCGTCATATCTTGAACGACAAATGAGTCTCTGGTGGTGGATGAGGAGGTGCTGAGCCAATTTACATTAAGGTCCCCACTAAGTTTGTTCGCTTATGGTGGAGGGTGGCCAGGTAGTCCGTTAAAGATACCTGGGCTGGGTGCTGGTTCTTTGGGGAACGTGAGGCTGTGGTGAGATAGAGGGGCTCCTAGAGGGGTCTGGGGTGAGTCTGAGGGTAAGGCCTGGGCCCCATTTATGAGGGCAGGGGTGGGAGTGCGTGTCCAGGTATTGTGTCCCTGGTGTGATTGCACAGCCTCCCCTGCTTGCCTACTCGGTCCTCCCGGTATAAGGTATAGCCTGGGAGGAGACAAATGAGTCAGGAGTTGATTTGGACAGCCAGGTTTCAACCAGGGCTATGATGTCTGGTTGGTGAGCCAAGGCCCAGCACTGTAGGGCGTCAAATTTCTTCAGCAGGCTGCATATGTTCATGGAGGCTACTTGAAGACCAGTGGGCTGGTGAGTGGGTGGATGGGAGGGCAGGGCCTGGGTTGGGATGTATGTTCCCTGTTAGGGTAGAAGGAGGAGAAGTGCTCTGGTCAGAGGAGGCAGATGGAGAGTTCGCGGGAGTGATAGAATGAGGAAGGGGTTTAGTTGCACAAGGGGTGGGTGGGTGGCACAGGCAGAGAAAGGCCTGAGTGATCAGAAGTGCAAAGGGGCTGTGGGGGGTGAGGTGGAGAGCAGCATATGGGTTGTGTGGAGGAGGAGGGAGGGGGAGGAGCAGTGGTAAAGGAGGAGGGGAGGACAGGAGGGTAGGTAGGAACACTGGAGTAGTGAGGCTGAGGTTGAAGTAGGGACACTAGGTTGGTGGAAGGCAAAGGAGGAGGAGGAAGAGATAGGCTGGTGAGCAGGGGATGCATGTGCATAGTTGGGAAGCTGGTGGAGCTGAAGTGAGGAAAGAATGGGGGACTAGGATGAAAGAGGAGATAGTAGTGAGAGATCACCTCTGAGCCTAGTTGCTGCTATGGTGTGGTGGTAGTGTATGTCGTGAAGTGCATAGGTACCAGGTTCAAGTCTTGATCAGGGTAGTGGAGAGAGCTAGACTAGTGGCTGTAGCAGCAGGGAGTCGGATTCAATGTTTGCAGAAGCACTAGATAACACTTTAGTTGTGTCACAGGGTTAGTGCGTTTTTATAGTTTTGAGATCCTGCAGTAAAAAATAGGCAGGTGTTCTAGGTGAGTGGTGGAACTGTGGACTTTGGAAATAAGGGTGCAGGGTTCAAATCCTGGAAGGAAGAAGAGGTAAACTTATATTTTGGCAGGTTGGGGGTAAGTGATTAAGGCTTAGAAAGTAGTAATAAAATAGGTAGGCAATGTGGTGCAGAGGTAGAGCAGCTGACTCTGACTGCAAGGGTACTGGTGCATGAACACAGCTCAGGAACAGAGTGTAGACAGGCTCAATTTTTTTAATTCAGAAAAGGAGGGAGTGAGGAATGGTTAAGAGTATGAAAATAGGGAAGTTGTTGGCCTGGTTCATTGGCTCAGAGGATAGTCAGTAGAATTTAGAGAAGGGTACCAGGTTTGATACTAGCAGGTGCTTAGAGATAGGCTGAAGGAGGAGGCAGAAAGTAGGTCGTAGAAGGAATCAAAGGAACTGCAGTGACCTCTAGTGGGACGGCTGTGAAATGGTAGCTAGGAGGGGTATAGAGTTGAGAGAGCAGCTAGAATGGAAAGTGCAGTGACCCCTAGTGGTTGGTGTGTATAACCTGCAAATGGGAAAGTGGACACTTAGTAAAAAGGAGGGTAGGTCACGTGTCACACCACGTGACCTGCCAACAACAATTTATTGGAGCGCCGACCCTGGGTGAGGGGGTTGTTGGGGCGGGCGGGAAGTGCCTCACAACAGTCAGGCTGTAGTGCAGGACACTTTACCTCTTAAAGGCTCTGGCAATCCCCGAATTCAGTCTCCGCTGCTGGGCTGAGTTCTGAGGGTGGGCTGCTTCAGGGCCTATATAGGGAGGGCAATAAGGAATCCCATTGGTATACGTGAGCTGGGACAGGACCCTACTGCGCATGCGCAGATGATGGCGGACACCCGCTACACATTCTATGCAATTCTACCAAGGTAAGCACTCTAAAACAGCATTTAAACAGCTAAGAAATCACAGGATACTAGTGCTAGATGCTCTAATACCAGGGAACCATCACCCTGTCAGGCGGCTGTTCCTCTGGTTCGTTTTGGCTGGTTTGTCTGTAGCTGGGTCAGCAGCCTTCCCAGACATCTTCTCCTGCAGTCGTTTAAGTCGCCTCTCAAGTACTGACTGAGGGCAGTTCTTGCAAATTTCACAGTCCTCCTTGAGGTGGTCTAACCCCAAACAAAAAACACAAATTAAATGAGGATCTGCTTTAACAAACGGTTCCCCACACTGTACAATGCTGGAACCCTGTGGGTCCCGTTCGTTTCTTGGTATGTGACATTTAACGGTCAGTTAAAACCATGAACCGAGAATTAACCCAGTAAAATTTTCAATATTTAGTAAATAAATATATACCGCCTTACCGGATGGTAGAAAGAACCGAGTTAAATCTCAGATACTTAAAATAAAGTAAACAGTATTGGTTCCTACCCAGTTAAAAAGAACCGATAAGGAACCGAGAAAACTCTCAAAATTTACTCTAATCTAGACTAAGCCTACCTGAGAACCAAGGACAGTGCTTCAAAAATCAAATAACTAAATGGACTTTGATAAAAGAGCTAAAATAAAATTCAAGAAAGTGAAGGAGGCTCTCTGGAGACATCATACTGAGGCAAGAATCTGATGGTTGCAGGAAGTGCAACCAGGGACAGTGGTTTGAATACCAAGCTCGAGCCTAACATTTCACTATTAGCATAGGTTCTACTAACCATTTCGGATCCGGGGCAGTCCTATGGTGAGACCATACTGCATTGGTCAGAATAAACAGGTCACTCACCTGTAACAGTAGTTCTAGGAGTGGTATATGTTGTTCATCACACTTTCTGGCAGATCACCATTCCCTTTAAGGGTCGACGGAACATCTTCAAGCTGGCTTCTCCCACCCACTCGGGTGATATAACCCTCGGCTCCACCCCATGACGCCAGATCTAGCCCGCTGGAAGCAGAGGTGTGTGTCTAAGTCAAGAAGGTCGGGTGGGTCAGTGTGGATGAACAACATATACCACTCCTAGAACTACTGTTACAGGCGAGTAACCTGTTTTTCTAGGGATGTGGATATGTTGTTCTAATATATAATTAAGACATCATAGTTCACAGTGGTTACAGTATTCAGAAAGAGAGAATTAGAAAGCGGCAGTATTAGCAAGTACAACGCATTTGGTAAATGACAGTATATACACAAGAAACATAAGCAAAATTGCAGCAGATGTCCACAACATATCTCCAGCGATCAAAAAATAAGTAGGAATAGGAGAGTACAGCAGGTGAAGAGGGGACAAAGTACCTTGAGGGCCAAAAGGAAGGTGGGAGGGGGAGCCTGTACTCGGCCTCCGAGGTGTAATTGGGGTAGAACACCTACAGAGTCAACACCTCATTAAGGTGAAACTCCCGACACCACCTTCGGAAGGAATTTCGGGTGGGGGCGCAGGACAACCTTGTCCCTGTGGAAGAAAAGGTAAGGAAACTTGACAGAGAGTGCCTGTAGCTCCCCAGTCCTTCTGGCTGACGTGATAGCCACCAAGGAGGTGGTCTTCCATGACAAATGTACCATGTCACACACTTGTGCATAGGTTTGAATGGCTTGCACATGAGCTTTGTCAAAACCAGCAGTAAATCCCATGGAGATGGAGGTTCACGCACTGGAGGATATGGGATCTAGGCCCTGAAAAGTGCCAGACTGCCTTCTCCTGCACCACAGAGCTGCATACGGCCGCGCAGTGAGCGGTGCTTCTCAGGAGCCTTGGCGTCGTCAGACTGAAGCCCCAGCTGGGAGAGGGACCACAGGTAGTCCAAAATGCTAGCCACTGGACAGGACGAGGGGTCCAATCCTTTGCCATGGCACCAAATGGAACTTCCATTTGAAGGCATAGCATTTTTTGGTCGATTCCTTATGGGATGCCTCAACAACCATGAGGACCTCGTCAGAGAGACCCAAAGCCTGTAACTCTAGCCGCTCAGGAACCAGGCAGTCAAGTGCAGGACTGAAGAACTGATGGAGTACCTTCCCCTGACTGATGGAGAGCGGGTCTGGATGTGCTGGAAGATGCCTCGGGAGTCTGGAGCTGAGGCTGAGGAGATCTGGGTACCAGAACCGGCGTGGCCAGTCTGGGGCTACCAGGATCACCTGCGCCCTGCCCCTCCTGGCCTTGAGGAGCACCTTGTGGATCAAGGGAAGTGAAGGGAAGGCAAAGAAGAGGCTTGGGGTCCACAGCCTTGAGATGGCATCCCCCTGCAGCATGCCCTGAGGGGGGCTGGGCATGAAACAATCTCAGCTTTGCATTCTCCCTGAGGAGAACAGGTCCACCTGAGGGGTGCCCCAGTGGAGACCAGGTCTTATGTTTATCCTGGTGGAGTGACCATAAGTGAGATGCCTCGCCCACATCCAACTGAGAGCATCGAGCCAGCTGATTCAAGGCTCCTGCCACATGAATGGCTAGGAGATCAGTCTCCAGGCTGAGCATGAGGGCCCATGTGCAGAGAGGCTCCTTGCACAGAGGCAAGGAGTGCATCCTGCCCTGTTTGTCGAGATAGTACATGGTTGTGGTATTGTCCATCTGGACCTGGACCACTTGATCCCGAATGAACAGAGTGAAGGCGGTCAGAGCTAGCTGAACCACATGATGCTCCAGCAGGTTGATGCGACATCGGGACTCCTGAGGGAACCAGAGCCCATGGGCTCTGTGCTCCCCCAGACGGGCACCCCAACCCATCAGTGAGGTGTCGGTCGTCAGGATGACCATCGGCTTGGGGCAGACAAACAAGATGCCTTCCTGCAGGTGAGCTGGGACAAGCCACCATTGCAGGCCATCCCACATCTTCTGGGTCATGGTGACCAGCTGGTCAAGGTGACCTGAGCACTGAGACCACTGGCTGGCCAGTTCCCACTGAAGGGAACGCATATGCCAGCGGGCCCATCGGACCACGCTGGTGCAGGCTGCCATGTAGCCCAGAAGGCGCAGGAAGTCCCGGGCAGGGTGCAATTGTCCAACTAGAAATGATTGGGCAAAGGAGGAGAGAACCTCCGTCCTGTCAGCCGGGAGCTGAGCTCTGGCCCGGCAAGAGTTGAGCTCTTCCCCGATGAACTGAATCACCTGCGAGGGCACGACTTCCGACTTGGCCTCGCTGATCAAGTCCAAAGCAAGTCTGTAGGCACAGATCCCTGGACTGCTCCACCTCCTTCCTGGAGGGACCTGCTATGAGCCAGTCATCCAGATAGGGACAGACCTGGACCCCTCGGTGCCTCAGGAAAGCTGCCACCACTGCCATACATTTGGTGAAGACCCTGGGGGCCGAAGAGAGGCCGAACGGCATGACCTGGAACTGAGAGGGTTCCCCAGCTCGAAGCGGAGGAACCGGCCAGTGGGACAGATGGATCGAAGTGAAAGAACGCGTCCTGAAGATACAGGGAGCAAAACCACATGCCGTGCTCCAGGGCTGGTATGATCTAAGCCAGAGTTACCATCCGGAAGGTGCGAAACCTGAGGAACCTGTTCAGGTCATGCAGATTGAGAATGGGGCGCCAGCCCCCCATCTGTTTTGGTACCAGGAAATACCTAGAAACGAACCCTCGGTCTGAAGGAGGTTCAGCAACTCTGCGCACAACCTCCTTGCGGAGGAGCTGGGTGATGTCATCTCGGACAGCCGACTAAGTGACAGCGGACACCAGATCCTCCCGTGGGATGTGGGCTTCGTGGAACCTGCTGGAATTCCAGAGGCAGGCCCCGGCCGACCACTTCCAGCACCCATCAGTCCATGGTGATAGTGGACCAGGCAGTAAGGAAGTGATGGAGCCGGTCCCCCACGGGAGGGCCCAGAGGAGGTGTGACGGGGTTGAGGGTGGCACCTCTCAACCTGTCACTGAGCAGGCTTAGAGAAGGAGGATCCGGCCGAGGGGCCGCTGGGCCCCTTCCCTTGAGGCTTTCTGACCGATGAGGCCACTGACTTGGCCCGCGGTCACCAGGTTTGAGCCTGCTGGCCCTGCTGCTGGGTTGGTCTGGCCGCAGAAGTGGAACAGCGAAAGGGCTTATGCTTCTGGTGCTTGGGGCCCTTGTTCTTCTGGGCAGATGTCACAGAGTCCAGGGTGGCACTGGACTTCTCAATACATTAGAGGTGACCCTCCACTCCAGGCCCAAACAGGTCGGTGCCCAAAAACGGGACATCTGCCAGCTTGTGTTGAGTGTCAGCCGTAAAGGTCGAGATCCTCAACTAAGTTCTGCAGTGATGGCTATTGTAGCCATGTACTGAGTGGGCACAAGAATCACCAACATCCAGAGCAGTCTGGAGTTGTTGTTTCATCATTGCCCTTCCCTGGTCCCAGACCTGCTTGACTGTGGTCTGAAGGTCCACCAGGAGGTGAGGATAACTTCATCCATGGAGCCCAAAAGGGCATGGGAAAATGTGCCATCAGCATGGCGAACTAGCCTAATGAAGGCCAAGTGAGAAGCAGCATAGACCTTCTTCGCAAAATGATCCAATTTCTTGTACTCTTTGTCCGGCGGTCTATCCACGTCACCATATTGCCCGAGCGCTGAAAGACTAAGTAAGCCACCAGACCTTCAGGCACGGGATGCTCCGAAAACCCCGAAAGGGAACCAGTTGGGACCACATATTTGCAGGCTATCCGGGCCGAGGGTGCAGGGCAAGATGCAGGACACTGCCACAGATCCAGAGCTGGGCTAACAATGACCTCGGCCACAGGGAAGGCCTCTGTAGGAGAATCCACTTTGTCCAGAATCTCTGTTAGGGGATACCTGGCCCATTTCTGGGCTGGTTTAAACTCCATCCCCGTGGAGTCGGAAATGAGCCAAAGAATGCCCATGAACAAGGCGGGTCCCTCGTCTATGGAGAGGCCCCCCTCGAAGACTCCACGTCGATGGGACGTGAGTGCAACAAGTAGTCTTCGGACTCTGAGGAGTCTACATAAAGTGGGCATCCACCTGAGTCACCCTCAACCAGTCTTGGGCAATCGGGAGTGAGGGTGACTGACAGTTGATGGGGCAACCCTTTTGCCGACCAAGAATCCTTGGTCAGGGCCCCGAACTCCGGCTGTTCGGGTTGCCCACCACAATTGGCAGAGAAACCTGCTTCGGCCGAGCCAACTGAGCCTGAGGCGTCACCTCCGCAGAAGTGACGGTGGCAGGAGCCAACGTCGGCCATTCGGGCAACAACCACTTGACAGCCAGGGTAGAAACCGGGATCGGCTTCATACCGGTCAAGACCAGCTGCTGCCACATCAAATCTTCGAAGCACCAATGCAATTTGTGCCAGAGCATCTCCTCAGCCGAGGAGAACGAAGAAGAGAAGTGGCGCCGCCGCTTACCGTGATGTCGGGAGTGAGGTGACCAGTTACAGCGAGATCTATCTGACCTGGTAGAGGAGGACCTTGACCATCGGCAGGGCCGACAGAAGGAGCTGGGGAGCCCCACAGCTCCTCCAGGTCATGGTCCTTAGTGGGCGGGTTCGACCCAGCGGGCTGGGACGACCCATCTGAGGGCACTGGAGTCTGAAAGAGAATTTTCGGCCTCATCTGGCGACAATCTGTCAGTCAGATCGAAAACAATCACAGCCGCGTCGACAGGCGTCTCAGCCAACTGGTCTGACAGGGTCTCTGTGAAACCAGGAGTCTCCTGAGAGTGGGATCGCTCTCGATCCCAAGAGCATCAACATTGAGTCTTTTCCTTCTTCAACTCTTTCTTGCGAGAGCGCGGAACGTGTGACCCAGAAGGGCCCTCTCCCTTAGTCAAGATAGAGCCCAGCTGGAGCGGAATGAAGGACGGCCGGCAAGAGGAACTAGCACGACCTGAGCCGCCTCGGCCTCCTGAAGGTCTTGAGCTGTCTGCTGCTCAGTGGACCCCGCAGCCATGGAGACCACCCAATGGGCATCCTTGGATTTAATCAGCAGGTAACGCTTCCAGTCGCTCCAGCTGAAGTCGGCAGCGGTCTTCCAGCACCAACGGGTAAAAGGAACGACAGAGATCGCAAGCCCGCATGGATCGTGGTCATGTCCCAAACAGCACATGCATGTGGCGCGAGGGTCGATGTGCGACATCTTCTCGACCAGAGGGGCACCGTGAAACCTGAACGGTTTTCTTCCATCATGGAAGCGAGAAGGAGAAGCAGCAGCAGATGAAACTCGAATGGGTTTTGAGGTAAGTTTTGAAGCAAATCCAAGATCCCACATGGGAGCGCTAAGGAGGAAACCTGAGAGGAAGATCTGGCATCATGGGGTGGAGCAAAGGGTTATACCTACCAGGTGGGTGGGAAGAGCCAGCTTAAAGACATTCCGGCGACCCTTAAAGGGAAAGGCGATCTGCCAGAAAGTGTGAATAGAACAATATATCCACATCCCTAGAAACAGTAAGATTTCATGAGGTTTGAAACAGGGTTTGCGCCCAGGCAATATTCAGAGGGGGGGCACAATGTAAATGACGGGGCTGAGATCCGAACTTTGGCGTAGCTCAATATTCAAAGTATTTCCGCTGTGCCAAGATACCACCAACCAACAACACAACTTACTCCCACACAGCCCTAGCAGTCGGCAAAGCAAGTGTGTCAGCCTCACTCCAACCCCATCACAGTAGTCCCTGGTGTCCAGCGCCCCTCCGACCTATATGTACATAAAACATTCCCTGGTGCTAGTGGTCCTCCTCACCAATGTACATAAAAACACCCCTGGTAAGCAGTGGTCCTCCCACCACAATGTACATAAAAATATTCCCTGGTGCTACTGGTCTCTCGCAACAGTAGTCACTCACTGACAGCTGTCGGCAGTTGGCCATGGTGGAGAGCACAGAGCTGTGCTGGTCCCCAGACCAGGCTGGGATGGGGGTTACTACTGCCAGGTGGGGGCCCCAGTAGACACCAGGGACGGTGCATCTTTACTTATGGGGATCAGGTATAGGTTGGGGTCCGCAGACATCAGAGAATGGTATTATCTTTACTTTACAGGAGATCAGGATAGGGAGAGAGGTCCCCTAGACACCAGAGAATGATGTATCTTCACTTTACAGGAGATCGTGGATTGGGGAGGGGTTCACTAGACACCAAGGAATGGTGCATTTTTACTTTATAGGGGATCAGGGAAAGGGAGAGGGGTCCACTAGACACCAGGGAATGGTTTCCATTTATTTTACAGGGGATAGGGATGGGGGTGAGGATACAGTGGACACCAGGGAAACAGCATGTGTATGTTGGGTGGGTGAGTGGGAGGGAGGGACCACTGGATACCAGGGAATACTATGGTAAGCATCAGGCATGGGTGCAGGTGGGGAGGGACCGCAGACACCAGGGAACACTATGGTAAACACCAAACATGGATATGGGCTGGGGAGGGACCACTGGACACCAGGAATGTTTCTTTTTTACAACAGGCTGGTGATCGGTTGGAGGCAGTAGCACCAGGGATAGCTCTCTCTGGGACAGGGAAAGTGGGGCCACAATCCCACCTGGCTACCATGCAAATTAGCCCATAATGATTAACGCCTTGCATGCCCAATGAGCTCATCTACATAGTCCTTTGAAAATAAGAAATTTAGCATGGGCACAAGCCATTGTGGTGCACTACATTAGGAGCCATGTCTGCAGCGCTATGGCTTTGCTCTGGGCTGACATGGCCCTATATTCAGTCAAATACTGCTGGGCGCTATTCCACCTAATATAGCATTTGGCCAGCTGGGCTATTTTGCAGTCTACTTACATTTTTTGAATAACGGACCCAAGAGGTCTCCGATAAGCCATGATGCCAATATAATATGCCAATAAATGCCAAGACAAAGAATAATAGCATGAAAACTATATGGAGTTATTTTTTGTTTGTTTAATATATCTGAAAATTGAACGCTGCCAGCCAAGAGGCAGGCTAAGTGATCATCCTGCACAAGGAAGTTAACGGACTTGCTCACTGTCACACAGAATGCAAGTGGTGGCTGGGATTCAAACCCAGTTCTCAAGGTCTGCATCTCATTGCTGTCAGCCACTATGCTATACTGCTCCCCTGATCGCCACCCCCAAATGAGGGAAACACAAGCAAAAACGTTACCAGCCTATAAAGTCAAAAGCTGAATTAGCAGTGATCGTACTCAGCAAACAGAGCTGAGCTAACATAAAAACACTGCACCACGCTGGCATGGCACACATCTGCACACCATCACACCGCTGACATGACTTTAGACGCCAGAAGGAGAGGTGCACCTAAGTCCAGAAGCACAAAACAGATCGCTGAGGTTCAGAGAGCCTCCGACAGGACACTACAGCATGAGCTATACTGACACTGCTCAAAAAAAAAAAAAAAAGGGAGGAAGCAGTATGGCTCAAGAAAGCTGTTACCAAAAACATGTTCTGGGAACACACCCACTCAAACAGAATGAAGGAGGGCTGATCCCTTCTTCCTCATGCTTTTTCTTTTTTAAATCAGTACTGAAAGACACACAAAGTTCCTCCACACAGCCCCTATTCTCCAGTCTGTGAACACTGAAACACCTGTAATCCAAAAGAAAAAACACTACAGTCATCCTATCACATTCCTCTGGGTATTTTTTTTTTTTGGGGGTTTGGGGGAATGCCAAGTTAGACGATAAAGAGAGACAGGGAAAGCCCTAATGCTACAGCCTACAAGCAACTCCCAAGAAACAGGGTATTACCTGGGGCACCATGACAGGAGAAACTTGAGACCTGCTAGAAAAAACACCCTAGAATAGTTTTGCAGACGTGGCCCCAATCCAAGCACAGAGAGGCTCTAGAAGTGGGGAAGACAGGCAAGTTCGCCAAATTGAAAGCCGCAGCTTAACAAGCACAATTTTAAATTTAGGGGTGCTCCCTGTCACCAGGTAGCCCCAACCTGCTATGCAGAACTGCAGCCCCAAAGACTAAACACCAAAAGAAACATTTTCTTCTTCAGAGAACTTTTTATGCTATTTCCCCTTCAATGGCTCAGCAAAGACTGAGGAGTTGCTGCTGTCTGGAATGTTCATGTGCCCAAGATTCTACGGTGTTAAACATACTATGCTAAAGCCATTCCCCTAGTGGGGTGCACATTATGCATCTGTTCTAATTACCTATTCATAATGTGGAGCGCTACAGGAAAGAAGTTTATCTCCTTCAGTAGCTGTAGACTTCCCAAGAAAAATCTACAGAATGTGAGCCCACTTTAAAACAGAAGCTATTAACTAGGTGAAACAAATCTGGAAAAAGAACAGTTACATAAGAACTTACCACAACAGAAGATCTTTGAGGGAATCTATGTCATAGGTCACACCTGTGGAACTTAGCCATCAGACATCAGGATCACAGGGAAGCTTTTTCTGCAGCAGTTCATTAGGGGCCACCCATGCCAACATCAGGCTCAGATGTCACACGACCTATGTAAGTGCGGGCGGCCCTGCTCCCTCCTCAGTTCTTTCCCTAGCCAAGGTCATGGGAGATAGGAGTCCCACCAGGGAACTGAGGAGAGAGAAGGTGCCCAGCTAGCAGAAAGGCTGGAGCAGCAAAACAACTAAGCTACAGGGAGGGGGGGAGAGAGAGAGAAAGAGAGGGATGGAGGGAGGGACGGCATGACCTGATGACAGAGATTCCTTCGAAGATCTACAGTTATAAGTTCTTACGTAACTATTCTGTCTTCTTCAGGGATACCTCGGTCATCAGGTCACACCTATGGAACAAGTCCCAAGCAGTGCTGAGAGCAAGAACAGTCTGGGTGGCAGGAGGCCAGAGGACTAAGAAAGAAGGCCCTAAAGCACAGCTGGCCCAAAGCCTGCCCTTCTTCTGGAGGCAATGTCTAGACTGTAGTGCTTGGTAAAAGTGTGGACAGTATTCCAAGTGGCAGCAGCGCAAATCTCGGCTGTAGACATGCCCCTGAAACAGGCAACAGAAGTGGTCATACTCATACCCTCGGTGGAATGGCCCTCAACAACCCCAGGAAGCGCCTTACCGTATTTCCTGTAACAACAAATAAAAAAAAAAAATACAATTCGCCAACCATTTGCACAAGCACTATTTCGAAATTGAAGCACCCTTTCTGCCAGGTGCGAAAGAAACAAACAACTGAGAGGGACTTCCTGCAGTCCTTCGTACAGTGTGTACAGTAACGCAGAATTCTATGTACATCTAAAGTATGGAGCAATGCTTCCCCTGGATAGGCATTCTCTGGAAAATAAACAGGAAGGTAGATGGACCAATTTAGGGTAAATTCAGACACCACCTTAGGAAGAAACTTAGGGTTAGTGCACAAAGAGACCTGGTCTTTGAGGAAAATCAAACAAGGCTGCTCACATATGACAGCCTTTAGCTCTGAAATTCTTCAAGCAGAAGTAATGGCAACTAAAAAATAACACTTTCCATGACAGAAAGCGTAGCTTGCAAGCCCTCATTTCCAAAACATTTATGTGGAGGTGAGCCTCCTACTGGGACCAGAGGCCCAGAGTCTGATAAGGGCCAAGGTGGGCTCCCTAACTCAGACCCAAAGCATCCATGGTGAGGATTTGCTGTGGACTGGAGATAAGGAAGGGGACCCCAGCCAGGCCAGTGGCATGGAGGGCTGAGGCACTGGGCGCCTTACCTCCTGTCATGCTAGGGAACCGTGTTCGATAGCAGACTCAGGTCGTCGGGGGGTTGGCCATGGATGGAGACGACTGAGCGTCTCACAGGATACTCTCCTCTCCCAGAGAGGAAGAGTGCCACATCTCGCTGCAGCACTGCTGTCTGCAGATGTGTGGGTGGTAGGGCAGGTGAGACATGAGGAGGAAGGGACGCGCCGCACTGCGTATCACGTGAGCACGCTTACGCAGGGAACATAATCCCACATGCCGATGTCTCTATGGGAGGGGTAGAGCGGAAGCACCATGGGGTGAAACAAAGAGGAGGAAAAACACCCTGGCTGCCTGGATGATTGCTGACCTCTGCAAGGCCCGCACCCAGCGACCTAGGCTCCTCCCCTATCTGTACCTCCCTCCACACAGAGTTGCTGTGGGGGACTTGGGGAAGGAGGTAAGTCCTGAGAGAGGTCGGGGATGGGGCTGGGAGGATTGAAAAGATAGAGTGCCACAAAAGGTGAGGCAGAGAAATAGCGAATGGGGGGGGGAGACCCTTTCAGAAGATTGGCCAGGTCCATTCACCAGCAAAGTACTCTGCAGACTGAGGAGGAAACAAGGACCAGCTGATCAAAATCATCTGAGCACTGATCCCACTGGACCCTGAGGGTCCACTGCGGGATCCTCATGTGCAGCCTGGCCAATGGGACCGAAGTAGTGGCTGCAGCCAACCAGGCCTAGTAGCCTTAAAAATGTTCTGGCTGAAACATACCAGCTCTGAGCCACGTACTGGGCTTGGGCAATAAGGCGGTCTGCCCTGTCTTGGGGGAGACAGGCCTTGCCCTGAGTAGAGTCCAGAACCACTCTTATGTACTGCAACTGCTTGGATGGAGTCAGCACAGACTTGGGCTGACAGTGATGCCCAAGGACTCGAATAACTGTAGAGTGCGCTCTAGAGTTAACAACAGGAGCTACCTAGAATGGGTTTTCAGTAACTAGTCATTCAGGTATGGGAACCACAGAAGGCGTTTGCGTGAAGGTTTCCTTCTAGCTGCTAAGCACTGGTAAATACCCATAGCACAGAGGATAAGCCAAGGGCAATAACCTGAACTAGTAATGCTCCCCCTAGAACAGGAATTACAGGGAATGCCTGTGAGGGGTGCAAACCATGATATGCAGATAGGCATACTGCAAATCGAGAGAGCACAGCCAGTCGCCCTGCTTGAGCAGTGGAAGAAAGCTGTGCAAAGTGAGCATCCAGAACCTCTTGTACTAGATAAAATGATTTAGCTCCTTGAGGTCTAGAATGGCCCTCAAGTCCCCTGTTCTTTTGGGATCCAAGAAAAACCTAGAATAGAACCCTTTGTTCCTTTGACACCTGGGCACTGGTTCTATGGTCCTTTTGCACAGCACAGTGAGGCCCCCCTCCCTGAGCACCTCTGTAGTCTGAAGGATAAGGTGGTGAATGGAGGAATATCCGAGGGCTGTTCTAGAAGTCCTGGAGCATGGCCCTTCTCAAATATATGCAGGATCCAAGCATCAGTAATAATGGTTCTCCACTGGGACAGACAGAGGGAAACCAATCTTGCACTCACCACCTCCTGGTTTGGAACAAGAGGAGGGGGTCTACAAGAAGTCAGGCTGTGGCCGAAGCTGGCAGCCAGGGCCTACACCGCTTCCTCTGGACTGCTTAGCAGAGGAACCAGAGGCAGAAGAGAGGGCAGGGAAGGCAGAGCTGGCCCTGCCACCCAGAGGCTTGGGCCCAGAACCAGACTTCTTAGAGACTTACGAAGGCGGACCTCGGTCTGCTCCTGGGTTGGCTATGATAAAGGGACTGACAGACCGAATAGTCCTGCCTAAGGCCTGCAGGTCATTAATAATACCCTGCACATCAGGGCCAAAGAGTTTGTGACCCACAAAGGGGCATTCAACACCGCTTGCTGAACATTAGCTGCAAAGCCTGAGACTTGGAGCCAGGAGTGCCTTCTAAGACAAATGCGGAGGCAGTTGTTAAGCAGTATCAGCAATATCTCTGAAGAGATGCTTTAACATCTTCTGAGGCCTGAAGACCTTGAGAGCTCTTGCCTTTTTTTTTTTTTTTATATAGTTTTTATTGGATGAAGCAGTTCATAACCATCATTTCCAATTCCATCTTGGAAGGAGTTAATAGATCAACGTTATATTATTCTTTATACAGTATAAAGGCTACAAAGACAATAAGTAGCATAAATTGGTGTCAAAATTCCTTAAACTTTTTCTAACTAGACTAAAGACACTTCTGCAAAACAACATTTCAGCTGATAGAATTCCTAAAAGAAAAAACGAGAACAGGGTCAAAAACATGCCCTCCGCCTTTCCTCCTAGTGAGGGCAGCACCCCCTCCTCACCCTGCAGAGAATCAGGGAACAAATTCAGGGTCTAACTGCGCTGCATACCATACCCATTTTTGACATTTCATATTAAAAGCCCTCAGCTTGTCATGGAGACCAGCCGACAATTTTTCTAACTGGTAAATATCCATTACTATTGTCCTCCAGTCATCAACTGAGTTAGTAACAGGGTCATCGAGAAGTTCTTGTTTCTGAAAAACCCTCAGGGAGGGCCTGAGCAGCAGCTTTGGCCTTCCTCCAGAGAGTATTCTGGTGTGTGTTCCCCCAAATTGTTTAGCCAGGAGTAGCACACTAAGCTTAAAGCTTGTTTACAGGTGCAACCTGGGAGCACAGGGAAGTTAAGTGACTTGCTCAGGGTCACACAGTAAGCAAGTGGGAGCTGTGGGATTCAAACCCAGGTTTCCAGATTTGCAGCCCGCAGCCTTAAACCACTGCGCTATACTGCCTAATCAAATGCTTAATCAAATCAGCCAAGTAACTGGCAATTCTAAGGCCCAGAGAGGCAAAGGCAAAAGTCCTCTTGCCCCAGAGGTCTAGCCTCCTAGATTCATCGGTCGGGGGGACACTAGGTTCTTGGGTGCCTTAGTCCTGTCATGAGCGGCCTTAATTATCACTGAGTTGGTTTCTGGCTGAACTGCATAAAAGAGCAGCCCCATGGGCACCTGGTAAATCTCGTCAGCCTTTCTCGGCATGGCTGGTACCAGGTTAGACCTGTGCCAAGTAGCAGTGGCAGCATCATTCAGGGCTGGCAGCAAAGGAGGAATAACCTTGGATGGAGATTTTGGAATCCCCAAGAAATCCACCAGATTCCTCCATGTGACATCCTCTTCCTCAGTCTGGAACCCCACAGTGGAGGAGAGGCTGCTTCATGATATTGGAGAATGAGGGATCCTCGGGGCGCCGCGTTTGATAGAGTCCTCACTCCTGGAGGAAACAGCAGACCTGTCAGAGGAGTCTACTTAGTGTCTTCCGCCTCATCCTCTTCCTCAGGGAAGATAAGGTCTGGATGGCATTCCTCCTTGACATCAGCCTGCTCTGAAGCAGCGACTGAGAGTCGAAGCAGACACGGCTTTCAGAAGGCGCGAAAGCGGATGGGTCAAACTGGTGCTGTCGCCAAGGAAGCACCCGACAGCATGGGTGACAACAACCCATACTGTGGAACAAACTGCTGTATGAGAGACATGGTAACAGAGGAAAGAATAGCATTTAGGTCGATGGCGGGAAAAGGAATCATCGACAACACAGGCATCAACAGAAAGGGCGTGGAGCCCAGCTCTGATAAACCACCACTAACCATAGTAGAAGGGGTGGGGCCCACCTCCTGAGGACCTAGAGATTCGAGAGGGCTCGACGGTAGGGAGAGGGCCAAAGACCCAGAAGTCAATGGCCCCTCAGCAGCCCTGTGAAAGCCTGGGACAACTTCCTTTCGTGGTGGGCCTGATAGAAGCAAAGGCCTGCACGGAGCAAGGCACTAACGTCCAAGTGGTCAACAGAGTGATCCCAGGAGAAGAGAAGGAAGACTCCAAGGACCGGGACCACTGCCGGGGGGGGGTCCTTAGGCCAAATTCTTATCCCAATGAGAGTCTTTCCCCAAGGACTTGTCCCAGGCCAGGTGGTGTGAGAGCCCGAAGACGTTGGTGATTGGGGGGAGGGGGGGCCCTGCTCTCTGCCTGTTCTCCACGAGGAATTTTTGCAGGGCTTTCTTGCATCAGCGCCAGGTGATGTTGAACTTGAGGCAGAACTCACAGGAAAGAACGCTGTAGCCAGGCACAATACAGCAGACACAGAGTTCATGTTTCGTCAGTTGAAGAAATCTTCTTTCTGCAGCGGCAGTAACGGAAGAGAGCAGACAAAGAATTAGTTCTCGACATACAAATACAAAAGGAATCACATTAAAATAAAGTGATTCAAAGGCAAATACCAAGATAGTCTTGCCAGTCAAACTGAGCAACGAAGCTTCCCCGGAGTTCGTGACTGAATGGTCGACAGTGGGAAAGAACTGAGAAGGGAGCAGGGCTGTCCACGCTTACATAGGGCGTGTGATGGAGCCTAACATCAGTGTGGGCGGCTCCTAATAGACTGCTGCAGAAAAAGCTTCAGCTTCTGTGCGATCCTGACGCCTGATGGCTAAGTTCCATAGGTGTGATCTGATGACAGAGCTATCCCCGAAGATGATCTAAAGGGTCTAGAGATACAGACAGACATATAAACAAACAAAGATGCCAGCAGATAAAGGCCTTACAGTCTATCATGTCTGCTTGATTGTGCAGGTCCTCCTGTGTCTACAGTGGGACCCTACCCCACCAAATCCCCAGACCCCCTTCAGTTCTACCCTCCCTCCCCCAGCAACTTTCCCTCCATTCTGTCCCATCCTCTCTTGAAGTTATCCACCATTCTCAGGAAACCACCTCCTCTGGCAGACTGTTCCACTTGGCTACCGCTCTCTTGGTGAAACAGTGCCTCCTCATCTCCCTCAACTTGTTCCCACTAAGACTGAAGAGGTCCTCCATATTTGAAGGTCTCGATCATATTCTCCTTCTTCCTGCTGTCCTCAAGGGAGTACATGTTGAGCCCTTTGAACTTCTCCTTGTAGGTGTTTCGCTTCTGGCCCTGGATCATCTTGTTCGCCCTTCTCTGCACTGTCTCCAGCAAGTTGAAATCCTTGATGAGATACTGCACACTACTCTAGGTGCAATCTTACTAATGACTTGTATAGCGGTAGTATGACCTCTGCCTTCCTGCTGGTAATCCCCCCAGCTATGCAACCTAGCATTCAATTTGCTTTTGCTGCAGCTCTCCTGTGGTGTGCTGAGTGCTTCAGGTTGCTCTTGATGATAACCCCCAGGTCCTTTTCTTCATCACACTTGGTGACCTGCACATCACTCAGCCAGTATCTGACCTCTGGGCTCCTTGCCCCTAAGTGCATAACTTTGTACTTTTTAGCAATGAACCCTGGTTGCCAACTGCCAGACCACTTCTCTAACCTAGCCAGGTCTTCTTTCAGTTCCTGTCTCCAAACTGGTTTTGATGCATCCATGGAGGGTTATGAATCCAACTGCCATAGAAAATACTTGTTCTCATTATACAAAAATTCTTGTTCTAGTAATACTTCCTGGTCTCGTGTAATGTCTTGAATAGCATTTTGAAAGTTTACATAAGTGCAAATGTCACATCAGATCACTCCCACTAATTTGGCTTTCTGTTCTTAACACCCAAGTGCAAATGTCACATCAGATAACTCTCCCACTAATTTGGATTTCTGTTTTCTGAATACCCAAGTGGAAAAGTCACATCAGATCCCCCTTCCACTATCTTGGCTTTCTTTTCTGAATCTTTTATTTCATATGACATGGAGAAAGAATAATTATTCACTAAAATAAACTAAAAATCTTGTTTTGAGAAGCTTAAACATTTCATTAAAAAGTTCTCTGAAATTAAGAGGTACACTGTCTTATCTAACCTCACCATTTGGGAAACATACATTTTCACTGAGGAGGAGTGATTAGTATATCCAAAAGAATAGAGAAAACAGAAAGAAAAATAAAACAGCTACTACAAGACATAAATAAACTAGACAGGAAAGGAGCAAAACAAGACAGAAGAGATACAATTATTACATTAAACATCATAAGAAGTGAAAATAATGAAATACTGAAGGAACAGGCTGACCTTAAAGTGGAAAAAGCCACAACTAGACAGATAAAACAAGGAGAGAAGGTAGGTCACTTACTGGCACCTAGAATAAGAATGAAGCTTCAAAGCTTATTCATACAGCCAATTATTCTAAAACATGTAAAATAATGACTTAAATACAGATTGTGGATTGCTTTTCCGAATACTACTCTATATACTGATAATCTTAAATCAGTTTCACTCACAAATTGATACCTATCTTTCTCAAATGCATCTACTAAAGACTAATGACAATGACTCCTTTTGCTTGAGTGCAGAATTCTGCAAAGAAGAAGAAATTTCAATAACTGTAACAGCATTAAGTTCTGATAGCTTCCAGTCTGGACAGTATAACAACCAACTTTGTAAATCTTTTCGGACTGAAATAATCAATGAACCAGTTTTGTTACATGAAAAAGCAATTTCTAAGAAACTTCTCCTAACATCTGTGAGTGAAACTAGAATAACTTTAATGCCAAAAGAAAGCAACGATTTATTAGAGCCCAAGAATTTTCAGCACATTTCTTTAATGAATAATGATACCAAGATCCATCAAAGTTGGTTGCTAATAGGGTTGAGAAGGTAATTCCATACTTCATATCTAAAGATTTGGTGGGCATCACAAAACGGAGAATGGCTTCAGATAACATGAGGAAAATATCTCATATTGTCGACTTCTAGAAGGTTGGGAAATGTGAAATAGTGCTTTGCGCTAGACAGGGAAAAGGCGTATGACAGAGACAAGTGGTCATTCCTGTTCTCACTGTTGCTCAAATATGGGTTTCCACCAGGTTTTGTCTTAGTTACAGAAACTCTTTACAGAGAACCAGCTACATCCGTCATCTGTAATAGCTTAATCTCTAAGAAATATAAAGTTGGCCGTGGTACAATTTCACCCCATCTCTTTAATTTGTATATTGCACCATTATCAAAAATTATAAAAGGAAAAAAATGTAAAGGGACTAGTGGTGGTGGGGGAAAGAGATAGGGCAAAGAAAATAAGCTGTCATTATATGCGGATGATGTCCTAGTACCTATGGTGAGCATTGCAGATCTCTGAGGGAACCAATACCGGTAATATAGTAAGCTGGAGACTATAGACTGGTTTCTGGATACAAGGTTAATCTAAACAGATCTTCTATTTTCATGTTAAGCAATCTCACCTTTAAAGCTAATTTTGAGCAGCTGTCACTTAAATGGGAGAAAGAAAGTTTTAAATATTTGGATATTAATATCCCAATTTATAAGAAAGCAAAACCTAGTCAGAACATGGCTTGAGGTAACAGCAGACATGGAAAGATGGTCTAAAATAAGTAGGCCAGAATGGGGTAGGAAGGAACAATATAGTTAAAATGTATGTACTGCCCATAATTAATTATATCATTAGCATAATCCCAATTATTATAAATAAGACTGTGCAAGAAACTACATGGTAAAATTTCGTCTTTTGTCTGGGAGGGATACATCTAGGATTTCACATAAAAAATTGACAGCAGGCAAAGGAAAAAAGGAGACACTGGCAGTCTGCTTTAGAATAAGATGTCTACTTTATATTGTATGATTTTTAAGGCATCACAATATCTCAAATGGTTTACAAAGATAATATTACACTAATGAGGTATATACCAACATTGCTGAAAAGAGAACAGTACAATAATAACTCACTTTCGTTCCTACAAAAGAAAAGTATTCTGTCAAACATGAGGAAATACCAACTGATATTTCTATAGACTTGTTTAAATCACTTGAGGACTGTTTAATACATGTTGGTCAGCTCACTCTGAACAACCTTTATGGCAAATCTGTAGAATAAACTGTCTGGGACTGTGCTGTGGTTTAAAAACATGATAAGAAAAAGGCATAGAAAAGGTTGGCTAATTAAAGATAGCAATATAATATTTTTCTGAGGTCAAAATCACATTTTATTTAGAAGAGAAAGAAACTGCAATATTTTCAATTGTTTCAAGCGCTTATTAAGGTCTTTCTCAAATGATGCCTTGTTAATGGGCATGGCAACAGGAGTAGAAGAAATGACTGCACTAACTAATAAAGACACAACTAGTTTGCTGTATAATACTATACAATGACAAGAAAGAATACTGGTTCTGACTGGTCAGTCTGGTGCTGGACCCATGATATTATCCTAGCGCAACATCACAGATCTCTTTATTAATTTATGTATGTATCTATCTATTGAATTTTGGTAATCAGGTGAGCCCACTGGAACCAGAGGTCCCTTTTCAGGGGTGACCCAGAGCTAATTATAGGCATGAAGTCATACAACGAGGATATAGTACATCATACAGCGCAGATTACAATATATCATACTGCACAGGTTTCAAATACAAACAATCTCGTAACAGAGAATGGAGATAATGTGAACATGTTGCATTTACAAGATTAGTTAAATGGCTAAACGCTATACTTTACATCAAGTGATTTGAGAAACATAACACGATACACAGCACACAGTGCAGCAAGAAAAGTTGCCAGGATCAGTGCTAAAAAGATAATTAGGGGAAGTGATCAGTGACAGCAAGTGTGTTCTTCAACTTGTACCTTCCATGGGTAATTGCTGACCACTTACTTTCCTTCCTCCCCCTTACCCTTCCTGCCCTTCTCAGTACACCACCCTAGCTTATTATATTAGTGTTGGCATGTGAGTGTTGCCGTCCTTTAGGATAACTCATCCCCAACTAGCATGTATCCTTCCATGATTACCCTGCTCAGTGTCAGGGTCTGTATGTACTGTACATATATACGCAGCTGTTATGTGGTGGTGCTATTGCTATGTTCTCAGATTCTTTATTTCTTGATTGTCATGATACTGTTAATTGTTCTGACCCCAGTTCAAATCTAGTTGACTGGTATTGTTGTAACCATGATGTTCTTTACTGTCTTATTGTTCTATGACCAGTCCATCTTGAAAATTAGCTTGCTCAATTATGTTCGCCTGGGTAAATAAAGATACTGATTGACTGACTGAAGTGCAAAGGAGTTATTTAGAAGAGAAGGTCTTTAACCCCTCTTGAAGCATTCGAATGAGGGGGAGTTTTGCAGCTCATGAAGTAGGGCATTCCAGAGACAGGGTGTAGAATGAGCATAAGACCTCATCCCTAAGTTTGTTTTGACCCTGGGTACTTCAAGCAGTTTATGACCAGAGACCCTGAGGATCTGAAAGAATCCGGGGCTCTGATTTGTCAGTCTGGGGCTGGACCCATGACGTTATCCCAGAACAACATCACAGATCTAGTCCCGGCACACACGACCAAATGATGTGAAAAAAAATAATTAGTACACATTTCATGTTTAAGCTGCCCACAGTTCACATCAGTGCTCTCAATTTTGCCAGTACTTAAACATTAAAAAATGTAAATCACTCCCTCCCACAGCACAAAACCACCAAAATCAAACCCACAACCAATTCCTCCAAATCCCTGTTACCACTTTTGTTTCGGAGTTAAAGCAAAGTGAAAGCAGTGTTTGCATCGGCTTCACAGCACTCCCTGCTATACTGCCCCCCGCCAGTGACATCCATACAGCATTCAGATAAATGTTATTTTTCATTTAAGAAGAAGATCTGACATTGAAAGGGAAAGCCATAAGACTGGCTTTCAAGTTAAAAATCACAGTGTCATCCACTCTCCAGACACTCCCCACTCATAGATTTAAAAGCTGTCACTACTGTCGGCTTCAAGACAGTCCCTTAGTCCCTGCTAGCACAGTGAGTCAGCGCATTAATACCGCGCTTCACTTAGTTACCCTATCATCATTTTCTGCATTCATCTGTTCTCCCAGTACAAGCTCTACCGGGAGAAGACACTCCCACAGAACAAACGGCCACAACTGTCAAAGCGGGGAACGGATAACTTCCAGGTGGACAGCGCAGCTGAAGAGTAAGGGGAAGGGGAAGAGAAACAGAACATCTATAATTGAAATTTAAAGCAGAACAAAATGGCCTCAACAGTATACCAAGGAAAGAACACCACAAATGTTAGTGTGGGGAGTGCAGAACACAGTAAAGTACTGTAACATAAGAACTTACCATAACAGTAGATCTTCAAGAAGAGCTCTTGAAGCAGGCAATAAATGTTGGGACTAAGCCACCAGGCACCAGGACCCCACGAAACCTTCAAGCTAGCAGTCTTCAGCAAGGACCACCCCAGAAGTCAGCTCCACCCAATGTCAGCCAATGGTATAAAGGGGCAGTCCAGAGCCCCACCTCAGTTCTCCATCACAGACCCAGAGTCTAGGATGGAAGGAGAACGGTCAGGTTCCTGCCATAAATTTAACAAGCAGAGAAAGCTCTTGAGGGTGCAACACCTGCTGCAAGAGCTCTTCTTGAAGATCTATTGTTATGGTAAGTTCTTAAGTTAACTGTACTATCTTACTTCGGTTGGGCTCTTACAGCAGGCAATAACTGTTAGGACTGAGTCCCAAGCAATAAAAGGTTAAGGACTACGAATGTCTGGGAGGAGGCTGAAATGCCAACCAAGGACTTAGGAGAGAAGGCCTGGAGGACCACCAGGCCAAACCCAGTCCTACGTTTTGGAAGCCATGTCCAGCTGTAAAGCCTGACGCAGGTATGAACAGAACTCCAGGTAGAGACGTTTCAGAGAGAGGCAAAGGAGGTACCCACCCCCTGGTAGAATGGCCTTTTATCGTACCTGGTAAGGGCTTGTTGTAACAAAACACGATGCAGTTAACCAACCATTTAGACAAGGTCTGCTTGGAAACTGGTGCTCCCTGAGTTCTGGAAGCAAACAAAACAAACAACTGATCACATTTCCAAAAGGGAGCTGAACGGTTCAGATAGTAAAGCATTCTATGGACATTGAGAGTGTGTAACAACGCTTCCCCCCATTAGAGTGCTTGGGATAGCAAACTGGCAGGTGGATGTCTTGATTTAGGGTAAACTCTGATACAACTTTAGGTAAAAACTTTGGATTCGTAAGCAAGGACACCTTGTTCATATGAAAAACCAAGCAGGGCTCTTTACACATCAGAGCCTGAAGCTCCGAAATTCTTTGGGTGGAAGTAACAGCAACTAAAAATAACACTTTCTACGACATAAAGCACAGCTTGCAATCTGTGGCTGGTTCAAACAGGGGAAGCGTGAACTTTTCCAACATAAAAAGGAGATCCTATGGATGACTGGGATCTCTGATGGGAGGCTTTAAATGCAAGATGCCCCACAAAAAAGTATGGCACACGTCCAGCTGAGTAAGATTTTTGCCCCCCACTGGTGCGTGATATGCCGAAATGGCACACAGATGCACCTTAATGGAGGAGTAGCTCAGGCCCTGCTCAAATGGAGAGGGGAGATACACAAGGATGGAGTTCGGGGGACAAGAAAAAGGATTAAGCTGGTGTGCGGTAGCCCAAGGGCAAAATCTTTTCCACTTCATAGCATATGGGATCTAGTGGAGGTTTCTCGGCTACCACCAGGACATCAGCTACCTAATGGGAAATCCAATACTGTGCCTCGCTAGGTCTGCAGCAGCCGTGTATGAAGATGCAGGGACTTGAGATCAGGATGGATCAAACTGCCCCAGTCCTGGGAGAGCAACAGCAAGTGCGAGCTCAGAGGCAGGAGAAATGGAAGTTCCACTGCCAGCTGTTGAAGCGAGAACCAAATCTGCCGGAGGCCAATAGGTGCTATGAGAGTCATCTCAGCTCCCTCCACCTGAAGCTTCAGGCGTAACCTCTGTAGAGCAGGAAAGGAGAGAAGCACCGAGGAACCTCCATGTCCAGGAGAGAAACGATGTGTCTTGCCAGAAAACTCCAGGCCCTGGATCTAGCAAGCAGAAACTGGGCACTTTGGCGTTGAGTGTGGACGTGAAAAGTTCCAACTCTGGTCATCCCCACCTCTTGAATAGCTGGTCTGCTACCGATTCAAGGAACTCCGACTCATGAGCCTTGGATTGAAACCTGCTTAGGCTGTCGGCCAAGACGTTTTGGACGCCTGGAACATAAAAACGGCGGTGAGCTCGAGGTGGTGTTCCAGTGCCCAATACCAGACCTTCATTGCCTCCCTGCAGAGGGGGTAGGAGTGAGTCCACACCCGGCTTGCTGATGTAAGATGACGGACATGTTGTCCATCTGAATGAAAAGAGGGTCCAGAGATAAGTCTGCTGAAAAGCCTGCAAGGCATTCAGGACTGCTCGCATCTCTAGAATGTTGATGCAGAGCGACTGTTCATCTGGTGACCAGGTCTCCTGGGTCTGCCTGGTCTCCACGAGAGCACCCCAACCGAGACCCAAGGCATCTGTGGTCAGAACTCGTCTCGGGGGACTCCCGTCAGAAGAGGACACCGGTCGATAGATTTGAGTAGGTCCAACCACCAGGTTAGTGTCCTGCGGAATGGGTTGGAGACTTAGACTGGCTGATCTAGGTTGTCAGACATATGTGGTCCCACTGCACCCTGAGTGTCACCTGAGGGACCCTCCTATGGAGATGAACCATAGGGATAGCTGCCACCATGTGACCGAGGCATCTCAGATAGACTCGGGTGAGACATGAGGAGCAGAGGATACCATTCAGGACTGATCCTGAAGGCGATCCGTCCTGTCTGGGGGAGGAAGACCATGCCCAGTACTGTGTCCAGGATTGCCCCTACGAACTGCAGACTCTGGCTGGGCCATGGGGACGACTTTGGAATATTCAGGGTGATCCCCAGCTCTTGGAAAAGTGTAAAGGTGTCTCAGAGAGTGCGAAGCAGCTGTTCCCTGGTGGGAACTGCCAAGACCAGTCAACTAGGTAGGGAAAGACATAATGGCCTTGATGATAGGCCAAGAGGGCACCACCGCTATGCACTTGGTGAAGACTCTGGGAGTGGAGGAGAGGCTGAATGGCAAGGGCTCGAAACTGGTAATGTGGGCCCTGGAAGAGGAACCTCCTGTGGGGTGGAAAAATCAGAATGTTTATTTATTTATTGAAATGTTTCACCAGGAAGGCACACTGAACAACAAGCTGCTCATCTCCAGCAACGGGGGGTACAACTGTATGAAAAAATAGACATACAGTTTAACATTTAACTTATCTGAGAAACTAAACATTCTATTACATTTGTATCAAGACATGCAGTTAAAAATATCAAATATTCACACAATTGCATTTGTGACATATCATACAGTTAAATACATCATATCTCTGGAATATGCATTTGATTACAAGTGGCATATCTGAGAACACAGTACAGAAATTTAACGTAGCACTGGAGCCAACTCCTTGCAGGGATGGATTATGGTTAAGAGGAAGATTATTTAGCAATTATTGAATGAACGAGGTGCAGTGAGGGGACATCAAGAAGGGTAGAGGGGTAGACGTGGGAACCAGCTGGAGAAAAGAGAGGATAAAGATGGGGGAAAACATTACTGGAGAAAAGTGAGCAAAAAAAAATCAGTTGTGAGGGACAAGTTAACACAGGGCTAGTGCAATCTGGGAGCACCTCAGATAGAACAAAAAGTACAAATTATTAGCTCAAGTGAACTAATTCCTTTGATTAAGTGCAGGGGAGGGTAGTGAGGTGGGGGTAAGGGATAGGGTAGGGAATGTGCGGGTATGCATTCTGCATATCTGGAGAGCAGAGCCAGTCCACTTGGTACAGGAGGGGAATTAGACCTAGCAGCGTGACCATCCTGAACCTCTTGTATTCACAGAAACATAGGCCGGCGGCAGATAGGACTGCTTGGCCCACCTAGTCTGCCCATTTCCCTACCTACTGGATAAGCTGCAGATCCTAGGTAACCAACAGCCTACTTCTTTCTACCCCCACCAGAATTGCCTTACATCGACTTCCCCCACTGTTTTTCACCCTACTAATTCTCCAGGAAGGTTGTTCCATATGTCCACCACCATCTCTGTGAAAAAGTACTCTCACATTGTCCTTGAGCTGTCCCCTCTATCTTCAAACTATGTCCCTCGTTCTTGCACATCTCTTTTCTGAAAGATGCTACCCTCTTGGACTTTGTTTATTCCCTTGAAGTACTTTAAAGTTTCTATCATGCCCCCACCCTCGAGGGGTATACATATTAAGCTCCTTTAATCTCTATTTGTATGCTTCTGCTGCAGACCCTGCACCATTTTAGTTGCCCTCCTCTGGACTGCCTCCACCCTGCCTATGTCCTTGCGGAGATGGGGTCCCCAGAACTGCATGCAGTACTCCAGATGGGGTCTCACCAACTGTCTGTACAGAGGGATAACAAATGAAAATTACGTACCTACCGTAATTATGATCTTTCTGTGTATCTTCACCATTCATCACATTTGGGTACATGGCCGGAGGTCATGACCCGCAGGAAGCTTTTTTTTTTTTTTAGGTGGAGGCCGACGCACCATCGGCGCTGCCCTCGGGAGGCCGACAAGCCTCATGTGGTGCTCTACGGGTTGGCGTTAGGGCGCCGACTCCACCTGCCTGCCAGTTCTGAGTCACCAAGAGGTAAGAGGAAGGAGTGGAGGGTGGGACAAGGAAGTCCAAGGGACAGGAAAAAGGAAAAGATATAAAACTAAAAGGAGAAATAATAACCGAGAGGACAGAAAGAAGAAGTCTGAAACTAAAGGGATTGGGAGGAGCCCCAACCTCTGGAAATAGAGGAGAAAGGTAGGGTGAGACAAAGAATTTAGAAGGTAGGAAAAGAGGGGAGAAGGCTAACACATCCCAGACCCTGGTCCATCTCCAGACTGTATAGGAACTGCAAGGAGTAGCCAAAGGCTTCTTGCCAGAATTCAAGGCACAGAATGGCTGGCAAAAACTCCATCTGAGCAGAACTGGCTATTCTGGAAGAAGGACAGGGCAAGAGAATTAACACCCTCTCAAGGAAAGATTTTGGTGAAAAAGGAAAAGGAGTTTTTTTTTGTGTGTGTGTAGTAAAGGATAGTCCTAAGGACAAAGAAAAATAAGATGGATGGGACAAGGAGGAGGAGGAGAGAATGGAAGGCAGCTACCAACTCCCACCCCACAGGGGTAGAGCAAACGCACTAAAGAAGGAGTGCCCCCCCATGCTGACCACTCTACCCAGAACATAGTCCTCCTATGTGCCCCTGTTTACCCCACTCCTAACAAAGAAAGGAGGGGGTGAGGTTGGGCACAGAGAGGGAGGTGGACCCAGAGACTGAGGCCCCAGGGGGATGGAGGGTGGGGTTGTGATGAATGGTGAAGATACACAGAAAGATCATAATTACAGTAGGTACATAATTTTCATATCTTATCTGTGTCAACCTTCACCATTCATCACCTTTGGGTGAGTGCCGAGCCCCTCCGAAGGGGGTTCTTTACACCCGAAGGGACAAAGTCCCTTAGTTCTCAGTGGGTGGCAGCACTAAAAGGAAGAACCTTCAGGGCCTGGAGGCTGAGAGTGGGAGAGTGAGACAGGGACCCTGGAGGAGGGAAGGAAGTTCCCCCCGACAAACGTTGACTCGCTCTAGGGGAGAAAGGATAGGTTCTCTGGTGAGCGGAGTTAATCACCCTACGCCAGGCCAAGGGTGACAACCAGCAAAAACGCAGCCATGCCGTCCACCTAGTGCAGATCGCTGTCCCTACAACCCTGGTAGCTACCTTGTTGGCAGCACAGGATGCCCTAGCTTGGTGCCTTGCTAGCTCCAGGCCACATGCAGAGAGTGCAATGGCTTGTCTGGTTTGCTCCGTGTCAGGCAACGAGGCTAGGAGTTGACCTAGCCTGGACCACAAGAACCTGTCATAGACCGCATAGTGGGCCTGATGTGCAGAAATGGAAAGCAACAACCATGCCAAGTAGAAAGCCCTCCTACCCCAGAAGTCAAAATCTGAGGAATCTTGATCTGGGGGCCGGTCACGGTGAAGGGCGCAAAGCCTATCAGGAGTGTCCAGCTGCATCAATCTGGACTGCGGAGGAGGCATGGAACCTGGAGACTCCGGGAGGCGCAATACCGTTGGCAGAGATCCCTAGGGGCAGGAACTCGGGAGAAGGGTCTCTGCCAGAAGCGCAATGATGCCTCCCAAAAAGGAGCATGCCAGGGAGGCACCACCAGGGTGGTCTCGCTGAATTCACCTAGAAAGGCGTGCACCGAGAGCTCTGGATTGCTTACAGTGGCAGGGGTGAGGTGCAAGTCCTCCAACATCCTCACAAGGAAACACTGATACTCAGCGAGGTCAGCAGCTGAAGAGATGTGGACAGAGGCTACTCTCCCCAGAAGAGGGAGGATGAAGAGCTGGAGGCGCCGACTGCTCAGAGGGGCTGCTGCTGGGAAGGTTGAAAACCTGTCTGTCCACTGCCCCAACGTAAGCTGGGAACCGAGCAACCAGAGCACTGACCTGATCCCAGGAGAGAGGCCCGCTAGGACCAAGGATGCCTGGGAGCGTAGGAGAATATGGCAGAGGGATGGAGACAGAGCCGAGAAGAGATATCGGCTGACCTCCACCTGGAGTGGACCAAGAGCACCCGAAGAAGAAGGTGCTCTGGAAGACTCCACAGCCAACAGCTGAACAACCATTTTGGTACTGCCTTGGCTGCGCCCAGAAGAATCCCCTCTGTGAGGTGACTGGGGCATTATAGGTCCAGAAGGACGGTCCCCTACCTCAAAAGAATGGGACTCCCCCAAAGAGACTGAGGAGGAAGAGTGGAGATCCGCACTACGGCTTCTTCCAGAGCTCGGGTGGGCCCCAGAAAAAGGTTGCCGTGCAGACGCCATGCCCCTTGACCTCTCTGAGTCTGAAAGAGCCCTCCTCCTCGAGAGGGCCAGCCTAGGTAGCTAACAGCCCTGGCCAGCACCCGAAGGAGCTATCTAGGGCACAGTACCCTCCACTCCCATAGGTGCTCTGATCGGCCCCAAAGTTGGGCGATCCAGGCACACCACAGGCAGGGTACCACTGCTGAGGGGTCAGTGAACCCACCAAGACCGGGCTGCAGAGCAATGGTGGCCTGCACCACTGCCCGCAGGTCAGCACCCCTGACCCCAGTCTCAGCAGCCACCGATCCCATCTCAGAAGGGGGCCAACTCCGGCTTGTCAAGGATACTACAGGGCTGTCCACCCCAACAGTTGACCCCAAAGAGTCAGACTGTTCATCGGACTCAGAGCCCGACTCTGCCTCTGAAAAGGTAGAGGCCGAGGCAGTGTGCCAGACCGTAGGAGGGCGCCCGGTGCCATCCTTGCAAAAGGGGGTGCCAGAAACCGAAACCATGCCCGAGCCAGTGCCAGTGCCCCCTACAGCACCGCAAGTGGAATCCACAGAGGGCACGGCCCCAGTTCAAACAGCAGCTCCAGAGTTGGGACCAGCCACGGTGCTATCCGGCCCCACGAGCAGCGGTGAGGGCGGAGACAGCCCCGACGATGCCATCAGCGCCAAGGATGGTGTCGCCCAGCTCCACGGTGCCGTGAACGGCACTGCCCCATGACGTAAAGATGGCGCCGTAGAAACTCTCACGGCGCCGCTAGCAGTATCGGCACCACGAATGGCACCGACAGCAGCCATGGTGCCAAGCTGCAATTAACCGGTGCCGACAATGGTTTCTGTCAGCCCACGGCACCACGAATGGCGCCGAGGACCACAATGGTGTTGACCGACTGTGTCGAGGACAGTGCCAACCTGGGCCTTGCGAACCACAGGTCCGAGACCGGGAGCCTTCACCCCCGAAGGGGTGATTGCTGTGGCGGCGCCTCCCGCCCGCCCCCCAAAAGGGGCGAGACAGGCCTCCTGCACCACAGAAGGAGCCTTGGCAATGGCCAGGCTACTAGTAGCCAAGGCTCCCTCCTCCTCTGTCCGTGTAGAACCAGGAGGGGACCCAGAGGAAAGGCCGAGAGTATGTGGCATGGCCCGTTGAGTGCGCACCCGACCCCCAAAAGTCAGCGGAGCTCACCCCACTTTCCACGCGCGTTGTTCGATGACCCGGCAGTCCATGGAGAAACAGGCGTCACACAAATCCATGTCATGAAGCGGGCCAAGACACGTAAGGCAACGATCGTGCTGGTAGGTGACGGAAAATTTATAGCCACAAGGGCACCGTCGCATGGGGGGCTGTCCCATCTTCAAAGTCTTCTTGCCCGCCGACCCAGACACGACCTACAAAGAAAAAAACACCAAAGACGTCACCAAAAATAAAATATATGGAACGATCTTATCAGCGACATTGAGTAAGGCAACTAGAACTGGCAGGACACGGCACCGACGGACTGCGGCACAAGAAATAGCTGGAGAATGAACTGCATAGGCGGTAGGCCTCAAATTGGATCTGGCGTCCCACGAGGTGACCTCTACGGCAGGAGACGAAGAACTGGCAGGCAGGCGGGGTCAACAGCGCCTAACGGCCAACCCGTGAGCGCCACGCAATGCGCGGCCTCGAGGGCAGCGCCCATGGTGCGTCAGCTCCACCTACCTTAAATTAAAAAAAAAAAAAAAACTCCCACGGGGTCATGACCTCCGGCCATGTACCCAAAGGTGACAAATGGTGAAGATTGACACAGATAAGATCTTCCTGTTTTCTACTGGTGATACCTCTCCCTATACATCCCAGCATCCACACTGCCTTCTCACACTGCTTGCTTACCTTTAGGTCATCTGATATGACTATCCCAGGCCCCTTTGGATTTTTGTTTTAATACCCCCACTCCCACTGTGTACTCTTCCCTTGGGTTTTGTTTACTTTACACTGAATCTAAGCTGCCATACTTTGACAATTCCTCCAACCTTGCCAAGTCCTTCTCATCCTTTCCACCCGCCTCCTTGTATATCACGTTGCAGATCTTTCTGTCATCTGCAAAGTGACATACTTTTCTTCCAGTGCCTATGCAATGTCACTCGTAAAGGCATTAAAAGGACCACACCCAGCACTGAATCTCACGGTACACTAGTAACCCTTTTTCTTCAGAGTGGACTCTGTTTACTATAAACCTCTGTGTCCTGTTGTCCAGCCAATTTTTTACCCAGGCTACCACTCTGGGACCCACTGCCAGGCTGGATAATTTGTTTATTAATCTTTTGTGGCAGACTGTGTTAAATGCCTTGCTAAAGTCTAGGTAGGTCATGTCCACAGCCCCTCCCTGGTCTACTACTTTGGTCACTCAGTCAAAGAAATCTATTAGATTTGTCTGACATGACCTTCCCACTGTGAATCCATGCTGCCTTGGGTCCTGTGCCCATGCCTCTAGGTACTCAACAATTCTTTCTTTCAGAAGTAATTCCATCATTTTCCCTACCACTGAGGTTAAGCTAACAGGTCTGTAGTTTCCTGCCTCTTCTTTCCTTCCACTTTTGTTAAGGGGAATCACATCCGCCCTCCTCCAGTCCTTAGGTACCACACCATCCTCCCATGATTTGTTAAAAAGGGTAGTCAGTGGTGTCACTAGCTCTCCCCTTAGCTCTTTTATAATTCTGGGGTGAATCCCATCAGGCCCCACTGTTTTGTCCATCTTCAGTTTTAGGAGTTCTTTCAGAACCCTTTCTTCTGTGAAAGGACTGGTATCGACCCCCTATCCAGAGTGCTTCTACTGATTTGATTAGGTACCTCCCCCTCCTCTTCTTTTGTGATTACTGAGCAGAAGTATTCATTCAGTATCCCAGCTTTTTCACTGTCCCTCTCTGCTCGCCCACCCTCCCCTTTATTAAGCCTCACTATCCCTCCCTTGGTATTTCTTTGCTCCCTAATATACCTATAAAATGTTTTATCCCCCTTCTTAACTGAGTTGGCTATCTTTTCCTTGGTTTGGGCCTTTGTTATTCTGACTGCCTCTGTTTCCTTCTGCTTTAACTGGCACAGTTCTCTGTCCTGCTCCTTTTGTTTCCTTATACTTCCTGAATGTTATCTTTTTCTCCCTAACCTTCCCCACCACCTCTTTTGAGAACTATAGTGTTTTTTTTTCCTTTGTTTTGATTTGTTTATTTGCATCACACAAAGGCTTGTTGCCTCTGTGATGGCAGTTCTGATGTTTCCCCAATGTCCTACACCCCTCCTTCTTGCCTGTTTGCTAATGCTATTCTGAGGCACTCTCCCATTTTGACAAAGTCAGTCCTCCGAAAGTCCAGTACCTTCAGTTTTGTATGGCTTGACTCTGCAGCTGTGTTTATCGTGAACCACACTGTTTGGTGGTCACTTGTTCCTAGATGGCTACCCACTTCTAGAACTGAGATCCTTTCTCCAGCCCTGTTTGAGAGCATTAGTTCTAAGATTGCTCCCTCCCGAGTGGGTTCCAACACTAGCTATCTGAGGCATGCCCCCTGAAGAGCATCAAGAATGGCCCTGCTCTTGGATGTGGCTGCAGCAAAGGTGTCCCAGTTAACATCTGGCATATTCAGGTCCTCCACCAGCAATATCTCCCCATTCTCTGCCATCCCAAGGATGGCTTCTATCATTTCCTTGTCCATTTCCTCCCCCTGAGATGGGGGTCTGTATACAACCCCCATGTGGACTGTGGTGCCCTTTCCAGTCTCCAGGGTGACCCACAGTGCCTCCTCTCCCTCCCTGTTTACCCTTGAGTTGCAGCCTGCCCTCCACTTCAGTCTTGACAGCTACTTCCACACCTTGCCCCTTCTACCTGCCTACCTCTCACCCTCTCCTTTCCTCCCCTGGGCATTTCCTGACTTTTATCCCTCCTTTAGAGCTCTACCTCACCCTCTACCCTCAGACAATGGCCTTCCTGCCTGCATACCTCCTTCCTTTAACCTGCAGTGCTTATTTCTAAGATTGCCCTTGGCTGGTATGTCACGCTACCTAACATTTGGCACTTTTTGAATTACTGGAATTTCCTAAGCCTCAGTCTCTTACTTCTTTTTATTGTATAACTATGTATTATTATGTTGACCTTTGTATGTATGTACAGTATACCCCCCATTCCTTCGACAGGAACCTTTGTAAATGAGCAGTTCCTGCTCAAAGGTATTTGTAATCCCACATTTCAATAAAATAAAATAAATAGTTCCATTGCTTTGATCCCTTCCCTTACGTAGAGATCTACTTCTCCTCCTCTTCTACCTCCTGACCCTCCTGTAGATTCAGTACCCTGGTATGGCTGACATCCAATTATGGTTCTCTGTGTACCATATTTGGTGACTACCACTATATCCAGGCATCCTCTTCCGTCAAGGCCACCAGTTCAGGGAGCTTCTTACCTAGACTACGGGCACTGGAACTAATTACCCTCCACTTTTTGATGGCCTTACCCCTTTTTGCCCCATCCCTGTACTTACTGCCTTTGCTTTTTTCTCCAGTTAAGCAAGGCAAGGCAAATTTTATTTAAAGACGCCCAATCCCTGAGGCTCTGGGCGCTGTACATAAAAACAAACCAACAAAAGAAAACATCAATAAATAGCAACGATGATTAAAAAAAGACAATAATAAATAAATAAAAACTCAGTGAAGAAATAAAAGAACATCAGGGACATGCAATATAGTCAGAGTGGGGTGATATTTATAAAACAGGGTCAGTAAAAGCCTGCTTAAAGAGGAAGACCTTAAGGCATGCCTTAAATGCCTCCACCGAGGAGGCCTCCCTTACAGATCGAGGGAGCGAATTCCACAAGACAGGGCCAGTGACACTAAAGGCTCTGTCACCAGCTGTTTTTCGCCCCGTCTTGGGAATTGCAAGGAGACCCCCATGAGGAGGAATGAAGGGAGCGGACTGAGGTAGAAGGTGTAAGAAGGTCTGCCAGGTAACCAGGGCCCAGGCCATGTCGGGCCTTAAAGGTTAGCAAGCCCACCTTAAAGAGGATCCTCCACCTGACTGGCAGCCAGTGCTGTTCACGCAGCACCAGGGTGATGTGACAGTATTTAGACTGCCCCGTCAACAACCTGGCAGATGCATTCTGCACTAGCTGAAGCCGGCAGAGGGTACCTCCTGAGACCCCAAGGTACAGTGCATTACAGTAAGCCAGGCTCGATGTCAGCAAGCATGCACTAAGGTAGGGGCGGTCCAGGGATGGAGCGAGGGCTTAATCCCGGCAATATTCCTCGGGGGGCATTAGGATTTCCTGCTGCTTTAGTGCCTCCCCTTTGCTAGTTTAAATGCTTGCCAATGAAGCATTTAAACCTATCACCTAGGATCCTGGTTCCCCCTCCTGGACAGATGCATACCAATGCATTCACTAAAAATACCACCAACAGCTTAATCTGGTTCAAGGTCAGTTGGCATGCATCTGTATCCCCCCTCCCCCGGGTCGTGCCTGAAAATAGGCAGGATTTGTCTAGTGCACTTACCCGGTCAACAAAAGCTAAATAAATAAAATGCACCAGTATAGGCCTGCATTCATCCAGGTGGACCCTCAGTCCCCAGTGAAGCCAAAATCCTGAGCTCTGCGCCAGTTTTTCAACCATCGATTGAATCCCATGGTGTGGAGCACCCTAGCCTCACCCATGCCATAGACAGGCAGCACCTCCGAGAAGGTTACCATGTATGCTACTTGTCCAAGGCCCCCTCCAACTCCACAAACTCCTCCTGCACTGCTCTGATCCCTTTCCCAGCCAGGTCATTTGTCCCTAGGTAGACAACGACATCCAGCTCCCTTCCCTGTGCAGCTGCTCCCGTAATCCTGAGGATTCGCTCTCTGTCCCTCCAAGCCATGGTGCCAGGCAGGCACCTTATCTCCCTCTCCCACTTCCCTCAGTTCTACCTTCCAAACAATGGAGTCCCCCACCAGGAGCTGTTTCCTACCCCTGTGAGGTCCCAAGCCACCCACCCGTGGGTCCCCTTTGTGGAGGTTCCCAGCATCCTCCTTGGTCTCCACTGCGGATGCCTCCATAGAGGAACCACACTAGGCCAGAAATTGTGGAGATGTACAGCTGGAGGGATGCGCCTCAGTTCCACCAATCTCACCCTCCCTGAGCTCACTGTGGTCCAACGCTCCCTCTTTCTTGGCATCCTCTGAGGCAGCGGCGGTGGCCCTAGTGGTCCCTGGTGGGAGAAGAGGTCCCTCGAATCCTTGGCAACTCAGCCCGTCAAGCAACCTCCTCCCTCAGCCCAGAGGTGCCTGCAGATGGGACAACAATGCATCCTCCAGAATGTCTCCCAGAAGACTGCGCTCCACAGCCACTGCACTACTCCCATCATGTCTTATTTGTGGCTCCTCAACTGTTGTTTTTGTATGCTAACTCTTTCCTCTCTCTCTATTTTTCTCCCTACTTTCCTACGCCTCCATGCCCTTAAAGTTCCTGATCTTCCTGTTCTGGGACAGGAAGTTCCTGTATTCCTCAGTGGTCTCCTCCTTCTTACTGGCCTGTAGAGTTAGACCTCTAGCAACTAGGGGGATGGACAGTCTTTGTGCCTCTGTGATCACTCCCTTCCTGCTCTCAAACAGGAAGTTCCTGTTAGTCAGTCAAATCCTGTGCCTATAAAAGTGGAACTGGCTAAGGGTGGGGGAGAGGGAGGCTATATAGTCCCAGCAGAGGAGTAAAGTATTATATGAACTTGTTCAGCGAGCTTAAATCAGGTTTTGCGAAATTCCCGGTCTTTTTGGGAACTAGGAAAAGTGTGAATAATACCTTTTCCTCCTTGAGCCGGGGAGACTGGCTTTATAGTCCGCTTTCTGCAGGAAGGCCTAAATTTTCCCTTCTATCAGGGGACATGAGAAGAAGGAGAACACTGGTGGCATATTCGGAGGTATTTGCTCGAACTCCAGAGTGTGACCTCTCTCTCTCTGAGCTGCAGAACCCAGAGGTCTAACGTGATTTTGCTCCAGCCCTCGAGATGGAGGGAGAAGCGAACCCCAACCCCTTCCCTCACTGACTCCGCTGGAGAAGGTCTGGCAAGGAGTCATTGGGATGCTCCGGAGAAGGTACAGGGGCCTGGGAAGACTGTTGCTCGAAAGGCAGAGCTTCCAGGTGTCTGGGAGGTGACCTTTCTTTTGAAGCCACCCCTCGGCTGAGGCTGGTTTCGGGGCTGTTGTCCTAACAGCTTCGAAATGGCAATTTTCTGAAGGGTTTTGGTCCGCTTTGTACACTTTTGGATGGACCAAATGGACTTCCCGGACTCTTGGAGGTGATTAATCAGTTTTTCTGTCTAGTCTCAAAAAGACTGAGCCCTTAAAGGGAGGTCCAGGATGCCAGACTGCAGATCCTGGGAGAATCCCAAGATCCTAAGCCAGGCATGGAGCCTGAGACAAATGCGGAGGCCACAGCTCTGACTGCCGTATTCTGCAGTGTTGTATGAGGTACACAAAACATGGGTGCCTACATCCGACATAATTTGAGTATGTCCAAGAGTTCGGTGTTTTGCGCTGAGTCTGGGAAGGCCTGAGCTATTTCAATACCTTTCTCCCATAGGGCATTCTGATACTGCACCATGGGTGTGAGAAAGTTGAGGGCCCTGATGGAGCAAGTGGAGAACAAGTAGACCTTTTTGCCCATCTGGTCAATGTACCTGGACTCCTGGTCGGGTTGCTGAGTGCTTAGGTGTTTAGGTTTATTTAATCTATCATGAGCAGCCGTGATCATCATTGAGTCTGCCATTGGGTGTTCCGCCAGGAAGGGCTCTTTCCTAGAGGCTCTGTATAGCCTATCCGACTTCTTGGATACAGCGGAGGAGGTAGAAGGGTGCTTCAAGGTTAACCTTGTCAGGTTCTGGAAGGTGTCTACTAAAGGAGGCACCACTAGAGGCTTGGGCTCCTTCTGCTTCAGGTATTTAGCCAACCTCCACCTCTCCGGGTCCAGGCCCTCCATCTCCCATCCATTGGAGGCCTGGATGTGCCTCATGACATCCATGAATGCTGGGTTGTCAGGAGGCAATCTGGGAATGTCCTTGTTATCTGGGTAGGAAGGCGACCCTGGGATCGAAAGGTCTGAGCACGAAGACACAGAACTATTGCTGGAGTCCACCAAGAGAAGGATGAACTGCTAGAGCATTGTCAGCTATGGGACGGCGCCTGGTGATGGTGATGACTTGGCGAACAAGGGGCTTCTGAAATTATGCTGCTCTTTGTACGGGGTTTACCATGTGGTGATCCTCGGGGCTCGGAGTATGGCCCTTAGGGGAAGGAGTTGGTTGCTTAGGCTCCTGACCCACGCCAAGATGACTGGTTCTTTAGGGGGGAGCAGGTCCCCTTTGACTTAATTCCACCAAAAGGAGAACAGCTCCTGAATCTGGCCTTTGGAGAACTGCGGGACCAACTGGCTGGTGACTGCAGAGCTGGTGTCAGTTCACCTGGCGTCACAGCATCCGGCGTCAGGGTGTCTGGTGTTGGAGGGGGCAGCAGAGACGGGAACCCGATGGGCTTATTAAACATCTCGTCCTGCCCCAGATCTTCATGCAATGAAGAGTGACCCGGCAAGGAGGAGGGCAATGCCCAGCCCGGCGTCCAAGAGGGCATACCCACTGCAGTCGGCTGCTTAGTGTTGTCCGGTGGGGAAGCAGCCGGTGCCTTGGCCAGAGCCTGGGGCAGTGGCGCCATGTCGGACGCCTGCCCCTGACGATGTGGTGTCTTGTCTAAGGCCTAGGATGAGACCGTCAGGACCATTTTGACAGGCACCGGAGCATCACTGTCCTTCTTCTGGCTGGTCCCAGCCCCTAAGGTGGAGGGTGACCCTGCTGGTGTGGACTTCACCTGAAGGAGCATCAGGGAATGGCCCGAAGACCCAGACCCACCTCTGCCTGATGCCAGGACGACAGCGAGAGGTTTAGAAGCCAGATGCCCACAGACAGGGGTAGGCTGGGAGGAGTGGTCCGAGTCCCCGTGGGATGAGAAGCCAGACAAAGACTTACTGTGCAGTGGAGACCTGGAATGGGAGCGACCCCAGTACTTTTCCTGGTCCTTGTCCCATGTTTGTGCTTCCCTGCATCCTTCCTTTTCTCCTTGTATGACTTAGACGTGGAGGAGGTGGAAACCGATGAGGACAAAGAAGGACTCTTCCCTGCTGGCTGTCTCTGCATTTCGTCAAGCTGCTGTCCTAGGAGGTGCGCCTTAAGGGCCTTCTGCCTTCAGATCCGAGTCTGGAAGTTTAACGGCCTGCAGTGCTCACAGGCCGCAGTGTTCTGGGTCCCAAAGAGGTACAACACAGGATACTGAGGGAGCTCAAGGAGGAGCTGGCTGCACCTCTGACAGCCTTGTTCAACCTATCACTCGATACAGGGGAAGTTCTGGGGGACTGGAGAGGGGCAGATGTGATCCCATTTCACAAAAGTGGGAATAGGGAGGAGGCAGAAAATTATAGACCTATCAGCCTGACTTCGGCGGTGGGTAAAGTAACTGAATCACTACTAAAGGAAACAATTGAGGAATACCTTGTGATCAGTGGATTACAGGCTCCGAAGCAACATGGTTTCGGGGGAGGGGGATCTTGCCTCATAAACCTGATCGAGTTCTTTGACTCGGTGACCAAGGAAGTGGATTAGGGTGGAGCGGCAGAGGTGGCCTACCTGGATTTCAGTAAGACCTTCAACACCATTCCACACAGAAAACTGGTGAGCAAGCTGAGCAGCCTAGGAGTAGGTCCAAAAGTGGTAAAATGGATAAGAAGTTGGCTAAGCAACAGAAGTTAGAGAGTGGTGGTAAACAATGTTTACTCTGAAGAAGGCAAAGTGACCAGCGGTGTGCCGCGTGGGTCGGTACTAGGCCCAGTCCTCTTCAATGTCTTTATTAGCAACATTGCAGGAGGGCTGGAAGGGAAAGTATGGCCATTTGCGGATGACACAAAAATCTGCAACAGAGTGGACACACCAGGGAGTGGAAAAAATGAGGAACGATCTGAAAAAGCTGGAAGACTGGTCAAGGGTTTGACAACTGGATTGCAATACAAAAAAGTACAACATCATGCACCTGGGGCACAGAAACCCAGGGGCAATGTACACATTGGGTGGGGAAGTATTGGCAACCACAAAACAGGAAAGGGACCTGGGTGTAATCATTTCTGGTGACCTGAAGGTAGCAAAGTAATGTGATAAGGCAGTGGGGAAAGCTAGCAGGATGCTCGGGTGCACAGGGACGGGTATTATCAACGGAAAGGGGAGGTAGTGTTACTCCTGTATAGGCTGACGATGAGGCTCCACCTCAAGTACTGTGTCCAGTTCCAGAGGACCCATCTCCAGGAGGATACAGGGAGGAGGCAATACAAAAGAGGGTAACCAAAATGGTGCAGGGCCTGAAACAAAAGTACTATGAGAAAAAACTGAAGGAATTAAATATATATTCTCCAGAGGAAAAGGGAGAAAAGGGGGGACATGACAAATACGTTCAAATACTGCTCAGTTATTAATAAGGTATATGAAGGTAGTATTTTACATAGAAAAAGATGCTCAAAGACAAGGGGTCACACTATGAAGATGGAGGGGGAAGGCTCAGAAGAGATGTGAGAAAATACAGAAAGGGTGGTGGATGCCTGGAACAGCCTCCCAGCAGAGGTGGTGGGTGCAAAATGGTAACAGGATTCAAGCATGCATAGGACAGACATAAGGGAATCTTAGAAATAAGGCATTGGGGGGGACCAGAGATTGAGTAGGGTCTGCGGTGGCACAGTAGGTAGGGAAAACAGGGCAGACTAGGTGTGCCAAGTGGTCCTTCTCTTCCAACAACTTAATAAAATAAAAATTAAAATGTATTTATTAGGCGCCTTATCAAGAACCAAGGCACCTTACAATTCATACATGCACATACTTTAAAATACAAACATAGAAAATGAAAACAACATAGAAACATATAATTTGATGGCAGATAAGGACCACTTGGCCCACCCAGTCTGCCCATTTCCCTACCTAATAGATAAGCTGCAGATCCTAGTTAACCAGCAGCCTACTTCTTCCTACCACCAACCCTAGAATTGCCTTATGACTGTCCCATGCATGCTTGAATTCCACCACTGTTTTTGACTGCACAACCTCCTCTGGAAGGCCGTTCCATGCATCCACAACCCTCTCTGTGAAAAAATACTTCCTTAAATTACCTCTGAGCCGCCCCTCCCTCTATCTTCAAATTGTGCCCCCTTGTTCTTGCACACCTGTTTTTTTGAAAGATGCTGCCCTCTTGGACTTTGTTGATTCCCTTGAGGTACTTGAAAGTTTCTATCATGTCTCCCCTCTCCCTCCTTTCCTCAAGGCTATACATATTAAGCTCCTTAAGTCTCTCTTCATATGTCTTCCAGTGCAGACCCTGCACCTTTTTAGTTGTCCTCCTCTGGACAGCTTCCATCCTGTCTATGTCTTTGCAGAGATTGAGTCTCCAGAACTGCACGCAGTACTCCAGATGGGGTCTCACCAGCTGTCTGTACAGAGGGATAATAACTTCCTGTTTTCTACTGATGATGCCTCTCCCTATGCATCCCAGTATCCCCCAGCCCTCCTTGCCTGCCTCTCACATTGCTTGCCCACCTTTAGGTCATCTGATATGACTACCCCAGGTCCCTTTCCATTTTTGTTGTTGTTAGTATCTCACCCCTTGTGTACTCTTTCCCTGGGTTTTTGTTTCCAGGTGCATTACCTTGCACTTCTTAGCATTGAATCTAAGCTGCCATACATTTGACCATTCCTGTAACCTTGCCAAGTCCCTTCTCATCCTTTCCACCCCACCTTGTGCATCAACTCTGTTGCAGATCTTTTTGTCATCTGCAAAGAGACATACTTTTCCTTCCAGTCCCTCTGCAATGTCGCTTATCAAGACACTGAAGAGGACCGGTCCTAATACTGAACCCTGCGGTACCCCACTAGCAACCCCCCTTTCTTCAGAGTGGACTCCATTTACTATTACTCTCTGGGTCCTATTCTCCAGCCAATTCTTTACCCAGGCTGTCATCTTATCTTATCTTTTAACAATAATTAAAAGATCAGACATCAATCAGTAAGATAACCTAATTCAATTTCCAAATGCCTGCAGCCAAAGATATGTTTTTAAGGATTGTTTAAATCCCTCCCCAGTTGTGCACTCATGAAGCCGGCGGGGTAGAGAATTCCAGAGGGTAGGGGCAGCATATTTAAAATCTCTAGCCCCAGATGTTTTCAAATACACCCTCAGAATCTCTAGCAACCCCTCGTCAGCCGAGCAGAGAGATCGTCCAGGGCTGTAAAAAACCAAGAGTTCTTTCAGGTAGTCAGGGCCTAGTCTGTGTAGGGCTTTAAAAGTCAGTAAACTGACTTTAAAGGTGATCCACCACTGAATAGGCAGCCAGTGCAGTTCGTGCAGGACAGTCGAAATATGACAGGATTGAGGAGACCCCGTCAATAGCCAAGCTGCTGCGTTCTGCACTAGCTGCAAGCGGCGGATTTCAACCCCAGGTAGCCCTAGGTAAAGGGAGTTGCAATAATCCAAGTGTGAGGACACAAAGGCATGGATCAGGGTAGGAAGATTCCCAGACGAAACCAGGTTCTTAATTCTGGTGATATTCCTAAGATGGTAAAAGGAAGGTTTGGCAACAGCCGACACCTGCGAGTGCAGGGTCAGACCCTCATCAAAAATTACCCCCAGATTACGCACCCGTTCAGAGGCCGGGAGTGGGATACCATCGAGATAAATTCCCGAAGGTAAACCAGCCACCGACCCCCCCTATCTGGCGACCCGGATCCACTATCAACACCTCAGCCTTTCCTGAGTTTAACTTCAGCCAACTGGTACTCATCCACTCCTGGATTTCCTTCAGACAGTTGTTGAAAACTGAGATAGCTCCAACCTGGACAGGTGTGAAAGACAGGTAGAGCTGGGTATCATAAGCACAACAATGAAACCTCAGCCCATTCCTTCTTACGATGTTTCCAATGGATAGTATATACACCGTGAAGAACATGGGCGAAAGCACTGAGCCCTGAGGTACTCCACACAACAGAGAGAGAGAGATGGGGTCTGAAGAAAAAATTCCTGACACCACTCTCCATGTTCTACCCATGAGAAATGAGGTAAACCACCTGAGGACCACCACAGACAGTCCACAGATGTACCTCAGGCACCCTAGCAGTACCCCATGGTCCATGGTGTCAAATGCTAATGAGAGATCCAGAAGGACTAAAACTGGGTTACTCTTCCGGTCTCTCGCCATCAGGAGATCACTGAACACCCAAACCACCGCTGTCTCTGTCCTATGTCTCTTAGGAAACCAGACTGGAGCAGTTCATAGACGTCATGGATGGTCAAATGGTCTTCCAGCTGTGCTGCTACTTTCTCGATCACCTTCCCCACAAAGGAAAGGTTCGAGATAGGTCTGTAGTTAGCGTGGCAGTCTGGGTCTAAGGTAGCTTTCTTCAAAAGGGGTGTCACCAACGCTTCCTTCAGAGAGCAAGGAAACTCTCCGGATTCCAAGGAGCACCAGACAATCCATGCAAGGAATGGACCGATAGTATCAATACAACCTAAAATTAGGGATGTTGGTCCAGGATCCAAACTACAGTACATAGGGCGCACAGCTGGATAATCCGCATAACATCCGTGAACTCTGGTCGGCTGAAGGCACTCCAAGAACATTGAGGTGTAGTGACCTCAGACTGATCCAGAGCAACACCCTTAGAGTGTGCCGCTGCAAGTACTGCTTTGATGTCAGCCACCTTATTAGCAAAGAATCGAGCAAGCTCATTGCACTCTAATTGCAAAAAAGCTTTCCGCACCTGCAGACAGGCTGGGTTGCACAGTCTGTCGACAGTATGGAAGAGCCAAGATGGCCGATTCTGAGCCGCTGCAATCTCCCAGGACAGGAACTCTACCTTCTTACGGGAGACTGCAGATTGAAAGGCTTGATAATGCTCTATCAATCTAATGTGGTCAGCATCTAGAGCAGACCTGCACCAACAACGCTCTAGCCTTCGTCCTAATCTCCGCATCTCCCTCAGAGTCCCATCAAACCAGGGGGATCAAGGGCGAATGGAGAGAGGACAACTCGGTCAGGAGCAATGGAATCCAGAGCAGTCGAGATGGCCAAATTATAGGCTGTCACGAGGGTCTCTGGGTCACTGCTTGCTAATGGGATGGACGAGAGGTCAAGCATCGTCAGCAGGCTATGAGAATCAACATCTCGTAAAGGACGGTACTTGACCATCTGCACAGAGGTAGGTCTACTATGGGGGGGTATTAAAACTAAACCCCACGGTGTAGTGATCGGACCACCCAACTGGTTCCACCCCCAAGCTGGAGGTCTCAATCCCTAAGAGAAAGACCAAGTCAAGGGAGTGTCCGTTTTTATGAGTAGCAGTGGTAACTACTTGTGTTAGGCCCAGTGAAGTCATCAACTGAAGGAAGTGCTGACCAAACTACGAGAGTTCGTCATCGACCCAGGCGCTGAAGTCACCCAGAACCATCAGTCTGGGTGACTCAAACGCCATGTCAACGACGAAGTCTGCCACTTTCTGAAGAAATCGTTTCTCATCACCAGGTGGACGGTAGATAAGAACAATGACAGCCTACACCTGCTACTATGACACACTCGAATTACTTAAGTCTCCTCAACTAGTACACCTGTGAGGTTAAGTTCTGCCTTAAAACAGACAGAAATCCCCCCCCCCAGTCCAATCTCAGGCGGTGAATCACCGAGTACCCAGCTGGTGTAAGGGCCTCCAAAACGGGTCAGAGTTCTCATCCAGCCAGGTCTCAGTGATGCATGCCAGGTCCACCATCTCAACAAGATCTGCAATAACTGCAGTCTTGTTTTTAATAGACCTGGCACTGCATAACACCACCCGAGTTGGACGAACCTCCCAAGCCACCTGGGCCACCGGCCCACCAAAATCTATGTTTCTATGTGAAAACTCCATTGAATGTTGTTGGTGTAATGAAATTCAAGTTGTTTTTATTATCAATCAAAATTAAGAAGCCAGTACTCAAGAACCGGAGGAATTTTGATGAACTTTCCTAAGCTGAATGGCATGCTTATATACTACATTCATTACATCTACAGAAAATATCAGCGAGTTTGACAAATAAATGATTTCCATACTATGATAAGTGGGGTCTAGCATACAATTTACTTAAAGAAAATAATATCAACAGTGAATAGCATGTTATAAAATGGTGACTGTATTATTAAAACATAGGCTATAGACATTTAAGTTTAATGAGGGTGAAAACTTCTGTCATTTGTTTTGGAGAATGAGGCTAGCTATTTACAATACATAAATTAGTGTAGTCTTGAACCTGTGTCTTTCTATGTATCATGTGCTAAATGCTATTTATTCTTTTCAAATTCAATAAAATATACTTTACAAAAAAAACTATAGCTGGGGCATTGTGGAGCACACCTACCAACAACACGTGTTAAGGGAGAGCTCCTTACAATTGAGGTTTAAAAGCAGGGAAAAAACAGGTTACTTACCTGTAACAGTAGTTCTAGGAGTGGTATATGATGTTCATCCACACTGTTTGGCATGTCCTTTCCATTTAAGAATCTTGCTGGAAGGTCTTGAAGCTGGCTTCTCCCTCCCATCCGGGTGATATAACCCTCAGCTTTGCCCCATGACGCCAGGTCTTTGCCCGCTAGAAGCTCAAGTTGTGCGTCGAAGACTGGGAGATCGGGTGGGTTCATGTGGATTAACAACATATACCACTTCTAGAAAGTGCAGTTACACAAAGACTTTTGCTGTAACAGTAGATCTTCTAGGAATGTCTCTTGCAGTAAGTCATTACTTCTGGGAGTTCCCGATAGGTGGCGCTCCAGCACGCAAGTTTCTTCCAGCAGTCTCCATACCAGAGACGACCCACTCTATTTCACTTCCTAGGATGTACCTGTAAAAGTGGGTGGTCCCTGGTAAGCTCCGTTCCTCGCTGGATTCAGCTCGGAAGCGCGGGACCGAGGGGAACCAAGGTACCAAAGCTTCCCAACTCTACATCGTTTTTCCTGTTACAGAATGGTGGGGGGTTGGAGGGAGGGAAACTACTTACTGCAAGAGACATTCCTAGAAGATCTACTGTTACAGCAGAAATCTTTGTGTAACTGCACTATCTGGGAGATTCCCAAACAGTTATATGGCAGTGGGGTGGCCAAAATGGCATTCTGCCATAGGTATATGACCAATAAATGTTCTGAGTAGGACAGCAGCAGATAAAATAAACTTTGTTAGTTATATCAATAAATCAGAAGGAATACATCAATAGCACTGAGTGAATAGAGAACTTCAGTGGGCAACAGTGACAAAAATAATACCAGCCAAAGGCAACCGTGCCTCGAGTTGTAACAGTAGCTCAAATAATGCAATGTTATTCTACAGAAGTGCAACAAAGTAGCATGTGAAGATATATATATATATATATATATATATATTTTTTTTTTTCTTTTGGAAACTGTCAAGTCAGTAATAAATGTATCCACTTGACAGCAGTGTCAGTGGCTCAGTAGGTAGCACACTCGCCTCTGAGGCCAGGAGATCAAAGGGCTGTGGGTTCAGTTCCCACATCTGGCACTTGGGTTAATATCCCAATGCTGACACTGTAGTGCAGCATGAGAGGGGTGCTGCACTTCTGAGGTGCCGTCTCTCAGATGAGACGTTAAACCGAGGTCCCATCTGCCTGGATTGGTGGTAGTTCAGGTGGATGTTAAAGATCCCACGGCACTTATCGAAAAGAGTAGGGGGAATTTCCCTGGTGTCCTGGCCAAATTTCCCTCATTCACTAAAAATACCACCAACAGCTTAATCTGGTTCAAGGTCAGTTGGCATTCATCTGTATCCCCCTCCCCCGGGTCATGCCTGAAAATAGGCAGGATTTGTCTAGTGCACTTACCCGGTCAACAAAAACTAAATACATAAGTAGGATACTTAAGTAGCAGATAATGTAGCAAATGAAACAATGCATCTGTGACATAAAGAAAGAAGCAGAGGTTAAAATACATATCATCTCTGTATATGTACTCACCCTTGTTGATGTGATCTTTGTTCATAATCAAGTGAAAGCTGTGAATAGCAGTGGAAGAAAGAAGAATATAGTCCATACCAGGATTGATCATATCTCAGCATGTGAGTAGTAGTAGAGGAGGTACTGGAGGCAGTATGACACAGTGGGTTAAGGCTCTGAGCTGCAAATCTGGAGACCTGGGTTTGAATCCCACAGCCCCCTAGGTGCATACTGTGTGACCCTGAGCAAGCCACTTAACTTCGTCGTGCTCCCAGGTTGCACCTGCAAACAAGCTTTCAGCTTACTGTGTCTCATCTGGTAAAATAATTGGTAAAAAATAAAAAAAAATTAAAAGTAGATGGACCTGTACGAGGGAGGGACAAGAAGTCCGGCACACAACAGGTCGAGAGGTATCTCAATGTAATGGCCTTGGTGGTCTGTAACAGTGATACCTCAGACAAATGACTAGATGTATCACGCCGTAGTGGAAAAGGCCTCAGTCTAATCTTTAGCTGAAGCCCCCAAGAGGTCTCCAAGGCATAGAAAAGGACACCAGGGCAGAGCCTGAATTCTTTAATAAGAGGCAGAAGCCCTGGGCCGGCCTGAGAGGCGGCTTCGCTGTGTTCCTTGCTACTTGTTCTCTGCCCTCAAAGGTGTCACGTAGTGCATAATTAGTTCCAGTTTTGTATGAATTATACTGAGGGTGTGGTTTGTGGTACAGTACATGTATTGTACTGTCTTTAGTTGCATGTCTGAGGCTTGTAGGCTCTCAGTATCATGTGAGCCCCTGATCCAAAAAGGTGGTCGACTGAAAAGGGGGTGTTAGCCGCCTTGTGTTGAATATCAGGTGTTAGCCCCGAGAGTCGGAGCCATGCCCGACGGCGTATAAGAATACTGACTGCAGGGGCTCGAGCTGAAGCACCGGGCTTCAAGACAGGGAAGTTAAGGTATTTATCACTGATGTAAGTTGCTCTCATTCAGGAGATGCAGGTAGTCTGTTTATAATGTCCCCAGTAGAGGTGATCACCATATGCTAGTATTGCAGCATATAATTGAGTATTCTGATATTTAGTGTGCTTAGAACAAACACGCTCTTCCCCATATGATCAAAATGTTTAGAGTCTCTCTCTGGAGGTACTGTACTTGTATGTTTAGGCTTGCCGGTGCAGTCGTGGGTGGCCGCAATAATCACAGAATCCGCAGTGGGCGTGTCTGTTAAATATCGGTAATCAAGAGGAGCCTGATACAGCCCGTGGACCTTTCTAGGTAACTCCATGCTTCAGTGATCGCATTTCTGAATACTGGTGTAAAAGGAGGGACAGCTCAGACAGGGTCCTCCGGAAGGCACAGATATTTAGCTATATCTTTACTTAATCTGTCCTGTTCTGTTGTGGTAAATCCCACTGTTTTTTGTATTTGTAGCATCATTTCGGGGAAAAAAGGGTCAGCTGGTGGAAAAATGACCTTTAGTGGTTGTCGTAGCCCATTGTCTCAATAAGAGGGCACATCCAAAGGGGATTCATACCCTCTGGTGTCAGGAGAACCATCACAGGTCACGTGATGTTCTGGATTTGTATGATAATCAGAAAAATATTCTTCTGAATATTCGTGAGGAAGCAGGGCAGATGAGTGTACAAGCTCCGTACGTGCCTGCTTCGATAGGGGCAGAGATATCATTTGTGACTGAGAGTCACGTCTCAGAGTGTGGCTATGGTCAAAACCCATAGAATCCAGCACTCTATTCACTATTTCTTCAATATTTGGAACTTGCAACGATGGAATTGCCATGTACGCTGGTTCTGAATCCAGAGTACGTGGGGACTGGGGATGAATTTGCGCCTCCCAGTAGAGGAATCCAGTGTTTCTTTGGTGTCTTTGTTCACCCCATCAGGGGTGCGGGCCCCAGGCATGAGTGGCAACGAGGCAGGTGGGTCTCTGTGGTCTGCGGTATATGATTCTTTATTTTGCAGAAAATCAGCTACCTGGACCAGCACTCACAAAGAGTAAAAATCTCAGGAGTACTCTCTGACTCCAAATATATTAGCTCAGGCGTCCCTCAGGGATCCATACTGGGCCCACTACTTTTCAGCCTTTTCCTGAACTCTCTTCCACTATCCTGCCCAGAACAAATTATCCTCTATGCCGATGACGCTGTGCTTCTCATCCCCCTCAATAAGGACCCACAACCCTTACTCCACAACCTATAGCATGTTTTCTCCGCTTTTGAAAACCGGTTCGCAAAACATAAACTGGTATTAAACCACAAAAAGACTATATCTATGCTTTTCTGCTGCTTGCAAAACAAACACAGGCAATACCCCCCTTGCTATCAATACAAGCACTGGTAATACCCTGGAACAAGTGTCATCTTTTAAATACCTTGGAATCTCACTTGACTCTTGCCTATCTTATGGGACTCATATTGATAGTGTTGCCAGAGTGGTAAACCCACGTACTGGAATTCTCTACCGAAATAGACAGTATCTTACCCAGGCAGCACTAAAGACTGCTATCCAGAGCTCTGTGGTCTCCGTCATAGACTATGGCCTCATAATCTAGGACTCTGCCTCTACCACCGCCCTCAGGCACATAATACCTCCCTAAACAAGGCCTGTTGACTGCTTAATAGATCCCACCAACTCACACATGCATGTGAGCTTTACGCTCAAACGGGATGGCTTCAACTCGCTAACCGCATAAAGTACCGTACCTGCCTGATGGTGAAAAAAACTACTTTGGGCCTTCCTCCACCTAGTGTCCAAGCCATCCTGCGCCCAAACACTAATCCTTGTAACACCAGAGGGTCTGAATGTCAGCTTCTACAGGTCCCCCGATGCCGCTCCACTCTGAGCCAAAGATCCTTTACACACCGTGCACCCAGCTGGATGAATGCTCTCAGCACTCACATCACCTCCACCTCCTCACTGGGCATATTCAAATCAAGCCTCCATCATCATCTCACGGCCTCCAGCTCATGTGACTGCCACCCCTATCTTCCCCCTTCCACACTGAGATCAACCAACCCCCCTCTGATGTTCTTTGACAATGCCGTGAGCTGCTCTAGTCTCTTTTTCGGCTGCCACCCACCTATCCTCTCACCCTGCCTCGCTGATTTCTTCTAGGTTTCTGAAATGATTCCTTGTATGTGTTATTCATGTATCCTATTTACCGTGATGCCGTACCTGAACTGATGAATATTGTTGTATGCTCTCTTTAATGTTGTATGCCCTTGTTGACCATGTTTAACATGTATGTACTCTCCTGACGTGGAACCTTTGTAAAAGAGCCTTGGCTCAAAGGTAATTGTAATCCTAGATCTAAATAAACAATATGCATCATTCGATGCATGTTTCTGAGAATATTCATGGTAGGCCTGTTATAAGAATCATCCATAGCGGCATCATATTCAGGTAAAGGTGTTGTTCTATGATACAGGGACCTCCCCGTCAACAGTGGCATCAGCCTTGTCGACAGAAGAAGAAGAGAAGCATGCCTCATCGATGATGCACTGTGTCTTACAGATGAAGGGTCAGTAACAGCATGCCCCGTCAATGGTGGATGAGACACCGTTGATGAGGAAGAAGGCAGGGCATGCGCCGTTGACGATGGAATATGCTCTGTTGACAATGGAATAGTGAATACATGTTCCGTCAACAATGTTGCTGTCATCGATGATGGGAGAGTGAAGACATGCTCCATCAATGATGGAAATGCTGTCGCCAACAATGGGAGGGTGAATGCATGGAGCATGTCCAGTTGATGGAGGAGGCAGTCCCGTCGATGATGAAGTATGTGGAATGTGTTCCGTTGACGGAGAAGGTGTTCTCATTGATGAGGATGTCTTGTGAGCCCTCTAAAGTCGATAGGGAGCATGCCCGTCGATGGGAAGGTAACAGGACCTATCTGTAAATTAGAAGCGGGGTGGAGCTGAGAATGATACCTGTCGACAAGGAATGTTCCTTTTGATGAAAAGTGCCTGCCGTTGGCGGGGTGAAGCCCCTATCGAAGATGAATATCTTCTTGATGAGCCATGTTTTGGAGGCATGACCATTGAAAGGCGGTCAGGCAGGACTTTAGGAGAAGGGGTGTCCTTCCCTACTTTATCCCTTGAAGAGGACTCTGTTTTTTGAGCCCTTTGCTTGAACACCCCGTGTGTGAGACAGGGAATCATCCATTGTAGCACTCTTCTCGAGTATAGGAATATGGTGCCTGTATGAAGCCCAGGCACCTTTGGCTATGGGTTCAATCCACGTCGTAAACTGCTGCTAGAAGAACTGCTGCCAGAGCTGAAGCCAGCGGGAAAAGGAATGGAGCTTACCAAGGACCACCCACTTTTATAGGTACAGCCCAGGAAGTGAGGTAGTGTGGGTGGTCCCTGGTATGGAGACTGCTGGAAGAAACTTCCGTGCTGGAGCGCCACCTATCAGGAACTCCCAGAAGTAATGACGTACTGCAAGAGACCATTCCATGGAAGATCTACTGTTACAGGTGAGTAACCTGTTTTTCTAAGATCGTGGATATGTTGTTCTAACCACACTGTTTGGCAGACTCCAAGCAGTTTTCCGGGAGGAGGGAGGCAAGGTGCACACCCCTTCTGATATACTTACTTGGGGAACAGAGATTGGAGAACTGAGCCCCCAAAACCAGCATCCCGGCATGACTCTGGGTCAATGTAGTAGTGGGTAATGAAGGTGTTTGCTGTCTTCCAGGTGACAGACCTGCAGATTTCTTGGATAGAGAGGTCCCTGGAAGCAGCCACCGACACAGCAGTATGGCTGGTAGAATGAGCTCTTATCCATCTAGAAGGCTCCTTGCCTGCCAACCTATAGCAGAGATCAATGCAGATGTAATCCACCTGCCAATTTTCCTCTTTGCTGCAGGTCTGCCAGGTGCGGCTTCAGCACAGGTGACAAACAGCTGGCTAACCTCTCCTCGAACTTCTGCCATCCACTCCTTATAATAAGAGAGCGCTCATCTCAGGTCCAGAGTATGGAGCCTATACTCAGCCTCCGAGGTATAGTTCAGGTAGAAAACATGCAGAGTCGCCACCTGATTAAGATGGAACTTGAACTCCAACACCACCTTTAGAAGGAATTTCAGGTGGGGGTACAGGACAACCTTGTCCCTGTGGAAGACCAAGTAAGGAGACTACACCGAGAGCGCCTGGAGCTCTCCAGTCCTTCTGGCTGACGTGATAGCCACCAGGAAGGTGGTCTTCCACAACAAATGTGACATCTCACACTTGCGCATCAGGCTGAATGGCTTGCCCATGAGCTTTGCCAAAACCAGCAGTAGATCCCATAGAAGTGGAGGTTCACACAACGGAGGAGATATGTGGTCAAGGCCTTTAAAGAAACGCCAGACCACCCTCTCCTGTGCCACTGACTGTATACTGGCCCGCACCAGGTAAGCAGAGATGGCTGCCAGGTGTACCCTAAGGGTTGTAGACCGAAAACCCCTTTTGGACACAGATCAAAGGTAGTCTAGGATGCTAGTCACTGGACAGGACAAAGGGTCCGGGCCCTTACCCTGACACCAAATGGAAAACCCTTTAAATCTGAAGGCATAGGACCTCCTGGTCGACTCCTTCCTGGATGCTTCCACTACTGTGAGTACATTCTCAGAGAGACCCAAAGCCTGGAACTCTAGCCGCTCAGAAACCAGGCTGTCAGGTGCAGTGATCGAAGGTCCATATGAAATACCTTCCCCTGACTGACACATATCACTTCTGGACATACTGGAAGACACCTTAGATGCCTGAAGCTGAGGCTGAGGAGATCTGGATACCAGAACTGGCACGGCCAGTCTAGGACTACCAGGATCACCTGTGTCTTGTCCCTCCTGACCTTTTGAACCAAAGGAAGTGGAGGGAAGGCTCAGAAGAGGCCTGAGGTCCACGGCCTCGAGAAGGCATCCCCCTGCAGCGAGACCTGCTGAGGGGGACGAGTATGAAACAGACTCAGCTTGGTGTTCTCCCTGGAGGTGAACAGATCCACCTGAAGTTTGCCCCAGTAGGAGAACAGGCTGTGTACTACCTCTGGATAGAGAAACCTCTCGTGGGATGTCTCGCCCACACGGCTGAGAGCATCTGCCAGTTGATTTGAGGCTCCTGCTACATGGATGGCTAGGAGATCTGCCTCGAGTTGGCTCACAAGGGTCCAGATGCAGAACGCTCCCCTGCACAGCAGCCAGGAGTGTGTACTGCCCTGTTTGTTGAGGTAGTACATGGTCGCGGTATTATCCGTCTGGACTTGCACCATTTGACCCCAAAGGAGCAGAGCGAATGCTGACAGTACCAGTCTGACTGCTCTGAGCTCCAACAGGTTGATATGATATCAGGATTCCTCGGGGGTCCAGAACCCATGGGCTCTGTGGTTCCCCATGTGGGCCCCCCAGCTCGTGAGAGAGGCATCGGGACGGACAAACGGGATCCCTTCCTGCAAGTGATCCAGGACAGTCCACCATTGGACAGCATCCCACATCTTCTGGGCCACAGTGATCAGCTGGTCAAAGTGACCGTGACACTGAGTCCACTGGCTGGCCAGCTCCCATTGGAGGGGGCGCATATGCCACCAGGCCCGTCGGACCATGGTGGTGCAAGCAGCCATGTACCCCAGAAGGCACAGAAAGTCCTGGGCAGGGCACAAGTGCCCAAGAAATGACTGGGCAAAGGAGGAGAGAACCTGACCCTGTCCATCGGGAACTGGGCTCAGGCTCTGGCTCGGCAGGAGTTGAGCTCTGCCCTGATGGAACATATCACCTGTGAAGGTACGAGTTCCGACTTGACCTTGTTGATCAGGAGACCAAGGTCGGTGCAGGTCTGGAGGGCCAGGTCCATGGACCGCTCCACCTCTTGCTTGGTGGAACCGGCCAAGAGCCAGTCGTCGAGATATGAGTAAACTCTGACCTCTCGATGCCGAATATAGGCGGCCACCACTGCAATGCATTTGGTGAAGACCCATGGGGCCAATGACAGGCCGAATGGCATGGCTCAGAACTCGGATAGGGTTCCTTCTGCTCGGAAGCGAAAGAACCATTGGTGAGATGAATGGATTGGGACGTGAAAAAATACGTCCTGGAGATACAGAGAGCAAAACCACGTTCTGCTCAAGAGATGGTATGTTCTGGGACAGAGTTATCATCCTGAAGGTGTAGGACCTGAGGAACTGGCTCAGGTCATGCAGCTCTAGAATGGGGAGCCAGACCCCCATCCACTTCAGAACCAGGAAATACCTAGATACAAACCCTGGATTGACCGGGGGGGTCCATGACTCTGGCCACCACCTCCTTGTGGAGAAGTTGGGCAATAATGTCTCGAAGAGCTGACTGAGTGTGTACCGACACCATATCCTCCTATGGGGCTTGGCCTGGAGGGTAATGCTCAAATTCCAGAGGAAGTCCCTGGCCCGATACTTCTAGATCCCACCTGTTCGTGGTAACAGTGGACCAGATGAAAAGAAAGTGGCAGAGCTGGCCCCCAGGGAGGACCCAGGGCTTGCATGACAGGTATTAGAGTGGCCAACCCCATCCTGCCACTGAGCAGGCTTGGAGAAAGAGGGTCCAGACCGAGCCCTGTCCTCCAGGCTTATGGGCCGCCGGAGGCCTGGACTTGGGCTGAGGGCACCAAGGTTGTGCCTGCTGTTGCTGCCCCACTTGAAAGTGGGGCTGCTTGGCCACAGGAGCAGAATGACGAAATGGCCTTTTCTTCTGCTTTATGGAACTTTGGGATTCCTTCTGTGCAGAAATTACAGAGTCCAAAGTAACACTGGACTTCTCAATGTGTTGGAGGTGACCATCCACACCTGGGCCAAAGAGGTCGGTACCCAGGAAGGGGATGTTCATTAGCTTGTGTTTGGTGTCTGCTGTGAAGGTAGAGACCCTTAACCAAGCCCTGAGGTGCATGGCAACCGCAGCTGCCACCGAGCAGGCGCATGAGTCCCTGAGATCCAGAGCCATCTGGAGTTGCTGCTTTGCAACAGCCCGACCCTGGTCCTGGACCTGCTTGACCGTGGTCTTGAGGTCTGTGGGGAGGTGATGAAGAACCTCATCAAGTGAGCCCAGAAGGATATGAGAGAAATGCGCCATGATGACAGCCGAGCTTGCCTGATGGAGGCCGAGCATAGAGGCAGCACAGATTTTTGTGGGTAGAGTGGTCCAGTTTTTTTGGACTCCTTGTCTGGAGGTCTATTTATTTATTTATTTATTTGTACATTGGTTTATAACCTTTGAGCCAGAGGCTCATATCCAAAGGTACCTCGTCACATTGAGGACAAATACATAACTGACTTTTGGTTACAGCATATGGGTTACATAGATTGCAAGCACATAACAGACTTTTGGTTACAGCATATGGGTTACATAGTTAGCAAGCACATGTGATTACAACAGATAAAACAGATAAGCCAGCTTGGTTACAATGGCACATTCTTGCATGATGGTAAGGGCAAGCAGCAAGATAATAGCAGTACAAACAGCAATGGGTGAGGATTAAAAGAGAGGTGTGGTGTGGATGCCGCCCAGCGGGCATTATCAGGGCACAGAGAGCTATGCCTCAATTATAGACAGATGCATCTGCCGAACTACCTGAGCATCTGAACACACACTCGGTCACCAGACCCTCTACAGAGGGGTGCTCTGTGAACACCGAAAGGGACCCAATGGGCACTGCATATTTGCAGGCCATATGGACAGAAGGCTTAGGGCAGGAAGCAGGATGTGCCAGAGCTCCAAAGCTGGACCAACAATGGCCTCAGCCACCGGAAAGGCTTCTGTTAGAGAATCCCCCTGTTTGAGGATATCTGAGGGAATATTTGGCCCATTTCTGGACGGGTTTGAGAGGTATCTTTAGAGATAAGATTGAGGATGCCCATAAAGGAAAGGGGGCCTTCCTCCTTCAAGAGACTACCGACTGATTCCTCGTCCAAGGGATGGGAATGTAGGTCTGAGTCCCCAGACTCTGAAGAGTCCCGATAAAAATCAGTCGGCCACCTGAGTCTCCCTCCACCTGCCTAGGATGGTCAGGAGTGAGGGTAACACAGAGCCTATGTGGGAGGCCTGGAACAGGCAGAGACGCTTTGGTAGGCACCCCCATGGGGGCTGTTTAGGTGTCAGTTCCACCAAGACTGATGGAGAGGTCAATTCTGGCCAAACCAGAATGGTTTTGAGTGGCTCCGTGGGAGAAGGAACGGTGTGGGCCGGCTCAGGAGGATTCGGCTTCGGCCTTGGAGGCAATAGCCAATTAATGGCTGGGGTGAAAGCCAGAACAGGCTTTTGACTGGACAAGATTATCTACTGCCACATTAGATCATCATAGCATCGACTGACTTTCCGTCGAAGCCTCTCCTCATTTGAGGAGGACAAACAAGAATGTTGGCGGTGCCTCTTCTTAGAGCGCTTGTGCACCTTCTTCAGCCTGTCGGTCGACAGCATCCAAGACCTCAACCTCGATCATCGGGGTGACCGATGGAGTCAATCAGAAGGCACCAGGGAGACTGGTGGTTCTCCTTGATCCGGGACCGGTCCTCCGATGGGGTTCCCAGTGGACTGGGTCTCCTCACCGGGGAGAAGCAGGACTAGGGTCCTGAATAAGGAGCTGTCAACCTCCTCAGGCGACAACGGGTCAACAGAGTCGAGAGTGATCTGAACTGGATCATCGTCCAGTGTCTCAGCTGGCTGGCCTGATGGGGGAACCGTGAAACCAGCGGCCGAGGCAGCAACCTCAACCAAAATTGAAACAGGTGATTCCTGGGACCGAGATCTCTCATGATCCCAGGAACTTCATCGGTGAGATGAACATTCTCTTGTTTCCTTGTCCTTTTTACGGGACCGAGAGACATGTGTGCCCAAATGCCCTCGCCCTTGGTGGGAAGGGATTGGCACATCTCCCGAAAGGACCCAGAGAAAGTGGAGCCCAGGTTGAGTGGTATGAAAAAGGACTTCAAGGACTCCACGACCTGAGCCACCTCTTCCTCAAAAGCCTTCTTTTGGTTGAGCTGCTCAGCGGATCCCACAGCCACGGAGACTGCCCATCGGGCATCCTTAGATTTGTCTGGCGGGTTCCATTTCTCCGGATTGCCCAATTTCAGCCATGCGAGAGGATCGTCCAAGACGTTCGGGTGAAAAGCGAGACACATCTCACAGGCCTGAGTGTTATGGCCGACACCCAGGCACGTGGCATGCGGATTGCTTTGGGACATCTTTTGCCACATGGGCAGTGGCAGAAACCAGGAGAGGATTTATCCTCCATAGCGGTTGAGATCGTAAAGCAATTTTTTACCAATTCTGATGAGCTCTGAGTTTAAACAAATCCATGGATTTGACAGCCAGAGCATACAGAACGTGACAGCGATAAGGAAGGAACCTGCATCTTCCAGCAGAAAGGAAGATCTGGCATCACGGGGCGGAGCTGAGGGTTATACCACCTGGGTGGATGGGAGGAGCCAGCTTCGAGAGCTTCTGGCAAGATTCTTAAAGGGAAAGGACATGCCAAACAGCGTGGATAGAACAACATATCAACAATCCTAGAGCTTTCTTTTTTTGAGCTCAGGTTGGAATTTGCTACCCAAAAATAGATTCTACTTGAAAAACTGAATTGATACATATAAAATTTAAAGGATGGGTCGCAATAAGATTGAAAGGATGGGTCACACCAACAAAGCAACAGGAGCCGGGTCAAAAAATCCACCACCTGCAGAAACGGCATCTTCCACAGTCACAACTTCAACCAATGTCTGACCCCCACCATGGAAGGCCCTGCAGGAATCTATGCAGGCCATCAATAACAATATAACATACTAACATACTATTTGCCAGCAGATTAGGCCTTACGGTCTATCGAGACTGCTCGAACTTTAGATCCTTAGTTGGGTGCCGAGACCCTCCCATCCCTTGTGCTCCAGAAACCCGTATCATCCATCCCCACCCCCCCGGGACAGGACATCATCTGATACATCCACTTTCTGTGTCTGTCCATCCTCTCTGAAGCCCTCCACTGTGGATCTCTGAACTAGCTCACCAGGCAGTGCATTCCAAGGGTCCACCACCCGCTCAGTGAAAAACCTCCTCCTCTTTTCCCCCCTTACCCTTCCAACTTCAAACCATGCCCTCTGGTGATGCCTCCCTGCTTTAGTCTAAAGATCCCCTCCATGTTTACTCTATGTATTCCCTTGAGGTACTTGAAGACCTCAATCATGTCCCCCCTGTCTCTCCTCTCCTCCAGTGAAAACAGGCAGAGCTCCTTAAGTCTGTCCTCATACATCAAATCCCCTAGCCCTCGTATCATCTTTGTTGCCCTCCTCTGTACCCTCTCTAGGAGCTGTATGTCCCTCTTTAAGTGTGGTCTCCAGTACTGTACACAGTACTCAAGGTGTGGTCTAACCAGTCCATTGTACAGCGGCAGAATCACTTCCTTGCTCCTAGAGGTGATCCCCCTTACGATGCATCCCAACATCCTGTTTGCCTTGCTAGCCGCTCTCCTGCACTGCTCAGAGTTATTCATACATGCATCCACCATGACCCCTAGGTCTTTTTCCCCTATTGAGGCCTCCAGCGCCTCCCCTCCCAGGGTGTAACTGTGTATAGGGTTTCCCCGACCAAGATGCAACACCTTGCACTTGGTGATATTGAAATTTAATTTCCATGTGTGAGCCCAGCTTTCCAGGGTGTCCAGGTCCCCTTGCAGGGCCAACCTCCCCTCTTCTCCCTCAACTACTGCTCCCATCTTGGAGTCATCCATGAAGAGACTCATTTCACACCCTATACCCTCCCTGATGTCCGATATGTATGCATTAAACAGGATCGGACCCAGGACCCGACCCCTCGGTACCCACTACCAACCTCTCTAGGGTTCGAGAGCTCCCCACAGACCACTACTCTCTGAGTGAGTCCAGCTAGCCAGTTTTCAATCCATCTGACCATCAAAGGGCCTACTCCTAACCCCATCAGTTTCTCCACCAGACCATTGTGGGGGACAGAGTCAAACGCCTTGCTGAAGTCCAAGAATAATACATCCACAGGCTTACCCCTGTCCAGTTCTGATGTTACCCATTCATAGAACTCCACAAGGTTGGTTTGACATGATCTACCTGGCACAAACCCATGTTGCCGACTATCCAGACCTCCACCTCCTCCAAGTACACCCCAATCGTTCCTTTAGTATACTCTCCATTAATTTTCCCACCACTGAGGTCAAACTGATGGGTCTATAGTTACCTGGTACTTCCCTCGACCCCCCTTTATGGATTGGTACCACATGTGCCTCTCGCTAATCCCTAGGTACCCTCCCTGTCTCAAGTGACCTGCTCAAAAGCTCCGCCAGGGGTGCAGCCAGTATGTCCGCCAATTCCCATAGTACTCTCGGATGAATGCCATCCGGCCCAGGAGATTTGTCTTTCTTTAGGGCCTTGAGGGCTAACCACACCTTTTTGGCAGAGATAGCATCATCCGTCCCCTCCACCTTACTGGCCTTTTTATCTTTACCAGATGTGACACCCTGGGTACCTCTCTCTCCTCTTGCTCCATTTTTGTTGCTCCCGATCCACTTACTGATGTTTCTATCCCTTCATGCCTTGCTTTGTAGATATCCCATCCCCTCCCTAGTGAACACAGAGGCAAAGTACTTGTTAAATACCTCTGCCTGGTCCTGCCTCTTCCACCCACCCTCCTTCTGATCTCAATCTGCTGAGATGGCCCTTAGTTTTCTCCGCTCCCCAATGTACCGAAGAACCCCTTTTCCTCCATGTATCCCCTGTGCCAGCCGCTGCTCTTTACTGGACTTTGCTCCCTCACCATACGGGTGACTTTTCTAGATGCAAGCTGGTACATTTCCTTATCCTATCCCTCTTGTTGTTTTATATTTTTGTAGGCACTTCTTTTCTCTGACTGCTACCTGTACCTCACTGGACCACCAGCATGGTTTATGTGACCTTGCTCCTCGTTTCAACTTAGTGCAGATCCTGACTGCCTCATGAAGTCCCCGTTTTATGACCTCCCATCTCCTTTCCACACTTGTCATTGAGGTAATCCCCATCAAGTGATCCTTGAGAATATTTCCCATGTCCATGAAGTCTGCCCCCTGAAGTCCACTGCCAGTGTCCTAGATCTCCCCCTCCCCCATGCTTAGTTGAAACCAGACAGTACTGTGGTCGCTCCCAGTCAGGGGGTCTTGTACAACCATGTCCCTTACCAGATCCCCATCTGCCAGAACCACATCCAGGACATGCCCCTCCCTTGTGGGCTCCATCACATGCTGTGTTAAGAAAACATCCTGGAAGCTATCCAGCAGCCTCTGCTCCTTGGCCACCTTAGAGGACATGGTTCCCCAGTTTGTACCTGGCATATTAAGGTCCCCCATCAACACCACTCCTTCCCCTTTTGGTCCACACTGGGCAATGATGTTGTCCAGCAAACCATCCTCTAGAACCTCACTCATCCCGGGGGGCCTATATGCTACACCCAGCTTGACCTTATTTCCTGCTGAGGATCGTAAAGTGACCCATAAGGCCTCCACGTTTCCCTCTGCCTCTTCTACCCTAGCAATTTCTATGTCATCTCTAATGAACATAGCCACTCCACCCCCTCTGCCCTCCTTTCTATCCTTCCTGAGCATAGTGTACCCCCGTACGTTTAGGTCCCAGTCATGGTTTTTGTTGGCCCACGTTTCCGTGACCGCCGCCACATCCACCCCCCGAACAGCATGGCCTGGAACTCTGGCAACTTGTTTCCCAAGCTCATGGCATTTATTAACAACAACCCCTCACCCCTTATCCCTGATTCTCTTTGTTTTAACCCCACCCATAGGTAGAACTTGAATTAACTTGAATGGCCGAACAGGATTCTAAAATTGAAATCGTTAAGACAGCAGGAGTTGCGGAGTCGATGGCAACAAAAGTCCTGGCGTCTACCCCCAAAATTGTCCAAGAAAACTACCAGCTGAGGTACACTGGAGAAAGCCCAACAGGCCCAAAATGTCTGTATAGTCGGGTTGCCAGAGAACTGTGAGGGAGAAAGTTTGCTGGAAATTTTATGCTCCTGGTTGTCGACTACCTTGCAACTTGAAGCAGATCTCCCGCTGACCATCTTTTTGAAATGTAACGCATCTCTCCAAGGGCCACTGTGAATCAGGGAAATGGACCCAGAACAATCCCATTGGTCACAGTCGGAATGGCCATGAGGGATCTTATCTTGCAGGCTGCCAGGGGGATCGGGATCGTCGACTTACTAAGGCAAGATGGTTCACCTATTCCCGGACTTTTCCTTCACTACTCGAGCCCAGAGAAAATACTTTGCTGGGAGTCAGGGCGAAGCTCCGAAGTCTGGGCACAGTACACTCATTGCTGATGCTGGCCCACCTGAGGATCTTTTACAGTGGGCAAACTTATTGATTCATGGATCCAGAAGACACAGAGAAAAGAGTTGAGACCATCAGTAAGGAGTTTGCCCGAGCTGGAACACATGAATCAGACTCTGAGCAGGACACTTGAACAAAACATATTGCAGACTTTTAATGCAAGTAACTTGTGGCAGTTTCAGTTGATCTTATCTAATGAGGGCTTGGTTGATGCCATGTGTGTAAGGCCCAACAGTTCTACGATTCAGGTTCCCTTGGGAAAATGAGCTATTGTTGCAAGTTTTTGGGGGGCTGGTGTTACAGCAATGTATGTTTTTCAAATAAATACCAGAATCAGAGCTTGAATGGGGTTACAGGGCTGATTTGAACTACAGGTAATTATACATATCTGGTGCAAGGGCAGGGATAATTACTGTGTAGTAGCTGCTGAGTAGTAGTCATACTGGTTGCCACAGATGAGTGCGTTAGGCTCAGGGGTAAGAACACAAGGGCCAAAGCGCCCCACTGGTTCAGTTCTGGGGTTTTCCAGGCAGTAAGGGAAAAGAGGTTGGCCTATAGAAAATTCAGGAAGACCAAGAGAGAAGTGGATAGGAAAAATTACCTAAGGTTGGCTAGTGAGGCAAGTAAGAAAGTCAGGCAAGCAAAGGCACAAAAGGAGCTGCAGATAGCTGAAGGAATTAAGAAGGGGGAGAAGGCTTTCTTTCGCTATATAAGTGAGAAAAGGGACAAGACGGAAGGGGCTGTTAGGCTTAAGAAAGGGGTGGAGTGGGTGGAGGATAATGGTGGAAAAAAAGATATACTAAATGAATACTTCTGTTCCATCTTCACCAGGGAGAAGGATGGACTAGTGCCTTCAGGAGGGAAAAGGGGGGGGGGGACACATATGTAGTGATAGAGGAGGACAGTGTGAGGGAGGGTCTGTAGGCACTGAAGATGGACAAATAACCAGGCCTGACAGAGTACATCCAAGGGTACTAAAGAAACTGGCTGAGGAACTGGCAGGGCCGCTAGCAGACTTATGTAACAGTCCACTAGAGACAGGCGTAGTACTAGAGAACAGCACATGTAGTGCCACTCCACAAAAGCAGTCCCAAGGATGACCCAGGGAATTACAGACCAGTCAGTCTGATCTCCATTGTGAGCAAGCTCAAGGAGATCGAACTAAAGGAAAGGTTGGTGGAATATCTAGAGGAGCATGGTCTCCAGGATGCGAAGCAGCATGGGTTCATTGGGGGAGATCATGTCAAGAAAATCTGATTGACTTCTTTCACTTTGTTACTAAGACAGTAGACAGGGGCCAAGTAGTAGACATCCTCTATCTTGATTTCAGCAAGGTCTTTGACTCTGTGCCCCACAAAAGGTTGATCAGGAAGTTGGTGGATCTCAGAGTTGGGGAAAAGACGGCCAGATGGGTGGAAAACTGGCTGAAGGACAGAACCCAGAGGGTGGCTGTGGGGGAAGAATTATCTAGCACAAGACAGGTAACCAGTGGGGTCCCGCAGGGCTCGGTGTTGTTCAAAGTCTTCATAAATGACAATGGAGATGGCATTAAGGGCAAAATGTGCCTATTTGCAGATGACACCAAGCTCTGTGGGAAAGTGGATACAGGTCCTGCAGGAAGATCTGGAAAAGCTAGGGAGGTGGTCCAGGATCTGGCAGCTTGGCTTCAATGCCAAAAAATGCAAAGTTATGCACATTGGAGCCAAGAAACCTAGGACAGAGTACTACCTGGGTGGAGTCTGAGTATCTGCATCAGAGGAGGAGAAGGACCTGGAAGTGATGATCACTAGTGACCTGAAGCACTCCACACAGTGCAAGAGAGCAGCAGCAAGGGCAAACAAGATGCTAGGATGCATATCTAGGGGATCAGTAGTAGGAGAGAGGGGGTTATACTGCTCTTGCACAGCTAAGGCCGCATCTAGAGAATGGAGTTCAGTACTGGTGCCCACACATCAAAAAGGACATTAACCTGCTGAATAAGGTCCAGAGGAGGGCTACAAAGATGACAGCTGGTCAGCAGGGTAAGGCATACAAGGAGAGGTCGAGGGCACTGAACATGTACCCTCCCTGGAAGACAGGAGAGAGAGAAAGAGGGGGCATGACTGGGACCTTCAAGTATCTGAAAGGGGTAAATAAGGCTGATAAGGAGTCTCTCTTTAAGCTGAGTGGCAACCATAACACAAGGCGGCACAGTCTTAAGCTGGAGGGTGGGAGATTTAGGAGAGAGATCAGGAAGCACTTCTTCACAGAGAGGGTGGTGGACACTTGGAAAGCGCTGCCAGAAGAAGTAATCTCATTGAAGACAGTAGGCAGCTTTAAGAGAGGCTGGGACAGGTATTGGGGAGAGCAAGGGTCATGGGTAGGGAGGATGGAAGGAGTGGGGGAGAGGGGGCAGGGACAGTTGCTCAAGCTGTGGATCCTGCAACACGAGCAGACTTGACAGACCAAATGGCCTCCTTCTGCTGGCTTCTTTGTATATTTGTATGCTGCGTGATTTTCCCTAGACCCTCAGGCCACTGATCTCAGTCCTGGAGTTAAGGCTTTAGATCTCTATAACATAGAAATACAGACTTTGACGGCAGATAAGAACCGCTTGGCCCACCTAGTCTGCCCACTTCCCTACCTACAGGATAAGCTGCAGATCCCAGTTAACCAACAGCCTATTTCTTCTTATCCCCCACAAAAACTGTCTTATGTCTGCCCCATACATTCTTGAATTCTCCTACAGTTTTAGACCCCACAACCTCCTCAGGAAGGCTGTTCAATGCAGCCACCACCATCTCTGTGAAAAAATACTTCCTCACACTGCCCCTGAATCCCCCCCCCCCCTTCAAATTGTGTCGCTTTGCTCTTGCACATCTCTTTTTCTGAAAGATGCTACCCTCTTGGACTTTGTTGATTCCACTGAGGTACTTAAAGGTTTCTATCACGTCCCCCCTCTCCCTCCTTTCCTCAAGGGTATATATATTAAGCTCCCTTAGTCTCTCCTCGTATGGCTTCTCTTGCAGACCCTGCATCATTTTAGTTGCTCTCCTCTGGACTGCCTCTATCCTGTCTATGTCCTTGCGGAGATGGGGTCTCACCAACTGTCTGTACAGAGGGATAACAACTTTCTGTTTTCTGCTGGTGATGCCTCTCCCTATACATCCCAGTATCCCCCCCTGCCCTCCCTACTGCTTTCTCACATTGCTTGCTAACGTTAAGGTCATCTGATGTGATTATCCCCAGGTCCCATTCCATTTTTGTTGTGTTTTGTAAGTGGATTCTTTATCACTATTTGTGTTCTCTCCCGCAGCTCATAATATGAGTGCTATACCATTTTTTGAGAGGGAGTCATATCAACACAGGGGGTTGAGTTTACCTGTTTGCATGATATTTTATAGTTTTGTAGGGTGCAGCATATTCTGGACATTTTATGAACTTGAGTTTTCATGGAATACCTCCACATCCGTAATCCAGATTGCATAGAGTAAATATTCTGATTACACTGAATGTATCGACTGTTGGAAGTGGTGATCTCTTGCATGACATAATTATACGTCCTTGTTTTAATTATTAAAGCAATAAAATATAATTAAAAAAACTATAGCTGTGCCAGTGAGCCCCTAGTCAGGGTGCACATTACATATAATTATTTCGTTTTTTTGCCTTTTTTTTTTTCGATGTCACACTTTTGTCTCCCACTGGTGGCAAGGCTCAGTAGTATCAACCATCCATGCTCCGTCCCCCCTTCAACTGGTTGGAGATCATGCGGTGTAGTAGTGTGGGCTGGATTTTATTTGTATTTTTCCTATTGCTGTTTTTGTTCCCTGAAACCCCGTCCTTCAGGACGCTGGCACAAGACCAAAAGTCCAGGCTGTAGAGGTGCTACTGCACATCTCAGCCAAGCAACTAATAGCATCTTCCCCTTCCTGCGAGTCTCACACTGCCACCCATGCATCCACAGGAGACGGAAACGAGGAGATGTGACAGCCCCTCCCCCTTTGGCGGATGACAGCGTCCTGAGGGCCGCTTGTACCTCCTTCCCCACAGATGGCCCCCTGATGACCCAGTCTTGTTCCTGAACCTGAGTCAGCGGCGTCATGGGTGGTAGCGCTGACACCATGCCGACGGGGCCTATTTATTTAGTTTCTGTTTACAAGGTAAGTGCACTAGTCAAACAGTTGTCTATTTTCAGGCTTGACTAGGGAGGTCACAACAGTTCCCACCACCCCACCCCTTTTGTTGACCAGGAGCAGAGAGAACGGTACAATACAGCATGTAAGTGCCACTGACAATGTAGGAGCTAACAGAAAAAGACAATGCAGCAAGTCTGATAGAATTTCTTCTTTCAACAGAAATGAATGGAAACTTGTGTTATCAAGCAATATTAATCACGTCTTACCTCACAGCGGAGTCCTATAAAGGGCATATTTGTATCACACATGGCTACAAGATGTGCTAAGACTTTATTGAAGGCACACATCTCTCCTGACCGTTTTGGTTTCTTAGGTTCCACGGCACTTTGGTCATCACACAACTGGAATTTAAATACAAGTAGAAACTTATTTGATCATAAATTAAGAAAAACAAAATAGAATAATTTATTAAAGCAAATCTCACGTATTTCAGGAGTTTTTAGTCCCCCACGTTCAAATTAAACTCAAGCCCTGTCAAGGAAACCCCACCAATTAAGCTAAGGCATTCGACTCAATTTGACATCCCAGGATCAGAGACCCCTGAAATAACTCTTAAGATTTGCTTTTATGATAATGCTGAGGATGCAACAGCTCTCTATTTTTTGTACTTAGAATTATTTATTAAAAAGAACTTAGATGTTCAAAGGTCGTCAACTGCATATGACTATCATTACTCGTACATGAACCAAGGGCTTTTTGCAAACATTATCAAGCCATACACTCTTTAAAATTGGTCATTACCTAGTACTTATTTGCTGTATAAGCCAGTGTAGCTAGGTATTTTACAGAATGCCCTTCCATGGCTCAGAACACTTCACGTCACAAACAAGGCAAGAAAAGCACAGATATTATTTGTCAAATATAAAAACAATACACAGCAAATAATAGCAACAAACAGAAACATGGCTCTCAGAAAACCTTTTTTCAACTTTGGTGTGATAGATGATATCAAAGACATTACTGTCAAAACAAAATTCTTAGGTGCATCATATATCATGAATAGTTTGATAATAAGAAAGTAACTGGTGCAGTGTTCATGGACCTAACTAAGGCTTTCAACCTGGTGGACTGCTCCTTAATACTAAATAAGTTGTTTCAGATCAGTGAGCATCTTAAGACCATGGGTTGGTTCATGACATACTCAGTGGGGAGGAAACAGAGGGTCCTGGCAACGGATTGCTTATATTTCAGGTTGCACATGAAAAAGGGACTTGTAGGTCTTAGTGGGCCTACCTGGTCATTAAAATAAAATCCGACACCTCCTCCAAGCACATTTCTCCTCCCCCTGCACATGCAATGAATTATGCAGGCTATCCAAGGACAGTTCTTTCCGCTCTCTCTCTGCTCATCCTCTCGTGTCATTACCTGGTACTAGTACTACCCCGCCATGCACTATATTATATAGTATCTCAGTTATGATTCCAATCACTATGTGTTGCTTCCTGCTGCTAAGTTACCTGCACTCTAATTTTACTTTGTACTTCTACTGAGCTACTGTATATTTACTGTTGTATATGAACCTTGTTGTTGTTTGCTGATGTTCCCTTACTTGCCTATTGTATTCCCCTCTCCCCACTCCCCCAGGACGCATCTGGAATCAAGCAGTAGCCTGCTCAGAATGACTTCCTGGTAAAACTCTTAAATAAATAAGCAAACCAGGGACCTCTACAGAGGAGTGCCACAAGGTTCCATGTTGGGCCCCCTATTACTCCTTTTATTTTTTCTTTATTTACTGGGCAGGCCAACAATATATACAGATGGCAATGGCTCAGAAAACGGCTAACAAGGATTACACTGTTGCTTCTAGCAGTGAAAGTTTCAACATTTATTGGCTTAGCCTAAATTTCCTATAATTTAATCAATATATCGCTGAACACTTATCAAACGAATTGAGTGCAAGTAATGAGCATAAGCTCACTTTACCTTGGTCATGGGATGACAGAGTCATCCATGGACACAGTGTACATGAGCCAGCTTTGCCATTTGACCTGGAATCAGGTTACTTTGTCTCAAAAGGAGGCAGTGATGTATTCTATAAATTATGTATCTGTGAGGATCTGCTGCCATTAATTCACTGTAGGTGGGTTGTGCTGCATCCATAGCCTACTGATGATCTTTTTGGCAGCCAGGATATACAGGAACACCACAGCACAGGGAGCCGATCAAAAACCAGGGGGAAGAATTGATATGGAGACCACTGTTGGAGAAATAAGTCCAGCTGGAAAAGACAAACTCTGGAGTTGGTCTGAGATTGCTTCCCAGAAGGGGATTAGCATCGGTCAATACCAGAATATGTGTGCATGGTCAGCTTGTGGGTGTGTCCCCATTTCCTCCAACAGTGGCTGTATTCTGGTGGCAGGAATTTAACCAGGATGGCTGGGATGCGAAAAAAGCTATTTCTACATTTCCAAGCGAATTCCCTCCATATTATCGGTGAGGTTACTTTAAGGGAGGGAAGAGTATATTTTAACCAAGTGAAGTGCTGTACGGTATGGAGGAATTTAGTTCTCAGTTCCATTTTTCTAAAACACTGTTGGGCCCCTTATTATTCCTGATCTGTACAAATGACCTCCCCAATGTCCTATCACACTCATGGATCAGGATGTATGCCGGCAATACAGTTTTGGTAGCTACTGGTGAAACTAAAGAACTGCAAAGGAATTGGAAGATGATTTTGGACCTGTTCAGGAGTGGGTCACCAGGCTCAAGCTTGCTGTGAGCATCAAGAAAACCACATCTATGGGAGCTGGTACCTTAAAGAACAAATGTAATATGATCTGATTATTAGAGACCTTGAAGGTTAAAGCTGGTCCTGCTTACACCATAAATATACCTCGCAGTACTATATGACTGCTTCCTCACCTTTTCAAACCACATCCAAGGCCATTAGCAGAAATTAAATAAAACGTTAGGGGCTCTAATACGCATCTCATGGTGCTTACGTAAAGAGGCAAAACTTAAAGTTCTAACTGCATTAATAATTCCCATCTTGGAATATGGGACCTAAATTTAGGTGGGCATGAGAAAAAGGGATTTGTATTGGCTGGACATTTATAACACGAACGCTTTATAACAAATGCAAAATTCAATAGCCATCGTTGTGACTTGTACGCCAGCATGAACAGACAACCTCTGAGTGTCAGATGTGAAATGAAATAGTTAAGCATGGTGTACAAAATGTTGAAATCTGCCAGTACCCACCCAGTATTACAGAATTTACACCTTGGCCACTAATCATGAGACCAGAAGAAAAAATTACTCACCTTAGTAATCTTGTTTCTTCCAAGACATTCTTCAAAATGATTAACTATAGCAGTCAGCCTCCTGTGTTGAACTGCCTCGGAGAGAAATGGAACTTATGCAAATGATGAAACATCTATTATCTATTGGTTTGTGCCACCATTAAAACTGCTGCCCTTACCAACTGCTGCGTTCTATGAAGCTCAGATTTATTGGAGCCTGCTGGGTAAGACCTCTAAACTAAGCTATTCTAACAATAATAATAATTTAGTAACAAATGCCCTTTAACTTGTCCCCTGGTAATGTCAGATAGGACTAAGAAGAGGAAAACAGTGAGCCATCTGGTTTTAAACTTAAGACAACCAGTGTATGACCATCTTAACAATAAGAGAAACCAGCTGTGATGCAGACGTCAACTGGTTCTGAAGGGGGAGGTAGGATGGGGGAGTTAATCATCCTGAAGAATACCTTGGAAGAAACAAGATTACTAAGATGAGTAATTTTTTCTTCTAACCCCAAGAATTCTTCAATATGATTGAACTACAGCAGACTATGAAGCAGTACCTTTGGAGGTAGGCACAGAACCTCACTTAGGAAATAGACTCTACAGTACTGCTGTGCCAAACCTGGCATCAGTTCTGGACTGAGTGTCCAGACCGTAGTACTTTGTAAAAGTCTGTACTGTTCTCCATGTAGCTGCTGTACAGATCTCCAGTAAGGGGATATCCCTGGTAGCTGCTATTGTAGCAGCTGTGTGTCATCAAGGCACAGGTCAGGAAGCACAGAAAAAACAGAAGCAGTTACAAAATTTGCAAACAGCATTTTATTTTTCTCTATAGCAAAATAAAAAGTAAAAATTATTCAGTATAACTATTTACAAAGGCAGTACACACAGAGAAAACTAAGTCCTTCTGAGGGTACCTCTTAATTCCAAGTTTCAGTCTCTCACTCTCGTCTCTCCAGCAAAAGCATTGCTGCTCTTTTTATAAGTCTTTATTTGGGAACTCGTTAAGAGACCCTGCTTCTCACAGAATGTTCTTGTTAATTTTGTTCCTTGCAGGTGCAGCAAAACAGTACACGGTGCCCCAGCACTGACCTCTTGTTGACAACTCTGCAAAGGGCTTAAAAACTGCATCTCAGGTTAACCCCTTGAGTTCCAAATAGCTTTCTGCAATCATTTCAACAGTATAACTATATACAGTTTTAAACTAAGGGATCTCAGTATCACATACAGTTTTACACAGAGATTCACATATATTTTTATAACTGCTGATATGCAAGGGAGAGAAAAGACAAACAGCAAGTGAAGGTAGAGAGAGAGTGAGAGGCGGAGTACTACAAAACTGTCAGAGTGATAAGTTCCTAGGTCTCAGAAGAAAACTGGGTTGTGCAACCAGACAGAGAAGAGAGAGAAAAGGACAGGACAGAACAGACCCTTGCACTTCAACTCTTTCTGCATAACAAATGTGGCAGGGCCTTATTCAACCCTGTCGCACTGTGCTTCATGTGGAGTGTGCCTCAATCCTACTGGGGGATCCTTAACAGTTTTAGTATAGTAGAACTGGATACATGCCACTATCCAGCAAGAAATAGTCCTTTTAGAAGCTGGCCTTCCCTTTCCCACATCACCATAGGTCAGGAACAGCTGCTGTCTGTGGGCCTTGGTGTGATCAAGATAGTAGTTCAGAGCCCTCGTGAGATCCAGGCTATGCAGCCTGTGCTCACCTAAGCTAGAGTGTTCAGTGAAGAAGACTGGCAAGCTGATTGATTGGTTCAGATTGAAGTCCAAGACTACTTTTGGAAGGAATTTCCTATTAGTCCTGAGTACCACTTTGTCCCTCAGGAAGGAGATGTAGTTTTGCTCTACACACAGGGCTTGTACCTCACTTATCCATCTGGCTAAGGTAATAGCCGCTAGGAATATTGCTTTCCAAGGGACAAACTTCAGATGTGCAGTGGCCATGGGCTCAAATGGGGTTTCCATGAGCTTGGCAATGCAGACATTAAGGTCTCAAGAGGGCACCAGTTCCCTGTGGGGAGGGTGCAAATGGGCTAACAATTTGAAGTACTTTTTGAAAATAGGGTTAGCAGCTAGAGAAACACCCTTGCCTGCCAAGAGACAGGCTGAGACTGATGCCAGGTAGACCTTAAGGGTAGTGGTATGTAGGCCAAGTGAGTACAGGTGGGTGAGATAGTCCAGTGGGACTGGTAACCCTGCCTGGGAAGGTACTATGCTGTTAGTATTACACCAGATAGAAAACCTCTTCCAATTGGAAGCATAGGTTTTCTTAGTTGAAGGCTTCCAGGAGCCCCTGAGAACCCTAAATACACCTTCAGACAGGTGTAGGTCAGCATATTCTAAGTCTTCAAGAGCCATGCTCGGAGTCTGAGACACCTGAGGTTCAGGTACAGAATCTTCAAGAGCCATGCTTGGAGTCTGAGAAACCTGAGGTTCAGGTACAGAATCCCCCCCTGTGAGGAGGTCGTGCTTTTGAGGGAGGTGTATGGGTTGGGCTACTGACACAGAGAGCAGTAGTGAGTACCATGGCTGCCTGGCTCAGTCTGGGGCTATCAAAATAATGGTAGTCAGCTGAGACCTGAGGTTGATCAAGACCCTGAGCAACAAGGGGAATGGAGTTAATGCATACAAGTGCCTCCCTGACCAATCTAGCACCAGTGCATCCAGGGGCAATGTGCCCTTTGCTGGTGGACTGCAGCAGAATTGGGGCAACTGATGGTTCTCTTCTGAGGTGAAGAGCTCTATCTCTGGGGTGCCCCATCTTTGAAACACCACCTCCAGCACCTGCCTGTTAAGGGACCACTCGTAGTGGTTTGGGTTGATTCTGATGTGTGCATCTGCCAGGGTATTGTCCTTCCCCAGAAAGTGGATGGCCAGCAGGAACACCTGCAAGAAGTAAGCTAGACTCCATATTTTCATTGGTTCTGTACATAGCAGGGTGGAACTTGTCCCTCCCTGTTTACTGATATAGTACATAGTGGTAGTGTTGTCTGTACTGATCTGTACCACCTTGTCCTTTTAACAGGGATGTGAAAGACTGCAGTGCCAGAAGCACTGCCTTGAGCTCCAGCAGGTTTATGTGCAAGAGTGACTCTGCTGGGGACCATGTGCCGTGCACTGTATGCTCTTGAGGGTGTGCCCCTCCCATCCTAGGAGGGAGGCATCTGTAGTAAGTACCAGTGTGGGGGACTCCTCCTTGAATGAGCCCCCCCACCCAGGTTGCTTCTGTCTTGCCACCATTGCAGAACCTGCAATAGTGTCATTGACACTGGTACCAGCTTTGTGAGAGAATCTCTCCTTTGGCACCAATGTGCCCCGAGGTGAAACTGAATATCTCTCATCTGGAATCTGCAACCTTGAACTGTTCCTGTTGCTGTAGCCATGTGTCCCAGCAACCTTAGAAAGTGCCTTGCTGGTTGTGGTTTGTTCTGGCCGAATAAGCCTGCAATCTGCAGAATATTGTATACTCTGTCCTGAGGGAGGAAGGCCCTCCCTTGCCTGGTATCCAACTCTGCCCCTATGAAATTTTTAGTACCTAGGCAGATTGAAGTACATATTTGTGGACACTGATCAGGAATCCCAATGATTCTAGGGTGTCCTGAGTGAACCTGAGAGCATCTTTTATGTGCTGTGGTGACTGCCCCATGGCTAACCAGTCGTCCAGGTAGGAAAGCACAGTGATGCCCTGCCGTCACAGGTACGCCAACCACTGCCAAGCACTTTGTGAATGCCCTGGGAACAGATGTTAGGCCAAATGGCAGGGCTGCAAACTGATAATGTCCTGACGGTAGTCTGAACCTTCAGTATTTTCTGTGAGATTCCCTGATGGGAATGTGAAAGAAGGCATCTTTCAGATCCAGTGATGCCAGACAGTTTCCTTGCAGAAGAGTGGTAAGAATCATTGCCAAAATTACCATTCTGAACTTTGGCTTTGCTAAGTGCTTGTTCAGAGCCCTTAAGTCTAAAATAGGTCGCCACTCCCCATTTTTCTTTAAAGTTAGGAAGTATCTTGACTAGAACCCTTTCCCCTTTGGGAGAAGGGAACCATTTCCACTGCTTTTGCTACTAGCAGGTTGGACACTTCTTTTTCCAGAAGTGCCCTTTCTGTGAGGGGTGCTCGTCTGAAAAATTTTGACCTTAGTTTGAGGAAAAATTTGAAGCTGACAGCTAGGCCCTGACTCACTTGTTCCAGGACACACTTGTCTGTGGTAATGGTTTTCCAAGCCTGGAAGTAGTGAGTCAGCCTGCCCCCTACTGGCAGTGGGGAGGCAACCCTGGCCAACATATCAGGGAGTCTGTTTTGCTTGGGCTGTGGCCTGTGAGGTCTGATCCCCACACCTGGAGCCAGCCCCTTCTACCTCTGCTCCTGAATTATCCTCTCTTTTGTTGATAGACAGGGGTGGCTTGGCTCTGGAAAAAAGGTATGCTGTAGCCTGGACTACCTCTACCTCCCCTTCCTTGTGTTATGTAGGAGGTCGAAGCCCTCTCCTTAGCAGCATTTCTCTTGCAGGCGGTTTTATATTCATCCAGCTTCTTCATATATGCCTCTGTTTTGTCCCCAAACAGAGAATTATTTTTGCAAGGGAAGTCCATGGCCTTAGCCTGGGTATTCTTAATGAAGTTTGTGGTTCTGAGCCAGGCAAACCTCCTCACAACCACAGTCAAAGCCATCCATCTGGCTGCAGTGTCATTGGCATTCACTGCCATGTGGAACTGGTACTTTGTGGCTTCCAGGCCACATCTGGTCATCTCCACCAGGTCTGCAGCCAGACCAGGTGGTGCCTTATCTACCATTGCCATTATAGAATTCCAGAGAGTTTTCTGGTACTGAGCAGTGTAGGCCATATAATTAGCCTTTCTGATGACCAGAGAGGTAGCTAGGTAGCCTTCCTTGGCCATACTGTGCATCTTCCTAAAATCTTTTTCAGGTAGATAGGATGCCAGTGGTACTCTGGCCCTGTCACAAACTGCTGCGTGCACCACACCCTCATGTTCAGGGTGAGAAAACAGGAACTCTGCCCGTATATATCAAGCTATTTTTTGTCAGCCTTCTTATCAACTGGAGGCACTGAATTCTGTGTCTCCAACACTTTCATGGAATGTTTCTTTCATGACTTACTGATGGGGAGCAAAAGCCTTTTGGTAGGTGCCAGCCCCATCATGTCCAGGAACTCTGCCTCCTCCTCATCCTCTACTGACCTGCTTGTAGCAAGGTAGAGGGCCTTCACCATTTGCTGGACAAAGGTGTAGTGTGAGGAATAATCCACAAGTAATCTAGGAGGAGATTCAAATTCCTGATCGGGTGAAACCTCCAGTTCAATAGGTTCATCCTCATCTTCCTCATCATATTCTTCATATGAGGGCTCCTGAAGTACCAGAACAGAGCCCTGAACCACTGGAGGAACCAAGGTCAGAAATGTCAGAGGATCCAATGGAACCGCTGGTACTGATTGTGGTGGAATTGGTACCAGACTTTGCAAGGCTTGGAGTACTCGTAAAGCTTGAGCCACTGCTTCAGCCGAAGGCACGACAGACTTTGGCACAGGGAGCTCCATCGGTTTTTCACCAGGAGGTTCAATCTGCTTTTTCCTTTGTTTCTTTTTAGCCAGAACTGGGTCACCAGCCAGTTCCCTGGTTCTTTTTGGCTTTGCTGGCTCGCCTCTATCACAGGCGTTCGGTTCCGTATCCTTCTTATTTGAAGAAGGAGCAGGTTGATCCACTGCCGGGTCACTCAGAACCGGAGTGGTAGCCATTTTCTTTTTAAATCTTCCAAAACACTTTTCCATGGTTTTAGCCAGGAAGGTCTTACAAATTTCACAATCGGCTTTAAAATGCGAGGATCCCAAACAAAATAGGCACAAATCGTGTTCATCTGCTTTCTCAAAAACGTCTCCATATTCAATACAATTTTTAAAACCAGTAGGCCCTGATTTCTTTTTAGGTTTATTGGACAGAACCACAAGTACAATTTGTGAGAACAAAATAAAGAACTTGACTCAGTTCCCAACCGAAGTGTTATCAAAGAAAAGAAGGCAATGTGGTTTCACAGAGTGTAGCAGTCGGCTCCTGAACCTGGAAGAAACTGCTAAACTGGTACAAGATGAACCAAAACCTTCTACCAAAACTAGGAAGGGTCCAGGTAAAGTTCTGTTACAAAAATAAAAGAAATATTAAAGATAGCCTGTTCCTCGATGGTTTCACAAACCGCTAACTGAGGTAAAAAAAAAATCACTAAAACTAAAGTAAAGGCAGCGCTATTATAAAGAAATAAAGACAGTATACTTATTTCCCACAAAAATAAAGAAAATCTCAGTGACGCTGAGGAGCAGTCTCCAAGGCGTCTAACTAGGCAGACAGAGAAAGAAATCTGAGCATTACAGAACGCAGCAGTCGGTAAGGGCGGCAGTCTGAATGGTGGCACTAGCCAATAGATGTTCCATCATTTATATAAGTTCCATTTCTCTCCGAGGCAGTTCAACACAGGCGGCTGACTGCTATAGTTAATAATATTGTAGAATTCCTGGGGTTAGAAAAGAACAGTTACATATTTAATCTAACAGTTGATCTTTGAGAAAATCTCTTCCATTAGGCTACACTTTTGGAACTATACTTGTGTCAGTGCTAGGACCACATGGAAAGTTTTGCTAGCCGAGGCAGCTCACAATAACATCATGTGTCAGTGTCTACATAAAGGTGTGCGGCACCATCCCTCCTCAGGTCCCTGCTTGAGATTAGACTCAGTGGACCTCCATTTTTGGGGAATCAGGAGGTGAAACCAGCACCTTGTATATTTGATGAGAAATTGGTGCTGGACAATAACAGCCATGGATTACACCAACAAAGAAATCTATGATGCCATCCTAGGGGAACGGACAGGATGGCCTAATGGAAGAGATTCTCTCAAAGATTTACTGTTACAGTAAGTACATAACTGTTCTATCTTCTTCGAGGATCTCTCTATCATTAGACAACACCTTGATACCAAGATACCATCACAGGCTGTCATAAAGACATGGTTCATGACTACCATAACATTCTGTGAAAGATGCAAACATTTTAAAGGAGGAGTAACATACTATTAAATTGGGCATAATATATTTGTGGTAAGTGTGCTGTGTACATTTGTATTGTAAAATTTGGTTTGTCTTAAGTGTTGATGTACTGTGTATCCTTTGATATCTTGTATTTATATGAAACTTTATTTTGATTTGTACAATGGGACATCACTATAAATGAGCTTGCTCAATAAAATTATCCTGAATAAACAAACTTGTACTTGAACACCTATAGAATGAGTCCCAAAAGCCAACCGACAGGGTGGTGCAATCTGATTCAAGACACTGGGCCCTGTACTACAACCAGTCAAAAGTCTAGGAGAAACAATGTCCAGACTGTAATGCTTAGTGACGGTGTGGACAGTACTCCATGTGGCCGCAACACAAATGTCAGCAGCAGAAACATTTCTGAAACAAGCAACAGAAGTGGCCATATCCCTTTTGGAATGATCATGAACCACACCAGGTAACAGAACATAATAAACTGTGCCAGCCATTTGGACAGGCACGGTTTAAACACAGGGATGCCCTCTCACCCAGGGCAAGTGAAACAAAAAGTTGAGAGGACTTTCTGCAGTCCTTGGAGCGATTCACACAGTATCTCAGAATCCTATGAACAGCCACAGTATGGAACAATGTCTCAACCTGATTGGCATGCTCAGGGTATGTAACAGGGTTGGATAAGGCCCTATCCCATCCGTTATACAGAGTGTTAAAAGTAAGAATCTATTGTGTCATCTGCTATTCTGTCACCTGTCATATATACTGGGTCTTATACTGGGTATTGGAACGGAAGAAGGCTTATTTGCTCATTAGTACCATTCCCCGCATTTAGCAGGTTCGTTAAAATCTCTTTTGTACTAATAAATTATCTATTTTCTGTTTAAAGTGGTTTGCCGTCTTACTATGAACCACATTACTTGGCAATGAATTCCAGATTCTTTCAGTCCTGTTTATAAAGGAGAACTACATATTGTTTTTCTTAACAGTTTCCAATTTTATCTGAAAGCTATGTGTTGTCAGATTTTTTTGTTTGTTTTGAATTCTTATACCAATTTCTTCCATGAGTTCTGGATCTCCCATTATCTAAAAAAGTGTTAACATATCCCCGCTTACTCTCCTCTGCTCCAGTGAAAATAATCCCAAATGTTTTAGTATATCTTCATAATTATGATTTTTCAGGGAACCAATCATTTTTGGGTACCTACGCTGTACTCCTACTTCCCCTCTAGCATAGGGGTACCTTAATGGAGAGAGAGAGTCTATAAGCGGCCTCACATATGTTCTGTATAATGGTAACATACATCTTTTTGATTTATGAAACTCCTTTTTATGTTTCTAATCACATAATTTGATTTTTTAATCATATTAATTCTATGATGTTTAATTTTAAGAGCACAATTATTATTCCAGTGTATTTTTCTTTCACAGTTGTTCTTAGTTGTATTCCATTCAGGTCATATTTTTGGTTAACGTTATTTTTTCCCAAATGCATTACCGTGCATTTTTCTATACTAAATGGCATTTTATGTTTTTCTGACCAGTATTCTATCTTTCTTAGATCTTGTTTTGTGTACCTCTTGCCTGACTGCACAATTAAATTTTCCTTGTGGCACCTACAAACTGATCACTCTGACGATCCTACAATTTCTCCTGTTTTCTCCCTTTCTTGTCTTTATTTCCTCCCTTGCTTCTCTGTTAAAAAAGTATTTGTGAATCTTTATGTGAAACTGGGATCCCTTGGTTTGCAAAAGTATATAATTACATTGTTGAAATGAATGCAGAAAGCTATTTGGGTTTCTTTTAAAAATGGCAATTTGTAATACAAGGGTTAATCTTGAGCTGTATTTTGACCTCCACAAGCTTGTTTGCAGAATTATCAGCAGAAAATCAGCCCTGGGACAGGATGTCTTAATTTGCTGCACATGTTAAAGATTAGATTAACTGTTTTCAGGCTGGATATAGGAAAGAAACTGACAAAGTTCTGGTACATTCTGTGAAAAACAGAAGATGTAACTTATGAGATGAGGATACAGAATTTAACTGCCTGTAAAAGACATCTTATAAAAAAAGACAGCAATGTTTTGTTTAGAGTTAGAGAGAGCTAGAGAATTAAAAGAGACTCTCAGATGCAGGACTTCTGTTTGAACTATCTGCATCAATCCTGCACAACTTTACTTTTACGTTGGCTTGCGTGCCATCCAACATCTTGCGATGGTAGCACATTTGGAGGCGCGGCCAGTGTTGGGCGAATGCATCAGAAGGTGTGTCCCTCATTACCCAATCATCCAGCATCAGGCTCGGACCTCGCTCATACCAAACGTGGCCACCAGAACAAAAAAAAGGTCCGCTGCAATGAGCGAAGCTCTTGTACGTGACCACAACACGCCTCGAAGTGCAGGCAACATGGCGACAGTGACTGCTGCGGGTGCCTGTCACAATGCGGCAGAGGGAGCCCACTCCCGTCGGCATAACCCCTCACATGTACAATGTATGCTGAGGGTGGCCAACCCTTCCATCAATATGCCCCCAACAGTTTTCCTTGTCGACGGGGTCCCAATCCCCATCGGCATTTATCCCCATCCTTTTATTTTGCATATGGGAAGCCCACTCCCCGTCGGCATAATGTGTCCCCCCCACCCTTTAGTTGCTTGCCGGTGCCCAATCCCCCGTCGGCTACAGAATCTCCCTCCCCAAAAAAGACTTAGGTGGCATGCTGGGGCCCACCCCAGCGTACCAAATGCCACAAAAAAAAAAAAAAAAGTCCCATGATTTTTTTTAAAAGCTGTGAACAAAGGAGCGGTCCTCATCATCTCCCTCGCCCCCCACTCGCACCTGCCTCACCACCTCACTCCATACTTAACTCTGAGTCCAACCACGATGATCTTGCGTGGAAAAGGAACACGTCTGCACTCTTCAAAGCCGACCGCGAACTGGACGAAATGCCGGTAAGCTGTATAATGGTATAAATAGGGGTTTTTCAACTTTGATGCATATCTCTGGAATTTTTGCACAAATTTTCAACATGTGGTTTTGGGGCCCCTCCTCGCGAATTCTGCCACTGTCATGGCGTTAAATCGGACCAGGTGATTCGCGGTCACTGCGGCGGAATCCTTGCGGGGACGAGTAACAAAGCGACAGTGCCAGTGTTCATGAGGCGGGGCTCTCAAAAAGCTTATGTTACAAATTTAGTGGAAAAGTCCAAAAAGGTTGAGCTACGAGCTGCGCGCTATGTAGAGTTGCTTACACACACACTCAGAATTTCAATGAATTTAATATTTTCATGCCAGATTTTCAACACTGGCATTTTTCCACCTCCTTGTGAACAGTACAGCTGTCATTTTTACATCCTGGCCCAAATGTGTTTTCGTACTGCCGGCGCAGAACAGCACGGTCGCTGTGGGAAATCAGTGTTTGGGACAGATTACGAAAATGACAGTGACACTGTTCATGAGTAGAGGTCCTAAAATGTCTATCTTGAAAATTTTGTGATGATACTCCATAAAATGACTGAGTTACGAGCGTGTGTTGCGCAGTTTGCATGTACGCTTGTAAGTTCGCGCATTTGTAATAGTTTCACTCCAGATTTTCAAAACTGGCATTTTTTCACCTCCTTATGAACAGTATAGCTGTCATTTTACATATCCTGACCGAAATGTCTTTTTGCATGTCCGGCGCAGAATAGCGCAGGTGCTGTGCGAAATCACTTTTCAGGACAGTTTGAGGAAATGACAGTGACACTGTACAAGAGCAGAGGTCCTAAAATGCCTATGTCGAAAATTTGGTGCCAAACGTTCACAAAATCACTGTGTTACAAGCGTGTGTTGCGCAGTTTCCCTGCACTCTTGTAACTTTGCAAATTTGCAATACTTCCATGCCAGATTTTCAACACTGGCATTTTTTCCCACCTCCTTATGAACAGTACAGCTGTCATTTTTCACATCCTGCCCAAACTGTGTTTCCGCACCTGTGGCACAAAATGGCATGGTCGTTGTGGGAAATCAACTTTTGGGACACATTAACAAAATCACAGCACCACTATTCATGAGGGGAGGTGCCAAAATGCCCATGTTAAAATGTGGGTGACAAACTCCCAAAAATAATTGGGTTACGGACGTGTGTCACTTTCTCTGCATGCTCATGACTTCACCAGTTTTTCATATTTTCACTCCACATTTTCAACGTTGCCATTTTTTATGCTTCCTCATGAACAATACAGTTGCCATTCTCCACATCCTGTCCACAATGTGCTTTCATCCCTGTGTCGCCAAGTGGCATAGCCACTGTGCAAAACCACCTTTCAGCTAACAAACTGATTGTGCCACTTTTCATGAGGTGGGCTCACAAACAGCCCATGTTGAAAATTTGGAGTGAAAATACCAACGCACACCTACGGTGTTAGAGTTTCCAACTGTAGCAGCCCACCCAGTACAGATTGACAGGCGCCAGGGGTGTGACTTGGGATCACTGGATGTAATGCTCGTGCCATTCCACCCCCATCCTGCAGCCACTGACAGGCATCGTGGTGTGCCTTGCACTGTTCAGCCACAAAATTCACCCCATTCTCCTATACTGCACCCACGTCAGCATATTTCCTTATGGAATGGGGTAAGTATAATGCCCAAAGACCCCAAAGCACACCACAACACTTGTCAGTGTCTACAGGGTAGGGTGAGGTACAATGGCATGAGCGTTATAGCTGACCACCCAAAGGCACACCCCAATGCCTGTCGTTCATTACAGGGTGGGTGTGGGGTTGGCATCACTTCAATACTTCACTGCCAATCCTATTATGCATCTCTAGCTCTGGCACTACCAATGCCAATGCCAGCGAGACAACATTCGGCACTGACAAATGCTTGTTTATTTATTTTACTGTTATTGATAATGACACAATGCTCGGGTAATAAACAAGAAGGTGTATCACTTGATTCAACGTAACTCAGACACCACCTTTGGTAAGAACTTAAGATTGGTACGCAAAGAAACTGTGGAAAATCAAATAAGGAGGCTCCCACATAAGAGCCTACAGCTATACAATCCTTCGAGCAGAAGTGACTGCAACCAAAACTAACACTTTCCATGACAGGAACTGTAGCCACAAGTCTCGGCTGGCTCATAAGGAGCCAAAGTCAGTTTCTCCAGGACATAATTCAGGTTCCAAACCAGGACTGGATGATGGATAGGAGGTTTTATATGTAAAATACCTCTCAGAAAAGTACGGGAAACCTGCTACTGGGCAACAGTACACCCATCAATGGGGATCAATGGGAACATGGAAAGCTGATACAGTGGCCAAATGTACCTTTAGTGAAGAATACTGTAGATCGGAGTCGGACAGTAACAGCAAGTATTCCAACACCACATTTACCGGACAGTTGAATGGGTCAAAATTCCAAGAAGCAGCTCACAAAGTGAACGGCTTCCATTTCAAGGAATAGGCACAGTATGTCTGGTTTCCTGGGACAAGACCCTTGTACAGATGTAGGGCAACCAGTGGCTTCACTTCTAACTGTTGCAGAAGCGGAACTCACTGTAAAACTAGTTATTTTCACGTAAAGCAATTTTAGGGCAAACACAAGTGCAATGGCTGCTTAAATTAAATTTAGCACTACGTCATTAGGACCACATTCACTATAATGGGAAAGGTGCTAATAACACTAATTAGCATCCATTAATTTTAGCGTAAATTAGTGCTTCAGCAAATATATGGAAAATTATTTGACAGTGAAAATGTCAAGTTTTACAGCATATTTGACAAGGCAACGGGGGAGCGATGAGAGTGGCACACTCCCTCTTCCCTTCGAGCAGTACCCTCTGTATTAGTGGAATTGAAGGCAATGCATACAAAACTTTCCCTTTCCAGGAGGGGGATAATGCATCTCACTAGAAAACTCCAGGCCCTGGAACAAGCCAGCATAAATGCAGAAGTTCTGTGTTATGTGGGGACGAAAAAGTCCAACTTTGGACAACTTCATCTTGTGCAGAGGTTGCCTGCCACCAAGGTCAACAGTTCCCATTCATGCATATTGTACTGTGACTTACTCAGCTTGTCTACCAAGATCTTCCAGACAAATGGGAAATGCACAGTTGACAATTCTAGGTCATGTTCCAGAACCCAGTATCATATTCGCACTGGTTCCCTGCAAAGGGGACAGGAATAAATGCCCCTCTCTTTGTAGATATAATGCATCACACTGCCGTTGATCACCTGTATTAACAGAAGACATGGAGTCAGATGCTCCTGAAATGCCTGGAGGCTGTACAAAACCACCCTCAACTTCAGGATATTCATATACAACTTGGCCTCTGCCTGGGTCCATGAATCTTGTGACTGATAAGGTCCCAGCTGTGCCCCCACCTGGGGCAAGAGACATCTGTGGTGAGGATTTGCATCAGAGTCAGAATAAGGAATTGAATGTCCTTTAGTAAGTCGTTGGCAGTCCATCCACCTTATCAGTGCTCTGCGCAATGGAGCCATGACAAAAAACATTTGGTCTAGCTCATCCATCAGCTGATCACACTGGACCTTTAGTGTCCAGTGTGGGGTGCTTATGTGTATGTGGGCCAGTGGCACACTGACAACAGCTGCTGCCAAGAGTCCCAGAAAACACAAACGTTCTGGTTGGGACTTGATGACTCTGTATAGCAATGTGACTTGAGTAATCACGTTTTCCGCCTTCTGTGTCCAAGACTGTCCCTATATACTACAGTCTCTGGTAAGAAGTCAGTAAGGACTTTAGCACACTCACTGTTACCGCTAATTTGTCGAACAACTGTCAAGTCCAAGACATGGTGTGTAGCAGATGTTCCAAAAAGAGAGAGAGAGACAGAAAACTGGCGCTGCTGAGATAGGGTATGTTGGTGCAGCTGCTGGAGCTGGCTAACCCCCATGTAACTCCAAAACTGAAAATGACATACATACTGTAATTGTTGGTCTTTTATAATATCTTCACCATTTATTACCAAGCCTACGTCTGTGTGCCGGAGGCACTAGGACCCCGTGGTAGTCAAAGCTTTCAAAGCTTAGAACTAGGGGGCCAACATCAGTGAGGGCACTGCTTACAAGGCAGACGTATGATGTGGTGCTTATAAACTGGTCATGACCAATGCCGGCTCCCTAGGCACCTCAATTCTGTTGCCAAAAGAGAAACCAGTGAAAGAAAGAAGGGGGGGGGCAAGGTTGCCCAAAAGGATAGGGTTAATGACGGGCCAGGACCCGATGATGGTGGTGATGGTCCGTAGGAGCAAGCAGGCAACTATAGGCCGGTCAACCTCACCTCAGTAGTGGAGAAGATCATTGAGGCACTAGTTAAGGAAAGGATAGTGGGACATCTAGAAGCCATCGGTGACCAGGACCCTAGGCAACATGGGTTCATAGCGGCTAGGTCATGTCAGACAAATCTCATAAGACTTTGACTGGGTGGCGAAGGAAGTAAGCGTCGGGGGCCACGGTGGACATAACCTACCTACAGCGGGATGAAGATAGGGAGGCATACCAAACTGCCCTAAGGGAAGCAGGGAAGGCAGTAAGGCAGGCAAAGTCCCAAACTGAGGAAACACTAGCACGAACAGTACAAGAAGGTGACAAGACTTTCTATAGATACATTAGTGAAAGGAGAAAGTCCAGAGGGGGTATTGCTAAGCTTAATGGAGAAAAGGGAGCATGTGAGGAGGAGGACCCTGTAAAGGCATCTATCCTAAATAGATACTTTTGCTCAGTATTTACTGAAGAGAAGGTAGGGCAGGGCCCACAGCTCAGCATCATGGACACAGGGGGAGGGAGGTGAGCACTACTCCCTTCACAAAAGAAAGGGTCCTACAAGAGCTTGCTAAGCTCAGGGTGGATAAGGCAATGGGACCTAATGGCATACATCCCAGGGTACTTAAGGAGCTAAAGGAGGAACTAGCAGACCCATTAGTAGAATTGTTTAGTGAGTCTCTGAGCACAGGAGAGGTCCCAGAAGACTGGAGAAGGGCTCATGTGATCCCGCTCCACAAGAGTGGTAGCAGGGAGGAGGCGGGGAACTACAGACCAGTCAGTCTTACCTCAGTAGTGGGCAAGATTATGGAGGAACTCCTTAAGGAAAGGATAGTGCAACACCTGGAATCCATAGGGCACAGGATCCAAGACAGCATGGGTTTACAAAGGAAGGTCCTGTCAAACTAATCTCATAGATTTCTTTGACTGGGTAACCAGAGTGGTGGACCAAGGGGAGCAGTTGATGTCACCTACCTTGACTTCAGCAAAGCTTTTGACACTGTTCCACATAGAAGATTGATAAATAAGCTAGGTAGGCTCAGGGGTGGGTCAGAAGTTGGTCAACTGGGTGGCAAACTGGTTGACTGGCAGAAAACAGAGAGTGGTGGTAAATGGTATACAGTCAGAAGAGATGCAAGTCACAAGTGGGGTACCTCAGGGATCAGTCCTGGGGCCAGTCCTATTCAACATCTTCATTAGTGACCTCGCAGAGATGGACTAGAGGTAAGGCTTGTCTGTTTGCAGATAGACACCAAGATCTGCAACAGAGTAGATGATCCAGATGGGGTGGGCAGAATGAGAAGAGATCTGGATAAACTAGCAAAATGGTCAGAAGAGTGGCAACTGGGATTTAATGCAAAGAAGTGCAAAATCATGCACATAGGAAGAAAACCCTGAAGCCACTTATAGGCTGGGAGGGAGTTGCTAGCAGTCACAAAGGAAGAAAGAGACTTGGGCATCATCATCACTGATGACCTAAAATCATCCAAGCAGACCTCTAAAGCAGTAGGTAAGGCTAGGGGGTGTTAGGGGTGTATTAGTAGGGTATCACAAGTCGTGAGGGAGTAATAATCCCTCTGTACAAGACATTGGTTGAGCCCCATCTGGAGTACCGTGCAGTATTGGAGGCCACACCTTCACAAGGACATTAACCAAATTGAGGCAGTCCAGAGAAGGGCAACCAAAATGGTGCAGGGACTGCATCAGAAGACATATGAGGACAGATTAGCGGAGCTCAATATGTATACCCTTGAGCAAAGGAGGGAGAGGTGATATGATCGAGACATTTAAACACCTTAAGGGCATAAACAAGGTGAAAGAGTCTAACATGTTTAAATATAAGAAAAATAGCAGGACAAGAGGACACAGCATGAGATTAGAGGGAGGCCGATTAAGGGGAATGTGAGAAATTCTTTTTCACAGAAAGGTGGTAGATGCATGAATGGCTTACCACAAGAGTGGTGGCTATGAATACAGTGCAGGGCTTCAAACAGGCATGGGATAGGCATAAGGGAGCAATACAAATGACTATGAATAGATAGGTCACTGACAGAGCAAAGGCCGATGGCACATTTATAAGGTAGAAAAAAAAATGGGCAGACTGGATGGGCCTTGCGGTCCTTATCTGCCGTCAACTTCTATGTTTCTATGTAAATTCAGCAAAGCCTTCTACACCATCCCACACAGGAGTCTGGTTAACAAGATGGGTAGTCTAGGCATGGGAGACAAGAGGGTAAACTGGGTTAGAAACTGGCTAATGGACAAGAGATAGAGGGTGGTGGTAAATACAATCTCGGGCAAGGAGATTGACCAGCAGAATACCTCAGGGATCAGTCCTTGGACCAGTTCTGTTCAATGTCTTCATCAGTGACACTGCAGAAGGATTGGAAGGAAAGGTCTGCCTGTTTGCGGATGACACACAGATCTGCAACAGGGTGGCTACTCCTGAAGGGGTGGAAAAAATGAGGAAGGACCTGGGGAAGCTTGAGAAATGGTCTGCAGAGTGGTAAATGAGGTTTAATTCAGAAAAGTGCAAAATTATACACCTGGAACATAGTAACCCTGGGGAGAGCTACAGGATTGGGAGGAGTTGTTGACAGTTACCAAAGAGGAAAGAGACCTGGGAGTTACTATTTCAGATGACCTGAAAATGTCAAAGCAGAGCACAAAAGCAGCATGGAGGGCCAGTGGCATGCTGGGGTGAATAGCAAGGGGTATCACCAGCAGAAAGAGTGAGGTAGTGATGCCGTTATACAAAACCCTGGTCAGATCTCACATGGAGTACTGTGTGCAGTTCTGGAGGCCACACCTTCGAAAGGACATTAACAGGCTGGAGGTGGTCCAGAGAAGGGTGACTAAGATGGTACAGGGCTTGCACCACAAGACTTACAAGGACAGATTAAGGGACCTCAATATGTACTTGCTGGAGGAGAGGAGGGAGAGAAGGGCATGACAGAAACATTCAAGTACCTCAGGGACATTAACGGGGTGCAGTGGGGGGGGGGGGGGATCTTCCAATACAGGAGGAGTACAAGAACTAGGAGGCATGACATGAAATTGGAAGGTGGCAGGCTAAGAGGAAATGTGAAGAAGTTTTTCTTCATGGAGAGGGTGGTGGACACATGGAATGGTCTGCCACAGGAGGTGGTAGGAGCGAGCACTGTGGTTGGAATTAAACATGCATGAGACAGGCAAGGGAACCACAAAGGTTAAGCGGGGGGGGGGGGTCAAAAGCTGTAATCAACCGGACTTACAGGCACACTGGATGGGCCTAGCTTATCTGCCGACAATTTCTGTTTTTATTTCTATTTCTATAGCAGGTATGGCAGTGCCTGAGCCAAGCCCTGACCTTTGTGTCTCAAGAAGGGTTGGGGGAAGGGGCCTCGTGTCACCACCACCGGAGCGGTCGATGAGGAATTTTGCAAAGAACCTGAAGGCCACATCGGTGACCGGAACCACGCTGGGGAACAGGACAGAACAGTTATGTAAGAACTTACTGTAACAGTAGATCTTCAAGGGGATCTCAGTCATCAAATCACACTGCAGGAACTTCACTACTGGTGAAGCAGGCTCCACATACAAGATTTTCCAGCAGTATAACTGGGGCCACCCACACCAACGTCATCAACCCTATAAAAGCATGAGGGGACCCGCTCACTCATCAGTTCTTTACCCAGAGACTAAGGGAGCAAACTTGTGCCATGGGGGACTGAGCAAAGACAGAGGTGCCCAGGCTTAAATAAAAGGCTGGATACACTAGATAGCCAGTCTGAGGCAAAGACCCAAACAGGGGGATGGTGGGAGGGAAGGCTGACCTGATGACTGAGATCTCTTCGAAGATCTATTGTTAGGTTAAGTTCTTACATAACTGCTCTATCTTCTTTGGGGATATCTCAGTCATCAGGTCAGACCATAGGAACAAGCTAGGAATGAGCCCCAAGCAGTTACAAGTGTAGCAGAACAGTCTTGGAAGTAGGCAAACCGAGGCCTAGGACAGAAGGCCATGAAGAACACCTGACCAAAGGCTGCTTGGGCTCAAGAAGTAATTTTCAGACTGTAGTGCTTGGTGAAAGTATGGCCGGTACTCCAGGTGTCAGCACCACAAATGTCAGTGGCTGAGATCCCCTTGAAACAGGCCACAGAGGTAGACATGTCCCTTCACCACCCCTGGCAACTCCTTGCCATGCTTGTTGTAGCAGAACAATACAACTGATTAACCATTAAATTGGACAAACATTGTCTGAAAACCTGAACACCCTCTCTTCCTGGGGCAAAAGAAAACAAAAATCTGCTTTGAGTTTCTGCAGTCCTTTAGTTTGGAGCAGATATTTCAGAATTCTGCGCACATCTAAAGTATGCACGCTCTGGAAAATGCACAGAGAGGTGGATAGATTGGTTCAGGGTAAACTCAGATACCACTTTAGGATGAAACTTAGAATTTGTGCACAAAGACACCTTGTCTTTGTGAAAAATCAAATGGGGCTCCTCATGCCAGAGAGCCTGAAGATCAGAAATCCTTTGAGCAGAAGTAATAGCAACCAAAAACAACATTTTCCAAGAAAGAACGCGTAGCTCGCAAGTAGCGGCTGGCTCAAACAGAGAAAGGGTCAATTTCTCCAAAACAAAAGTTAAAATTCCAAGCTGGGACAGAAGTACAGTTTGGAGGTTTCAGGTGCAGGATGCCACTAAGAAAAGTATTAGACACATCTAGCTGAGCCATGGTACGACCATCCTTAGGCTCGTGAAAGGTGGATATAGCTGAAAGGTGTACTGTGAGGGAGGACTACTGGAGGCCCGAGTTAGACAGCGATATCAGGTAGTCCAGAACCTGGCTCACTGGTCAGGTAAAAGGGTCCAGATGGTGTTTTGGCAGCCCAGACGGCACACTTCTTCCACTTGATGGTATATGTAGCTCTAGTGTGGGGCTTCTAAGCTGCCACAAGTACATTAGCTCCCTTCTGAGAGACTCCAAACTGGGCAATAGTTATGTCCTCAGGAGCCAAGCATGCAGATGAAGGGGATTCGAGGTTCAGATGGACCAGGGTCCCCTGAGCCTGCATCAGCAGATCTCTGCAGAGAGACAGAGGCATCGAAGAGTCCACTGCTAACTGCTGCAGTAATAGAAAAGTACAGTTACATAAGAACTTACCGTAACAGTAGGTCTTCGAGAACAGCTCTTGCAGCAGGTTACACCACTAGGACTGAAGCCGGCAGGCGTCAGGACCGCACAGACATCTTCTAGCTAGCAGTCTTCAGGGAGGACCGCCTCCGATGTCGGTCCTGCTCCCGACGTCAGGCGTAGTACATAAGGAGGCGGTCCTGCCAGAATCCCCAGTTCTGCCGCCGGAGACTTCCGGCCGCTGGATGACTTCAGAAGTGGAGACCGAGGATCCGCCATCAGAGGTACAAAGGAGAGTAAGTTCCTGCCGAAGTCTGGTTAGGCCTTACCTCCTCCAAGGGGGAATGGTGGGCGGAAGATACTACAGAGCTGTTCTCAAGATCTACTGTTACGGTAAATTCTACGTAATCTGTACTATCTTACTCGAGATACAGCTCTTGCAGCAGGTTACATCATTAGGACTGATTCCCAAGCAATGGCGCCTAGAGACGCTCTAGGGAGGAGGCATAAAACAGAGATCCTGAAAAATCCTGAATCTAGGACAGGAGGCCCTGCAGAACGGCGAGGCCGAAACCTGCTCTCCGCCATGAGGCGATGTCGAGGCTGTAGTGCCTAATGAAGGTGTGCACTGAGCTCCATGTGGCTGCAGCACAAATGGCCGAGATGGAGACATTCCGCAGCGCTGTGAAGGAAGTAGCCACCCCCCTAGTCGAGTGGCCCCTGACTGTGCCCGGAAGGGGCTTCTGTTTGTTGTTCTAGCAAAAATAAATGCACTGGACAAGCCAGCGAGAAAGAGTCTGTTTTGAGACTGGTTGGCCCAACATCCTCTCAGCAAAGGAAATAAGCTGTGCGGATTTGTGATGCTGTTTGGTCCTGGTCAAGTAGTATCTTAAGGAGCGGTGAACATCTAAGGTGTGAAGCAGTGCCTCTCCTCTGTTGGTGTACCTGGGGAAGTACACCGGCAAATCGATGTCCTGATTAAGGGTAAGGGCTGAGACCACCTTAGGCAGAAATGTAGGATTCATCCTCAGGGACACACTGTCCTGGTGGAAAATTAAATAAGGTTCCTTACACATGAGGGCATGTAACTCAGAGATTCTCCTTGCTGACGTAACAGCAACCAAAAATAGCATTTTCCACGACAGAAAACGGAGCTCGTGATCTGCGGCAGGTTCAAAAGGGGGCAGTGTGAGCTGCTCCAGGACAAAGAGTAGGTCCCAAGGAGGGACGGGATCCTTAATGGGTGGTCTAAGGTGTAGCACCCCCCTCAAAAAGTCACGAGAGGCATCGAGTTGTGCCACTGTGCGTTGGCCTATCAGGTAGTGGTAGGCTGAAATCGCACAGAGGTGAACATTAATAGAGGAGTAGGCAAGGCCTGAGTGAAAGAGGGAAAGCAGGTATTCTAGAACTGATTTTTCTGGGCATTCTAAAGGGGAGAGACCACGTGCCTGAGACCACAGGCAAAACCGGCGCCATTTCATGGCGTACGTCGCATGCGTTGCCGGCTTTCTGGCAGCAGAAAGGACTTCTGCCACCTCTTGCGAGACCCCGTGTCGCAGAATGGCTATGTCTCGAGGAGCCAGGCATGCAGGTTCAGTGAGCGTAAGTCCGGGTGGACTAGCGAACCCTCCTCTTGAGACAGCAGATGGGAGCTGATGGGCAACGGGAGTGGAGGTTCCCGGGACAACTGCGTCAGCATGGGGAACCAAATCTGTCTGGGCCAGAAAGGCACTACCAAGATCATTGTTGCATGCTCCCTGCGAAGTTTGAGAAGGACTCTCTGGATCAACGGGAAGGGAGGGAAAGCATAGAGGAATCTGTCCACCCAGGAGAGGGACAACGCGTCTCGCCAAAAAACACCAGGCCCTGGACCTAGCGAGCAAAAATTGGGCAGTTTTGCTTTGGATGGGGACGCGAACAAGTCCAATTCTGGAGTGCCCCATCGAAGAAACAGATCCTCTGCTACCTCCTGAAGAAGCTCCCACTCGTGGACTCTGGCCTGGGATCAACTCAGGCCGTCTGCAACCGTGTTGTCCACTCTGGGAACATGAACTGTAATCAGGCTTGCGCCGTGTCGAATTAACCATTCCCACACTCTCATAGCTTCCCTGCAGAGGGGATAGGAGTGTGTGCCTCCTTGTTTGTTGAGGTAATACATCACCACCGTATTGTCTGTCTGAAGCAGAAGAGTACTCGATGGAATTTCTGACTGGAAGGCTTGCAGGGCATACAGGACCGCCCTCATCTCCAGAATGTTGATGTGGAGGTGAGCTTCCTGAGGGGTCCATGTTCCCTGAGACCTCACCCCGTTCAGATGTGCCCCCCACCCCAGCCCTGAGGCGTCTGTAGAAAGGATTACCTCCGGGGACGGCGCTACAAATGGGACACCCACGGAGAGTGTCCCTGGGTCTAGCCACCATTGCCAGTCCCGAATCACAGCCCTCGTGATTCTGACTGGCCGCTGCAAATGGTCTTGCCTCTGATCCCATTGCACTTTGAGCATCCACTGGGTTACCCGCATGTGGAGCCTTGCCATCGGGACGGTTGGAATGGCCGCAGCCATATGTCCGAGCAGGCGAAGGACCAGTCTGGCGGGGACGGTCTTCTTTGCCGAAAGGTCCCTGATGAGGGACCTGATGCGTTCCGCTCTGTCCTCGGGAAGAAAGGCTTTCCCTTGGACGGTGTCCAGAACTGCGCCTATGAACTGCAGCTTCTGGGACGGTACCAGGAGAGACTTCTCGTAATTGATAAGTATGCCCAGTGACTGAAAAAGTGCTTAGGTTTTCTGGATAGCCAACAACAGCGCCTCACGGGAGGTGGCCATGAGAAGCCAATTGTCCAGGTACGGGAACACGTAGTGGCCCTGTCTCCTCAGAGACACTGCCACGACTACCATGCACTTGGTAAAGACCCTGGGGGCCAATGACAGTCCGACAGGAAGCACCCGGAACTGAAAGTGGTGGCCGAGAAACTCGAAGCGCAGGAACCTCCTGTGCGCTTGAGCGATGGGGATGTGCAAGTAAGCGTCCTGCATGTCCAGTGATGCCAGAAACGCGTCTTTCAGCATGGGAATAAGACCCTGGAGGGTCACCATGCGAAACCGTTTGTAGGCGACCGACATGTTGAGGTCGCTGAGGTCTAATATTGGATGGAGGTCCCCTGTTTTCTTTGGAACCAGGAAGAATTGGGAATAATAGCCTGCTCCTCTCTGGTTCTCCGGGACGTACTCCACTGCTCCTTTTTGCAGAAGCGCGAGTACTTCATGCCTGATAAGCAGTCTGTGCTGACCCGAGTAGCAGGAGCGCAGAGGAGGCCTTGTGGGTGGCTTGTCTATGAACTCTATAAAGTGGCCTATTTTGACCAACTGGAGTATCCACCTGTCAGTGGTGATGGACTGCCACCCTGGCAGGTGGTCCGCAATACAACCCCCGACCTTGGTGTCCATTGATCCTGAGGGGCTGGGGCCGGGAAGGAGTCATGCTGTGGTGGCTGAGGGTCCTGCAGGTTGGGCCGACTTGGCGGGCCATTGGCCTCTACCTGAGGACGAAGAAGGAGCCCCTCTGTTGCGGGCCGGAACAGAACTGTTGTCTCTGAGTCCAGCCACGAAAACGGCTCTGGTTCCTATGAAAGTAACCGGGCCTGGGTCTGTACATAGCCTGGACAGACCTCATGGCCTTCCCGGCCTCCTGAAGCTTGGTGAGGATCTTCTCTGAGGACTCACCGAAGAGAACTTCGCCATGGAATGGGGCGTCCAGTATGTTCTTCTGGACGTCTGGAGTGAATCCGGAGACAGGGAGCCATGAGCGTCTCCGGAGGCATACGCCTGAGGCTGCTGCTCTGGCTGAGGAGTCCGAGGAGTCATACGTGGCTTGAAGCACCTGGGTTCCCACGTCTGAACCTGTGCGGAGGAGCTGAAGCAGTTCTTCCTTCTGCTCACCTTCGGGCATCTTTTCTGCCAGCTCTAGTCCCTGCTCCCACAAGGCATTCTGAAACTGGACCATGTGGGTGAGATAATTGAGGGACCTAATGGCGCAGGTTGCAGCTGTGTATGTGCGCCTTCCCATCGTGTCCAATTGCTTGGACTCCGGGTCCAGTGGCAGGTGCTCAGATGTTGCGGCCTCTGGGACCGGTCATGTGAGGCTGTGATGACCAGGGAATCGGCCAGAGGATGAGATGCCAAGTACTGGTCCTCCCTAGGGGTCTTGTACAGGCGGTCAGCCTTCTTCGGCATCGCCGGGAGCGAATATGGACGTTTCCACGCTGACTTGGTGACGTCCACGAAGGTGTCCACCAAGGGTGGTACCACCACAGGCTTTGGGTCCTTTTGCCGAAGATAACACACAAGGCGTAGCCTCTCGCGGTCAAGCTCTTCTGCGTCCCAGCCCATGTTCTCTTGGATATGCCTCATAATCTCTGAGAACGATGGGTCATCCAGAGGAGATCTTGGGAGCTCACGTGGGTCTGATGAGGGGACGCTGATGGGAGAAGGGGATCTGGATCTGCCTGAGAAGTCCGATCCCGTGTCCTCCGTCAAAGGCGAGTAGCGGCGTCTTCTGGGTCTCTTGGGGCTGGGTGACCCTGAAGAAGATCTGGACGGAGGTCTCCTCTTTTCCGATGGTCTGCCCCTAGGAGATTCAACAGGATCCTGGGATGAAGGTACTCGGCCTGCTGCCCCGGATGGGGTGGGGGGTGCTGGGGCCAGTGGAGTCACGGCTGGAGGAGGAGGAGGTGTGGGAACCACGTCCTTTTTAATGGTATCCCACCAAAAGGTAAACAACTCCTTGACCTCAGCAATATTGAGGCCCGGCAGCGGGCAGGCGCCCGGTCCGTCCGGGTTCGCGTCCGCCCCTCAGGGTCTCTGGTTCAGGAAAGGTTCCCTCGGGGCTCGACAGGACTGGGATTCGCTCGCCTGGTCCTCAGGCTGTGTCACTCCTCCTCCGTGAGCGCCTCCTGGCCGACGTCAGTAGGTGGCGTAGGGGTTCCTCTATCTGCTGGGACCGGCGTCGGTCCCCCAGCCGGCGTCCGCGGTGGAGAAGGCCTGGCCGGCGACGGGCGTCTGGCTGTCTTCGGGTCCCAGGACCAGTGGTGCTTGGCCGACGTCTGGTCCGACGTCCTCTTGAGCGATGTCAGCTCCTTGGTTTTCCACTGGGGGGGGGGGGCAAGGAGACCGACCAGACATCGGAGGCCGAGTGGCGGGAGCCGGACTTGTGGTGATGGTGGTCCCCTGACCTCGGCGAGGCCTTGGACGATGAAGAAGGTGGCCTGGAGGTCATAACAGGCTGCAGAGTGGAGGAACCGGAGGAAGACTTGACCGCGACTAGGGAAGGCTGAGAGTGGGCCCGGGAAGGCGACCGGTCAGACCGGGAGCTGGAGCTGCGGGAGTCGGAAGCCCTAGAAGGGGATTTAGATCTCACCCTCTCCCTGTGTTTTTCGAGGTGCCGGCAGGCTTTCTCGGAAGATTCCCCCTTGGAGGCAGGATCCATGGCCTTCAATCTCCCTTCCAGAAGGTAAGCTTGGAGGGCCTTTTGAAGACGGATCCAGGTCCGGCTGTTAAAGCCTTGACAAAAGGAGCAGGCCCAGGTGTCGTGGTCCGGGCCTAAGCACCGCACGCAGGCCGAGTGTGGGTCTTTGAAGGGAATTTGCTTCCCGCAGGCACACTTTGACGGATGGCCCTCCACGGATGTTGGTGAGGACATCAGATGGCAGACAATTTGTAGAAATTGAAGTTTCTTGTCGAAGAAACGGGAAAAGAACTTTTCCGGGTGTTGCGCGCTAGACACTGACCGAAGGGTCGAGACATGCAAGTCGACGGCGGGAAAGAACTTGGGATTCTGGCAGGACCGCCTCCTTATGTACTACGCCTGACCTCGGGGGCGGGACCGACATCAGAGGCGGTCCCCGCTGAAGACTGCTAGCTAGAAGATTTCCGTGGGGTCCTGACGCCTGCCGGTTTCAGTCCTAATGGTGTAACCTGCTGCAAGAGCTGTATCTCGAAGTAAGATCCATATTTGCCGTGGTCAGTACGGTGCGACCAGGATCATGCTCCTCCATCTGAAGTTTGATTAGAACCCTCTGAATCAGAGCAAAAGGAGGGAAGGCGTAAAGGAACTTCAAGCTGCAGAGGGACAATGCGTCTTGCCAGAAAACTCCAGGTCCTGGATCTAGCGAGCAGAAACTGGGCAGTTTTGTGTTGAGTGGGGATGCAAAAAGGTCCAACTCTGGATGACCCAATCTGTCTAACACATCTTCTGTGATGAATGTCAGAAGTTCCCATTCATGCATCCTGAGTCCAGTGAGGCAGTGTTCAGCATGCTTGGGACATGGACTGCCAATAGTTCCAGGCTGTAGTCCAGTTCCCAGCACCAGACTCTCATTCCCTCCCTGCAAAGGGGGTATGAATGCGTCCCCCCCACGCCCGATGATGTAGTAAACCACAATGAGATTGTCTGACTGGATCAACAACTGGCCCGGAAAGAGGTAATTGTGGAAGGCCTGCATGGCACAGAACACGCCCAGTCTAGGGGACATTTACATGGAGGGACGTCACGATCTGGGACCATGTTCCCAGAGTCTAGAAGGGACACAGGTGTGCTCCCCAGACCAAGCTGGAGGGATCTGTAGTGCGAATCTGCTAGGGGGGATGAGATCAGGAATGGGACCCCTTTTAAAAGGTTTTGGGGCTCCATCCTCCATTGGAGCACCTAGCGGACTAGAGAGGAGACCAGCACTAGCTGGCTCTAGGTCGTCCGTGTGTTGTATTGGTCCCACTGCACCCAGAGGGTCCACTGGAGCACCCACATGTGAAGCCTGGCTAAGGAGAACATGGCAAATGAGGCCCAGGAGCCTTAAGTAAACCCTCACAGAAATATAATGGCTCTGAGCCTGTAAAATACTGCACTCTGCTATGTCAGGAGGCTGGAAGGCCCTACCCTGAGTCCAGGACCACCCCTATATACTGCTACCCCTAGGACGAGAACATAATGGACTTGGGCAGGTTGCCAATAATGCCCTGGGAGTGGAACAACAGAAGGGTTCTCTCCAGAGTTCGGAGGAGCTGATCCCGGGACGGAGCTTTGAGAAGCCAGTCATCCAGGTATGGGAAGACATACAGGCCTTCTCACCGGAGGGCAGCAGCTACTGCTGCTAAGCAGTTTGTAAAGACCCGTGGTGCAGAGGATAAGCCAAAGGGCAAGACTCTCGGTTGGTAATGTTCACCACAAAGAAGAAACAAGAGAAACCACCTGTGCAGGGGCATGCCGAAATATGCAGGTCAGCATCCTGCATATCAAGGGAGCACAGCCAGTTGGCCTGCTTGAGGAGCAGCAGCAGACCTGGAAGAGTGACAATGCAAAATTTTTTGTACTGGATATAGAGGTCTTTGAGATCTAGAATAGGCCTCAAATCTCCAGTTCTTCTTGGGACCAGGAAGAACCAGAAATAGAATCCCCTGTTCTTCTGCTGCTTGGGCACTGGCTCGATCATCCTTTTCTGCATAAGGGAGAGTACCTCTTCCCAAAGAACCATTGCATGGGCCGAAGGGTAGGTGGAAGGTACCGGAGGAGTCTCTGGGGCTTGTTCCAAGAGATCCAGAGTGTGACCCCCTTTTATAATATGAAGAATCCAAGAATCTGAAATTATGGTTCTCCACTGACTGAGATGGAGGAACGATCGACTTCCGACCACCACCTCTTGGTTGGGGACCGGAAGGGGGGTCTGGCAAGGAATCCGATCCGGCCACTGGGGACAATCCGTCACCTCTGCGACACTTCGTGGAAGGACCTGTGGAAGCGGTAGGCAAGGCAGAACTGATCTTCCTTTTACCATGGGGACGGGAGCCTGTGCCAGACATGTAGGACACCTTACTAAAGGACAGGCGCTGTCAGCTCCTGGGCTGGGTAAGGTAGAGCAAATGGACAGATTTAATAACCCTACCAGAGGTCCGTAAGTCATAAATGATGTTCTGAACATCCAGCCTGAAGAGCTCTGAGCCACTGAAGGGAGCAATAAGCACCATTTGCTGGATATCTGCCGTGAAGCCCGATGCCCTCAGCCAGGTGTGCCTACGAAGGTAAATACCTGTGGCAGAAAGACAGAGGTTGTGGTGCGTCACAGGTAAATTCAGCAGGTGCTGGGCTTAGAGGGAACTCACCCTTCAGACAGTGATACAGGCAAGGATTGTTTAGCCCAGCACTCCAATACTCACAAAAACAGCAGAGATCTTCAGCAATTCAAAATATTTATTGAAGCATATCCTCTGCAGTTACATGGACAGTAGTACAGCTTCTTTCCCAGCGCTTTGGTCCTACAATAGGGCCTTCGTCAGGGTGTGTGCCTCATAGCCTTAACCACATTCTTTCCAACTCATGTATTTAAAGGAACAACCATATAATTTTCTAAAAAAAAAAAATGTTGAGGTCACTGGCATAATCGAAAACAAATAATGTTATCTTAATATATAGGATCTTTATATACAGAATTCATCAGCAAATACAATACTACTTTAATGTCTATTCAATATTTTATTATGATTTAGTTTCTAATATTTATTTAGAAAAAAAAACTCATCAATTTCAAGGGCTTTATTTTATACCCATTTGAATATGGCCTTTAAGTTTTCAATACAAAAAGGATACATATCAAATCAAATCAGCTTTATTTATATAGCGCCTTTCACAACCAAGGTGCTGTACATAAAACATATACATAAATAGACTAAAACAGCATTATAGTATATCAACTGTATTTAAATAAAAATGTTTTTAAACCAGCTTTAAAACTATAGACGGTTGGGCATTCTCTCAACCAACGAGGTAGAGAATTCAACAGAGTTGGTGCTGAAAAAGCAAAGGCACATGATCCTGATGTTTTCAATCGAACCCATGGAAATCTCTAGCAATCCCTCATTGGCGGAACGGAGACAGTGAAGGGGGCAGTAGGGAATCAGGAGATCTTTCAGGTAGCCGGGTCCCTGGTCATGTACGGCTTTAAAGGTTAATAGACCAACCTTAAATGTGAACCGCCAGATAACAGGCAGCCAGTGCAGTTCGAGGAGCACAGGTGTAATATGACTGGCCCTAGATGACTTAGTCAAAAGCCTGGCCACCGCGTTCTGCACTAGCTGCAGGCGGCGGATATCAACCTCAGGAAGCCCTAGGTAAAGGGAATTGCAGTAGTCAAGGCAAGTAGTGACAAAGGCATGGACCAATGTTGGAAGATCGTCCAACGGAACCAGGTGTTTCACCCGGGCGATATTCCTCAGATGGAGAAAAGAGGTTTTGATGACAGCTGATACCCGAGATTTTAAGGTCAGCCCCTCATCAAAAATAACGCCCAGATTACGCACCTGATTGGAGGTAGGGAGTGGCATACCACCAAGTAACAAACCTGAGGGTTGTCCAACTCCCAAACCCGCCCCCGGGTGACCTGGGTCCACTACCAGTACCTCAGTCTTATCCGGATTCAGTCTTTGCCAGCTGGAACTCATCCAAAGTCTGATCTCAGCAAGGCAGTTGTTTAGCACGGAGAGTACATCACCCTGGCCGGGGAGAAAGGACAGATACAGCTGGGTATCATCTGCATTGCAGTGAAAACCCAGATTGTATTGCCTAATGATTTCTCCCAATGGTAGCATATACACTGCAAACAGCATGGGAGCCAAAATAGAATCCTGCAGTACCCCACAAGGCAGGGAGTGAGCGCCAGAGGAATATATTCTGGTGCCAACTCTCTGAGACCTGCCTGTGAGGTAAGAATGAAACCACTTGAGGACTGTACCAGACAACCCACAGTAAACCTGCAGGCGATCCAGTAGCACACCATGTTCTAGTGTCAAATGTAGCAGAGAGATCGAGAAGGACCAGAATGATACATGCCTTTCGATTTCTAGCCATTAGGAGATCGCTCAATACCCAGACAAGGGCAGTCTCCATGCTATGCTTCTTCCTAAAACCAGACTGGAGAGTATCATAGACATTGTGAGTCGTAAGATGATCATCCAGTTGCAGCACAACTGCCTTTTCAATAACCTTACCAACAAATGGCAGGTTAGAGATAGGCCGGTAGTTAGCTAGACAATCTGGATCCAAGGAAGATTTTTTTAAGGAGTGGTCGAACGACCGCCTCCTTGAGGGTGTCAGGAAAGAGCCCCCCCGGACTTCCAGACAATGTCAGCAAGGATTGGGCAGATAACTTCTACACATCCTACTAAGAGGGGTGTAGGGCCCGGATCCAAACTACAACTAGTTGGGCGTAATGTCTGGATGATCTTTACAATGTCTGACCAGTCAGACCGAGTACATGCCACTTCCCGCCGATCACCGCAGTCCCCCAAAGGAGAAGTTAGACCAATGCCAGACCTGGTGCTGGCAACCTTGTCTGCAAAGAACCGGGCGAACTCCTCGCATCTTAGCTGAGAAAAAGCTTCTTTAGGCTGGAGACAGACTCGATTGCAGAGTCTGTCCACAGTCTGAAAAAGCTGAGCTGGTCGGTTCTGTGCAGCAGAAATCTTCCTGGACAGGAATTCTGCCTTCTTACGGGTGATTTCTGATCGATAGCAATCATAATGTGCCATCAACCTAAGCCTGTCAGCATCATTGCGGGACTTATGCCAAGCTCTCTCCAACCTTCGACCAACTCGCCTCAACTCCTTCAAGGAGCCATCAAATCGGGGGCTCCTTGGACGGAGAGTGAGAGGCCGAACACGAACAGGAGCAATTTTGTCCAAAGCATCTCCCACAGCCTTATTACAGGGTTGTACGAGATCATCTGGACTCATGCATTCACCCGACAAACCCGATAGATCCAGCACCGTCATTAGGTCACTGGGGTTAACACCCCTTAAAGGGCGGTACCGAACCATCTCCGTAGGGGCAGACCTAATTGGGGGGGCCCTGAAACTGAACCTTATGGTGTGATGGTCAGACCAATTGACTGGTTCCACCCCCAAATCAGTGATCTCCATACCCAAAAGAAATATCAGATCCAATGAATGACCCACTACACGGGTCGAGGAGGTAACCACCTGTGTTAGGCCCAGCACTACCATCAGCTGGAGGAGATTTTGACCAAAATGCGAGAGTTCATCGTCGACCCAGGCATTGAAGTCACTCAGAACAATCAGTCTGGGGAACCTCAAAACTAAGTCGACGAAGTCTGCTATCTCCTGCAAGAAATCACCACCGTCACCTGGTGGATGGTAAACGAGGAGAATCCCGCAGCCTACACCCTCTCCCAAGATATATTCAAAGGATCTGGTAATTCCTAATGGCACATCCACAAGGCCCAGCTCAGTCTTAAACATAACGGCCACACACATATAAAGAAAGTGTGTGTGTGTGTGATGGGGCGCCAACCAGTTTGGGGAAGGTGAGACCACATTTAAGGTAGGGTACGGTGGAGGGCTTATGTGGTGCAGGGATTGGCAATATTAAATCCCAGGATAGGTATTTTGGTTTGGGCAAGTAAAGGCAAAGAGATCCATTAAGTTAAATTTGCCTTGGATCAAGAGATGAACTGGGAGTACTATTTCTTTTCATAGTCTTCTCCAGTTTTCCTCAGATTTCTCACTTTATGAGTGTCCTTCAGAAACCTTTCCTACTATGGGGGAGAACAAATGAGGTCTTGGTGAATGGAAACACTAATACTTGTGAGGACAAGAAATAGAAAGTAAACATAAGAACAGGAAGAGAGACAATGAGACAAAAATACTGGTAAACCAAAAATCTTTAACACAGTTGAGAATCACTGAGCACTTATAACAGTCACTCCCTATTTACTATTTTTAGTACAATTGTTGACATTTCTAGTCACTTTTAATATCTGGTATAAAGTCCACCTCCTCATTTAGGCCAGCAGGTTGTGCTGTTTCCATGGTAACAATCCATTTTGTCTCTTTTTGGAGTACTTCGTTTACGCTATTACCTCCCCTCTCAAGTGGGCCCACTGATTCTACGGGTTGTAAATCTTAAACTTGAGGGGTCAACATTATGGCATAGTGAGAAATGGGTTCCTAGTGCACTCCTGTCACTTCTATTGATACTGGCTGTCACATGTTCTTGAATACGTGTTTTAAGGGGTCTGATGTCCTTCCTATGTAGTGCTGTGGACAGTTACACTAGGCTACATATGCACCAAGACCTCATTTTGTTCTCCCATATCCTAAGAAAGGATTCTGAGGGATACTCAAAGTGTTACATCTGAGGAGAACTGGAGAATACTATGAAAATAAATAATTTCCTAGTTCATCTCTTGGTCTAAGGCAAATTTAACTTAATGGACCTCTGCCTTTATTTGCCCAAACCAAAATTCCTATCCTGGGATTTAATATTGCCAAACCCTGCACCACATTACTCCCACCTTATCTTAAATGTGGTCTCATCTCCCCTTCCTTATATGTATCATTTTTTGTACTGAAAACCTTTACGTTCTTCAAATGAGCATAAAATAAAGCCCTTGAAATTGATGATTTTTTTTTTCGAAATAAATATTATAAACTAAATAATCATAATAAAATCTTGAATGGGCAAGTAGTATTGTATTTGGTGATGAATTTTGTAAATAAAAATTCTGTATAAGATGATAAAATTATTTGTTTTCGATTAGGTCAGTGGCCTCAACATTTTTTTCCCCAGAAAATTATGTGGTCGTTCCTTTAAATACATGAGTTAAAAAGATGGTTAAGGCTGTAAGACCCCCCAAAACAAAGGCCCCACTGCCCTATTGTTTATTTTGTTTTTTATTATTTTTAGTCTTTGTTAATCGGGTAAGGCCCACTAGGCACAACTGTCTTTTTTCAGGGGCGACCTGGGAGCACTGGGGAGATTAAGTGACTTGCTCAGGGTCGCAAAGTATGCAAGCGGAGGTTGTGGGAATCAAACTCAGGTCTGCTGGATATACCAAACTCATTCACAGCTCGTTACTCTAACCTCTAGGCTATACTGCCAGTCCACTGTAGGACCGAAGTGCTGGGAAAGAAGCCATACTACAGTCCATGTAACTACGGAGGATATGCTTCAATAAATATTTTGAATTACTGAAGATTTCTGCTGTTTTTGTGAGTGTTGGAGTGCTGGGCTAAACAATCCTTGCAAATACCTGTGGCAGCAGCCTGGGCCCAGTGTCGGACCTGTCGTACAAGGCACTGAGGAGGTGTTTGCTAATATCCCTGGTGGCCTGTAAGGACGTAAAGAGCACCTTTCATGATCTTCAAAGTACACCACTAAAACTTACCATAAGGTGTGTAGTGGTGTCCAATTGAAAGTGCATGCGTTTAATTTTTTTAAACTGGATTCCGTTTCTGAGCAGTTCGTCATTTTAGTGATACCATGCTTGAATCGCCACCCGGCAGACTTTCTCCCTGTTTACAGGCACCAGAAACGCTCCAGTTATGTAATTATATTGAGTGCTATGCAGCTTTCCCACTGGCTGTATCATGTTCTCTGCTCGTTCTTCATAGTACAGCGCCATACCGAATGACTCCAGGCTGTGGCTCCTGTTAAGTTTTGCTATTCAGTAAATGTACAATACTACTCTAAAGGTTCATCAGTCAGTCACCACTCACATACTGTCTGCAAGAAGCCGACAGCTAATGATTTGGACAGACAGTGTGTATTTATAGTATGCACTGTATTTGTGTAAAACAGGCTTGCAAGTACTGTATTAGACAGAAAACTTTGGTTGTACAGTCGTTCCATGTTTGACCGCACTTACACTCTTGCCCTCCATCTCTTATGCCTCTGTGGATCGAGTGGCATTGCATGCTTAAATGTTTCTATATTAAACAGCCAGGTCCAGAAAAATGGAACATAACACATAAGGAGGTCTGATGGGCACAGTCGGAGAGGTCTGATCAGCATGGACAGGGACAAACAGAGCAGCTGCTGTCGGAAAAGTCTCCACAAAGAGGTTAGAGGGAAGCTAATTTTTAGTGCAGCCGGTTGAGGAGACAGTCATCACCGTCAGAGATAAAGTCATTCACAAGCGACAACAGAGGTTGAGGGGAGTTGCTGGTTGTGGCAGACTGAGGCGAGTGTCGTCACTGTTGGCAACAAAGAGGCTGAGATGAGAGGCACTGTGGCAGTTATAGTAAGCCGAAAAAAAACCCCTGATCTTATTTCTTAAACTTCTGCTGTACTAAACTACTGCAGATACAGTGCAGAACTTTTACTGATGAAACAGGGAACCATAACAAACTGACATTATGGCTCCCATTTCGCTGTTGATTTCTCTATTACATAGCTATTGCATGTCAATAAACTATTTTGTCCTGAGACGACTGCCGTGGTGCTGCACTTAACATCATACAATGACGTCAGGCGCAACAGCAATACTTGTACATTACAAGTGCTATGAGCTGCAAGAAACAGCAACAAAACCTGTTTTTTCATTTTAAAAATATGCAAAACGTATTGATGTAAATGAAAAACGGACCACAAAGGGAAACCTTATGCAGCCAAACAGATTTTGTGCAGGAGGTAGGGAGGATGTGAGAAAGGTGCTCTTTAATAATCTCCTGTTTCTGGGAACACTCGGAGGGCCTGAGCAGCCACCTTGCCATTCTTCCAGATGGTGCCCTGGTACTTGACGATATGAGATAAATAATTAGCAATCCAGAGTCCCAGAGTGAAGGAGGCATAAATCCTCTTACCTCAAAGGTCGATCCGTCTGTATTCCTTGTCGAGGGAGGGGGGGGAGCGGAGGTATTTAGGCACCTTGGACTTGTTATGCGCCACTTTGATGACCACAGAATCGGTCTCAGGTTGGGCACCATAATAGGGCAGGCCCCGAGAACATGACTGAGCTTATTTGCCCTCCGAGGCATTGTAGGAACCATGTCAAGGCAGTGCCTCGCTGCAGCGGTGGCATTCCTCAGAGCTGGCGGAACAGGAGGAATGCCCTTAAGAGGAGATTCTGGGATCTCCGAAAAAGTCCACCAGGTCTCTCCTGGCGGCATTCTCTTCCTCAGTGTGGAAACCCATAGCTGCAGACAGCTGCTTAATAACACTGAAAAAGGTAGGATCTTCAGGAGGGGACCTGGTAGTATACTTAACAGAGTCCTCGCTCACTGAAGAAGTAGTAGTAGACCTATCTACGGGAAGAGGTTCCTCCTCCTCCTCCTCTTCTTCTTCAGGGAGGATAAGGTCAGGGTTGTACTCCTCTTTGACGTCGACCAGTTCCAACTCCGGGTCCGATATGCAAGGGACTGACAGCACCCTGAGGGGTGCAGGCCGATCGGGCCAAACTGGCATCAATGACGATGGAGCAGTCAATGGCGTTGGGGACCACAGTCTTAGTGTACCTAACTTGTGCACCAAGGCTGTAGTTATCTGGGTCAAAATAGTATTGAGGTCGAAGGCTGATAAGGGCTGCGTCAATGATGGAGTTGTCGGTGTGGTGAACTAGCCAACTGCCAGTCATTACATTATTTGTAGATATAGTTCTGTCTTATTTTTTTATGTGATTTTGTGTATGTTAAATACCACAAGACAATGTCCAGTGTTACTGAAAGGTCACAGGAAGAGAGAAAAGGTCTTGCAAAATATGTGGCAGTCCTATGTGACCCAGGAAAACAGCTACTAGCCAGGAAGCTGAAAATTACATTTTCTTTTTTTTTTTCTATGTTATTTATTCTCCTGTGGCCACCCAGATGCTTCCCCGTAGCCTCTCAGCCCCTACCTATGGGGATTTGGCCGCCGTCCATTTCTACCAGGACCGCTGGCACCCAGTAACCCCTGCAGATTACCCCCGCCAGCAGTGTGGCAGGGAGCTCCCTAACTCCCCACCCCAACGGATCCAGTTCGGGTGCCAGCGACCGGCAAACTCGCGGATGGCCATTAGCTGGGTCGGGTGCCACCATTTTCCCTGTACTATTTTTCCCTGAGTCGGCGGCATGCAATGATGCCAGCAGGAGTATGCACACACGCATCCGCACGTACCCAGGCGTCTGCCCCATACTCTGCCCCTTGTATGACGGGCGTCCCCGATCCCTAGCCTCCGCCAGGGGGTAGTCGGATGCTGACCGTTGTGAACCCACCACCCTGGAGAGGGAGAGCAGTCCATCGGACGCTCAATCCTTCTCCCTCCCTGCCAGCCACCATCGATCTGTGCTCGCTCCCGAACCCGGGTTGCCGGCATGGCACGAGGTGTAGCGTCCAGCACTTCAAGACTCTGCGCCACTGGGCCGGCTAAAAATTACATTTTCAAGGGGATGGAAGTCCGTGGTTAACTAACTGGTGTAATGAAGTCTCAGGATGAGAAGCTATTTCCCCTATCATAAATCTTTAAGATCAAAGGAGAAATGGTTTTAGGCAAGAGGTGTCAGCAAGGTTACCACATTCTGATTACATTTGCCAGGAAGTGGTGATATGAGAACCCATATAAGGAAATAAATAATAATTCCTTAAAATCTGGAAAGAGCAAGAGAGAGACCTGCTGGCCTAGAGAGAAGGCCACCAGCTATAAACCAGAAAGTTTTTTTTTTTTTTTTTCCAGATTGCCAGAGGGACTATAAATACCTCCTGTAAACAGAAGTTCATTGCAGTGCATTTCGAACACTCTCCTGACAATATACAGAACAACATTGTTTGAATGGTTGAAAAAATGGTGCGGAGCACAGGGGTTTGGCTTCATTGGAGACTGGGGTTCCACCTGGAAGGACACCAGCCTATACTGGCAGGATGGTCTGCATCTGTCCAGGAAGGGAACAAGTCTTTTGAGCAATCAGTTTAAATGCTTCATTGGCAAGCTTTTAAACTAGTCAAAGGGGAGGCACTGACAAGCAGCAGGAAAATCCCAGCCTCTCCTACAAAACAGGGTACTAAATGAGAAAAGACTGAGGTAGAACAGTCAGTGGGGATGCTGCAACAGAAGGTAAAGCCATCAAAAAATGGAGAGCAATGAGTACTAATGCCCGTAGTCTGGGTAACAAGCTTCCTGAATTAGTGGCCTTGATGGAGGAGGAACATCTGGATATCGTGGCAGTCACAGAAACATGGTACACACAAAACCATGACTGGGACATAAACATACCAGGATACACTGTCTACAGGAGGGACAGGGAGGGTAAAAGAGGAGGAGGAGGAGTTCTTTACATAGGGAAGGAATAAAAGCAACAGAACAAAGGGTAAACAGGGAGGAGAAGAAGCACTGTGGGTAAATTTGGAGACAAGCAGTATGGCACCACAATACGCACTAGGGTTATATACTGAACCCTTCTCAGGGAGGAAATGGACAGGGAAATGATAGAAAGTATACTTAGAATGGCAGAAAAAGGAGATATTGCTGATGGGTGATCTGAATATGCCAGATGTTAACTGGAGTGCAGTTGCAGCTGCCACTTGAAGAGTGCAGTTATTCTAGATGCCTACAGGGGCATGCCTGAGACAACTAGTACTGGAGCCCACTCGAGAGAACAATATTAGACTTGATTCTTTCAAATGGAGATGGAGAGAGGATTACAGATGTAGAAGTGGGTAGCCATCTGGGGAACTAGCGACCATCGAACAGTATGGTTCACAATAAACAAAAGCAATAGAGTCAAGCCATACAAAGACAACAGTACTGGACTTTAGGAGGCTGACTTTGCCAAAATGGGTGAGTGCCTAAGAATGCACTAGCAAATGGGCAGGAAGGAGGGTGGAAGAACAATGGGAATAATAAAAACTGCCATCACAGAGTAACGAGACTTTGTATGAAGCAAATAAACAAAACAAGATCGATGTAAGAAACCACTATGGTTCTCAAAGGAAGTGGCAGTGAAGGTTCAAGAGAAAAAGAAAGCATTCAGGAAGTACAAGGAATCGCAGAAGGAGCAGGACAGAGAACTGTATCAGTTAAAGCAAAGGAGGCTGGGAAGGCAGTCAGAACAGCAAAGGCCCAAACCGAGGAAAAGATAGTCAACTCAGTTAAGAAGGGGATAAAACCTTTTATAGGTACATCAGGGAGCGAAGGAAGACCAAGGGAGGGATAGTGAGGCTTAATAAAGGGGAGGAGGGTGGGCAGAGGGAGACTGTGAAAAGGCAGAGATACTAAACAAATATTTTTGCTCAGTATTTACAAAGGAAGAGGGTACTTAAAACAAACAGTAGTAACATGCTGGATACAGAAGTTGATACCGGCCCATTTACAGAAGAAAGGGTTCTGAAGAACTCTTAAAACTGAAGGTGGACAAAGCAATGGGGCCTGATGGGATTCATCCCAGATCTAAAAGAACTAAGGGTAGAACTAGGTGACACCACTGACTACCCTTTTAACAAATCATGGGAGGATGGGGTGGTACCCGAGGACTGGAGGAGGGCAGATGTGATTCCTTCACAAAAGTGGGAGCAAGGCAGAAGCAGGAAACTATAGACCTGTTAGTTTAACCTCAGTGATAGGGAAAATGATGGAATCACTTCTAAAGGAAAAACTGTCAGTATCTAGAGGCCAGAGGGCACAGGACCCCTAGGCAGCATGGATTCACAGCGGGAAGGTCATGCCAGATGAATCTGATAGATTTCTTTGACTGGGTGACCAAAGTAGTAGATCAGGGAGGGGCTGTGGACATGGCCTACCTAGACTTTAGCAAGGCATTTGACACAGTCCCACGCAAAAGATTTAATATACAAGTTAGCAAGCCTGGGAGTGGGTCCCAAGATGACAGCCTGGGTAAAGAATTGGCTGGAGAATAGGACACAGAGAGTAATAGTAAATGGAGTCCACTCAGAAGAAAGGAGGGTTACTAGTGGGGTACATGAGGTTCAGTACTAGGACGGTCCTCTTCAATGTCTTTATAAGCAACACTGCAGAAGGACTGGAAGGAAAGTATGTCTCTTTGCAGATGACACAAAGATCTGCAACAGAGTTGATGCACAGGTGGGGTGGAAAGGATGAGAAGGATTTGGCAAGGTTAGAGGAATGGTCAAATGTATGGCAGCTTAGATTCAGTGCTAAGAAGTGCAGGTAATGCACCTGGGAAACAAAAACCAGGGAAGAGTACACAATGGGGGTGAGATACTAACAACAACAAAATGGAGAGGGACCTGGGGTAGTCATATCAGATGACCTAAAGATGGGCAAGCAATGTGAGAGGGCAGCAAGGAGGGCTGGGGATACTGGGATGCATAGGAGAGGCATCACCAGTAGAAAACAGGAAGTTATTATCCCTCTGTACAGACAGCTGGTGAGACCCCATCTGGAGTACTGTGTGCAGTTCTGGAGACCCAATCTCCAGAAAGACATAGACAGGATGGAAGCTGTCCAGAGGAGGGCACCAAAATGGTGCAGGGTCTGAACTGAAGACATATGAAGAGAGACTTAAGGGAGCTTAATATGTATAGCCTCGAGGAAAGGAGGGAGAGGGGCACATGATAGAAACTGCTACCTCAAGGGAATCAACAAAGTCCAAGAGGGTAGCATCTTTCAAAAAGAGGTGTGCAAGAACAAGAGGGCACAATTTGAAGATAAAAGAGGCGGCTCAGAGGTAAGTTGAGGAAGTATTTTTTCACAGAGAGGGTTGTGGATGCATGGAACGCCTTCCGGAGGAGGTTGTGGAGTCAAAATCAGTGGTGGAATTCAAGCATGAATGGGATAGTCATAAGGCAGTTCTGGGGGGTGGGGGTAGGAAGAAGTAGGCTGCTGGTTAACTAGGATCTGCAGCTTATCCAGTAGGTAGGGAAATGGGCAGACTGGGTGGGCCAAGCGGTCCTTATCTGCCGTCAAATTCTATGTTTCTATGTTTAACCTGCCAGTGGCTGAAAAGGAAGAAAGGATTTTTTAGACTTCTTATCCTCCGGACTACAATTTACTACGAACTTAAGGTAGAACTTTAGATAAAAGTTATAGTGTGTTTTTCAAGTAGATTTTCCACTTTTATTTGTGTTATTTCTGTGACCAAAATTTTCTACATCTTTTAGCTGTAACTGTATGATTATTAATTATCTGAGTAAAAACATTTATGTTTAAGAAACCTGCCTGAGCGAAATTTTTAATGTGTGTGGTTGTGGGACATTTAATAATAATCTGTGACTAAACTGTTATTGCTAAGGGGTGTCACTATAAGCTACTAATCGAACAAGGGTCTCTACAGAGAAATCTGGGTAAAGATAGGGAGAATATGGTAGGCCCAAGGAAGAGTCTGTAGGGATTTGAATCAGGTTATTGCATGCCCGTGGGAGAAGACAAAATCAGGGTTACAAGGCTACTTGGAAGAGATTTTAATGCCTGGATCTTCCCCCTTTGTGTAACAATGAAGAAACGGTTCTAATTTGGCTACAAGACTTGAAACTGGCATTGTACCCTTGTCCAGAGCAAAGAGGGAGCCCTGGAGCCTCATGGCAGGTGTTCAGTCGTGACTTCGGCGAGCATTCTATAAGGACACGGGGAGGGTATTTCTGTGTCCCCACTCCCTGTCACAGACTGCACTTAGTGGTGGGCACTGTGAGCTCAGTGGACCTCTCAGGAGTGAGTTTGTGACAGCTGGTAAAAAGCACGATGAACCACCCGTCGGGTCATGAGAGGCCGAGGCCCCCTGACTTCTGAGGGCCTGGGGAAGAGTCAGGCCTCGACAGAGGAGCTGGAGTCAATAACCTGAGGGTCAACAGCCGACCTCCCTGGGAAGTGGGAGGAGGCGCTGTCAGTAGGGGCCTGACAGAAGCATAGACCAGGACAGCAGAGGACTTCAGTGCAGCCGATGCCAACAGAGACCCCGTGAGGAAATGGAAGAAGCTGTCAGGGAACAGGAGCACCGCCAGGGGTGGCACAGCACCAGCCAGGACACACAAAGCAGCTACAGGACAGACAGCGTGGACCGAGAGGCACAAATAGGCCTCTGGAACACCCCCCCCTTCACAGCACCAGCCAGGACACCTGAGGCAGCTATGGGAGAGAGAGAGTGGACCGAGAGGCACTGAATAGGCCTCCAGAACCCCCAAAACACAGAGCACCAGCCAGGACACCAAACAGCTACAGGAGAGAGAGCATAGACCGAGAGGCACAAATAGGCTCTGGAACCCCCCCTCCCTCACAGCACCAGCCAGGACACCCAAAGCAGCTACAGGATAGAGAGAGTGGACCGAGAGGCACAAATAGGGAAGGCCTGGTGTCTTCCCTACACATCTTTTTTGTTGGGGGTGTTATTCCACAGCGGTGCATTTCTTGTCCACAGATGGCACTTGACTGTCTCAGTGGACTAGGGGACACAGCCCTCTCGGGTAGGGGATCGTACTGTTTCCCCAGGGGTACTTTAAGGGCCTGCTTATACTATGCTAGCCATAGCTGTCTCACCTGCTCTTACTGCTACTATTTTCAGAACTGTTTGCTGATTTCTACTTGATTACTGCCTAGTTGTTCTGCATATTTCTGTTAGAGCATACCTGCTGTGTCGAGAGTTGGATCTCAGCCAGAGGCCCTCCCTCCCATGGTGGTGTTCTCGGAACTGTCTTCCTGGGCTCCATCTTGGCCTACCAGCCTGCGCAAGCGCAGTGGTGCCTTCTGTCCCTAGAGAGATCCCAACAGTGTGCGCATGCGCAGTACAGTCTAGGGACGCAACATAGGTCAGAGGCCTCTCCCACTGCATACTAACCAACTCCTTTGTTCTCTGGACTATTTCAGGCCTCCGGAACCCCACCCTCTCAGCACCAGCCAGGAAAACCGAAGCAGCTATGGGAGAGACAGCGTGGACCGAGAGGAACGAATAGGTAAGGCCCGGTGTCTTCCCTACACAGCTTGTTTGTTGGGGGTGTTAGCCTGTCTACGCTACATGCCGACTGCCCCGCCGGTCCCAGGCACCCTCCCACCCAAGGCTGGCCCTTCATTTAAGGACCTCCCTGTTCACGTGACTTCCTGTTTCAGCTTTTGGCTAAATCTCTATTTTCCCCTTAGCAGGTTATACAAACCCCCCACTAGAGGGCCCTTCAGCAATCTCTTAACTCCTCCAAGCCTCTCTTCCATTCTCCCTCCCAACACTCTAACATCCTCATCATCACCACCTCCCCCTCTTACTCTAGTACTACCTCCCAGCTCTCTCCCCATTCCACAGCCTGCCCACCCCTTCACTACCTCTTCTCCCATCCCCCTGCAACATCTCCCTCCCACACTGCCCCATCTCCAACGGCCACTAGGAGCCGCTACCGCACCCCACTTTCTCTGCACACCAGACATCTTTATGGGTCATCCCTAATGGCCATGCTAAGATCCCAGGTACTCACAAGCCGCCAACCGCTGATATACAGGCGCATCGAAAGGAACTAAATAATAAGTGCACCTTGGGCATTCAGAAGGCAAAAGCCTAATTCTACAGATCTACCCTAATTGCCTCCTGGGGACATCCAGTAAGTTCTGGGATAACATCAAACTGCTAAAAGGCAAATCCAGGGTCTCCCCCTTCCAGCTCGCCACTAATGACACCATCACCACCGACTTAAAGTGCATAGCAGACAGTCTCAATGCAACCTTTACTGACCTAAGCTCGGTGATTCCTAACAATTTTTTTGACCCAATAACAAGTTCCCAACCGCCCACCCTCTCTCAACCCCCTTTCTAGCTGTGGACAATAACCCTCGGGAAGCCAAGCCATATCTCACCAAAGCCCTCAATGGGTCCAGCCTCCTAAACGACCCCTTGGACATAAGGCTCCTAAACCTAGACTTAGATGTGCTGCTTCTCCCACTGACTGGCCTGATAAACCATTCCCTCTGTCTTGGGCAGTTCCCTAGAGTCTGGAAGACTGCAGTAATAACCCCTATTCACAAAGGTGGGGACAACTTACCCCCCGGGAACTACCGACCAATCTCCACCCCTCCCCAAAGCCCTGGAAAAGGTAGTGGCGGACCAACTTGCTGACAATCTCCCAACCCACAGCCTACTCTGCAAGAAGCAGCATGATTTTGGCCCTGGCCACAGCACCACCACGGCGCTCCTCGAATTCTCTCATTTCTTCCATGCCGCACTCAACAAAGGCCAGCTAGCAGGAGCCATGTTCACTAACCTCTCCAAGACCTTCGACATGGTTAGTCACCCCCTCCTCGACTCCCTCCAGCAAGTGGGTTTCTCACAAGGCCCCCTAGTTTGGTTCACAAGCTACCTATTTTCTAGAGCACAATGCATTAAGACTGACAAGACACTCTCCAGTATCTGCCCCGTCTGCTCAGGGGTCCATCCTGGGTCTGCTACTTTTCAGTTTGTTCCTCAATGCACTACCCAACTCATGTGACAGCAAGGTTCTACTCTGTGCATCCCACGCCAACCCCACCAGTCTATAGACCTTCCTCCAGCACTCGTTTAGTCAGACTGAACGCTAGTTCATGGACCATAGACCTATCATGAACCTAAAAAAGACCAAGGCCATGATATTGCCCACCACCAAAATAAACTAAGAAACCCCCCCCCCCCCGCAGATCCTCTCCAGCTCCCTCCAGCCCACTGAGCAGGTCACCTCTTATTAAAACCTAAGCATAACTTTCGACCCAGCTCACACCTTCCACACCCACACTGATGCTATCATGTCTGCGACTAACGTACACATTGGCCTCCTCTGCCTCCACAAAGACTGCCTACCACCGGAAGTCCTCAGACTAGCCATCACCTCATCAGTACTGTCCTTAATTAATTACGGTCTAATGATTTATGCAGCTGTGGATGCCACTGCCCTCAGCAAAATAAAAGTGTCCATTAACAAAGCATGCAGACTCCTGTTTGGTGCATAACGGCTAACACACACCTGCACCCTCACTCAAATACTCAGCGTTGAGGAAAGGCTACTACACCAGTCCTGCATTATGGCCAAAAAGACCCTCCTCGGACTAACACCGCCGGGAGTTGCATCTTTTCTCCACCGCTCAACCCACACTGTCTCCACCCACAGTACAAATAAGCCCTCCCTAGCAGTCCCACAGGTAAGAACCTCCCTAGCCAAAAGGACCTTCTCATACAGGACCCCATATTGTTTCAACTCCCTCCCTGCGAGTGTCACCAGCCTCCCTAAAATTGGTGCATTCAAAGTCACCCTTAGAAACCACATACTCACAACCCCGCACCTGTCTGTGCCCACGGTGGTGAGCTGCCAGTCACTGGGCCACCACCCACCCAGAACGGCATCTATTACAAAGTTAACAACACAGACAAAGTCTTTCTCCTAGACTGCCTTGAATTTGATCACACAGCAATGTGCTCCACTCCAGTAGGAAAATTCTTAGCTAACCACTGTGTAGGCTACTCCACAGGGTTAGCTAAACGATTATATAGGCTACTGCATAGGGTCACTGCCTCCTGTATACATTGTTCCTACTTCACATAACAATAATATGTATAAAATGCTATAACTCGAACTGTACTGTTTTTCTCCCACGCAACCTGATGTAACAACTGAATGCATGTATGTAATGTTTACCTTATATGTCTAAATGTGTACTTATGAAGTGGAGCCATTGGAAATGAGTCTCTGACTCAAAGGGTTGTAATTCCGATCTCTGACAGACAAATAAATAAATAAATAGCAGTCCCAGTCCCGGTCCCGGTCTTTCTGGTGACTTTCCCCAAGGACTTGTATTGGGCCTTTGAAGCATGGGAGCTTGACGAACCCACCGCTGAAGGAGGGACCCCGGAGGACCCCTGCCCAGAACTGGTTACCTGCTGTTCCAAGAGGAATTTCTTCAAAGCCTTTTCATGTTGCCTAAGGGTTGTAAAGTTACATTTTTGACAGAGCTCACAGTCAGAGACGTCATGGTCAGGCCCAAGATAGCAGACACAGAGGCTGTGGTCATCTGAAGAAGTAATCTTCTTTCCGCAGTGGCAGCGATGGAAGAGGGAAGTGGAAGGAGTAACTCTCAATATAAACGTGGTAAAAGAATCTCCTGTTAAAGAGAGTCCAAAAGCTAAAGAAAAAATGTAAGCAAAAATGGCATGAACCGCAATGAAGCTTCCACACAGAAACCCATGTGAGAGGAGTCGATGACGGGAAAGAACTGAGGAGGAAGCAGGGAAACTCACGCCTTTACAGGGTTGATGATGTCAGCAGGTGACTTTGTCGTGGGTTGCCCCAGTTGTACCGATGGAAAATCTTTCATGTGAATCCTGTTTCACCGATGAAGTTCCTACACTGTGATCTGATGACAGATACCCCTGAAGAAAATTCATTTTCCCCCCATAGGTCACTAACTTGAGCAGCATCCTCAGAACTAGTGGAAGAGGAGGAAATGTGTACAGAAAGTGATTTGTCCACCACAGTCTGAAAGCATCCTAACAAAAAACACCAGGATCTGGATTTTTGGAGCAGAACTGAGGCAGTTTTGAGGGGAGTAGGGATACAAAAACGCATAGGTCTGGAGTTTCCCACTCGGTGAACAGAGACTGTACAACATCTGGTGCTAATGACTGCTCGTGAGGATCTGCTTCTGTTCGACTTAGTTGGTCCGCAAGACTGTTCTGCTCTCCTGGCAGGTATACTGCCAGAATCAGAGTATTCTACTCCAGACACCACTCCCATACCCTCACTGCTTCCCTGCAAAGCTGGTAGGAGTGTGCTCCACCTTGCTAGTTGATGAAGTACATCACTGACTGCAGAAGGATCACCTTGTAACTGACCAAGTCTACCAAGGCTCGGAGCACATAAAGAACTGCTCTGTTTTCCAGAATATTGATGTGGAGGTGAGACTCCATCTGAGACCATACTCCTTGGTAGTGATGGCCCAGACAGTGAGCCCCCAAGGAGAGACGCATCTGTGGTGAGTGTTATCTGAGACTGTAGAGGTAGCGAAGGGAAGACCTTGAAGAAGGATGCCCTCCCGCCTCCACCATGTTAGTGACTGATGGAGCGGTTTCTCACTTTGATGGGGTGAGATGGATGAAGCGTGGTCAGCAACCACTGAGTACTGAGCATCCACTGAGTGGTCCTCATGTGTAGCTGTGCCAGAGGTACCATAAAGACTGAAGCGGCCATGAAGCCTAGCATTCATTGCACAGACTGAGCTTGCACAGAGTCCTTCTCCATGACTAAATGTGCCATCTGAAGGGTGGCTCTCCAAACTCTGTCATCCAGAAGGAAAGCTCTCACCTTGGTAGTGTCCAACAGGGCTCCAATGAAGAGGAGTTGCTGCAAGGGCTGAAGCTGCTACTTCCTGAGATTTAGTAGGACCCCAGCTGAGGTTAGGAACTGAGTCTGCTGCAGAAGCTGAGAGCAGTTACCAGCTACCTTAAACTAGAGTTGTGTTTTGCCCTGTAGGTTGCAGAAGAAAGTCTTTTTTTTTTACCAGATTGATTATTTTTTGTAGACATCGAAGTACCAAAGGAACAACCCCCCAACCACCATTCCCCAACCACTCGGTGCTCTACCTTTATAGTGGAAGGCCAGGCCACACCTACTTAAAGACACAGGAACAGTTAGGCAGCACAGCACAAGCAATAGCCTAGCTGGTATATAGGCAGAATTACAAATGGTGTAGCTAGCAACTAGATCCACAAGGGCACATACAAGAGGATGAAAGAGAAGCTGTAAGTCACTAGAGAAGGAGAGAAAGATAGAGAGAGGAGGAGAAGGGGAAAAAAAAAGGGTTAGCTGCTGGAGGTCTGTCTCTGAGCAAGTAAGGAAGAGACTACTGAGGAATACAGGAAAGTACAGTTACGTAAGAACTTACCCTAACAGTAGATGTTCAAGAGAGGCTCTTGCAGTAGGTAATTACATATAGAACTGACGCCGGCCGGCGGCAGGACCCCACGGAAAAATTTCTAGCTAGCAGTCCCTGTAGGGACCGCCCCATCAGGTGACCGGCGTCATGCAACGTCGGTATAAAGGGGCGGTCCCGGATGCCCGCCTTCCAGTTCTTTCCCACCACAGGCCAGGAAGGCCTGGATGAGAGAGAAGCGGATATTTCCCTCAATGGAAAAGGAGCTGAAAAAGCCTAGGGGGATGGAGGGCGGGAAGGTATTGCCTACTGCAAGAGCCTCTCTCGAAGATCTACTGTTACGGTAAGTTCTTACGTAACTGTACTATCTTACTTCGCGAGGGCTCTTGCAATAGGTAATTACATATAGGACTGAATCCCATGCAGTCTGGAACAAATAAAAGGCACCGGGAGGAGGAAACTACTCCTGAAAGTAGCGATAGCCTTGCAGGCCTCAGGACAGGAGGCCCTGCAAAACAGCTAGCCCAAAGCCTGCTCTACGGCGACAGGCAATGTCCAAACTGTAATGTTTCGTAAAGGTATGGACGGAAGTCCAGGTGGCGGCAGCACAGATGTCTGCTGCAGATACATTCTTGAAACAAGCCGCAGAGGCTGCTACTCCACAAGTGAAGTGACCTCTGACTTGACCCGGAAGAGTCTTGTTGTACTTATAACAGAAAGTGATGCAATGAGGCAACCACTTCCGACAGGCATTGCTTGGAAACAGCATTGCCTTCCCTTTTGTGAGCAAAAGAGACGAACAGCTGGTCAGTTTTTCTGAGATCCTTTGTCCTATCGGTGTAGTATCTCAGAATCCGGTGAACATCCATGGTATGGAGTAAATATTCTCCTTGGTTGGAGTACTGCGTGAAAAAGGCAGCTAATTCTATAGACTGATTTAAGGTAGACTCCGCTACCACTTTAGGCAGAAACTTAGGGTTCATGCGATGAGCCACTCGTTCTTTGTGAAAAATCAAATAGGGGATTTTACACATAAGAGCCTGGAGCTCGGAAATTCTTCAAGCGGAAGTAATGGCCACCAAGAAGAGCATCTTCCACAACAGAAACTTCAGATCTGCGGATGCCGCAGGTTTGAAGGGAGGAAGGGTAAGTTTCTCGAGAACAAAGTTCAAGTCCCAAGGGGGAGCAGGAGTCCAGATAGGGGGCCTGAGATGAAGGACCCCTCTAAGAAAAGTCTTAGACACCTCTAATTGGGCAAAGGCTTTCTCGGCAAAAGGAACATGGTAAGCTGAAATAGCAGCCATGTGCACTTTTAAAGAGGAATGACTGAGACCCAGGTCGAAGAGATGACGTAAATATTCAAGCAGAACGGCCACTGGACAGGAGAAAGGCTCCACGTTCCTAGAGGCGGCCCAAATAGAAAATCGCTTCCATTTCGTGGCATAAGTGGACCTAGTGGAGGGTTTTCTAGCCTCCACCAGAATATCGGCCACCTTTGGAGAGACACCAAAGCGAGATTGGGCTAGGTCTGCAGGAGCCATGCATGAAGTTGTAGGGACTTGAGGCCTGGATGGATCAGGGTCCCCTGATCCTGGGTCAGCAATCCTCGAGATAAAGGAAGAGGAAGATGAGGAACCTCTGAATATTGTTGTAGAAGAGAGAACCAGATTTGCCTGGGCCAGAATGGAGCGATCAGAATCATTCTCGCTCCTTCCATTGTTAGTATCTGCAGTACATGAGGGACCAGAGGAATTGGGGGAAAAGCACAGACGAATCTGCCCTTCCAGTTTAGAGACAGAGCGTCGCTCCAGAAAGCGCCTCGCTCTGGAGCGAGCAAAAGGTGGGAAGTTTTGCGTTTTGGGAAGAGGCGAACAGGTCTATCTGTGGAGTCCCCCAAAGCTGGAAGATGTCGTCTAGAACCTTTTGGTCAGACTCCCACTCGTGTGGCAGAGCAGAGGAGTGGCTTAGCTTGTCTGCCAGGGTATTGTCGACTCCTGGAACATGGATCGCCATGAAGTGAAGGTTGTGAAGGGTTGCCAAGTCCCAAACCCTCATTGCTTCCCTGCATAGAGGGTAGGATTGAGTCCCTCCCTGCTTGTTGATGTACCACACCACGCACAAGTTGTCCGTCTGGACAGCTAGGTGACCAGGAAGGATGTATTGGTGAAGGGCTTGGAGAGCATCTAGTACTGCTCGTAGCTCGAGCACATTGATGTGGAGAGCTAGCTCCAATCTGGACCATAAACCCTGGGTTTGGTGAAGACCCAGATGGGCTCCTCAACCTTCGCCTGATGCGTCAGTGGTCAGAGTCTGGGAGGGGGAAGGATGACAGAAGGGGACCCCCCGAAATAGGTTCTCTCGAACCATCCACCATTGCAAGTCTCTTGTCATCGGCAAGGGGATCAGAACCAGATGATCTAGGTCATCTACGAGTTGATCCCACTGGGAGCGGAGAGTCCACTGATATATCCTCATGTGGAGCCTCGTGCGGGGAACTGTCGGGATGGTGGCCGCCATGAACCCCAAGAGACGGAGAACCGACCTCGCCGGAACCTTCCTGCATTCTGATAGCAGGGAAATCTGTGACTGAAGAGAGGCCGCCCTGTCCGGAGGAAGGAAGGCCTTGCTCACCATAGTATCAAGGATAGCCCCGATAAACTGAAGTCTCTGGGAGGGATCCAGATGAGACTTGGAATGGTTGATGGTAATACCCAGGCAAGTGAAAACCTGCTGGGTGAGGGAGAGAAAATGCAGGAGCTCCTCCCTGGACGAGGCTACCAGGAGCCAGTCGTCCAGGTAGGGGAACACCTGAACTCCCATAGAACGCAGGTGGGCCTCTACCACTGCCAGGCATTTGGTAAAAACTTGGGGTGCCGAGGAAAGACCAAATGGGAGTGCCCAGAATTGGTAATGGTCCTCCTGGAAAGCAAACCGGAGGTACTTGTGATGCGAGGGACGAATGGGGATGTGCAGATATGCGTCCTGCATATCCAGCGCACAAAGCCATTGACCCGGCCGAAGAAGGGGCAGAAGGGTTTGTAGGGAGAGCATCCTGAACTTTTTGTATTCCACGTAAAGATTCAAGGAGCTGAGATCGAGAATGGGTCTGAGATCTCCAGTCTTCTTTGGGACCAGGAAGAAATGAGAATAGTAACCCATCCCTTGAAGAAGAGGAGGAATGGGTTCTATGGCCTGCTCCGCGAAAAGGGCAGATATTTCTTCCCGGACCAAAGGAAGATGGTCCCTTGCATAGGACGACTTCAGAGGGGGGTGGCGGGGTGGTTTCTGTAGAAACTCTATGGAGTGCCACTCCGCTATAATCTGAAGCACCCATGAATCCGTTGTTCTCCTCTCCCAACCCGGAAGGTGGAGGGAGAACCTCCCTCCTAACGGTTCCTCCGGTGTGTCCGGAGGCGGTGGGAGAGGGGAGGAGTCAGCTGGTGTGGGGCAGCGCCGCAGCTGGGGCACCCGCTGCTTTTTTGGGCGGTGGGGGCCTGGCAGCTGCGGGGGCCCGGCTTTTATTGGCCCGCCTTTCTTGGGGTTTCGCTTGAGGCCGACTGCGTCTGCGAAAAGGACGGTGCTGTGGGGGATGGGGACGGTACATGGAATCCATGGATTTCAGAGCTGTCCCCTTCTCCTGCAAGTCGGTGATGATGTCCTTGACATCACCGCCGAAAAGCTCTGAACCCCTGAAAGGTGCTTCCTGGATTGCTGACTGCACCTCCAGGATTAAACCTGACACGCGGAGCCAGGCATGACGCCGAAGACTTACGGAGAACGTGGAGCTCCGCCCGGCAGTGTCCACTGCATTGTATGTCGTCTGCAGGATGTGACGACTGGCCGAACGAGCAAAATGGACTAAGTCAGCTAACTCCTGCTTGACTTGGGAGTCAGGTAAGGAGTCAATCTTGGATTCCGCCTGTGTAAGGATGGCCTTCTGGTAATCCCCTATATGAGTGACATAATTCAGGGCCCGAATTCCCAGTGTGTGAAAGAGGCATATATTTTTCTTCCATACTGGTCCAGGAGGCGAGATTCCTTATCCGGAGGAGACAAGCTTAGATGTCTGGGATGTGCTGACCGGCCGTGAGCGGCGCTAATCATGACCGAGTCTGCACGAGGGTGAGAATCAAAAAACTCTACACCCTCCGGAGCCTGGTATAGCCCGTTGGACTTCCTAGGAAGTGGGGCTAAAGCCAATGGTTCTTTCCAAATAGTGGAAACAAGGTGGGCGTGAGGCTCGATCCAGGGTGGCACTAAAGTAGGATCTGTAAGGGGCAGGTACAGATGTTCGGCGACTTTGACCCGCTGAGGATCTGGTTCCAGAGAACGCCACTGATGTACTTCCTGGATCTTCCTGAGCAACTCTGTGAAGGAAGGATCCTCCGGAGGAGTCCTCGGCCGGGGCTTGGACGGAGAGCGAGGCTCGTCGTCTCTCTCGGAGCATCCGTCGGAGGAATCCGAGAGCGAAGAAGAAGAAGAAGAATCAGAAGCAGAATAAGACTCCCTGGCACGTCTAGGGGGAGGAACAGGTTCCTTAGGGGGGATCCCTGAATGTGTGTCCTGCCCCTCTCGGGATCCAGAGGGAAGGGCTCTGGGACCCGGAGGCGGTGAGGGAGTGTGCCGTCTCGGGCGTATGGGGGCCGGGGGCTGCACCGTCGCCGTAAGGCGGCTCTCTACTTCCTTGGTGAGCTGAGCCTTGGCCTCAGCCCACCAGGAAGCCAGAGTCTCCTGCAGATCCACCAGCGGCTGGGGCGGAGGAGGAGGAGGGGATAAGTATCTGATTCTATCCGTAAGGAGATATCGAAACCCGCCGCGGGAAAACTGGTAGCACAGTATTGCGGCGTGGGAACTGCGGCCGGGTACTGCGGCGCTGGATACCGCGGACCTGGGTAAGACGGCGTCAGATAAGACGGCAGGTACCCGGGCGCCGGAGGAGCTGCGCGAGCAGACGGCCGGAAGGAGGCCCCACAGGCGGGTCAACATTGAGAGGCCGGGGAGGTTGAGCCCGTCGGAGGAATATCCCCGCCGCATCGTGGGCCAAAGGTCGATCCGGTTCCCAAGGAGGAGAGTCTGAGCGGGCGAATATCCCCGCATACATGCGGGACGGTGGAGAAAAGTCCCCGGGTCAGGCTGGGTGACTTGGCTCCCCGGACTGACAGCGAGGCTGCAGGAACCGTGCACGACGGGGTTGGAGGGTCTGTCGAGGTTCCAACGCCTGGCGACATCAGGGGAGCCGACGCGTGGCTTAGGAGCTGGTTCCCGGCAGGCGCGGAGGAGCCAGCGTCAGACTTAGGGGTCCCTCGGGAGGCGGGCCGAGGAGAGCAACCCAGTCAAGGGAGGAGGTGGTGCGCGCTCCGAGAAAGGTCAGGCGTCTTATCAACCTTCTCTCCGCGGATGTCGGAGGAGCCGACATCCAGCTTATGGGAGGTGCCCGCACCAGCAGGCCACAAGCCTGCGGCGGTACTGGGGGCAGAGGCCTCCTTTTGCCCGGAGGCGCCCGCAAGGCCTAAGCGCGAGCCTGATGGACGGGCCGACGCCTACTCCAAAACCTTGGAGGCTGCCGTCAGACGGTCCCCCAGAGGGGATGTTACCTGGGCCACGACTCCGGCCGGAGTCACGGGTGAGGAGGTCTTCTCCCGGTGCCTTTCTTTGTCCCGCTTTTACGATGTCCTTCAGGAGAAGTCGATGCCTGCCTGAGCTTCTTCAATTCTTTTTCCATTGAAGACATCTTTTTCTTTAGCAGATGGGCTTCCAGGGACTGTTGGCATCGTCTGCGGGTAGCCGCATTGAAGTGCAGGCAATGCAGGCACTTGTCGACCACGTGGTCGGGGCCTAAGCAAAAAAGGCAGAGAGAATGGCCGTCCTTGTGAGGCAGTTGGGCACCTGCACGAGTCGCACTTGTTTTTGGAAGGTGTAGGGGACGACATACACGGACGCTGAGCTGACGATGAGAAGAAAAAATACTCAAAACTTTGGTAAAACCGACAAAAGAACAGAGCTTTGCTAAGCACAAATTTTACCACGAGGCGCGGCACGAGCTAACGGTGGGAAAGAACTGGAAGGCGGGCGTCCGGGACCGCCCCTTTATACCGACGTCGCATGATGCGGTCACCTGGCCATAGGCGGTCCCTCGCCAGGGACTGCTAGCTAGAAATTTTTCCGTGGGGTCCTGCTGCCGGCCGGCGTCAGTCCTATATGTAATTACCTACTGCAAGAGCCCTCTCGAAGTAAGATCTTCCAGTCCCAGAACCAAAAGGGCAGGAGCTGTAAGGGCACAGAGGCAGTAGGAAAGTAGGGAGAAAAAACAAACAAACAAAAAAAGAAAACAGAGAGAGGAAAGAGTAAGCACTTTTTTCCCATTAGCAGTTTATACAGACCTGCCACTAGAGGGATTCTTGGTCTTTCTACACAAATCACTGTACTCAATCGTGGGCAATATGGCCTGCATTATCATTCTACTTCTAATCCTGGCAAAAAGTATGACTCATAAAGCACTGATCCATGCTAAGTCAGAAGTCATCCCAGCCTGGGAACCCACAATCGTAGTTCCTGCTGCATTTTCATATTGCTTCCCTACTCTTAATCTGCTGGGTTTTCATTTTAATTCTCATCCCTCTCCTCTGGCCCTCCTCCCTTCGCCAATGTCTTTCCGTGCACTTCCCCTGCTAGCCTTGAACGGCCATGTCAGTATCTCCTATGCCCTGGCTAGATGTACCTCAATGACTGAACACCACACAAGAACCCAAACAAAAAGAGCCCACTTCTACCTTATAAATGCCCTCAAGAAAATGTTTCTAATTCTCCTTTTCTGTTCAGGCAATGTCGAACTAAACCCAGGTCCCCGACTCAAATCACTTCTTCGTCGGAGTCTGCAGCTGCTCCTGGGATGAAACTGATGGTCAATATTCTAAGCCTGCTCAAAAAACTTGATCATCTTCAAGTTTGGGCAGCCCACACTGACCCAGATCTGATTATAATTACAGAGTCATGGCTAAAAAAGACCAACACTGATCCTCAAATTACTATACCGGGCTTCAAGCTCTTTAGGGCTGATAGGGACTCGGGGGGCTGTATACACCAAATCAAAATCTGTTGTTAGCAGCATTTCCTGTAAAACTAAGCCCAAGAAATACGAGATTGTCTCGCTTAAACTTCACCTTCCATCCTCAGAGTGCATCACAATCATTGATGGCTATAGACCACCGTCAGGAGGCACAGAAATTCTTAATGTGTTGAAATCCATAACTTTGGCTGCTAACACGGAAACAATCTTAGGGGACTTCAATATGGATTGGCTCACTGTTAAATCCCACTCCCTAAAAGCCATCTGTGATGAGCTGGGTCTTACACAGTTGTAACTGAACCCACAAGAATCAATGCTTCTAACTCTGCCAACAGCTCACTCTTAGATGTCATGTTAAATTCGCAACCCCGTAAAATCTCACATTCTGTAGTTTTCCATAACGACATGAGTGACCACAGTATCGTTGTATGTACAAGATTCCAATATAAAACCCAGCAGCACCCTAAATTCAGAATCAAACGCTCGTTCCGTAAATTCAACTCAGTAAACTTCCTAACCGATCTAGCTACGATCAGGTGGCAAGACCTATATTTTGCCAAATCTGCTGATGCGGCCGTCTCTGTCCTAAATGACAACCTCACCACCCTAATTAACAAGCATGCTCCTCTTATTAAAATGAGGGTGTGGAAAATCTCACATCCGTGGTTCACCCAAGAGCTCAAATCTGCACTTATCAATACAGACAAGCGATGGGCTAGGGCCAGGCACACAAAGAACCCGGCAGACTGGCAGGAGTTTAGAACTGCCAGAAATGCCTGTGTTAAAAGTGTACATGCTACTAAAGCAAACTTCTACATTTCCACTCTGGAACAGGCCAAAGGGAACTCCCAAAAAATCTGGAAGACACTGAGATCCACTGAAGGCCATCCTGCTGCTTCCTCCCTTCCCACCAAGATTCTGGCCAAGGACGGGATGGTTGAAAATAAACTGCGAATCCTCGAAGAACTTAACCTTCACTTTGCCACTGCCGGGTTGGCATTCGACTGCTCCCCATACGCTAGGCGAGTGAATAGCAACACTAGGCCAGATTCTACACATGCTACTCCACCTCATCCCTTCCAGTTGTGCTTGTTTGGCTACAAAGAAGTCAAAGACATAATTCTTAGCCTTGACACCAAGAAAATTGCAGGGGACGATGGCCTTGAATCATTTTTCTTGCAGCTAGGCTATGCCCAGCTCACAGCCCCTATCCTTCACATCTTCAACCTATTACCATAGCCACTGTTCCATCCTACTGGAAATCTGCCCATGTTCTTCCTCTCTTCAAATCAGGAGATCCTTGTGACTTAAACAACTACCGTCCTATCTCTATCTTGCCTGTTCTCTCCAAAGTGCTGGAAAAACTTATATACAACCAACTAAAATCACCTTGAAGTGCACTCACTCCTAAACCCGGCCCAATCTGGCTTCAGGTTGAAGCACAGCACCATCTCAGCCTTGGCTAAAGTCTCTAATGACTGAATCCATGCTATGGACACCAAGAAGGTTACTGGTGCAGTCTTTCTAGACCTTAGTAAGGCCTTCGGCACTGTAGACCATCACCTCCTAATCACCTGTCTTGCCTACATAGGTGCCACTCCACTTACCCTACAGTGGTTTAACAGTTATCTCACGGGAAGGATACAAAAAGTCAACGCTAATGGCCTACAATCTGCCCCCCTTCCAACTGCCAGAGGAGTCCCTCAAGGCTCCATCCTAGGACCAATCCTTTTTTCCCTGTACATCAACAACCTTGACTCCCACATAAAGAACTCTACCATACATTTCTTTGCGGACGATACAGTTTTGTACGCATCAAGCTCGTCCTTAAGTGAAGTCAGGGAAGCACTCCAAGCTGACTTTATCCAGTTAGAAAGCAACCTTATCAATGCCAAGCTTCTTTGAAATGCCAAAAAACAAAAACAAGACAATGATTTTCTCAAGACTTGCCTTGTCTGGTGCCCTACCTACCCCACCTAAAAACGTCATAGTTACCTCCCTAGGTGAACCCTTGGAAGTCGTACCTAAATTTAAATATCTAGGTATGTGGATAGACAACAAGCTTTCCTTCAACGACCACATCGAGGATCTATCAAAGAGGCTTAAATCACGCTTGGGTTTCTTCTTTAGAAACAGGACCCTCTTTTCTCTTGTGACCTGCAAAAGACTTGACCAAGCAACATTTCTTCCCTTGCTTGACTATGGAGACATTATCTTCATCTCCTCCCCAACCTTCAGCCTATCTAAACTGGACGTACCCTATCACCGTGCTCTTTGCTTCATTACTAACTTTGCATACAGGACCCACCACTGTGATCTTTATGCAGCAGTAGGCTGGACCTCTCTTGCCACCAGACGCCTCCTGCATGCTGGCATTTGGACCCTCAAATTACTACTCCACAAACTGCCTGTCTATTTAACGTCACTCATACACATCTCGCATAGCGTCTACTCCCTAAGGAAATCCGACCTTATTCTACTAGATGATCTCAGGACACGTACCACAGCTGGCCAAACAGCTGTCTCATACGCCCTCCCAAACATTTGGAACCGACTACAAGTCATGCTGAAGCTAACCAGCATCGTATCAATTAACTCCTACAAAACACTAGCTATCACTAAATTAAAAGACATATGTAGGTGCTACTAGGACCCCCAACACCAAGTCAACTTCCTAGGTACCAACTGGCCCTCTAATTATTAAGCTGAAATGTGTTGCATAATTTAGGGCAAGGTTAAAGCTGGAATGTACTACATATACAGCATAAGGACTTCTATTGTGTATATCTCTTGTATTATATATTTTTTCTTTGTTGTTCTACATTTTATATCTCCTATGTAATTGCAAACTGTATGTGTATGTGCCTCAGGAACTCCTTGTGAATGAGCTTGCTCAACTGAGTCTTTCCTGCAATAAACTTGAACTTGAACAAAACAACAGTCGAGGGGCCACAAATAAGACATGATGGGAGTGGTGTGGTGCAGTGGCTGTGGAGAGGCAGTCTTCCGGGAGACATTCTGCAGGATACGACGTTGTCCCATCTGCAGGACCCGCTCTGGGCTGAGGGAGGAGGTTGCTGGCCTCCAGACTGAGTTGGCCAGGATTCGGGGGACCTCCTCTCCCACCCAGGGACCACCAAGGCTGACGCTGCCTCAGAGGTTGCCAAGAAAGAGGAACGGCTGAACCATGGTGGGCTCAGGGAGGGTGAGGGTGGTGGAACAGAGGCGCATCCCTCCAGCTGTACTGCTCCACAATTCTTACGCTGTTCTGGCAGAGAGTGGTTCCTCTATGGAGGCACCTGCAGTGAAGACCAAGAAGGATGCTGGGAACCTCCACAAGGAGACCCGCAGAACGGTGGCATGGGACCCACAGGTGAAGGAAACAACTCCTGGTGGGGAACTCAATTGTCAGAGGGGTAGAACTAGGGGCAGGGAGGAGAGAGGGAGGTAAGGTGCCTGCCTGGCACGATGGCTTGAAGAGACAAGGAGTGAATACTCAGGATTGCGGGAGCAGCTGTATGGGGGAAGGGAGCTGGATGTCATTGCCCACCTAGGGACGAATGACCTGGTTGGGAATGGAATCAGAGCACTGTAGGGAGAGTCTGTGGAGCTAGGAAGGGGCTTTAGACAAGTAGCATGCACAGTAACCTTCTCGGAGGTGCTGCCTGTCTATGGCATGGGTGAGGCTAGGGTGCTCCGCACCATGGGATTCAATCAACAGTTGAAACACTGGTGCAGAGAGCTCAGAATTTTGGCTTCACTGGGGACTGGGGGTCCACCTGGAGGGATACAGGCCTATACTGGCATGATGGTCTGCATCTGTCAAGGAGGGGAACCAGGATCCTAGGTGACAGGTTTAAATGCTTCATTGGCAAGCATTTAAACTAGCCAAGGGGAGAATTACTGAAAAGGAGCAAGAAAATCCCAGCCTCTCCCCCACAAAACAGGGTAGTTAGCAAGGTAAACACCAAAAATAGATCCGTCAATAGGGAGAAGGGCAGGGGTAAATGGAGAAAAAGGCCAAGGCAGTAAAGACAGGGATGGGGCTAAAAGGGGTAAGACCATCAAAAAATGGAGGGCAATGAGTACCAACACCTCTAGTCTGGGTAACAAGCTCCCTGAACTAGTGGCCTTGATGGAAGAGGGAAGCCTGGATATTGTGGCAGTGACAGAAACATAGTACACAAAGAACCATGACTGGGATGGCAACATACTAAGGTACAAAATCTACAGGAGGGACAAGGAGAGTAGAAGAGGAGGAGGAGGAGGAGGAGGAGGAGTAGCTCTCTATGTAAGGGAAGGGATCAAAGCAATGGAACGAAAGGGTAAACAGGGAGAAGAGGAGGCACTATGGGTCAGCCTGGAGACAGGAAATGGCACCACAATCCACACTGGGGTTGTATACTGACCCCCATCTCAAGGGGAGGAAATGGACAAGGAAATGATAGAAGGCATCCTTAGGATGGCAGAAAAAGGGGAGATATTATTGAATGGGAACCTAAATATGCCAGATGTTAACTGAAGCACCTTTGCTATAGCCACATCAAAGAGCAGGGTCATTCTTAATGCCCCACAAGGGGCATGCCTCAGACAGCTAGTGTTGGAACCCACTTAGGAGGGAGCAGTCTTAGACCTGGTACTTTCAAATGGGGCCGAAGAGAGGATCTCAGATTTAGAAGTGGGTAGCCATCTGGTGGCCAAACAGTGTGGTTCACGATAAACACAGCCATAGAGTCAAGCCATACAAATGTGAGGGTACTGGACTTTAGGAGGGCTAACTTTGACAAAATGGAAGGGAGCCTCAGAAAAACACTAGCAAACGGGCAAGAAGGAGGGGTGGAGGAACAATGGGGAAACATCAAAACTGTCATCACAGAGGCAACAAGCCTATGTGTGAAGCAAATAAATCAAAATGAAGGAAAAAAAATACTATGGTTCTCAAAAGCGGTGGCGGGGAAGGTTAGGGAGAAAAAGAAAGCATTCAGGAAGTATAAGGAAACACAGAAGGAGCAAGACAGAGAACTGCACCAGTTAAAGCGGAAGGAAGTCAGAATTGCAAACACCCAAACTGAGGAAAAGATAGCCAACTCAGTTAAGAAGGGGGATAAAACCTTTTATAGGTACATTAGGGAATGAAGAAAGACCAAGGGAGGGACAGTAAGGCTTAAGAAAGGGGCAGGTGGGTGGGCAGAGGGTGACAGTAAAAAAGCGGGGCTACTGAACGAATACTTCTGCTCAGTATTCACAAAAGAAGAGGAGGGGGAGGTACCTAATCCAATCAATAGAAGCACTCTGGATGGGGGGTCGATACCAGTCCATTCACAGAAGAAAAGGGTTCTGAAAGAACTCCTGAAACTGAAGGTGGACAAAGCAATGAGATCCAACTGGATTCACCCCAGAATTCTAAAAGAACTAAGGGGAGAACTAGTGACAATCCACGGACTACCCTTTTTAACAAATCATGGAAGGATGGTGTGGTACACCTAAGGACTGGAGGAGGGCAGATGTGATTCCCGCTAACAAAAGTGGGATCAAGAAGAGGCAGGAAACTACAGATCTGTCAATTTGACCTCAGTGGTAGGGAAAATGATGGAATCACTTTTGAAAGAAAGAACTGTTGAGTACCTAGAGGCCAGAAGAGCACAGGACCCAAGGCAGCATGGATTCACAGTGGGAAGGTCATGTCAGATGAATCTAATAGATTTCTTTGACTGGGTGACCAAACCAGTAGACGAGGGAGGGGCTGTGGACATGGCCTACCTAAACTTTAGCAAGGCATCTGACACAGTCCCACACAAAAGATTAATAAAAAAGTTAGCCAGCCTGGGAGTGGGTCATAGGGTGGTAGCTTGGGTAAAAAACTGGCTGGACAACAGGACACAGAGGGTAATAGTAAACGGAGTCCACTCAGAAGAAAGGGGGGTCACTAGAGGGGTACCGCAGGGTTCAGTACTAGGACCAGTCCTTTTTAACGTCTATAAGTGAAATTGCAGAGAGACTGGAAGGAAAAGTATGCCTCTTTGCAGACAACACAAAGATCTACAACAGGGTTGATACACAAGGCGTGTGAGGAAAGGATGAGGACTTGGCAAGTTTGGAAGAATGGTCAAAAGTATGGCAGCTTAAATTCAATGCAAAGAAGTGCAAAGTAATGCACCTGGGAAACAAAAACCCAGGGGAAGAGTACACAATGGGGGTTGTTCTAACAACAACAAAAATGGAGAGGGACCTGGAGGTAGTCATATCATATGACCTAAAGGTAAGCAAGCAATGTGAGAAGGCAGTAAGGAGGGCTGGGGGATATGGGGATGCACAGTGAGAGGCACCACATCACCAGTAAAAAACAGGAAGTTGTTACTCCTCTGTACAGATGGTGAGACCCCATATGGAGTTCTGCGTGCAGTTCTGGAGACCTCATCTCTGCAAGGACATAGACAGGATGGAGGCAGTCCAGAGGAGGACAACTAAAATGGTGCAGGGTCTGTACCAGAAGCCACACGAAGAGAGACTAAAGGAGCTTAATATGTATATCCTTGAGGAAAGGAGGGAGAGGGGGGGGGGACATGATAGAAACTTTCAAGTTTCTCAAAGAAATCAACAAAGTCCAAGAGGGTAGCATGTTTCAGAAAAACAGATGTGCAAAAACAGGGCGGCACAATTTGAAGATAGAGGGGGACGGCTCAGGGGCAATGTGAGGAAGTATTTTTTCACAGAGAGTGGTGGATGCATGGAACAGCCTTCCTGAGGAAGTCGTGGGGTCAAAAAAAGTGGGGGAATTTAAGAATGCATGGGACAGACATAACGCAATTCTGGTGGGGGTTAGGGAGAAGTAGGCTGTTGGTTAACTAGGAGCTGCAGCTTATCCAATAGGTAGGGAAATGGGCAGACTGGCTGGGCCAAGTAGTCCTTATCTGCCCTCAAAGTCTATGTTTCTAGCCAGCCCGGTGGCACTGAGGGTTGAGGCGCTGGATGCTACACCTCGCACTATGCCTGCAACCCGGGTTCAGTGGTGGATTTGGGTCGCTGGGGTCAGCCGGGGGGGGGGGATTGAGCGGCCGGGCGGGGGGGATTGAGCACCCGACAGCTGCTCTCCCTCTCTGGGGAGGGTTGAAAGCTAGCCCCACTGCATGACTGCCATCTCCTGGGTGAACCTAGGTATTGGCAGTGTGGTCAGGGATGCCAATAGAAGGAAGGATCTGTCGTCGGCTGAGAGCCCTGAGTGGAGATGCATCTCACCATGCCTCCGCCTCACTGGCCCTCTCCGAGAGCCAACATTAGCAGGGGAGGGCACAACAGCAGGGGAGGGCACAACATAACAAGGAAAAAATCCTCATCGATCCTAGGCAATGATCCCTCCAGCCCAGCACATCCACCAGCCAAAGGCAGACTCCACTGTGTAGGTGCACACTCTCCTGAACGTTGAGGGAGGTAAGGGGGATCTCTCCTCACCCCACAAGGGGTAATCCGGGGCCTCCAGAATTACAGAAGTAGCACTGTATGCACTCTAGGAGCAGACTCCTCGGTGACTGGAGTGTGTTTGTGTGGCTATGTGGGGATCCGCGAGAGTGGAGAGACTGGGGCAGTAAGGTGGAAAAAGAGTAAGTGTAAAAAAAAAAAAAAGTCTATGTTTCTATGAGTTGCTCAGTTCACTGCTTCCTCCATACCTTGTCTGGATGGACTTGCCAGGAGCCAGTAGTCCAGGTATGGAACTACTTGGAGCCCGAGCTTTCAAAGGTGCGCTGCAAGAACTGTGAAGCACTTTGTAAAGTCTCGAGGATAGCCCAAAGAGCAGGACTCTGAACTGATAGTGCTGACCCAAAGCCACAGATCGAAGGAACCTGTGGTAGCTTGGGTGTACTAAAATATGCTGGTATGTGTCCTGCATATCCAGGGATACCAACTAGTACCCTCAAGGAGTAGAAAACTGAAGTTTGGGGTGGTATACAGGCCGCCGTCCCAGTGTGAACAGCCTGACAGGGAATTAGTGGAACAAATCAGAAAGATATATGGAAAAGGGAAGGTGGTTATCATGGGGGATTTCAACTTGCAAGGTGGTCCAGGCAGGTGACCAGAAAAGTGAGAGAAGCCAAGGCCCAGAGGTAGCTGTGATTAGCACAACGAATTAAGGGGAAGGGGAGAAAGGGGTTGACTGGAGCATTCCGGTCACCTCCAGTGCTGGGGAGCAAGTGCTCCTGGATGTGATCCAGAAGTGTCTCCTGACACAGTTGGTCAGTGGCCCTACTAGGCTAAAGAACACTTTAGATCTAGTATTGTCAAATGAGGAGGAAATAAGGGTGGAGGACCCGCTAGCCGACAGCAATCACCAAACTGTGTGGTTTAATATCACGATATGCAGGGAGGCAGAAAATTCAGTAACCTGTGTGGTAAACTTCAGTGGGACGGACTTGTGAGGATGCAGGAAGTACCGAAAGGGAAACTGGAGGGCATAAGGCAGGAGATGGACGTGGAGCACAAATGGGATATTATTATATGGGGGATTACAGAGGCAATAGAAACCTGTACCAAGACACAGAGTAAGAAGAGCAGAGCAAGGAAACCATGCTGGTTGAACAGCGAGGCAGTGGAGGTGGTGAGGGCAAAATGAGAGGCACATCAGAGGTATAAGAGGACAGGGGAGGAGTATGCAAGATGGTCCAGGCAGGTGACCAGAAAAGTGAGAGAAGCCAACGCCCAGAGGGAGCTGTGATTAGCACAGCGAATTAAGGGGAGGGGGAGAAAGACTTTTTCAGATACATCAAGGAGAAAAGGAAGTGCAAGGAGACAATAGTAAGGATAAAAAAGGGTGGGCAGTGGACAGAAAAAGGGGGAGGAACAGGCAGAAGCACTGAATGAATATTTTTGCTCAGTGTTCACGGAAGAAAAGGGGGGACAGCTACCACCATGGGCTGGGAGGATGGGGACGAGGGGAGAAAAGGTGACAGATGGAAGGATTGAGGGAGGTAGAGTCCTAGAGGGATTGCAGGAACTGAGGGTAGACAAGGCACCAGGGCTGGATGGAATCCACCCCCAGGGTGCTGAGGGAGATGGCAGAGGTGTTGGCAGAGCCACTGGCAGATCTGTACAGCACCTCACTGGAGTCAGGATGTGTGCCACTGAACTGGAGGATGGCACATGTAGTGCCATTACACAAGAGCAGACCAAGGGATGAACCGCGTAATTACCGTCCATTAAGTCTCACTTCCATAGTGTGGTAACTCATGGAAATGATACTAAAGGAAAGACTGGTGTCATACCAGGAGGACAACAGCCTCCAGGATGGGAGGCAGCATGGGTTCATTTCAGGGAAGTCCTGTCAAACCAACCTCATACAATATTATGACTGGGTGACAGGTGAGCTGGATAAGGGTCATGCAGTGGATGTTCTTTACTTGGACTTCAGCAAGGCCTTCCATTCTGTGCCTCATGGGCGGCTTGGGGGGAAGCTAACTGGTAAAGTGTTGGGGCAAAAATGATGAACTGGACTACAAGCTGGCTGAGTAGGAGGCTGCAACGGGTGGTGGTGGGAGGGGAGCTCTCAACTCTGAAGCCAGTGACGAGCAGGGTGCCACAGGGCTCTGTGCTGGGACCAGTATTATTTGAGCTCTTCATATCAAACATTGTGCACGGGGTGGTGAGCAAGGTAAGTCTGTTCGCAGATGACACCAAAATGGGAGCAGTGGTGGATGGAGAGGAGGGATGGAAGCAGCTGCAGGGGGACCTAAGAAAGATAGAGGAGTGGTCAGAGTGTTGGCAGCTGGGGTTCAATGCAAAGAAGTGTAAGGTTATGCACTTCAGGGCAAAAAACGCAAGGAAAGCATACTGACTGGGTGGGGTTAAGCTGGGGATTACTGAGGAGGAGAAGGACCTAGAGGTAATGGTAACACGGACCATGAACAATACTGCCCAGTGCAGGAGAGCTGCTGCAAAAGTGAACAAAATGTTGGGGTGCACAGCGAGGTGGTTTTCATCCAGGCAGAGAGGTGATTTTGCTCCTCTACAGGTCGCTAGTAAGGCCACGCTACGAGTACTGTGTGCAGTTTTGGAGGCCATATCTAAAGCATGATATCAGGCTACTGGAGGGGGGTGCACAGGAGGGCAACGAAGATGATATGTGGAATGCAGGGGGAGAGACTGACAGCAGGCTGGTAGGCCTGAATATGTACACCCTGGAGGACAGAAGCGACAGAGGGGAATCAGTAAGGATAGGGCAGATGGGGTTTTTACGATAAGGAGGGGGAGGGACACCAGGGGGCACGGGGGGAGATTAAGGAGGGAAATGAGGAGACACTATTTCACAGAGAAGGTAGTAGCAAAATGGAACGCACTACCAGAATAGGTGATGATATGTAAATCTGTGAACAGCTTTAAAAGGGCATGGAATAGGGAGCAGGGGAGAGTGAGGGTGGGGGGGGGCAGCAGTGGGATGACAAAGTGTGGGGGGTGGAGCAGCTGCAAACTAGGGGTGCTAGCTGCACACTCGAGCAGTCACAGAAAGACCAAGTGGTCTGTTTCTGCTGGCACATTTGTATTTTTTTTTAGAAGTGGAAGAAGGGTCCCCAGGGAAACCATCTTGAACTTCTCGTGGTACAGAAATTTGTTTCATTTTCTGAGGTTGAGGATGGGCGCATAAACCATCTTTTTCAGAACCAGAAAGTAATTGGAGTAGGAGCCTGTGTTGCATTCTGCTTGAGGTACTACTTCCACTGCCCTGTTTCTCAGAAGGCCCGCAATCTCTGAAGTGAGGAGGTATGACTTGGCAGCCAATAAGATGGGTTGCCTCTTGAGTGACAATCGGGGATTTCTGAAAAGTAGCACCGTCCGAATGACCCTCAGGATCCATTTGTCCACGGTGATGGAGTTTCACTGATTGTAAAAATGGGACAGACGACCTCCACATGAAGAGAGATCCGCCTCAGGCAGCTCACGTACAGCCGGGGCCAGAGACTCAGAGGATGGCACTGGGCATTTTTGGGGCCTGTGCCTTTCACTGCATTTTCTTTTGCGGCCAATGATTGGCTGGAGTTCTTCCGACCCTCCAACGAAAGGGCTGCCTGTTATGGAAAGACTGATGGCCTCTTCCTCTGAGGGTGTGAGGGGACCAGTCTAGCAGATTTTATAGCCGTTCTAGTCTTCTGAGAGGCCTCTAAAGACCACTCTACCTGTTGTCCGAACAGATAGGTGACATCGAAACGAACATTCGTAACTTGTTGCTGGGTGTCAGAGGAAACTCCTGAGGTCTGCAGCCAGGACAGTCTCCTTATGCAGATTCCAGCAGCGGCAGCACAAAAAGCAGTGTCAAATGCATCCATGTCTGCCTTTAGCTGGTGACTGTTATACGCTATCCTATGTGTTACAGTGTCAAGAAGTATCTGCGTAGTAGAGGTAGAGGTTCTGCCAGAGACTTGAGAGGTCCAGAGGACACACTCGCATTGAGAAAAATGACCTTGATAACTGGCTGTTTGCATGCCCAATGTGGCTGCTGCGAGAGCTCTCTTACCCACAGTGTCAATCTTCAATTCGACAAATTACATAACAACACAGTATACATTTAGTTGCTGTGTTGGTCCTTGTTAAAACACATCCAGAAGCAAATGGTTTCATACCTTTTATTGGGCCAACATAGTTGTTACAAGATGAAAACTGCCTAAGCTTTTGGATCAACCAAGTCCTTCCTTGGAAGGACTTGGTTGATCTGAAAATTTAGGCACTTTTTCTTTGTAACATGTATGTTAGTCCAATAAAATATTATATGCGGCATTATTGAAGGTGTAGGAGGAGCCCTTGATAAGCCTTAACGCCGTCCGTGGTGCAGGAGCAACACGGCATTGTGTCGATAATGCCGTAGTTGCTGTGATGGGAAGCGTTTCACGAGCCCAACACAGCATTATTTCTCATACGCCATGTTGCTCTTCGCGTTCCCGAGCCAACTGCGGACATTATCGTCTCATAATGCCGTGTTGCTCCTGCAATAACCCACAACCACTGGATGTAAGTGCGCTGTGCCGCCGGGGTTAAGCGAGGAAAGCGGGGATGGAGCCAGCGAGCAGCGAAACTGTGCCGCAGAATGCGGGACACACATAGGGAGAGAAAAGGCGGGAGCCCTAGACCTTGTCCAGTTTACAGGGCATTAATCACCGGCAGCGTCGGGCTCTACCGGTGATTAATGCCGCTGGCCGAGTTGAACCTCGGGCTTAAGCCCTCGTGCAACAAGCGCCCCCCAGCGAGCATTAATCACCGGTAGAGCCCTCCTCTGCCGGTTAGCTCTTACATAATCTACTGTAATTAAGCAATAATGCACGACAGGGTGTGGGTTGTACTGGTATAACCTCACGTCTGGGTAGTTGGGCACGAGGCCACAGGCCAGTGTAATCTAACGTCCCAGAAGTGAGGTTTCTAACACAACCCACACCCTGACCAATATAATTATTATCTAATGGCTCATTGTTACACAAAATAAAAAAAAAATAAAAAAAATGTTTTTAGTAGATTTTTAGTGTGGCAATATATCTTTGTTTCTTAAAAAAAAGATAGATAAGCTACAGCAAATCTATGACAGTGAGGTTGTGCTGGGATATCCTCACTGTGCCAGGGACACACTGACCAATCAGAGTCCAGGAAATGTTCTTGCCATTGTATGATACATAATACGCACAGCAGGTACAATTTAAAAAGGCAATAGTGCAATTAAAAAGTGCAACAGATACATATAGGTACATAATGACAGACAACACATAATATGATAATAATGCTAAACAAGCAATTCATAGTAATGACATAGTCTAAGCCGATAGTTGAAGTACAGGGGAGGGAAATGGGCCAAGCGGATGGAAGGTGGGAGGAAGGGGAAGGGGCAGACATATTGGGAGATTTGAAGGAGCAATAGGGAGGAGTTACATGATAGGATCAGAGGGAGGATGAGAAGGGGAGCAAGACTAAAATGTCCAAGCTGAGAAAACAGTGGCAAATGTCATTTGTATACTTGGCGACAAGGCTTTTAAACACATTTAATAGGACTAGATTGGATAATTTGAGGGATGATTGTAACTTGTTCCATGCAAGGGGATAGCGTGATTGATGGCAGCTTTGCCCCAACTGGTGCAGAATTTAAGGACTTCGAGCGTAATGTACCAAGTTTTCCTAAGGGCGTAGGTGCATGAGGTGTGGCAAAACAGGCTTGAGACAGGGTGGCAGCCTACAAATCTTGCAGGATTCCTTATTAATATGGTGCACCATAACTTCTTGAGGGAACGGCCTTGTCACTTCCTACAAGGGTGAGTATTTTATCCACAACTGGCTGAGAAGACAAAACTAGCTTATCGCTAGGAGGAGGACACGTACGGTCAATTGTTTTACAAATGGAAGAAATAGTGGCGGGCCTAGCCCACAATGCCTCCAAAAGAGTTTCAAAGGCAGGAGGAACTAGAGGTGTGAGGCTAACAGGTGTGTTTGGGACATGGAGCCACTTCAGACAGTCGTTTACCTGGGTCAGGGGCTGAAGTCTCAAGAGCTAAAGTAGCCACCAATCGTTAAAGTGGAACCCCACCTTGATGATTGGTGGTTTGGCTTGCTCACATTGGAAATCTGATAACTAAGAGGACCCCTTCTTCATGGAATTAAAAGTAAGAAAATAGCCAATTCAGGCAGTTTAAATGTTTTATTTCTCAGATGTCGTGATGGAGGGGGTTGTGCACTGGATTCTGTTTGTTTGCTTGGTACCGGGTAGACAGGCGACACTGGCACCAAAAGGCCCCAGGGGATCTGCACCAGAGCCCTCTCCAAGGGGAACCGGCACCAGAGGCAGTGTCGTTCGAGCTCTCAGGTCAGAAGAAGCCAAGGAAAGGTCCAGATGTGGTGCCGGAGCAGGCCTGGAAAGGCCTGAATCCGAAATCAGGCCCAAACTAAATCCCGAAGGCCCAGGTGGCACTGAAGTGACTAGAGATGGTACTGGTGCCCCCCCCCCGTGAAGAAACAGAGCGAAGGGGAGCAGCATGTGGAACTGGTGTCAGGGGCGAGGTCACCGTTAAGGGAAAAAATCTGTTAGCAGTGCCAAATGCTCCACCTGGTCCGAATACGAAGAACCTAGGCCGAAGGCCCCAGCACTGGGTCCGACGATAGGGGTATACGAGTCAGATGCTATACTTAGTGCTCCACAAGACCTGCCCAGTGATGAAACTGCCACCTGGAAACCCTGCTAGAGAACAGAAAGGAGCTCAGGGCCAGAGACCTCGAATGACTGCAAGCCAAAACCGTGAGAGAAGCCAATGGTGGTGAGGAAGGCCTACAAGGACTTTTAGCCGGCATATCAGGGGATGACCTCAAGCAGTACCATTTATTCCCCTTCCTACTGGAAGACGAAGAACCCGAAGTCAAGCAGTGCCAGGCCCCCAACCTGGATAGGAAACGGGCCCGCCCCTTTTTGTGTTTACGGGAGGATTGTTCCCCACCTCCCAAACACCAGATTACATGTGGTCAGATGCAGAGGGCGGCAGATTGGACTCAGCCCAGCTGCCAGGACAGCCTTCCAAAGGAAACTCCCTACCATCATCGTCTTGGCCCATGGTTGACTCCATTTGGTAGAGCCGTAGAAAACTCACAAAAAAGTTATTTTGGTTTTCTTTTTTTTCTTTTTTATTACTGAAGAAAATACCACAAAATAAATACTGAACAAACTAAACACTGCTGTTGTATAGACATGAAGATCTGACTTCTGGGGTGGGTGAGCGACATCATCACTGAAGTGCACTCGACGGTGAGAAAAAAGGAACTGAGGCAGTTGGAGGCCGTTGCCGAGACAGATTATGTAGCGCGAACCTAGCCCTCACAGTGCCTCGCATGCATGCAGCCTACCTCAGTGCCCGCCCCTGAAGATCTGTGGCTCCCATAGGGTCCTAGCCCCTCTGGCTGAGAACCCAGCAGTGTGAATACATGGTGAAGGCTACGTCCAGGAAGATCAACCTCTTTGTGGGTGTTAGGCCCATTATATCTAGAAACTCAGCTTCAGCCTCATCCTCTGTTGTCTCTTATGGAGAGAGGATGAGTGTGTTTGCCATATGCCTCACAAAACAGTAGTTTGAGGTGTAATCCTCTGAGAACTGGGGAGGGGAATTGAACTCCTGAACAGGGGAACTGTCAGGCTATATAGGTTCACCTTCCTTCTCCTCATAACAAAGCTCATCCTCCTCCACCACAGGCATCGATACAGCTATAGGAGTTGGGCGCAGGCATAGTCATAAAGGTTCCCATAGTGTGGAAAACCTGCCATGCTTTAGTCATGTCCTCCACATGTCATGTCATGTCTTTCCAGCTTTGTCATCTGGTGTCTCCTTTGCTTCTTCAGTAGGAGAGACAGTGACATGTTTCTATTTCTGCTTTTTCTTAGAAAGCACCTACAACAAAGAAGCACTCACCAACACATGGGGAAATAGGAAATCATTCTGGAATAATATTAAAGAAGTATACGGAAAACAACCAAAAACCTCCCCAACTATGCTACTCACGGATGGGACTATTACCCTCAACCCTGCCACTATTGCTAATACATTCAACACGGCCTTCACAGACCTCACAGTCCCTCTGTCGACTTCTTCAATGAAGATTACCTCCACTCAACCTACTACCCTACACCCACCCCTACTCGCCCTCCCTTCTACTTCAAAGCTGTCAAAATGCACAAAGCTTGGAAATACACTGCAAATGCAATCACTAGAACAAAACATAGTGGGGATACTCTTGACCTAAAGCTTCTGTCCCTCACTCTTGACGAAGTGATTAGCCCTCTTACCAAGATCTTCAACCTCTCCCTCAGCCTCAGCCAGTTCCCAGACAAATGGAAATCTGCCACAGTTACTCCGGTCCATAAATCATGTGATTGGACCAACCCTAGAAACTACTGACCAAGCTCCATACTACCGCCACTATCCAAGGCCATCGAACGCATAGCTGCTGACCAGCTCACTGATTGCCTGGACAAACACAACATCCTATGCTCATGACAACATGGTTTCAGGAAAGGACACAGCACTACAAAACCCCTCTTAGAATTCACCGGAGCCATCCACAGCTCTCTGGATAATGGGCATCTAACCGGGTCGGTCTTTATAGACCTAACTAAGGCCTTTGATATCCTTCATCACCGTCTACTTCTGTAACAACTCATAAATGCAGGGCTCTCCCCTGACTTCAGCCTGGTTTAAAAGTTACCTGGAGAACAGATCACAAAGAGTGAAAATTGCAAGTGTCCTCTCTCAAGCGTGACCAGTCCACTCTGAAGTCCCCCAGGGATCCATTCTGGGCTCCTTCTTTTTTTCTATTTCTAAATAACCTTCCCCAATCATGCCCCGAACATCTCATCCTCTATGCTGATGATGTCATTATCCATGCCACTCATAAGGACCCACTATACCCACAGAACAAACTCTAGCTCAGTTTCACCTCCGTAGAGAACTGGTTCAGCAAATACAGACTCATCTGTAACTAAAAAAACAAAACAAATCTATGCTCTTCTGTAACTTGCACAACAGCAGGCAACATCCACTAAGCACTGCAAACCACCGTGAAGTGACCATTGAAGAAGTACACTCATTTAAATATCTGGGGATCACTCTGGACAATAACCTGGTCTATGGAGCCCACATTGACAACGTAGCTAAGGAGGCTAACTTGGCCTCCTCTACAGACATAGGGCGCACCTTACTCCTGAAGCACTAAGGATCGCTGTCCAAAGCTCTGTAGTCTCCGTTATCGATTATGGCCTCATAATATATGGCTCTACAACCTCAACAGCCCTCAGGCGCATCTCAACTGCCCTAAACAAAGTCTGTCGTCTTTTAACTGGCGCCCTCCGCCTTACCCATACCTGGACTTCTACGCTCAAACTAGCTGGCTGCAACTATCAAACCACCAAAAATACCAAACCTGCAGCATGGCTAAGAGGATAACCTTGGGACTTGCTCCCCCTGGTGTCCAAGCCCTCCTTAGTCCAAATAGAAATAAACGCCATACCAGGGGATCCAATTACCAACTCCTGCTGACCCCCAGCTGCAGAACATCAATGAGTCAACGCTCATTAGCTTACAGATCACCAAGCTAGTTAAATAATCTCAACAGTGAAATCTCCTCCATTCCCAAGCTTGGCCCTTTCAAATCTAAGCTCCACCTCTCGCTCTCTGCCTCCAGTACCTGTGACTGCCACATCTAGCCAGCAACCCTAGCTACCCTCTCAATTCTGCCTCAACACCCATGCTAGTGCTTTACTACCCTTACCCTTGACTTTCTCCTCCACACGTCTCCTTCTCCACCCCACCAGCCCCTCTAACCCCTTCTCCTGCACTCCTCCATGTTCTGCGACAATCTCCCTGGCAGCTCATATCCCTCCCCTTGTCCTATCCTTGTCTTGTAATGCTGTTGCAAACCCTCATTTGCCCTTGACCTGTGTTATCAGTATTGTTTGCATCTTCCTCTGGGAATTTTTTGTGACTTACTTTATCCTGTTTATACTGCCTTTTAATTCCTGTATATTGCTGTATAATCTTGCATTGCCTAGTTTTATTTGTTTATTTCAGAGATCAGAAATACCTTTGCGTTATAGACTCCTTTACAAAGGTTCCACGTCACATGCAACAGATACAGATACACAATACAGTTAGTACAAATACACAATACGGTAAATGTTACAGAGTAAAGACATTTTTATAACAGGAACTATTTGGCTAAAACATTCAGAACTAGTGCAGTTTGAGACAGTTAAAAAGACTGGGAACTTAACATCCCTGAGATAGCGGAGTTAAGAGCTGTATGCAGAGGCCAGCCAGAGGCCATTGTCAATAGTAGAGGGACAGGGGGCACTGGTTCACATACAGTCGCAGACACCTGTGGACCGAAGATGGGCCCTAAGGTGCGTTTTGAAATGACCAATTCTTTGATCAAGATGCAAGGAGGAGGGTAGGTTATTCATCCACAAGGGTGCCCTGTAGCAAAAGGATCTTTGGAATTGAGTTGTGCGACAGGAAGGGATGGAGAGACGATGGGTGTCTGAGCTACAGGTGTGCCGAGCTTTTGAGTCCATGGTGATTAAAGGGGTGAGTGCTGCGGGGGAGAGGCCAAGGGAGATTTTTTTTTGCTAAGACACAAGTGTGGAATTTGATTCTGTTGTTCAGGTTAAACCAATTGGTGTCCTGATATAGTGCACAGGTATGGGTGAGTCTGTCACACCCTAATATAAGACAGCAGGCCTTGTTTAGGACAAGTCTAGGACTATCAAGGGCTGAGGAGCTTGCCCCACCAAAAGTCAGAAGGCCATAGTCAAGCAGGGAAAGTACCGAGGAGGAGATAGCAAGCTTAAGGGCCTCTGGGGTAAGGCAATGTTTAAAGCATTGCAAAAGCCCAAACTTAATATTTAGGGCCTTAGATAATTAATGTATATGCTCGTGATAGGTAAGGCCAGTGTCCAAAGTGATGCTCAGGTATTTAAAGGAATGCACAAATTCCAGGGGGGTCTGAGACGCAGATAGTATTTGTGGAAAAAGCCCTATCCTGAAATTCTGTGGATGCACGAAAAGCATACCTTTGTTTTTTTTTATAGTTAATAAGGCGTTGTGAGGCGAACCAGCTTTCAACAGCATTGAAGGAGGACTGGAGGGAATGGTGGAGTTGAGAGGGGTCTGGGCTGGAGGAGAAGATGACAGCATCATCAGCATATAGTAATAGGTTGGAGGCACAGGATGTGGGGAGGAAGTTAAGGAAGAGGCTGAAGAGGAGGAGACCCCAAAATGGACCCTTTAGGGACCCCTGAAAGGACAGGAGATTTGGAGGATAGGGTATTGCCAATTTTAACTTGAAGGGTCCAGTTGGTAAGGCAGTCTGCAAACCATCCCACTGCTTCCTGTGAGAGACCTAGGTTAAGCTAGGAGGTTTGGAGTAGTGAATGGTGGACGGTATCGAAGGCCTTAGTGAGGTCAATTAAGATCACACCCGTGATGTGGCCTTTATCCAATGCAGTATGGATGTGTTATGTTAGTTCAAGCAAGGCAGTGGACGTGCTGTGACCTTTGCTGAAACCATGCTGTTGTTTGCAGAGAAGGTCATATTTATTGAAGTGGTCAGTGAGCTGATCCAAAACTATTCTCTCTAAGGCCTTGGGGGGGTGGAGTATGGAAATAGGGCAGTAATTGTTAGTAGCAGAGCGGTCACCACCTTTAAATACGGGTGTGATGGAGGCGGATTTCCAAATGGCAGGGAATTTACCTAGTGAGAGGGAGAGGTTTCGAATGTGGGTGAGGGGAGCAAGGACGTCCTTAAGGGAGAGCCGAAGAATTCTGAGATCAATGGAGTCGGCATTGGAGGAGGTGTAACTAAGGGGAGCAGTAAGGTATGGTTCAGCTGACTTGGGAGAGATGTGGCGAAGGTAGAAGGAGGGGGGCACCGAGGTGCGGGGAAGGTGTGCTAGGAGCGGGTGAGTCATAGAAGTTTGGGGGGAGAACATGGCTAAGGTTGGAGAAGGTATCACTGAAAACTGCAGCAATGGTAGTGGGGTCGGAGGTCAAGGACCCATTTGACATGACCTGGGAGGGGACCAGGTTGGGGATCTTACTGTATATTTCCTTGATGTTCCAGAACTTATGGCTGGAGCCCCAGGACGAAGTAAAGGCGGATTTATAGTACTCTGCTTTTGCCCTGCGAATAGCCCAAGTGCAATTGTTCCGAGCCATTCTATAATTCTGTCTATCATGGGGGAGGCCGGACTCAATGGAGAGATGACACAATGAGTCTCTAGTTCGCATTAGAACTTGAGCCTTTCAGTGAACCAAGGTACGTGATTGCCTTTCAGCATTCGTTTCATGAAAGGTGCACAGAGGTCACATGTATTATTAAAGGACCGGGTAAACAGATCCAAGGCGCTGTCTAGGTTTACACTGTTCGAGATGAAGGACCAGTCCACGACTCTGAGTTGCACTTTTAATTGTGCCAATTTACCAGGACCAAGTTTACATTGCACAATTATGTTGGGAGGGGATCTTGGGATTTTACAGGACCATGAGCAGAGAACTGGAGAGAGGCTGCTGAGGTCATTTGGAAGGATGGTAACATTGGTGATCTTGCCCGGGCGATTGCAGAAAATGAGGTCCAGTAGGGAGAAGGATCCAGTACGTGGATCCAAAAGAGTGGGGGAAGTGACCAGTGAGTAAGGTCTTGGGCTATGGCGAGATCAATGTATGGGATGGCATCATTACTTAGCCAACTGATATTAAAATCACCAAGTACTAGTAGTTCCGACTGTGATGGTAGCGTGCCCAGATATGACAGTAATGCTTGGAAAGTTGGTTTTTGGTCCCTTGGGGGAATGTTTGCTGTTGTTATGTATAAAGGGTTATGGGCTCTTCCCAGAGTCATTTTGACAGTGAGGGCCTGTGTGCCAGCCCCCAAATGAGGGGCATGGAGTACTTGACCTTGAAGGTATCCTTAGTGTAGAGGCACAGCCACCCTCTCTTACCATGTTCAATCTGCACGGTAAAGGGTAAACCCAGGCAGTGATACGGAGGAGTCCGGGGTCCGAGGGTGAGCCAGGTTTCACACAATGCTATGACATCCGGTTGGTGCATCAGTACCCAACCCTGGAAGGAGTCCCACTTTTTTAGGATGCTACAAATATTGAGAGATGCAATGCGCAGCTGACCCTGGATACGGTTTTTTTTTGGGGGGGGGGGCAACATGACCACTGGTGGTCCAGGATTAGGATGGATATTCCCAGACAAGAGGAGGAGGAGAAGCAGGAATCTGTAGGAGGGGTACCTGGAACACTTCCTCTTTTTAAAGAGGGATATCAAGGTATGTGGTATAGTGGTGGGGATGGTAGGAATGGGTAGTGCATGTGCCTTCAGGTAGGCCTGAAGGAGGTAATGAAAGTCAAGGGTGGCCAACGGTGTTACATGTTCAGGTAGCTGAGTCAGGACAGCCCCAGGGGGAGTGGCCAGGGTAGACTGGCTAGACAGGCAATCGTGGTGAGTAAGAGGAGAGTAAACTATCTGCCAAGCCCCTATAACAGGGTCATGGGGGGGGGGCTCGTGGTTACCCAAAATGTCACTAGCTGCCAAGTGTTCAGACTGTGGCCAGATGCAGAGGGGGGGGGGTAGGGGCGTATCGGGGTATGACAGGGAAGGGAACTGGGCAGGGGGGAGCAAATGGCAAAGCAGCAGGATTACAGAAATCATCCTGACACTAAGAGATTGAAAGCTCTAGGGTAGCAGTGAAACAGGAGATCAATCAGTAGAGCAGCCTCTAGTGGTTGAATAATATAAGCTGCTAATGGAGAACTTGGCTGATGGTTTTGTTGTACTGTCTTCAAACTGACGTGGAACCTTTGTAAAAGAGCCTTGGCTCAAAGATATTTGTAATCCTAGACGTAAATAAATACATCAATAAAAATAAAGTACTGGTTCCGTGCCTACTCAGCAGGCCTTTTTGGCTTTGAGGACTCAGGGGTCTCTTGTCAAGACACCGTGACCTCTATGTCACTCTTAGACTTGTTCTGCTTACTCTGAACGACCTGACTCCCACCAATGCTTGGCTGTGAGGAAGAGGCAGACTGAGAAGTCATAATTTCTTCAAGTTTCTTAGCCTCTTTTTGACTGTTTTGAGGGAAGAATGTGATACAGAGCTCACAACTTGTAAAATCATAATCATAGAAGCTAACGGCAGATAAGGACCGCAAGGCCCATCCAGTCTGCCCATTTCTTTTTCTACCTTATGATGTGCCATAGGCCTTTGCTGTCAATGGTCTTTCTATTCATACTCATCTGTATTGCTCCCTTATGCTTATCCCATGCCTGTCTGAAGCCCTGCACTGCATTCATATCCACCACTTCCTGAGGTAGGCCGTTCTATGCATCCACCATTCTTTCTGTGAAAAAGAACTTCCTCACATTACCCCTTAATCGGCCTCCCTCTAATCTCATACTGTGTCCTCTTGTCCTGCTATTTTTCTTATATTGGAACATGTTAGACTCTTTCACCTTGTTAATGCCCTTTAGGTGTTTGAATGTTTCAATCGTATCACTTCTCTCCCTCCTTTGCTCTAGGGTATACATATTGAGTTCAGTTAACCTGTCCTCATATGTTTTCTGATGCAGTCCATGCACCATTTTGGTTGCCCTTCTATGGACTGCCTCAATTTGGTTAATGTCCTTGTGAAGGTGTGTCCTCCAGTACTACACGCAGTACTCCAGATGGGGCCTAACCAGTGTCTTGTAAAGAGGGCTTATTACCTCTCTCTTCCGACTTGTGATACCCCTACTAATACACCCCAACATCCCTCTAGCTTTACCTACTGCTTTAGAGGTCTGCTTGGATAATTTCAGGTCATCGGTGTGATGATGATGCCCAAGTCTCTTTCTTCCCTTAAGTGACTTTTAATTACAAAACATCAAACTAAACAGGTAACCTCTAAACTGTACTTCTGTTAAGTGGCCAGATGTGTAAAATCCAAAATGTTATGCCTGTCCTTTTCAGGCACAGTCTGCATATTCATGACCTGTTGACGATGCTCTCCTTTTTGGCACTGCCTGTGTACTTAGGACCTCTTGACATGCAGTCTTCAGCAATGCTGACTGGGCGGGTGCTGAATTGGTTGCCTCCAGTGATGTAATGGCAGGAGCTCAGTCTGACTTCACTTGAGGTAATAGTGTACTGGATCAGAGCACTCTGTGCATTGTGGTAAACCCGTTGTAGTCCCAACGCTGTCGACCATAAACAATGCACGGTTGCAAAACCGAAACATAAGAGCCTTGATCACTGCTGCAGTTACCTAGGGCCTTCACATCCCTAACTGCGCAAACCATTTGGGCTGCAACCTTTCCATATGGGACCGCAACTGACACTCCCAAAAGGAATATTAACATCTGCGTTAAGAGTAGCTTAAGTATAATGCTGAAAGGACACACAACTGACTTTGCTCTATGAGCAGCTGTCACTTCACATGAAAATGGCAGTGGCAATACAGCAACAACCCTGACCTGTGGTAACACTCTGTTTTCATTGAAACATTGCACTCGACAACCGACACCGTCACTGTCTTGTCACACTTGACACTGCGGTACTTGCGGTTTAGTTGCAGATTACTTCAGCCAATGGTATGTCTTAATCTAAGTGTTTCAGGTGTCAGCAGTTGTTGGTCCTGATCGCTTTTTGGTTGAACCGGAAAGGTTCACTGACCCATCTCCAGAGGTAACATGGGCAGCTGGGGATGGGCACAGGGAGGAGGCAGTACTCAGGAGGGGATCCATCCCATAGCACTTGTGCACATGGCATGAAGCCTCTGATGGCACTTCTTCGGTTACTTGGCTTCTGCTCTCCTCTGACATACTCGGACATCCTAAGTTCGCATTTGATCACACAACAGGAATAGACAACAACCATTCTTCAGCAGTGCCATCAATGTATTTTTTCCTTGCACAGTTCCTGTTGCTCCTTTGCTGTTTCATCCTGTCAATCAGTCCTTCTACCAGTTGGCAGACTTGTGTTTGACACTTGATTGGATCACAGGTTTTTCGCTCTGTCCACGTGATGTGGCTTTCGCATGTACGTCAGCTGGACTCTGCTCTCACCGAGAAGTGTACCTTGCCCATTTTTAGGTCCTCCCGACTGGTATTCCTGTTCTCAGCCCAGTTGACAAACTCCTATTTGCTGATTGGTGGTATCTCAATCACATTTTCTGCCACTGACAGCATTCTGATGCTACTTCATAGTTAACTTGTGGTGATTAACCAAGTATCAAACACAAGGACAATCATGCCTGCTCTATTGTTACATCTCCTTGTGACCAGCTCCTCAGTTTCTGTTAGCCTGTCATGCGCAGAAAGCCTAGTCCACGGTCTTGGAGTCCAGATGGCACAGTGCACAGCAGAGCACAGTTAGTACTAAATACAGCTTCTTATGTAACCAAATTATAAATTCCAAAGAGGGGAAGGGGATACACTATCAAAACTTGTTTTGAGGGCCACCTGATAGCCTAGTGGCTAGAGGTATGCCTTCCTACACTTGCCACTCTAGTTCAGAAATGAGCATGGGAAACTGATTGGGCAGCCCCAAGGGCTGGGAGCCGAGGAGAGATGACATCGGGTTCTGTCACACTTTCGACCCCAGCAGTGGACCACGGAGCTTGCCTCCTCCCGCAGAAGGATGCCAGTGTGTGTGTGCGAGGGCAGCGGTGGACACAACCCAACATAAGAGGAGGTGGACGGGGTTAGGGAGAAAACGCAAAAAAACAGAGCAGGCTCTGCACCACCTACTGAGTCGCTGCTCCACTATCTGGAAGTTGCCATGGGGTGAGTGGGAGGATGGGTCTTCCTCCACTGGCCCTGTCACATGGGGCAGTACATTGGAGGACTGAAAGCGCTAGGTACAGTAAATATTGGAGATGGTGGGTAACAGGCCTGGTCAAGTGGGGAGCGGGGGTGGACATAAAAATCATTGTGGAAAAAAAAAAATTGTTTAGTTTCAAGTGTCACTGTATTCTTCCTGAACTTTAAGAACATTCACATGTAGTTCAGCCATCCATTATACTGTAGCCTCCTACTGAATCATGAGTGGCTAAACTACAATGGTGTTCCCAGGTTTCAGAAAGCATGCAGTGATAGTATTTTAATGACTAAGAAAACCTACTTTTGTGTATAACACTAGTGTCGTGGAAAGGCAGTTTTTTTTTTAATCAAACTTCTTGTCGTCCTCCTACAGCGCCACCTCTTTCCTCCATGATCACCCACTATCCCAGGGACTTACCTGGGGGGAAGTCACCCATGGATATACCCCCTGCGAAGGAGGCAGGGCCACCCTCCCCACCCCTGAAGCACAGTCCAGATTCCCCCAGGGCCTGTAGGTGGTGCAGGACTGCCGCGGCCAGATCATCGCCCTGCGGTTGCAATGTGTGGTTTCCCTTTTTCATGTTGGTTCCCCCTGGGGCCGAGTCACGTGCAGTGAGTGATGCCTGTGCACATGTTGATGCATGCACATGTCACCAGCATTCATGTCAGGTCCCCATTCCATGGCACTCACTTATCACACCCCCCGGCCTTCTCTACAGGGTGATCATGTATTAAGGCACCAAACCCCCTTCCCTGAAGGAAGAGGGCAATTCTTGGGATGCTAGGTCCTCCTTCCCCTGGCCAAGTGACTCTGGTCTGTTCCCAAACTCGGGTCATCTGCGTGGGAGGAAGATAGGGTGTCCCGCACCTCAGCCCTCCATGCCTCCAGGTAATCTTTGCAGTTTTTCATAAGAAAAAGAAAACCCTGCAACCAGCTTCATCAGCAAGTTCTACATAAAGTCATCATTTATAAAATATTTTCTCTAACTAGGGGCAGTTTGAGACCTAGGCGTGTTAAGGAGAACCTCGACGTTCCAAAGATTACATTATAGACATGTGTTTATATAACAAAATAACTAAAATGTTGTGTGCATTGCTTACTTTTTTAAAATTTGTCCTCATCTTGCCATATTTTTAATTTTTATTATAGCCATGTCTTAGGTCTGCTGCACTTGTCTTTGCGATTCAGCAGCCCTGCCACTCCTGCTGACGTCACTATATGGAGCGCAAGTGATTCACAGTTAGTGTTACTGTAGGAGCCGTGGTTTCTGTAGCGCCAACAGCTCACTATATAGTGATGTCAGCATCACAGCTGCACATCTACAGCAACATCGTGCTCGGTCCAAAAGTGCTGTGACAGCATGCATTTTTTAAGAGCTCAGAATGCAAAAATGAACTGGAGACAGGATTAAATAAATATCGCAACAGAGTAAATGCAAGAAGGGTGAGTTAATGCATGATTGCAAAAATGACTGGGGAAGGTCCTCTAAGTGTCCTTTTAGTGAGTGTATTGTATGGTTCTAGAAAAATAAACAAAATAGCTCTGTGGCTCTAAGAGGGTCCATTGTACTTTCATTTGTTTTGTTTCATTATCTGTTTGTTTCATGTTTCACTTTTGATTGCCCTGTAAAGCGCTCTGAGCCCTAGGGAATGGGCGCTTAAAGAAATCTACTACTTCTTCAAGAATATCAACTCAGACAGACAAAGCTGCGCTTATGCCCCTAATGTTAGTGTGTGTGCGTACGTGCGTGAGTGTTTTGTGTGTGAGAGAGAAAACTCAGAAGTGGGTTGGCTATAATGCTAGGGAGAGTAGCACAGTTTCATCTTTCTGACTTGCCTTTGTTTGGAAAGGTATGGAACAAAAGGAGCTGAAAAACCTAAGGGCGATGGAGGGCGTGAAGGCATTACCAACTGCAAGAGCCTCTCTTGAAGATCTACTGTTACAGTAAGTTCTTACGTAACTGTACTATCTCACTTCAAGAGGGCTCTTACAGTAGGTAATTACATACTGTATAGGACTGAATCCCAAGCAGTCTGGAACAAAGAAAAGCACTCTGGAGGAGGAAAACTACCAACCAATAGAACCTCCAGCTGTAAGGGTCTTAAGAGAGAAGACCTTGCAGAACAGCCAACCTGAAGCCTGCTCTACAGCGAGAGGCAATGTCCAAACTGTAGTGTTTCGTAAAGATATGGACAGAAGTCCAAGTTGCGGCTGCGCAGATATCTGCCGCTGACACATTCTTGAAACAAGCTGCAGAGACAGCTACTCCTCTGGTGGAGTGACCTCTGACCTGACCTGGCAGGGTCTTCTTGTACTTGTCATAACAGAAAGTGATACAATGAGCCAACCATTTATATAGGCGTTGCTTGGAAACAGCATTGCCCTCTCTCTTGTGAGCAAAAGAGACAAAAAGCTGATCAGATTTCCTGAGATCCTTAGTCCGAGTGGTGCAGTATCTCAGAATTCTATGAACATACAAAGAATGCAAGAGATACTCCCCTAGATTGGAGTGTTGCGTGAAGAAAGCAGGTAGCTCAATGGATTGATTCAGCATAGATTCTGCCACCACCTTAGGGAGAAACTTAGGGTTGGTGCGTAAAGCCACACATTCCTTGTGGAAAATCAAGCAAGGGATTTTGCACATCAAGGCCTGAAGCACGGAAATTCGACGAGCTGAAGTAAAGGCCACTAGGAAGAGAGTCTTCCAAGAAAGGAACTTCAAGTCTGCTGAAGCTGCCGGTTCAAAGGGAGGCAGAGTAAGCTTCTCGAGAACAAAGTTCAAATCCCAAGGAGGAGCAGGAATGTGGATGGGGGTCTTAAATGGAGGACCCCACCGAGAAAAAATGTCTGCGAGACTTCCAACTGCGCGAAAGACTTGTCTCCAAAAGGCACGTGGTAGGCCGAGAGAGCCGCCATGTGGACCTTCAAAGAGGAATGACTGACACCCAGGTCAAAGAGATAACGTGTATAGTCCAGGACTCTCTCGACAGGGCAAGACAAAGGCTCGAAGTCCTTAGAAGAGGCCCAAATTGAAAAACGTTTCCACTTCATGGCATAGGTGGACCTAGTGGATGGCTTTCTGGCCTCCAACAGAATATCTGTGAAGAGTGGAGAAACCCTGAACCATGCTTGGGCTATGTCTACAGGAGCCATGCATGCAACTGAAGGGACCTGAGACCTGGATGAACCAGGGTCCCCTGATCCTGGGTCAGCAAATGCTGTGACAGAGGAAGAAGAAGTGGAGGTTCCTCTGAAAACTGCTGCAGAAGAGAAAACCAAACTTACCAGGGCCAGAATGGGGCTATGAGGATGATCTGGGCTCTTTCTGAACCGAGTTTGTGTAAGACCCTTGGAATTAAGGGAACTGGAGGGAAGGCATAGACGAATCTGTCCTTCCAGTCGAGATACAGAGCGTCCCACCAGAAAATGCCTCGCCCTGGAGCGAGGGAGCAAAAGGCAGGAAGTTTTGCATTTTGAGTGGACGCGAACAGGTCTACCTGAGAGGTTCCCTAGCTCAGGAAGATATTGTCTGCTTCCTCTTGATTCAGTTCCCATTCGTGTCCTTTGGCTGACGACCGACTGAGGTGATCCGCAAGAGTGTTTTAGACTCCCGGAACATGAACTGCTGTCAGGTGAAGACTGTGTTGAACAGCCCAACTCCAAACTCTCATTGCTTCCCTGCATAGAGGGTAGGAACGAGCTCCTCCCTGCTTGTTGATGTACCAGACTACACACATGTTGTCTGTCTGGATTGTTTGGGAAGAACGCAAGAGCTCAGAGCCTGGAGAGCGCACAAAACTGCCCTGAGCTCGAGCACATTCATATGAAGAGTCTGCTCGAATCTGGACCAGGAGCCCTGAGTCTTGTGAGACCCCAGATAGGCTCCCCAACCTTTTCCCGAGGCATCTGTTGCCAATGTTTGGGATGAGGATTTGAAGCAAAAGGGAAATCCGCAGGAAAGGTTCTCTTGAACCATCCACCATTGCAAGTCCCAGACCATGGGATCGGAGACCAGAACTTCCTGGTCTGGGTCTTCAAATGTCTGGTCCCACTGAGACCGAAGCGTCCATTGAGAGATCCTCATATGGAGAAGAGAGTGAGGGACAGTCGGAATAGCAGCCGCCATGAGCCCAAGAAGGCGAAGGACCGACCCAGCGCTGACCCTTCTGCAGCTGGACAACAGACCTGCATGAGCCTGGAGGGTGTCCACCCTGTCCGGAGGCAGAAAGGCCTTGTCAATGGTCGTGTCCAGGATTGTTCCTATGAACTGGAGTCTTTGGCAAGGGACCAGATGGGACTTTGCCTGGTTGATGGTGATACCCAGGCTGGTGAAAACCTGCAGGGTAAGGGAAAGAGTGCAGAAAGTATCTCCCTGGAAGGGGCCGCCAGGAGCCAGTCATCCAGGTATGGGAATACCTGCACCCCCTGGATATGCAGGTGGGCCACTACAACTGAAAGACACTCGGGGAGCTGAGGAAAGACCAAATGGGAGGGCCTTGAATTGGTAGTGGTTCCCCTGGAACGAAAACCGAAGGAATTTGCGGTGGGAAGGATGGATAGGGATATGAAGGTAGGTATCCTGCATATCCAAAGCGCACAGCCACTGTCCCTGCCGAAGGAGCAGCAGAAGGTTCTGCAGGGAGAGCATTCTGAAACGCTTGTACTCCATGAACATGTTCAGGGAGCTGAGGTCTAAAATAGGCCTCACATTTCCCGTTTTCTTTGTAACTAGGAAGAAATGGGAAGAATAACCTGTCCCCTAAAGGTGGGTCAGGACAGGCTCTATCGCCGCCTTCGAGAGATGGGAGGAAATTTCTTCTAGGACCAGAGAAACATGTTACGGGGAGTAAGATGACTTGGGAGGGTAGTTTTATGGGTGGTTTCTGAAGGAACTCGATTGAGTGTCCTGCTGCTATCAGTTGGAGCACCCAACCCAGTAGATGGAAAGAGAACCTCCCTCCTACTGGTTCCTCTGGGGGATCCAGAGGCTGTGGGAGAGGAAAGGAGTCAGGAGGTGTGAGGCAATGCCACGGCTGAAGTTCTGCCGCATTTTTGGGCGGACTAGCCTCCGAGGTGTAATTAGGGTAGTATACCAGCAGATTCAACACCTGGTTAAGGTGAAACTCTGACACCATCTTTGGAAGGAATTTCAGGTGGGGGCATAGGACAACCTTGTCCCTGTATAAGACAAGATAAAGGGAGTCCATCGAGAGCGCCTTGAGCTCCTCTGTCCTTCTGGCAGACATGATAGCCACCAGAAAGGCTGTCTTCCACAAGAAGTGTGAAAATGCACACTTGTGCATTGGTTCGAATGGCTTGCCCATGAGCTTTGCCAGTACAAGCAGTAGATCCCACAGAGGTGGAGGTTCACACACCGGAGGAAATATGTGATCCAGGCCTTTGAAAAGTGCCTGATCACTATCTCCCTCTTCACCGTCAACTGACCCGGCCCGCACCCGGTAGGCAGAGATGACTGCCAGGTGCACCCTAAGGGTCGATGACCAAAGACCCCCTTTGGAGAGAGAGACCAAAGGTAGTCGAGAATGTTAGCCACCGGACAGAACAGAGGGTCCAGGCCCTTGCCCTGACACCAAATGGAAAACCTTTTCCATTTGAAGGCATAACAATTCCTGGTTGATTCCTTTCTGGATATTTGTCCCCCATGTGGGCTCCCCAGCCCATGAGAGAGGCATCAGCCGTGACAACGACCGTCGGCTCAGGGCGGACAAACGGAATCACTTCCTGCAACTGTTCTGGGATGGTCCACCATTACAGAGTGTCCCACATCGTCTCAGTTACAATGATCAACTGGTCGAAATAACCATGCCACTGAGCCCACTGGACGGCCAGCTCATACTGGAGGGGGTGCATGTACAGCCGGGCCCAGTGGACCACTGAGGTGCACACTGCAATGTAACCCAGAAGGCACAGAAAGTCCTGGGCAGGGCACAATTGCCCAACCAGAAATGATTGGGCAGAGGAGGAAAGAACCTCCACCCTGTCTGCTGGGAGCTGAGCTCTGGCTTGACAAGAGTCGAGCTCTGCCCCAATGAAGCCCATCATCTGGGAAGGCACAAGTTCCGACTAGGCCTCGTTGATCAGGAGGCCGAGTTGGGAGCAGATCTGGAGGGCCAGGTCCCTGGACCTCTCCACCTCCTGTTGGGTGGAACCTGCTAGGAGCCAATCAATGATATAAGGATAAATCCGCCCCCCCCCCGAGATGGGCAGCCACCACTGCAATGCATCTGGTGAAGACCCGTGGGGCCGATGACGGGCCGAATGACATGGTTCGAAACTCATACACCATCCCTTCGACACTAAAGTGCAGGAACTGCTGATGGGACGGACGGATTGGGACATGAAAGAACGTGTCCTGCAGATCCAGTGAACAGAACCATATGTTTCACTCCAAGGATGGTATAACCTGGGACAAAGTGACCATCTGAAAGGTGCGTGACCTGAGATATTGAATTAGGTCATATAGATCTAGAATGGGACGTCAGCCCCGTCCACTGGGGCACCAGGAAGTACCTAGAGACAAATCCTGTGTCTTCTGGAGGATCCACCACTGGAGCTACTGCCTCCTTGAGTAAGAGCTGAGCGATGTCATCTTGGAGAGCCGACTGGGTATGAGTGGATACTTTTTCCTCCTGAGGAGCTTGGCTTGGAGGGTACTGCTTGAATACCAGAGGCAGTCCCTGACCGACCACTTCGAGAACCCGCCTGTCCGAAGTGACAACGGACCAGGTGGAAAGGAAGTGACGGAACCAGCCCCCCCAAGGGAGGACCCAGAGCTCAGGTGACAGGAGAGGGGTTGACAGCCACCGCCCTGTCACTGAGGAGGCTTGGAGGAGGCTCCAGGACCAGAACCTCTGCCTCCTTTACGGGCCTGATGGTGTCCAGGCTTGGGCCGGGGGTGCCAAGCTTGATCCTGCTGCTGTCCACCTTGAAAGGAGGATTGCTGAGCCACAGGGGAAGAATGGCGAAAAGGTTTCTTTTTCTTCTGCTGGTTCTTGCCCAAAGAACCCTTGGCAGAAGTAGCGTCCAAGATGGCACTAGACTGCTTAATGCGCTGAAGGTGACCAGCCACTCCTGGGCCGAACAAGTCAGTCCCGAGGAAGGGCACGTCAGCTAGTTTGTGCTGGGTATCTGCCAAGCCCTGTGACGAGAGGCAACTGCAGCAGCCATCAAGCAGGCACAAGAATCCCCAATATCCAGGGCCATCTGAAGCTCCTGTTTGGCAACAGCTTGGCCCTGATACCGGACCTGCTTGACCGTGGTCTGCATGTCTGCAGAGAGATGTGGGAGAAGAAAAAATTACTCACCTTAGTAATTGCTTTTCTTCTCATGGAGTCTTGCTATATTATAACAATAGCAGTCAGCCACTGCAGCTGAACTGCCCCGGAGAGGAAGGAGTTAACTCCAGAAGATCTGGAGTTCTACAGAGCGAGGGCGCTGTGCCCAAAACTCTATCTGGCAGCCTAAATGAAACTGTCAGATCTTACAGCTAACATCAAAGGACGGAAAGTCTGTGTGGAAAAACTACACTAGCCCATGGCTACCTACTAGTAGTAATAACAACAATATAAAGAACAAAGAAACACTCAGAGCCATAATAACAAAAATTGATGGTATTATGGTTCGTTTCACCATGACAAGCATATGAACCCCCCTTCCCCAAAGACTCAAGTCCAGGAAGGGGCAATATAAATAACCTAAATGAAACAATCTAGATCCCTAACCCAAAGGAAAAGAGGTAAGGAAAAACTACAATGGCATGACACAGTGCTTGCAATTAGCCACCCTACCCAAGTAGAAGTTCTGAGAGAGGGTAGGAGGGAGGGTGGTTATAAATAAGACTCCATGAGAAGAAAAGCAATTACTAAGGTGAGTAATTTTTCTTCAAACACCATGATCTTGCTATATTATAACAATAGCAGATTACACAGCAGTACCTCCATGGAGAGGGTCAGAACCTACTTAGGAAATAGGCTCTGAAGCACAGCTGTGCCAAACGAGCATCTCTCCTGGACTGGACATCCAGGGAATAATGCTTGTAAAGGTGTGAACTGTCTTCCAGGTAGCAGCTTGACAAATCTCCAGAATGGGGATGTCTCTAGCAGCGCTAGAGGCGCAGCTGTACCCTGGTGGAGTGGGCCCTCAATCCTGAGGGGGTACTCTACCCAGTTTCTGATAACAGAATTGGATACAAGAAATAATCCACCTTGCAACTGTTCTCTTAGTGGCGGGTTTCCTTTGCCAACCTCGCCATAGGTAAGAAAGAGTTGGAGGGATTCGAACCTATGACCTCTAGTGCGCTCTAAATAGTAGCTTAAGGCTCTTTTGACATCCGCTGTGCAGTCTCCTCTCACCTGAGGAAGAATGCTCAGTGAAAATACTGGAGAGAGATAGATTGATTCAGGTGGAAATCAGAAACCACCTTAGGCAAAAACTTTCTATTAGTCCTAAGGACTACCTTATCTCTGTGGAAAGAGATAAAATCTTCTTCCACTGACAGGGCCTGTAGCTCACTTATCGTCTGGCAGAGGTGATAGCTACTAGGAAAACGTTTTCAAGTTAAATACTTGAGCTCTGCAGAAGACAGAGGCTCAAGGGGGTTGCATTAACTGAGCAATGCAAATATTCAGGTCCCAGGCGGGAGCAGGTTCCTAAAAGGAGGGTTAGTATGAAGTAACCCTTAAAAACTTGGAGAACACCGGGTGAGAAGAAAGGAGGCAGGCTTCCTGCTGACACAAAAGCAGAGACAGCTGCCAGATGAACCTTCAGGGTAGCTGGTCTAAGGCCTAGGGAATTCAGATGGACCAAATAGTCCAGTAGAATGGGAAGATGAGCAGATTCTGGGATAATCTGCCTCTCAGAGCACCAGATGGAAAACCTCTTCCACTTAGAATTATAAGTGGCCCTAGTGGAAGGCTTCCTTGAAGCCTTTAAAATATCCATGACACCTTGAGAAAGGTGTAAGTCAGCAAATTCTAGCTCCTCAAGAGCCAAGCCTTGAGGTGGAGGGATTTGAGGTCCGGATACCACACTCTCCCCTGTGCACAGGCCAGTAAGTCGTGGACTCTGGGCAGGCTCAGGGCAGGGTGGACTGCCAAGGACAGGAGCAGAGGGTACCAGGGCTGTCTGGCCCAATCTGGGGCAATCAGAATCACTCTGCAAGGTTGAGATCTGATTTTTACTAGTACCCTGAAAAGGAGAGGAAGTTGGTGGTTGTCTGGGAAGTGCATGCAGGACCTTCCCTTTCCAGTCCAACAGAAAAGCGTCCAGAGGACTGAGCCCAGAACTGGAGGCCTGCAACAGAAAAGAGGAAGTTGGTGGTTGTCTGGGGCTGCGAAAGATCTATCTGAGAGTGCCCCATCTGGCAAAGACAGACCCCAGCACTTGTGGATTCAGAGCCCATTCGTGATGGCCCTGAGAAATTCTGCTGAGGACGCCCGCCAGGACATTGTCCTTCCCTGGGAGATGAACCGCTATCAGGGAGGTGTTCAGAAAGCCAGAGACCACAACTTCATTGCTTGGTGCACTAAGGCTGAAGACCGAGTGCCCCTTGCTTGTTGATGTACCACATTGTGGTGGTATTGTCTGTCCTGACTTGAACCACTTTGTTCTGGACAGAATCTGAAAACACCAAGAGCTAAAAGACAGCTCTGAGTTCCAAAAGATTGATGTGGGCAGAGACTCCTGAGGAGACCATACCCCTGAGTGGCAAGGTCGCAGGTGAGCCCCCACCCTAACAGGAGGCATCCGTGGTGAGGTGAGGGAGTGAGAAATGGGAATGAAGGGAACCCCTGTCTTAAATTGCTCTGGACCTGCCACCAGTGGAGGGCTAGGATCAGAGTTTGAGTAACTGGGACCAACTTGGTAAGGGGTCCTTCCTTTGAGACCAATAGGCCCTCAAATGGAACTGAATGTCCCTCATCTGGAATCTTGCTCCTTGCCGACAGCTGTGGAAGCAGCCATGTGCCCGAGCAGTTGCAGAAAATGCCTTGCTGGTCGAGGGCCAGCAGGGTAAAGGAGGATGCCAGGGCGTGAGTCTGTCCACCCTTTCCGAGGAAGAAAAGCCTGGCTAACCTTGTGTTCAATTCTGCGCCTATGAAAGTTGGGACCTGAACTGGTTCCAGAACTGACTTTGGTAAGTTTAGCAGGAATCCCAGGGAAGTGAGAAGCTGCTGGGTGACTTGCAGGTGGGATTTCACCTGACCTGGAGACTGACCCACAATGAGCCAGTCGTCCAAGTAGGAAACACAGCAACCCTTGCCTTCTTAAGTGAGCCACTACTACAGCGAGACATTTTGTGAATACCTTGGCGCAGAGGTAAGGCCGAAGGGCATTGCCCTGAACTGGTAGTGGCCTGAGGGCAGTTCGAACCTGAGGTACTTCGGTGAGAAGGCCTGTCAGAACATGAAAATAGGCATCCTTGAGGTCCAGGGAAGCTAGCCAGTCCCCTGGCCTTGGGAAAGCAATATCATTGCCAGAGTCAACATTTTGAACTTTGGTTTCAACAGATGCTTGTTCAAGTATCTTAAATCTAGAATGGGCCACATTCTCCTGTCTTTTTGGGGTAAGAAAGTATCTTGATAAAGCCCTTGCCCTGATGGCAAGGAGGAACCCTTTCCACTGCTTTGCAGTCCAGCAAACAGAAACCTCTGCTTCAAAGCAAGGGCTTCTGAAGAAGTTTGCAGGTGGAAAATGCCTGGCTCTCATCTTTGGAAAGTGTTTGAAGCTGAGAACCAGACCCTGGCCTATTACCTCCAGAACCCATCTGTCCGTAGTTGAGGGACAGCCAGTTCCGGCTGAAATAGGCCAACCTGCCCACTGGTACAGGAGAATCGGCCCTGGACACCCCATCAGGGTGCCTGCTTAGCAGCAGCCTTAGGCTGAGGGGAGAGACCCAGGTCTACTTGTGCCCGTCTACCCCTGCCTCTGAAGAAACCCTCTGCGTAGACAGCAGAGGAGGCTTGAAATTGGTAAAAGGCCTGGAAAGGGCCTGCCCCTACCTCTGGAGCATGCCTTTGTGGCATGGCATGCTTCTCCTTAGCCTGGGCACTTTTGTAGAGTAGTTCTGTATTCATCCATCTTTTCATACAGTTTTCTGTTTGCTCCCAAAGAGAATTTCCCACTACAGGAAAATCCATAGCCTTTGACTGGGTATCTTGGGACAGATTAGTGCATCTGAGCCATGCCAACCTACGGAAGCTACAAGTGGCCATGACCCTAGATGAAACATCATTAACATCAACAGCAGTATGAAATTGAACTTTAGAGGCTTCAATGCCATCAGCAGCCACCTGTTCCAACTCACTAGCCAGCTGGCCATGGGCCTGCTTGGCTAACTGCAATACTGTGTCCCACCTAGATTTCTGATATCTAGCTACATAAGCCACATAATTTGCCTGCCTGAGTCCCAAAGAAGCTGCCATATACTGTTTCTTCGCCATGGCATCAATCTTCCTGGAATCCTTATCAGGAGGATGTGAGGCCAGAGGAATATTAGCCTTGTCACAGGCTGCAGCTTGTACCACACCTACATGACTACACTGCTCAGTAAGGAAGTCTGTATCCGAGCCTGACAAAGTATACCTTCTGTCCATTTTTTTATCTACAGGAGGGACAGAGTGAGGATTTTTTAAAATCTTTGTTGTTTGCTTCCTAAATGACTTATGCAAAGGAATAGACAACCTCCTAGACTCTGGAATATCCATCATTTCCACATAATCAGGCTCCTCTTGCTCATCCACAGCCTCCTCTAAAGGAAGCTGGAGGTTTCTACAACCTTTTGTAAAAAATAAAGAAAGAGGGGACTCAGACAGAAAAGGAGGAGATTCTAAAGGTCTGTCTGGAGAAATGTCCGGTTCAATGGCACGCTCCAGACCCCCAGCCACACATATATTGATCAAATTCCTCCTCCCCTCCTGTGGTTCATAAAATCCTCAACTTCAAAATCCTGAACCACTGGGACTGACAGAACCAACCTTTACCAGCTGTTGGTGGTTCTACAGATCCCTGAGACAGTGACTGGACAATCTGAATGGCTTTAGCTATCTCTGCAGCAGTTGGAGACACAATTTTGGACTCCAGACCTACTGATTTCCTTGTCTTTTACTTGGGACTGGTTCCTCTGAACCAGCCTTCCTTTTGGCCGAGGAAGTCTCGCCCTGGTCAGAGGGCACTCCCTCTGGTCCAGTGGGTACTGAACCGGGCTGGCCATCCGGGTCAGCGGACTTTTTGGCCTCTCGTTCCCTGAGCCGGCCCAATCTCTTCTCCAGGGTGGCTGCAGGGAAATTTTTACACACCTGGCAGTCTGACAGGAGGTGGTCAGCCCCCAGACAATAAACACAAGTGGTGTGTGGGTCAGCCTTGGCAAAGGCGTCCCCACAGACATCACAGTGTTGAAACCAGTGGGCCGGTTTTCTTTTGGGTTTCTCAGACATAATGCCAGCCTAACAAAACTTGCCCTTTTGATGGCAGTGCCAGAGCAAGACACCCTTATCGGTTCCTAACGTGTCACGGTATTTGAAAAAAGCGTTACAATTCCGGTTTTTAGAACCGATAAGAACGGGACCCGCACTCTAAAACCCACTGTACACTTTTAAAATGCAAAAAAACCAACGATCGGTTCAAAACTGAACCGATAATTAATTCCACAGACTTAAATTTTAGTACTACGGTTACCAGATAGAGCTTTAAAACCGAAATGCGGTAAAATAATAACTTTTGCGGTTCAAATGAACCGAAAAATACTAAGCAGACGAGAGAATGAACCGAGCTGAAGGAGCTGATCTCGGGCGACTGTTCAGTGAAGCGAATGAAGGAATCTGACAGTTTCATTTGAAACTGCCAGATAGAGTTTTGGGTACAGCGCCCTCGTGCTGTAGAACTCCAGATCTTCTGGAGTTAACTCCTTCCTCTCCGGGGCAGTTCAGCTGCAGTGGCTGACTGCTATTGTTATAATATAGCAAGACTTCATGGTGTTTGAACTTCATCCAGCGACCCTAAAAGGGCGTGAGAGAAGTGTGCCATGACGACGGCTGAACTTGCCTGACGAAGGCCCAAACAGGAAGCCACATTGGCCTTCCTGGCTGAATGGTCCAAAAGCTTGGACTCTTTATCAGGAGGTCAGTCAGTGTCGGCAGAACTGCCAGTATGCCTGAACACAGAGGCGGTCAACCAGGCTCTCAGCTGAAGGGTGTTCTGTGAACCCCGCAAGGGACCCCATGGGCACCGCATACTTGCGGGCCATGCGGACAGACAGAGCTGGACAAGAGGCAGGGCACTGCCAAAGTTCTAGGGGTGGGCTGACAACAGCCTCAGCCAACGGAAAGGCTTCCGTCGGTGTCTCCCCTCTCTTAAAGATGTCCGTAAGAGGGTACTCAGCCTTTTTCTGAATTGGCTCCAGGGGCATCCCTGTAGATTCAGAGATGGGGCAAAGAATCCCTTAAAAAGACCAGGGACCTTCCTCCATCTCTAAGCCAACAGTTGATTCATCATCACCTGGATGAGAATGCAAGCCGGTGACATCCAAATCAGAGGAATCCGGGTATAACAGCCGACCACCCAGGTCACCTTTGACTCGCCGAGGCTGGTCCGGGGTGACCGTGACCAACAACCACTATGGAAGCCCGGTATCTGGTCCATCTTCCTTGGAAGAAGCCCCTCCCACAGGCTGTTTGGGCAGTGGTTCCACCACAATCGGTGGAGAGACCATTTTAGGCCAAACTGGTGGTTTTGCTGGCTCCGCGGGTTGAGGAATCGATTTAATCGGCTCTGAAGGAGTCGGCTTTGGCCTAGGAGACAAAAGCCAGGTAATGGCCGGTATAGAAGCCGGGCTCTGGTTGTGCCCAGTCAAAATTAGCTGTTGCCACATGAGGCCCTCGTAGCACCGCCGGAGTTTCTGCCAGAGCCTCTCCTCATCCAAGAAGGACGAGGACAACTGATGGTATCACCTCTTTTTAAAGCATTTATGGCTCTTCCTCAGCCTGTTGGTCGAGAGGGTCTGAGACCTCAATCGAGATCGGACGGGTCGACTCAGTCACTCAGGAGACACCGGCGGGACCGGTGATTTCCCAGATCAGGGACCACTTCTTCGATGGGAGTCCCAGCAGGCTGGGTCTCGTCACCTGGAAAGACCAGATTAGAGGTTCGATCAAGGGAATCGTCAACTGGAGTCAGCAATATCGGGTCAATTGGATCGATCACGATTTCAACATTGTCAATCGATAATTCGGTTGACTGACCAGACGGCAAAACCAAAAAGCCAGCGGCCGAAGAAACAATCTCAACCGAAGTCGAGACTGCATGTTTCTGGGATCAAGATCTCTCCCACTCCCAAGAATGTCTCCATCGACACAAAGATGATCCTGGATCCTTCTCCCGCTTACAGGATCGAGAGGAGTGCGAGCCTGCAGGCGCCTCTCCCTTGGTCGGGAGAGACCGGCACAACTCTCGGAAGGAACCCAAGAAGGTGGAGCCCAGGTTGAGCAGAACGACAAAGCTATGAGAACTCTCTGCATCATGCACCTTTTCCTCCTCGAACGCTTGCATGTGTTCCAATTGCTCGGTGGATCCCGAAGCCACAGAAACCACCCACCAAGCCTCCTTGGATTTCACCAGAGGGTTCCTCTTCTTTGGCCTCCCTAGCTTCAAGAGTGTGAGACGGTCGTCGAGGACGCTGGGATAAAAAACAAGACACATATCACATTTTCAGGTGTCATGGTCCACACAAAGGCAACAGACACACACGGTGTGGAGATCGGTGCACAACATTTTCTGGCCGCAAGGGCACTGACGAAATACGGGGGAAGACTTGTCTTCCACAATCGAAGCAGCAAACTTGCAATCGCTAACGCAAACAATGCAAATTTTCAGAATAACCGAAAGTTTGAAAGCTAACGCCTACAAAATGCTTGAGCACGAGGGAGGTAACCCGAATCTTCCAGTGGAAAGGAAGATCTGGAGTCATGGGGCGTAGCCGAGGTATATACCAACCGGGTGGGTTGGAGGAGCCAGCCTGAAGACTTCCAGTCCATCTTAAAGTGGAAGGGGACATGCCAAAGAGTGTAGATGAACAACATATGCATGCACCTATAAATACATGTTCTTTTGTATTGCTGTATGTGATTTATCAAAATGAGCTGTTTACGTGTAATTTTTAGCAGTTTTAAAAAAATCGGGGCATTCACAATGGACATACACATCAGAGACGGTTAAGCATGCAAATTAGGTAGTGCCACTGTACATGCTTATAGTCAATGTCCCAATTTTTAAAACTGTTAAGATTAGACTCAGACTGGTAGGCATTTGGTGAACACTCTCAAGGCTGAGGAGAGACCAAAAGGCTAAGCCCGGGATTGGTAGTGACTCCCCAGAAAGGTGAATCACAGATACCTTTTGTGAGCTGGAAACACTAGGATATGCAAGTATGCATCTTGCATGTCCAGACAGCAAAGCCAGTCCTCCTGGTGGAATAGGGGAATCAGACCCAGCAGTGCGACCATTCTGAATTTTTTGTAGGTGATGTACTGGTTCAAGAAATTCAGATCTAGAATAGGCCTTAGGTCCCCAGTCTTCTTGGGAACCAGAAAGAAGAGGGAATAATACCCGGTTCCTTGTTGGTGAAGGGGGACAGGCTATATGGTCCTCTTTTCTAGCAATAACTGAATTTCTTCTGTGATGAGAGGGATGTGGGTGGCGTAGGGTCGAGAAGGGACTGGAGGTCTGACTGGCAGAACTTCTGCGAACTCCAGTATGTAACTCTTTTCTTCAATAACGTCTCCCACCTACTGGTCTGAGGTTATTGCGGTCCACCCTTCTGGGTAGAGGAGAACCAACCTCCACTGCCTCCTCCATCTCTTCTGTGAAGGAGGGAAGTGGCACGTGTCATGCAGGGGCCCAGGCTGGGGGTTTGACAGACTTGGGGTCCATGCCACCAACTCCCGGCTGATGACAGTGAGCCTTCTTCTTGAAGGGACCCCGGGTCTGTTGATTCTTTTGTCTCTGTTGGCCCTGGCAATGAAAGGGCTTGCACCTCTGTTGCTGGGGCTTTGATCTAGCACTGTACAGGAAGGGGTATCTGGGTGCTTTTGTGCCAGGTCGATAGCCTTTTTTCAGAGGGACTTCTGATACTGCACCATGTGGGCCAAAAAGTTCAAAGACCTGATGGAACAGGTGGAGGAGGCATAAACCCTCCTGCCGAAATGGTCGAGCTTCTTTGATTCCTTATTGGGGGGCTGGAGACTCGTATGCTTTGGCTGCTTGGTTCTGCCATGAGCTGCTGCGAGAACCATAGAATCTGTCCTCCGGTCTTCAGCCAAAAAAAGGGCTTAGCCTTGGGAGGCTTATATAGCCTGTTGCCTTTTTGGGGACAGCAGAGAATGATGCTGGATGTTCCCAAGCCAATCTTGTGAGGTCCTGAAAGGGGGGAAACTAAGGGAGGTATGACTAGTGGCTTAGGGTAACATTCCTTAGAAGGTATGTAACCTCTTCCTCTCCAGGTCCAGCTCCATTGTGTCCCATTGTTTTAAATGTTGAATGTGACACATAACGTCCTAGAACTTAGGGTCATCGGGTGGGAATTCTGGAGAATTCCAGGGTCCTTCTGGTTGCGGAGAGAAACACCTGGATGAATCCACTGAGAAACTAGAATGGCTTCTAGAGTAGTTCGAGGAAGAGGATCTAGATCTTTATCGACCTCTCCGACTCCCACTCCTGTCCTCTGAAGACAATCTGTCATAGGAGGACCAGCGACATCGGCTAGTGTGTCTCCTATGCCTGGGCCTACCAGGGTCTGATCCCTTAGACATGGGACTTCTGGAGGGACGAGGGACCCTGAGGAGGTCATCCAAAGGGATGGGCTTGTCCAGGAATGGCGTAAGGGGTGTTGGAGCCTGTAGAGGAGGCAGTGGGGGGGCGGGGTTCATCCCTTTTTTAAGAGGTCCCCTTTTACCGTATTCCACCACGAGGTGAAAAGATTTCCCACCTCTGCCAGAGGTATCAGGGAACCTGAGGGGTTTTGTCTTTGGGTTCCTCCATATCGGTAGGGGGTGGCTGGGGCCTGAACTCTCCTCTGGAGACTTAGGAGGAGGACTTGAGGACGCCACCCGGTGCAACATCAGATCATCTGTCATTGGAGAATCTGTCACCTGGTCTGTCATCTGGTGCACTGGGGCTTTAGGCTTTGGCGGTGGCCTGTCGACAGGTGGTCTGTCGTCGGGGTGATGTACGACTGTATCCGACGACAGGCCTTGAGGCGACTGCCCCCGAGATTCTTGAGGCTTAGTCAGGGTTGCAGGTGTCACAGAGTCCAACATCTGGGGGGCACCAGTTTCTGATGGTCGTCTGATTTGTCGGATGACCTGTCATCCGGTGCAGGCATCAGGGTCTTGACTGAGGTAGCTGACTGCCTGTCCGTGGGGGGACGTTCCCTGGAGCGGGAATAAACCCGGCATCCCTGGCAGTCGCCAGAAGCTGACGACTGACTGGACATAGAAACATAGAATTTGATGGCAGATAAGCACCGCTTGGCCTACCTAGTCTGACCATTTTCCTACCTAACAGATAACCTACAGATTCTAGTTAACCAACAGCTTACTTCCTCCTACCCCCCCACTAGGACTGCCTTATGTCTGTTCCATGCATTTTTGAATTCCCCCACTGTTCTTGACTCCATGATCTCCTCAGGAAAGCTGTTCCATGCATCCACAACCCTCTCTGTGAAAAAATACTTCCTCACATTACCTCTGAGCCGTCCCCCCACTATCTTCAAATTATGCCCCCTTCTTCTTGCACATCTCTTTTTCTGAAAGATGCTACCCTCTTGGACTTTGTTGATTTCCTTGAGGTACCTGAAAGTTTCTATCATGTCCCCTCTCTCCCTTCTTTCCTCAAGGGTATACATATTAAGCTGCTTTAGTCTTTCTTCGTATGTCTTCTGGTGCAGACCATGCATCATTTTGGTTGCCCTCCTCTGTACAGCCTCCACTCTGTCTGTGTCTTTGCGGAGCTGGGGTCTCCAGAACTGCACACAGTACTCCAGGTGGGGTCTCACCAACTGTCTATACACAGGGATAACAACTTCCTGTTTTCTACTATTGATGCCTCTCCCTAGGCATCCCAGTATCCCCCCAGCCTTCCTTACTGCCTTCTCAAATTGCTTGCCCACTTTTAGGTCATTTGATATAATTACCCCCAGGTCCCTTTCCAGTTTTACTATTGTCAGTATCTCACCCCCATTGTGTACTCTTTCCCTGGGTTTTTGTTTCCCAGGTGCATTACCTTGCTCTTCTTTGCACTGAATCTGAGCTGCCATACATTTGACCATTCCTTCAACCTTGCCAAGTCCCTTATCATCCTTTCCACTCCATCTTGTGTATCAACCCTGTTGCAGATCTTTGTGTCGTCTGCAAAGACATACTTTTCCTTCCAGTTCCTCTGCAATGTCACTTATAAAGACAATAAAAAGGACCGGTCCCAGTACAGAACCCTGCGTTACCCCGCTAGTAACCCTCCTTTCTTCACTGTGGACTCCATTTACTACTACCCTTTGCGTCCTGTTGTCTAGCCAATTTTTCATCCAGGCTACCACCCTGGGACCCACTCCAAGGCTGGTTAACTTGTGTATTACTCTTTTGTGTAGGACTGTATCAAATGCCTTGCTAAAATCTAGGTAGACCATGTCCACAGCCCCTCCCTGGTCTACTACTTTGGTCACCCAGTCAAAGAAATCCATTAGATTCGTCTGACACGGCCTTCCCATCGTGAATCCATGCTGCCTTAGGTCCTGTGCCCCACTGGCCTCTAGGTACTCAACAATTCTTTCCTTCAGAAGTGATTTCTTCATTTTCCCTTCCACTGAGGTCAAACTAACTGGTCGTAGTTTCCTGCCTCTGTCCTGCTCCCACTTTTGTGAAGAGGAATCACAGCCACTCTCCCCCAGTCCTCAGGTACCAACCCATCCTCCCATTATTTGTTAAAGAGAGTAGTCAGTGGTGTCACTAGTTCTACCCTTAGTTCTTCTAGAATTCTTGGGTGAATCCCATCAGGCCCCATTGCTTTGTCCACCTTCAATTTTATTAATTCTTTCAGAACCCTTTTTTCTGTAAATGGACTAGTATTGACCCCCCCATCTTCAGAGTGTTTCTCTTGTTTGGTTTAGGTACCTCCCCTTCCTCTTCCTTTGTGAATACTGAGCAGAAATATTCGTTCAGTATCCCTGCTTTTTCACTGTCACCTGCCACATTCCCTCCCTTTATTAAGCCTCAGTATCCCTCCTTTGGTCTTTCTTCGCTCCCTAATGTACCTATAAAAGGTCTTATCCCCCTTCTTAACAGAACTGGCTATCCTTTCCTCAGTTTGGACCTTTGCTATTCTGACTGCCTTCCCAGCCTCTTTCTGCTTTAACTGATAAAGTTCTCTGTCCTGCTCCTTCTGTGTTTCCTTATATTTCCTGAATACTATCCTTTTCTCCTTAACCTTCCCTGCCACCTCTTTTGAGCACCATTGCGGGTTTTTTCCATCGTTGTGTTTTGTTGATTTGCTTTACACAAAGGCTTGTTGCCTCTGTGATGGCTGTTTTGATTACTCCCCATTGTTCCTCCATCCCTCCTTCTTGCCTGTTTGCTAGTGCTTTTCTGAGGCACTCTCTCATTTTCCCCAAAGTCAGCCCTCCTAAAGTCCAATACTCTTGCTTTTGTATGGCTTGATTGTATGGCTGCATTTATCATGAACCACACTGTTTGGTGGTCGCTTGTTCCCAGATGGCTACCCCCTTCTAAATCTGAGATTCTTTCTCCGTCCCCATTTGAGAGGATAAAGAGGATGCCTCGGTCTTATCAATCGATTTCCCTTTCTTAGGCCCTGAGGGATGCTGAAAAGGCCTAAGAGTAAGGAAAGGGCCAGCCAGCCCGAGTCCTGAAGAGTTGCCACCAGAGGAAGCTGTGGTGGTGGTGGTAGCCTTAGAAATCGACAGGCCCTCTGAACAGCCCGTCAACGGGGCTGAATCCGCTCATTCGCCTCAGCAGGAATGAGAGGGGTTCTCCCTTTGAGGAGAACTGGATCTGGCCTCTGACCTACTGTGCTCCTTTTCCTTATGATGGTGCTTCCCTCCGGGATGTTTCTCTTTGTGGGAGGTCGGCGATCATGAGGTCGAGGAGCTGGCCTTCAACGAGCGCTGAAGGGCGGCAAGCTGCTGCTCCATTAAGTAGGCCTGGAGAGCCTTCTGGTGACAGATGTGGGTGCGTTGGTTAAATTTTATCGCAATCGGGGCAGGCCTGTACGTCGTAAGCAGGCCCAAGGTAGAATAGGCACTTCAAGTGGCCATCTTTCGATGGAATCTACGGACACTTGCACTTCCATCACAAAGACTAAGGAGATAACATACACTGAGTTGATGGAAAAAACAGGTAGAAAGGACTGATGAAAGGTACTTTCTGACTGGAAGCAAAATGGCGGTCAACAAGAGCAATGAGGCATCCGAGGAGCCGAAGCGCATGGGTCGATGATGGGAAAAGAGCTGAGGAGGGTCTGGGGACCACCCCCTTTATACAGCTGATGACGTCGGCGGGCAGGCCAACTTAAGGGGCGGACCCCAGCTGGGTACTGCTGGCTAAAAGTTTTTCGTGGAGTCCTAGTGCCTGACAGCATAGTCCTTATGGTGTAGCCTGCTGCAGGAATCTCTTCACACGAAGTAAAATCATATGCTTTCAGATCCCATTTGCATTGCATACTGCCTTATAAAATCGTAGGTCATCAATGCAGGAGTCTCCAAACTAACAACAGCCACGCATTCACAGCCATGCAGGGCCACTGTGAACAAATGCGGAAGGACTGTTTAACAGTAGAATAGGTGTTTTTGGATGACATGCCCCCATAAATTAAAAAATGTTACTTTTTGTAAATCCCAATTATAATAGCAATAATGTATGGACGGGGTTAGATTAACAGTCTGTTAATCATCCCCTTGGTGCAATACGGCACTCGTCTGCGCCTCATTCCACATTACGCACCAAGAGGGTGATTAACAGACCGTTAATCTAACCCCTGTCCATTCATTATTGCTTAATTATGTCTCCACTCCTTGTTATTGTGATGTATGCATGCTGATAAATGCCATCTTAATGGCCCAGGTCGTGCCTGAAAACGGACCCTGAGACCAGTGTACTTACCTGATAATACATAAATCTAGGGGTTCTAGTGACTAATGTCGACCACTTGGGTTCTGGTGACAAATATAAACCCCTCATGTTTCATAGGAGTTGTTTATAAATGCACTGCAACCCTTTAATGCCATTAAAGCCTTATTACGTAAATGTGGATATACTTTATATATGGCCCTTACTTGGGAGTGACATAAGCACTGAACCATTTAATATAGAACAAAACATGGGATGGTTTACATTACAAGAATTTCATACACACCTGAGATGTGTGATGCTATATAAACCCGACAGTGAACCAAGGGTGTATATTAAATTCAAGTAATGACACCATCTCATGCCTTATTTTATATAATCACGGATCATCAATTTCCCCCCCCAAAAAATGTAAACCACTGTAAAAAAAAAAAAAAAGAAAATCACTGTGTGTTTCAGTGTTCATGTTTGTTCTCCTACTGGACTAGTACACAAAAGCAGACCCAAGGATGAATCCAGGTAACTACAGGCCAGTTAGCCTGACCTCAATAGTATATAAACTCATGGAGACCATACTAAGGGAGAAGCTGGTGAGGTACATAGATGAGAATGGTCCACAGGATGTTAGACAGCATGGGTTTGTGGCAGGCAAATCATGTCAAATGAACCTGATCGAGTTTTTTTAACTGGGTCACGAGGGCAGTGGACAAAGGCCAGGTGATGAACATCATATACAGTACCTGGACTTTAGCAAGGTCTTTGATTCTGTACCACACAAAGGGTTGATAATGAAACTGAGGGATCTAGGGGTGGGGAAGAATATGGTAAGCTGGGTTGAAAACTGGTTGGGTAGTAGAACACAGAGAGTAGTGGTTGGGGGTGAGTTCTCCAGCACCGAGGAGGTCACTGCGATTGACACCAAACTCTGTGGGAGAGTGGACACCAAGGAGGAGATACAGGACCTGAGGGAGGACCTCGCCAGAACAGTGAGATGGTCAGGAATCTGGCAACTTATTTTCAATGCCAAAAAGTGCAAAGTGACGCACACAGGGGCCAAGAACCCTAGGACAGAGTATTACATAGGAAGTGTTCCGGTAATTGCTTCCAAAGAGGAAAAGGATCTGGGGGTAGTGACTATAAGTGACATTGAAACACACCTCTCAGTGTAAAATGGCAGTGGCTACAGCTAACAGGATGCTGGGTTGTACTGCAAGGGGATTCAGTAGTAGGTGGAGCGAGGTTATTTTACCATTGTACAGGTCATTGGTGAGACTACATTTAGAATATGGGGTGAGGTATTGGCATCCTTACCTTGAGGACATCAGCATTTATTTTTTTATTTAGTTAGTTTCTGATTACCACAGAAGTGCTCTACACAAAGAAATTGCCTGTTTTCAGTCATGACCTGGGAGAGTTATAGACATAAGTAAAAGCACATCACACAACAATACTTATTATTACATGATACAGACTTGGGTCAAACACATTACAGTATAGACAGGCACTGGAAGGGTCCAGAGCAGAGCAACCAAATGATCGAGGGGTTACAGGATGGGTCTTATGAGGAGAGGCTCTGAGCCCTGGGGATATACTCCCTGTACGAGATGGGGCAGAGGAATGATATGATAGAGACCTTCAAGTACATGAAGGAAATTATCAATCAGTCAATCTTTATTTAACCTGGTGGAACACCATTGAGCGAGCTCATTTGCAAGGTGGGCCTGAGTAGTACACATAAGCGATTCAACAGAACAACAACACAAGTCAGCACAACAGGATAACAGACAACCTGAAACATGTTAAGGCAAAGGGTAATGCAACAACTCTGAGTACAACAAAATAATTATATACAATAAGTATACATGTGAAACAACAGTTCTTAATATAAGCAATGTGGTAATATAGGAGTCAGCCTGTTAGGAAGAATGACAGAAATGTAAGGAGGCACAAAGAATAAGGGGAAGGGAGAGATGAGGGTAGGAGGAAGGATGAGGACTACAAGTATCACAGTAGTGGCAGCAGTGCAATTAGTGACAGGGAAAACATTTACAGGGCTCAGAGAAGGATCTCGAGTAAAGTGATTTAACAGAGTGAAAAGGAGTGGGTCTCTTTAAAATGAGTGATAGCACCACTAGGGGGCACAGCCTAAAACTGATGGGTGGAGATTCAGAAAGGATGTAAGGAAGCATTTCTATATGGAGAGGGTCGTGTCCACCTGGAATGAGCTGCCAGAGGAGGTGGTATCAGCAAGGATGGTGGAAGCATTCAAGATAGCATGGAACAAACACAAAGGGAACCCTTGGGACCAAGGAAGGGGGGGAGGCAGTTGAGGGAGCAGGGTCTTGTTGTAAGGTCAGACCCCTGCATCGCTCACCGAGCAGACACGATAGACCGGGGCAGTCTTTTTCTGCTGGCTCTTTTTGTTTGTTCGTATGTTCGTACTCTTCTATTAAGCACTGGCATTCTTGTAATGACCCCCCACCCCCCACCCCAGCAAAATGTGCTTCCATTGCTTTTACTTTCTGCCCACTTTTTATCATCTGTGGAGCACCGACCCCCACTATGAGACACACTATGCACCATGCCCGCTTTCGTTTTTAAACAGAAACACATTTGGCTGGTTGACTCTGGTATTGTGGCAGGGAGGATTTCAAAGTTGTTCCAAGGTTAGTCTATTAAGTAGCACAGCTTTTATCTGTATTCTTACTCTACGGTTTACACGCTGCATTTCTGTTGGCCAAAAAAAACAGCCACTGTTTGAGGTACTGCTATGCTCAAGTCAGTGAGACTGCAAGTATCCAACACAGCTGCCTTGTGTGTTAGCGTATATTTGCCATAATAACCATCTGGTTATTATTAAATAGTAACTAGCCTGTCACGGGGTTCAATTCAGGAAGACAGCAGGAATCACAGAATATCATGTAAAACACCCTGAGGTGCTGTTTTATTGCCAGGTTTGTACAGATGGCATTTTCAGATATAAACTTTTGTCAGGTTACTATAAAAATACAGAGAGTATGGGCTGGGAGTTTAGCTAGGAGGCCTCTCACTAGAACACTGCAGTTGGACCTTACAATGCCCTCTAGAGACCAGGAACTGAACCCATCACATGGTATGGTCACCCTGCCCATACCCCCTGGGTTTCTGCAAGTTCCTCTGCAGTCTGAGTATCTGCCCACTCAGGCCTCTGCAGCTTCTCACCAGTCTGAGTCCTCTCCCTTTGGTAAATTCCAGGTGAGCAGCTTCTAGCATCCAGGTAGCCCAAACCTGACCTTTGGAGGTCCAGGGCCAATTCCAGGCCACAGTGATTCCTCCTTGCTTTTAGGCTTTACAGGACTTTCAACCTGAACTCCACCTTAAGCTTGCCTCACCTTCACCTTTGGGTAACCAGGATCTCAGTACTTCAACACTGCATGTCTCTCTCACATTTGGCTGCTTCTCTGGCTCCACACTGCTTCTCCCTGAGGTTCCTCTCTGCTCCTCAGCCCAAAATAAATCTAAACTGTAGATTACCTGAGCATCTCTTATATACAGCTCAGGTGTCACATGATTTATCAGTCAAGTTCTATTAAACAATTAAAGGAATACTAGGTTTATAATTCATACAACTGCATTATTTTCAAAGAAGTATACAGGATACATATATGGGGCAATTGTTACACAATGCTAAGCCCCTTACATAAGCATAAGAACATACAAACAAATATCCTTTTCAGAAATTTCATCTCTTTAAACTAATCACTTTCTGGCAAGACAAGACCCAAGCCTTCCCTATATACTAATGCAATTAAGGGCCAGCCCTTCCATAAGGGAACATCTTTCTAAAATGGCTGCAGCTGCTGAAATAGCAGCAGCAACAGAAACACAGGCCAAAGAGCTTCTGAACTCTCAGCTTCCAGGTACAAACTACCTTTAAAAAGCATAGATTCTTTTAGAGATGAACTCAACCTTTAACTGTTATCCTGCATGTACTTTTATAGTTTATACACATCTCTTTTTTTTTTAAAGCTATCAAATGCTTCCTTATATCATATTTTGTTTCACAGAAATATAGTCTCAACTGTTTCCTAAAATCAGCAGCAGCCTGCAAACAGCAAACTATTTAGCACAGGTATATTTGCCTGGATTTACTGCTCAGCACTTTGTTACACTTGTACTTGGGGGGGGCGGGGTTGCATCCTCCCATTATATAGGCAAACTGCCATGCTCACAGTTTCTAAAGCAAGGGGAACTTTATTCATTTGTTAGCTGGCAGATTACACCCCTTGGGCAGCTTCTTTTACTCTTATTTAAAAGCAAACCCTCATGTAATACTTCTTATGGTGATCTCTATATACCAGCATGCCACATTCTTGGGGGGGATTGTAGAACACAAACTAAATTGAAAGCTACCCTGATAGTGGCCAGCTAGCAAGGCCCAAAGATAAACAAAATGCAAAGTACAACAAACTTAGAGAAGAAGGAAAGGTAACTACAACTTTATTTTATTTCCAGGGACTACTACATGCTATACACATCCCTAATTTGGCACCATGGGGTAAACTTTGTTGAAGCTGAGCTGCTTTATCCATCACTACAGTTTTCCAACTGGGGTAGGGTCACCCACCCTATCACATAGCCATCACCACTGGAAAAAATGATGGCCAGTTATTACAGCCTTGCAAAACATTAAGTGCTTATGTGAAATCCAACAATCATTCTGTGCTGATGTAAGCACTGCACAAGCGCAAGACTGTAAACACCAGTATTTCCTGCGGTAATAATAGGATCAAGGGCACTTATCAAAGATTCTGATGTGACAGCTGCAAGCTACTGCAGGAATTCAATGTTATCCCATGGCAAGTACTCAAACTTGACAGGCAGAAAATGGTAAAGTCCCACACAAAGTACCTGGTCCTGGTGGGTGGCACTGTATTGCTGAAATATATATTTTATCTGCCTATAGATTTTTACCTACAGTGGCTTACACCCCACTGTACTGGAAAGCTCACTGTTCCACTTCTTTATAACCAAACAGAACATGGTGCATTAGTTTGGCTTTGTAATGGAAAGACTACACAGAGACATACGTAAACAAGGAAACGGCTTTAGAGGCTTGGAAATACCCCATGTCTCACTAACACCAATGAGTTACTGTTTTCTGATCAGTTACAGCTCAAATCGGGGAAACTTGAAGCAATGCTGATTCTACTCTCCCACTAAAAAAGGATACCATATATGCACGTGAGCTCTGAAAACATGCACAGTTGTAATAACAGTTGCTGACAGCAGACCTAGTTTGCTGCTGACTCAAAACAAATTTTCTTCCAGGTCTGTGCTGTGCCAGGGACATTTTGCATAAAAGAATGAATAAAGCTCTTCATCAAGAGGGGCCTAAAAATGGCACCCTGAAACCATCAATATCCAGTGGTCGGGCTGCTTACAACTTACGCTTGTTGCCAGCCTTAGCCTGCCTCACATGCTTTGCATCCAGTACCAACTCCTCAATGTTAGGTTTAAACTGCTGCATCAGCAGTGCCATAGGAGGACTCTCATCTCCGTCTGACTGACTCACCGACAGAAAATGGTACTTGTACTCCAATTCAGTGGGACTGCCTGGAACCTCAAACATTTCTGCCACCTACAGCAGGATGAGAGGGAAAAACAGTAATAAGCAAAAGCAATTTAATTTACCGTATAATCACAAAATGCTGTAATTAGAAATACAATTTAAATCAGTCCACGATGTATAAATTGAGATATTTTAAAGCAGTCCAAATGACTGCTTTTTAATATATATGAACAGTAAATGTAACATCACAGTGTTTTTTTCCCCTTTCTGTCACAATCGGATGTAGGCACTTGCTTCTTTTAAAGCAAGGGACTCAGACTGACACATTCACAAACTCTCTGGCACTCCAGGTGACCCCGCAAAATATCAGGTGTTACACAATGCCCAGACCAAAATGACCACGTACGTAAATCAGAATACTTTGCTTCCACCCTCTAGCAAGAAATGAAAATTATGTACCTACCGTAATTATGATCCTTCTGTGTATCTTCACCATTCATCACTGTTGGGTATCTGCTGGAGGTCAGGACCCATAGGGCGCTTTTTTTTTTTAAGTTTAAGTAGACTGAAGCATACCATCGGCACACTGCCCTCGAGGGCCGGCCTGCCTACGTGGTGCTCACGGTTGGCGTTAGGCTGCCCGACTCTGCCTGCCTGCCAGTTCTGAGTCGCCGGAGAGGTAAGAGGAAGGGAGTGGAGGATGGGACAAGAAGTCCAAAGGACAGAAAAAGGAAAAGATATATAAACCAAAAGGAGAAATAATGACTGAGAGGACAGAAAGGGAGAAAGTCAGAAACTAGAGGGATTGGGAGGGGCCCCAATCTCTGGAAAAGGAAGAGGGAGGTAGGGTGGGTAAAGGATTTAGAAAGGGGGGGGGGATTAAACATCCCAGACTCTGGTCCATCTCCAGATTCTATAGGAACTGCAAGGAGCAGCCAAAGGCTTTCTGCCAGAATTCAAGGCACAAAATGACTGGCAAACACTCCTGAAGAAGGACAGGGTACAGGGAATCAACACCCTCTCAAAGAAAAGATTATTGGTGAAAAAAAGGGGTATTTTTTTTTTTTTTTAGAAACAAGGAGAAAATAGGTTGGACGGGAACAGGGAAAAGAAGAGAAAGGAGGGCAACTGACAACTCCCACCTCACAGGGGTGGAGCCAGAGCACTGGAGAAGGAGTGCCCCCCTTGCTGTCCACTCTCCCCAGAACATTATACCCCTGTGTACCCGTTTTACCCCACTCCTAAGAAAGGAGAGGGGGAGGATGGGCACGGAGAGGGAGGGGGACCCAGAGACTGAGGCCCCAGAGGGATGGAGGGTGGGGTCATGATGAATGGTGAAGATACACAGAAAGATCATAATTACGGTAGGTTCGTAATTTTCATATCTTACCTGTTTCAATCTTCACCATTCATCACTGTTGGGTGAGTACCGAGCCCCCCGAAGGGGTTTTGTTTTACACCCTAAGGGACAAAGTCCCTTAACTCTCAGTGGGTGACACACTAAGAGGGAGAACCTTCAGGGCCTGGAGAGGCCTGAGAGTGGGGAGAGTGAGATGGGGTCCCCCAGAAGGGGGAAGGAAGTTTCCCCGACAACCGCTGTCTCGCTCTATGGGAGAAGAGATAGGTTCTCTGGTGAGCGGAGTTAATCACCCTACGCTGGGCCAAGGGTGACAACCGGGAAAGACGCAGCCATGCCGTCCACCTAGTGCAGATCACTGTCCCTACAACCCTGGTAGCTACCTCATTGGCATCATAGGATGCCCTTGCTTGGTGCCTTGCTAGCTCCAGGCCACACGCAGAGAGTGCAATGGCTTGTCTGGTTTGCTCCATATCAGGCAATGAGGCTAGGAGCTGACCCAGCCTGGACCACAAGAACCTGTCATAGGCTGCATAGTTGGCCTGATGTGCAGAAATGGAAAGTAATAACCGTGCCGAGTAGAAAGTCCTCCTACCCCAGAAGTCAAAATCCGAGGAGTCTTGATCTGGGGGCTGGTCATGGTGAAGGGCACGAAGCCCATCAGGAGTATCCAACTGCGTCAATCCAGACTGTGGATGAGGCATGGAACCTAGAGACTCTGGGGGTGCGCAATACCTCTGGCCGAGATCCCCTGGGGCAGGAACTCCAGAGAAGGGCCTCTGCCAGGAACGCAACGACGCCTCCCGAAAGGGAGCAGGCCAGGGTGGCACCACAAGGGTGGCCTTGACAAAATTTCCTAGAAAGGCGTGCACCGAGTGCTCAGGATTGCTAATAGTGGTAGGAGTATGGTGCAAGTCCTCCAACATCCTCACGAGGAAGTGCTGATACTCAGCGAGATCAGCAGCTGGAAAGATGTGGACAGACGTTTCCTCTCCCCCAGAAGAGGGGGATGAGGAGCTGGAGAGCACCGGCTGTTCAGTGGGTGGCTGCACGGGGGGAGGTTGAAAAACCTGGCTGTCCATTGCCCTAACATAAGCAGGGAACCGAGGAGACCCACTAGGACCAAGGACGCCTGGGAGCGCAGGAGAATGTGGCAGAGGGATGGGGACAGAGCTGAGAAGAGATGTCGGCTGACCTCCGCCTGGGCTAAGGAGCGGACCGGGAGCACACACAGAAGAAGGTGCCCCAGAAGAGCTAAAACCTGAACAACCATTTTGGTACTGCCTTGGCTGCGCCCAGAAGAATCCTCCCTGTGAGGCGACCGGGGCATTACAGGTCCAGAAGAACGGTCCCCTACCTCAAAAGAATGGGGCTTTCTCAAAGAGACCGAGGAGGAAGAGCGGAGATCTGCACTACAGCTTCTCCCAGAGCCTGGGTGGACCCCCAAAAAAGGCCGCCGTGCCGACCCCTCTGAGTCCGAAAGAGCCCTCCTCCTCGAGAGGGCCAGCCTAGGTAGCTGGCATCTCTGGGCAGCACCCAAAGGAGCTATCCAGGGGGGCACAGTACCCTCCCCTCCTGTAGATGCTCTGATCGGCCCCAAAGTTGGGTGATCTAGGCACACCACAGGTGGAGGTACCACTACTGAGGGGTCAGTGAACCCACCAAGACCAGACTGCAGAGCTATGGTGGCCTGCACCACTGCCTGATGGTCAGCACCCCGACCCCAGTCTCCGTAGCCACCGACCCCACCTCAGAAGGGGTCTGACTCCGGCTTGTCAAGGAGACTACTGGGCTGCCCACCTCAACAGCCAACCCCAAAGGGTCAGACTGTCTGTCTGACTCACAGCTCGACTCCGCCTCCGAGGAGGTAGAGGCCAAGACCCTGTGCCAAACCGTAGGAGGGTGCCCATTGCCATCTTTGCCAAAGGGCCCAGAAACCAAAGTTGTGCCCGAGCCGGTACCAGTGCCCCCTGCAGCACTGCGAGCAGAAACCGCAGGGGGCACGGCTCCAGACCAAACAGGAGCTCCAGAGTCGGGACCAGTCACGGCACCAAGCTCGCACACTGAGGATGAAGATGGTGCCGACGATGGCACCATCGGCGCCGAGGACGGCGCCACCCGGCTCCACGGCAGCGCAAACGGCACCAAGGATAGAGGCAGCATCGGCAGCGGTATCGGCACGAAAAGCGGCGCTGCCCGGCTCACCAGCGCCTGGCGGTGCTGAGGGCAGAGGTGGCGCCGATGACGGCGCCAACGGAGGAATCCGACAGTCACTCGCGCGCCGGGCCCCAAGGACACGGCGCCGAGGTGAGACATGGAGAAAGACAGCACTGTAGCAGCTCCCACGACGCCGCTAGCAGTGTCGACACCGCGAACGGCTCTGACAGATGCCACAGCGCCACGCTACAAGTCAGCGCCAACAACTCCATCAGGGATAACGGCACCACGAATGGCGCCGAGGCCCGCAACAGCGCCAACCGACGGCGTCCATGATGGCGCCGACCCGGGCCTTGCGAACCGCGGGTCCAACACCAGGGAAGCCTTCACCCCGAAGGGGAGATTGCCGTGGCGGCGCCTCCCGCCTGCCCCCCGGGAGGAGCGGGACGGGCCTCCTGCGCCGCTGAAGAAGCCTAGGCAACGGCTAGGCTACTAGTAGCTGAGGTTCCCTCCTCCTCGGTCCATATAGAACCGGGAGGGGACCGGATGAAAGGCCAAGAGAGCATGGCTTGGCCAACGAAGGCGCATTCGACTTCGAAAGTCGGGCGGAGTCGCCCACTTTCCACGCCAGCAGACTGCTCAATGACCCGGCGTCCATGGAGAAACAGGCATTGCACAAATCTATGTCGTGAAGCGGGCCAAGACACCAAAGACACCGGTCGTGCTGGTCAGTGACGGAATACTTTCGGCCGCAAGGGCACCGTCGCATGGGGGGGCCGACCCGTCTTAAAAGATTTCTTGCCCTCCGACCAAGACATGACCTACGGGGAAAAAAACACCAAAAACAGACTCGACACCGCGGAAATATAAAGATAAGGGAAGATCTTACATGGCGACGTCGAGTATTGGCAAAAACAGAACCGGCAGGAGGACCAACTGACTTCGGCACCAAAGGATAGGATTTCGGAAAACTGCGGAGCAGGTCTAGGATTTTCTTCACAGCTTCCACGAGGCCTCTACAGCGGAGGCGAAGAACGGGCGAGCAAGTCGGCGCCCGGCCCTAGCGGCCAACCTGCGGCGCCACGCGGTCACCGTCAGCCTCGAGGGCAACACCGATGCGCGACGGCCCGCCTACCTTAAAAAAAAAAAAGCTCTCCCGAGGGTCCTGACCTCCGGCAGATACCCAACAGTGATGAATGGTAAAGACTGACACAGATAAGATCAGTTACTCACCATAACAGAAGATCTTCAAGAGAATGTCCTCTACTGGGACACACCTTTGTAACTCTAAGCCATTGGCATCAAGACCACTTGGAAATGTTTACTAACTGGGGGCTCCCACAATGACATGCAACGCTGGTGCCTATATAATCACTGGCAGCCCAACTGCACTTCAGATCTCCGCCACACATAAGCTCGGAGGGCCTCCTACCGTGAGGAGCCAGGAGACCAAACCAGTAACAGGCACACAAAGAGTGGCATGGCTGAGATCAAGGTGCTGGCTGATGGCTACTAAGTATGATAATTTCACTGGGGGTTTTATCTGATTCTCTCAGTGGGGTAAATATAGATGATATCCAATTGTACTATTATAAAATCGAACTAAATGCCTGGTGTTCATAATGGATGTGCTATTTACTATGTGCCTGCTTTAATTCATACTTGCTGACTCAATGAAAATCAAATTTTAGCAAAAAAAAAAAAAAAAAAAAAAGCGGCAGGGGACTGGAAACACAGTACACATAAGACTTTTATGGACACCTCCAGACAAAGCAGTGGACAAACCTGCAAGCTTATACCTCAGTATGGGGGAAGGAAGGAAGATGTGCAGTGGCCCAATGGAGGAGTCTCTCTGGAAGATCTGTTACAGTAAGTAAAGTACAGTTACGTAAGAACTTACCGTAACAGCAGATCTTCGAGAGAGGCTCTTGCAGTAGGTAATAACCATTAGGACTAGAACCATCAAGCACAAGGACCACATGGAAAACTTAAACTAGCAGTGTCTGGCGGGGGACAGCCAACCCGTCACGTGACAGACGTCAGCGTGACACTATATAATAGGCGGTCCCCATGCCCGCCCTCCAGTTCTTCCACCAGAGACTGAAGAAGCAGTGATAGGAGAAAAGGTTGGGCTCCTGGACCCGATAAAAAGGCTATAAAAAAGTAGCCGCAGAAGCATGGGGGAACATGGGAGGGAAAAAGGTACCTACTGCAAGAGCCTCTCTCGAAGATCTACTGTTACGGTAAGTTCTTACGTAACTGTACTATCTTACTTCAAGAGAGATCTTGCAGTAGGTAATAACCATTAGGACCGAGTCTCAAGCACTGAAATTCAGACAAAGGCTGAAGCATGGGAGGCAGGAAAGTCTGCAGTAGGTACCAGGTTAAGACAGGAGACCTTGAAGGACGGCTAGTCCAAAGCCTGCCCTGCGCCTAAAGGCAATGTCCAGACTGTAATGTTTGATAAAGGTGTGGACAGAGCTCCAAGTGACTGCCGCACAAATGTCCATGGCAGAAACATTCCTGAAACAAGTAGCAGATGCAGCCATGCCTCTGGTTGAATGCCCCTGGACTTCCACCGGAAGGGGCTTCATATACTTTTGATTAAAAAAATGCAGTTTGCAAACCATTTGGATAAGTACTGTTTGAAAACTGCTGTGCCCGCTCTCTTGGGCGCAAAAGAAACGAAAAGGTGATCCATTTTATGGACTGACTTCTGGTTCGTAATAATGCAAGTTTCTGTGCATATCGAGTGTGCGCAGAATGGCCTCCCCTTGAGTAGAATGCTTAGGGTAACATACTGGCAAGTGTACTGTCAGTCAAAATAAATTCAGACACCACTTTAGGTAGAAACTTAGGATTTGTACACAGAACCACCTGGTCTCTGTGGAAAATCAAATAAGGTTCCTTACACATCAGGGCCTGAAGTTCAGAAATCCTTCAAGCCGGAGTAATGGCAACTAAAAAGAGCGCTTTCAAGGAAAGATAGCGCAGGTTGCAACTTGCAGCCGGTTCAAAAGGAGGCAAAATGAGTTTCTCAAGCATGAAGTTCAAATCCCACGGTGGAACAGGGTTTCTGAACAGGGGTTTCAGATGGAGGATTCCTTTCGGAAAGGTTTTGGAAACCTCCAACTGCACCAAAGTTTTGCCATCCACCAGAGTGTGGAAGGCAGAAATGGCAAACAAGTGGACCCTCAGCGAAGAATAGCTAAGGCCAAGGTCAGAGAGATGCAGTAGGTATTCCATGACTTGTGGGACAGGGCAAGAGAAAGGGTCCCATTCCTTGTTGAATGCCTAAATGGAGAACGTCTTCCATTTCATAGCATATGTGGTTCTTGTGGATGGCTTTCAGGCCTACACGAAGACTTCAGACACTCTGGAAGAGACCCTGAAGCATACAACCGCTGCGTCAGCAGGTGCCACTTGTGAAGGTGAAAGGATTTGAGACACGGATGGACCAGCTTGCTCTGGTCCTGAGTCAGCAGGTTCTTGCAGAGGGGTAGGGGAACCGGGGGCTCCACTCTCAACTGCTGAAGCAGAGGAAACCACACTTGGCAAGGCCAATAAGGGGCCATTAGAATCATACGGACCCCTTCTTGCTGTAGTTTCAGAAGCACCCTCTGCAACACTGGAAAGGGAGGGAAGGCATGCAAGAACCTCCCTGTCCAGAAGAGAGATGGCACGTCTCATCAGAAAACACCATGCCCAGGAACAAGTGAGCAGAAACTGGGTAGTTCTGCACTGGATGGGGAGGCGAACAGATCGCGATCTGGGCAACCCCACTGATCAAAGATGTGTCTGACTACTGATTACCTCAGTTCCCACTCATGTGCCCTTGCCTGAGTGCGGCTGAGGGTGTCCACCAGGACATTTTGAACATCTGGGACATGCACTGCCGTGACCTGCAGGCTGTGCCGTAGCGCCCAGTGCCATACGCGCACCACTTTCCTGCACAAAGGATAAGACCGTGTGCCTTCCTGTTTGTTCAGGTACCAGACCACACACATGTTGTCCGTCTGTACCAGGAGGGGCCCAGGGAGGTGTAAGGGCTGTAAGGCCCGAAGGGCGTACGGTACAGACCGCATCTCTTGTGCACTGATGTACAAAGAAAGCTCCTGCTGAGAACATGATCCCTGTATCCTGTGTTCACCCAGATGGGTGCTCCAGCCCTGACCGGAAGCACATGTTGTCAGGGTCTGGGCCGATGGAGGCATCTGAAAAGGAACCCCTCTGGTGAGATTGGACAGATCCTGCCACCAGAGAAGGTCCTGATACATGGGACTGGACACCAGAATCCTGTGATCCAGGTCGTCTGATTTCTGGCCCCACTGAACCCAAAGGCTACACTACATAATCTGCATGTAGAGCCTGGCTAGGGGGACAGTGGGAATAGCCACTACCATGAGGTCCAGAAGGTGTAGGGCCGGAGGTCTGCTGACGCAGGGTTTCTGCCAGGTCCAAAAGGAGGAAAGCCTGACCTTGAACAGTATCCAACACCGAACTAATAAACTGGAGACGTTGGGAAGGAACAAAGGGGGATTTGGGGTAATTCACTGTGATCCCCACTTGCCTGAAAAGATTCAGGGCAGCAGTCAGGGAGGCCACAAGGCTGTCCCTTGATGGTGCTGACAGGAGCCAGTCATCGAGGTATGGGAATATATATTTTCCCTGGCGGCGTAAAGCCACCGACACCACTGCTAGGCACTTGGTAAAAACCCTGGGTGGCGAGGAGAGACCAAAGGGAAGTGCTCTGAACTGGAAGTGTTCTCCCTGGAAGGTAAAGAGTAGGAAGGGTCAGTGTGAAGGAAAAATCGGAATATGCAGGTATGCATTCTGCATATTCAGAGCACACAGCCAATAAGTTCTGTGGGTGAGTAGGTGGGCAATGGAGGCTTATTTTTCTATTTCAGCCCCCTTGCTGAGGCTATCGGAGCAAAAAATTCCATTGTTTTAAAGGGGCACTGTCAGCTTTGCCCCTTCATTTGTTGCTAAATGTGAACAGTGTGCCTCTTGGCACACATCTATCATGGATTAACTGCAGAATGCCCCCATATATAATACTGTAAATTATAGTCTTTTTACCTGATTTTCTCAATTTTGTCTCGAAAGTGTTTTATGCAGTCCGACACTAAGTCCCCGGCGTCCCGGAAGCACATTGAGGTCGGGGACGCAGGTCTGCCATGTGCGCATTCCCGAAGTGTTACTTTTCCCCATGCTAACAGTAAAAATATGGTAATCCTGTTCCTCCCATTATTGTAAACCACTGCTGGTATCTCTGACCATAAACAGAGTGCTACAAGGAGTAAAAGATACATTTTTAAATTGGAGCCGAAATCCTGCGCACCTACGGCACGCTCTTGCGCAGGCACAAGATCTTTGTTCATGCCTCTCGAGCGCATGCGTGGGATTTCAGCTCCAATTTAAAAATGTATCTTTTACTCACTGTAACTTATTTATAGTTGGAATACCGGCAGCAATTCACTTTCGGAGGAACAAGATTCCATGTTTTACTGTTAACACTGAAAAAGTAACACTCGAAACAACGCCATCGCAGATCACGTTCCGACCTCAATGTAGCTTCTGGGACACTGGGGACTTACTGTCGGACTGCATGAAACACTTTTGAGCCAAAATTGAGAAAATCAGGTAAAAAGACTACAATTTCTTACATATGGGGGCATTCTGCAGTCAATCCATGATAGGTGTGTGCCAAGAGGCACACTGTTCACATTTAGCAACAAACGAAGGGGCAAAGCTGACAGTGCTCCATTAAGGGGGCCCTTTAAAGAAATACACTTCTCGGTGCAACAAGTAGATTTCAATCCTGTTTATTTTTCTTTTTTCCCCCCTTACGTTTCACTCCCCGATGGAGCTTGTTCACAGGGTTTGAAAGCTGTTTTCTGTTGATACATAAATATTTTACAATTATTTTTATGGTGTTGTTTATGTACATTTTTTTTATCTTACATAAACATTTTTACATTTATTAAAGTAATGCCTCACCATCAGGACTGCATATTTTCTACCTTTATACAGCTTTGCTTTCTCTGCGTATAAGGTAGTGCTTCTATTATATCATAGAACTTATTTCAAACACCTGTAAAGACAAAAAACATTTTCCATGCCTTATATCTATCCCTCACTGATGAACGACAAATCATAGAAACTGACATCAAAGTAGTGGAAGATTCACTTAAATTAAAAATCCAGGAAGATGAATAAAAAAAAAACTGGAAGACATCAAACAGAAACTGACAGAATACGAGGAAAGACTTAACAGAAAATCAAAAATTTATGAGACACAAATGACTTCAGGGATGGCAGGGTACACACAAAAAATTCAATGAAAGGAAACAATACCAATAAAATCCATCTAACACCTATGATAGCACAGACAGTGAGAACAGTTATACTTGAGATACCCAGAGAGAAACCACATCAGAAGAAGTCCCACCACCAGAACAACCACAGTCCGGAACATTATACAGCACAGTAAGAGAACCAAGATATGATCTAATACACCCAGTATCATCAAGAAATGCACAGAGACGGAGGAAGGATTTGGGGGGTGAGGGGGTGGCAGGGGAGGAGGGCAAGGTGGAAAGCAAACAGGAATTACAGCCTACAACAAAGGCAAGAGCCAATCAGGAACAGCATAATACCCATTTTCAACCTTAGCAAAAGAAATACAACGCCCATAGAGAGTAAAGTCTTAAGTCTAGGACCCTCATTTGCACCGACCCAGACTGTCAACTTATTCAACTTGGAAGTTGACTTACAGAAATTCTTTAGAAATTTATGGCTAAAAAACATGTTTGGTCAGGTAAATAATCAACAAGAAAATAAATATGATTTGGGGTAATTCACCATGATCCCCGCTTGCCTGAAAAGATTCAGAGTAGCAGTCAGGGAGGCCACAAGGCTGTCCCTTGACGGCGCTGACAGGAACCAGTCATTGAGGTATGGGAACACAAATATTCCCTGGTGGCATAAAGCTTCCGCCACCACTGCTAGGCGCTTGGCAAAAACCCTGGGTGCTGAGGAGAGACCAAAGGGGAGCTCACTAAACTAGAAGTGTTCTCCCTGGAAGGTAAACCGTAGGAAGCGTCAATGGGAGGAAAAAATAGGAATATGCAGGTATGCATTCTGCATATCCAGAGCACACAGCCAATAACCCTGGTATAAAAGAGGCAACAGACCCAGCAGGGTCAGCATGCGAAATCTCTTGTACTCCACGTACTGATTTAGCGTGCTGAGGTCCAGGATCAGATGGAGCTCCCCTGTCTTTTTGGAGACCAGGAAGTAGGGGAGTAATATCCCTTTCCTTCCTTGCCCCGAGGAACAGGCTCTATAACGTATTTTGTCAGAAGAGCCTGGATCTCTTCCCCTGTGAGAGGAATGTGGCCTGTTGGGTAGTGAGAGAGACCCGGAGGATTTCTTGGAGGTCTCTCTGTGAATTCTATGGTGTGGCCTTGAGCGATGAGCTGAAGGACCCAAGTGTCTGAAGTGATCGCCTCCCATCTGGTCAGGTGGTTGCTGAATCTGCCCTCTGCTGGTTTCTCCAGAGCCGGTGGCTGAGAATGGGGGACCTGCCACAAGTCAGTAGGCAGAGGGGGTGTGGGGGAACGCTGCCCGGGCAGCCTTTTGGGACTTGGCTGGAGGGGTGGATCCTGCCAACAGGGCCAGACGTTTGTTCTGATGTTGGGCTGGCTGTTGCCTATTCTGGTGCTGTTACTGGTGATGAAATGGCTGTTTTGGCTTGGTATTAAAGCAGTACATAGACTGGACAGAGCACAGTGCCTTTCCACTGTTCTGGAACTCAGTGATTATGTCCTTCACATTGCCTCCGAAAAGGACTGGTCCTCTGAAAGGGGCATCCTGGATGGCAGACTGGACATCTTGGGCCAATGTGAATACCAGCCAGGAGTACCGGCATATGCTAATAGTCGTGGCGGTACTCTGGTGGAGACATCTACCACATAATAGGTCACTCTGAGGGAATGACCGCAAGAGATTTCCGCAGTCCTGACAGTCTGGGAAATTTTGGTTTTAGCCTTGGAATCGTGCAAAGCCTCGAATTCCAACTTCAACTGTCCCAGAATAGATTTTTGCTATACAATCATACGGGCCAGAGTGGAGAAGAAATAAACCTTGCATCCAAACTGGTCGCTTTGCCATGATTCCCTGTCTTGAGGACAGGTGCTCATGTGTTTAGGTTCAGCTGTACCTTCATGGGCCGCATTAATGACGAGTCCGCTTTAGGGCGAGAACTAAGGTGGTTTTTACCTTCAGGGGCTCGATACAGTCTATCAGCCTTCTTGGCAACTGCAGCCACCGACTAAAGTTGCTGCCAGACCGTGGAAGCCAGGTCCTCATGTGGTCCAATCCACGGAGGAATGAGCAGAAGGGACAGCTCGGGCATATCCAGGTGTTCTGCCAACCCTTTGCGCTGGGGATCCTGATCCTCCGTCTTCCACCCATTTGCCTCCTGAATCTTCCAAAGGATCTCAATACAGAAGGGGTCCACCGGAGGGGACCTGGGAGAAGCTTGGGTCCACCGGAGAGCGGGATCTCAAAACCCAAGGCGGAGGAGTCTGCGGTTAGAGTCAGAGTCAGACGACGGGCTTCTGCCCAGGGATAGAGCCCGTGGGAGCGGGATCTCCTGCAGTGAGATCGCAAGGCCTCTGCCGATGCCGGCTACTGCAGTAGGATGCAAGGTCTGTCCCAAGGTAGAGGGGCGAGACTCCACTGGAGAAGGGGATCTCGGCATAGGGTCCGTGCGGGCTGGCTTGGAGGCTGCGGATGCATGCTGCCAGTCCAGTTCCAAGACCAACTGCATCCTGGGTTTGGATCACCAAGACTGTAATGCCTCCCTAAAATCCACCTAAGGCCAAGGTGGTAGAGGAGGCAGAGGAGGAGGAGGGGGCTGACAGATGGGTGGGTATCCTGGGAAGGTAAACCCCGGCGTCGTATAATCCCGTGTTGGATAATGGTAGCTCAGCGCTCCATAGGGCAAAAAGCCCGGCATCTCATAACCTGGCATGGGGTACTCTGGCGGGAGGTACCCTGGCGAAGGGTAGTGAGGTGCAGGGTAGCCTGACGTTGGAAGGCCTGGTGAAGGGCCAGACTGCGTAGCCGAGGGACCTGCTGGAGGCCCTGATGGTCAGTAACCTGGCAAACAACCCAACAGAGGAGCCGAAGGTCTTGACGGTGGGTAGCCAGGCACAGGCCCCGAAGGAGGGGCCGAGGGAACTGACGGGGGGCCACGACAGAGGGTATGAAGGGCCCGGTAAAGTCAGGTCTGGCGCCGCACCACCCGGAGGTTCTGGCATCGTCCCCAACAGGGCCGAGGGCCCACCGGAGGCTGGGGTGAGGCAGCTGGCCCAGACAGGGAAGCCCGCAGTGCAGGAGAGACCGGCTCCGAGGGAGGTCAGACATGATTGTTCTGGCCCTGCTGGCCGGGCAGGCGGCAAAACTCGAAAGTGCGGAGAGCCAGAAGTCACTACCAGGGAGGTGGCAACGGAGCATCCAGGAGAGGAGAGCCTCTGGGAGGCCGCGGCAAGAGCGGCAGTGTGCACTGATCTGGAGGATCGGTGTCAGGCCTGTTATCGGGGCCCGATGGAAGCGCAGTGGCTGGGATGACGCCAGATGAGCTGGCGTGTGACTTATCAGCCAGGGCCAGGTGTTCGACGGAGGGGCTGACAACCGACTTATCGGCCATGCCACCAAGCTTAGGCTCTGAGGTTTTGAGGGACCTAAGGGTGGCAGAGCTCTCCAGAGGATCAGAGGTGCCCACCTGAACTGTAACCAGCTCAGGCGGGGGTACCAAGGGCTGCTCCCCAGAGGGAAGGGCATGCTTGGTTGGAGGAATGGTACCCGCACCAGCAGGATGCCGTTCATTGCCCGCAGTCCCTAAAGGAGGTCCTGGGTGGGAAGGAGACCGATCGAGGTCCCAGTGCTTCTCCTTGTCCTCCTCCTTGTGGGCGTTCAAGGGCCCCCTTCCCGGGAGGACGACAATCCCCGCAGCTTTTGCAGCTCCTTCTCCATGGAAGCCATCCTGAGTTTGAGAATGTGGGCTTCCAGGGCCTGTTGGTGGCATTTCCGTGTGGCCTGGTTGAAACTCTGGCAGGCCTCACAGTCCTCGATCTTGTGCGCTGGTACCAGGCAGAAAAGACAGAGGGAATGGCCATCCTTGTGAGGGAGCTGAGTGCCACAGGAATCAAACTTGTTCTTATGCAACTCGGAAGGTGTCGGAGAAGACATGCACGAAAAAGGTAATATTTTTTAAAGATGTACAGAAAGAAAAATAAAGCAATGAAATACCCATCCAAAAATGGCGGTTGACTGAAGCAGCATTCTCCACAAGGTCAGATGTGTGCAGGTTGACGGTGGGAAAGAGCTGGACAGCAGGCATGGGGACCATCCACTATACAGCGTCACACTGATGTCCGTCACATGACATTTGGTGGGTGGTTCCCCGCCAGACACTGCTAGCTAAAGCTTTCCATATGGTCCTAGTGCCTGACGGCTCCAGCCCTAATGGTTATTACCTACTGCAACAGCCCTCTCGAAGTAAGATCTGTTCTATCTTCATTGAGGATATCTACTCCATCAGAAAAACACATTTGAAATGATTCCCAAGCAGTACCCAAGGTGCCTAGGGAGGATGGCAAAGTCTGATATGACATCGGGACAGAAGGCCTAGCAACACCTTAATACCAAAGCCTGCACGTCTACGAGAGACAATGGCTAGGATGTAGTGCACAGTGAAAGCATGCACAGTGCTCCTCCATGTGTCAGCACCATATGTATCAGCTGCAGAAACATTCTGAAAGCAAGCAACAGAAGTGGCCATACCACAAGTAGTGTGATGCCAAGAGACCAGGCCAGTACCAGGCACACAAGGAGAGACATGGGACTGGGCAACAAAAATAAGGCACTGAAGGACACCTCCAGACAAGGCAATGGACAACTACTGGCAAATACCTCAGCAACAGATAAAGGGGGAAGGAAGGTGGGTGTGCTATGGCTCAATGGAAGACAGTCTCTCTAAGATCTATGGTTACTACTAAGTAATTGCACTATCTTTACTTTTAGTTTTTAGTTTTTTTGAGATACAGATGGTATTCAACTGAAACTGTACCAGATTAAGCTGCTGGTGGTTATTTTTAGTGAACAAGGGAAATTTGGCCAGGACATGGGGGAAATTCCCCTACTCTGTCAGAAGAAGGCACTGTTGGAAGGGCTGATGGAAGTCAGTGTCACCAGAGAGGAGTGAGGAGCAGCAGGCTGCGGGTTCGTCTGCTGCCCCAGCCGATGTGGCTATGGAGGACAATGGAATGAGTAATGAAGAATCTTCGGAAGGTTATGCTGATGAGGAGTTTGAAGAATGCAACTCGAATGAAGAGGGTAATGTCAGAACGGAGACCTCACCAGAGGATATTGCTACAGTGGAGAATCGGCTGAAAAAGGAGCTGGATGAAAGGAAAAGCATTCTGTTTAAATTGTTGGTGGAGGATGAGGAGCGGTATACCAGGAGGAAACTACCCATGAGAAATAAGGAGCTGGCTAAGCAAGTCGTAGTAGAGCCTGGGCGCTCGACGGAGGAACCACGAGGGAGTCATAAGGATGCAGTTGAAAGTGAAATTTTCATGACAACAGCCCAGGAGCCAATACAGAAAGCATTTGGTACAACAGTGGAGCCAGCAGAGAAGCAACAGTGGATGCTGGAGAATGCATTGCAAAATGCAGGCTGGCAACAAGACAAATCAGGGAAATGGCTTCCCAATTCCAATACAGATTTCTTGAATTCCGGAGGTGTTTCCACCAGACAGGACAGCAACCAGGCGGAGGGCCCAGTCTGCCGACAGGAGTTGCAGGTATCTAAAATGACTGGGGATGAACAGAGTGAGGACTTTCAGCAAGAAGGGCTGGGTGCAGAAGGGGGGAGCAGTGGTAAAAACACAGAAAGGAATGGAGAAACTCTCAGCGAGGTGCCAGGTAGATCTTGGGGAGATACAGAAGGGGAAGGTCTAGTACCACCACCACCCGTGACAGATATGCGAGCAGGAAGGGGAACCAATTGAAACAGCAGGAACTACTGAACTAGGCACACATCTCCCAACTCATAGTGCTGGAGGAGATAAATGAAAGTGTTCAAAATGGTACAGAAATGACTCAGGGGTGACAACAACAGGTAGAGAATGAGCAGCCAGGAATTCCCCAAGACAATAACAACACAGCTAGAAAGCCCATTAAGAGCACCCCCGGACTCTCGGCCATGTTATGCAGACTTGTTTAATTCCACAGAACCTGCCCAAAGGATAAACGCAGTATGACTGTGTTACAGAGGAGGGTTAGAGACAAAGCCAGACAGGTATTATGTGGGCAAACAGCTTATAAAGGAATCCATGAGATTTATGGCATCAGAGGTGTATGCACTGATACACATATCAGGGAGGATAACTCTGATGTGAGCTTCTGAACCTCCTATGCACTAGTCCGATTTTGGATGAAGTACAACCGGCTACATTTTTCTCCACTATGGACACCCTTCATCTGTCTACCATTATCTAAACCATCTAGCAAATATGTGACTGTAATGTTTCGAAATTAGGGGGTTCATGTCAGTAATATACATTTGCTCAGTCAAAGGTGTGAGGTTCTTAGCCCACCAGAGGTCGTTGTGGATGAGGAATTTTTCTGGACAGATGCCTGGAAGTTTAAAGTGAAATTGTTCCATGAAGCAGAGAATACAGTATATCTCCCTAATAGTTTTTTTATTGGAAGGGACAGAAAGGTCCTTTACTACGTAGGAAAACCGAAAGCATGCCACAAATGTGGGGACAGAATGCACCTTGCTAGTGTGTGCAATAAGTTGAGATGTGGGATTTGTAATGAGTTAGGCCACATCAGCATGCCAATCACGCAAGGTGCAACTTATGTGAGGAGTATGGGCATGTTTTCCAAAACTGCCTGTGGGCAGCACATAACAGGGTACATAATGTAAACCAAGATGAACCGATTAAAAAAGCACAACAGAAAGGTAACGATCCACCAGCCCCTCAGGACCCCCCCCCCCACTCTCCCCCGGTCCCTGCTGGACCCCAGTTGGAGGAAACTCAAGAGGAAGCATGTCAAGGACTTCAGAGGTCTGAAAATCAGTCAATTATGACTCAGGCCATAGTCCAAGAAATGGAGGTTACCCCCATACGGAGGGGAACACGGGTAACCAAGATTCTTTGCAAAATATGCCATCAACAAGTGCCATCCCCCCAGAGCAAAGGGCCTACACCTCCCTGGAGTGGAAAACTCCTTTACCAAGGAGGCGGAGCTTAAGGAAACAGAAGGTACCTCCCCCAGAAGTGGAGGTGGGCAACCCTTATGAGGTTTTAGGGTCCTCAAGCAGAATATCTATGGAGTTAGGAAAGCAGGACTCAGACATATCTTCAACAAAACTCTGTGATCCTAGAGAAGGAAAAAAGCTAGTGTAGAGGGGAAGAAGAAAAAAGGGAAGAAGATGAAGAAAAGCTGAAGACTGTTATATTAAAGATCAATGGCAACCATTTTACACAGTTTAAAAACAGCCTGAAAAATATGAATTCAAGTCCCTGTGTTATGAGTACTGTTTCCTGAAAATTTCATGCTATTTGGTTTTGTGGTTTTCTTTAAATCAGCGTTTAATAACCTGTTCTGTACTAACTGAAAACAGGCTGTTTCTGCCCCTCTGACTGAGCCTGGGAGAGTGATGACATCATATTTGACTAGGCTACAGCTTCAGCAGTGTAAGTACCTACTTGACTGACGAGATGTTAACTTCCCAATTAGAACAATCTGTGAGGCAATTGTTTGCTGTCCAGAGTTTTTACAGTCTCTGGTGTTTGTTCAGATGAATTAGCTGAACATCCACATTTTGTTCTAAAGAGCTGATCATGTGAGTTTCAGTGCCAAATTGAAGTGGTATGCATTTGAGAAATCAGTTTATCTGTGGCACAGCTGCTGCCAGTTCTTTCTCATTAAAACTCTTTTTCTAGCTGTATAGTTATTTAACGGATATAAAATAAATCTAAAATTTGTTAATTCATCAAAGTAGTTTGATGTGGCCTCAATAAATATGTACATGTAAGAACAGTTTTTCTTCCTCTCAGATTGACAAACAGGTGCCTTCCACACACTGCTATTTCAGGCACATGGCAATCAATCAAATTCTTTATTTATCCTGGAGAACACTATTGAGCAAGCTCATTTACGAGGTGGACCTTCACTACACAAGTCAAGTAACAATGCATTCATATACAGGCAAATAGACAGTAGATGCAAGAGTACAACAGTACAGGTAGGCCTGCAATAGACAGGATAAGTAAAAATACATTTGGGTTCAGGTAAAAGCCAGTTGGTAAGGGTATACATAACAATAGGGTAGCAAGTCAGTAAAAATTTATACCAGATACAACAACATACATGGTTCAGTATTTCTGTAAGATAAAGGCATTATAGTCCAGCGAAGAGATTAGTTGAAGTGGATGCTACAAGCGAAGAGACATACATAGTCAGTTTAAAAAGACCCAAGCGTATCAAGGGGGAGACGTGTCGGGAGAAGTGGGCAACCAGTGTGTGTGGTGGTGGTGGTGGTGGGGGGTTCTGAAACAGGGATTATACTAGGAGCAAAGGAATGAGATGCTGCGGGTATACAAGGAATAGGTGGGTGAGGGAGGGTGAGATTTAGGGCAGTAGATGCACTGATACAAGAAGGAAGGAGGATGGGAAAAGCAGGGAGGATGTGGAAGAGGGGAGTAAGTAAGCTAGGATCATTGGAAGCAGTTACAGGCTTCTGTAATGTATTTTGAGTATAAGGTCTTAAACACAGTGAGACTAACAGGAGTCCTCAGTTTCAGTGATTTCTGTGCACCATTAGCACTCCATCGCCATGTACAATATGAACTCACAAATTTCAGTTCTTTGATGGTTTCTGTGTGAAAATACATAATGTATAACTAGAAACAGTGTATAGCATCCTGATGTCCCTCGTCTCCTGCACCATAGTTGAGGCAGCTGCATTCTGATGTCCTGTCCTCTGCTCCCACAAGCCCCCTGTCTCTTGCCCCACATTCAAGGCCACTTCACCCTGCTGCCCACTGTCTTCTCCCACACAGTTGGGGTTGCTGCACCCTGTTGCCCATCATCATCAGCCTGAACAGTCAGGGCTGCTGCACCATGCTTCCCCACGCCAGAATAGTTGGGGTTGCTGCAACCTATCCATCCACTGCCCCCCAAAACCACAGTCGGGGACACTGCAACCTGTTGCACCTTGTTCCCATCTCCACAGTCAGGGCTGCTGAGCTCTGCAACACCCTAGGGTCCATTGTGTCTTGCCTCTACAGTTGGGGCTGCTGCACTATGCTGCCCCATGCCACTAGATGTGGGTTTTTTGCTTCACCCTGCTATCCACATCCAATGTCCCAAATGAGCATGACTGCTGCACCATTAGCAGTCCATCTCACAGTCAGGGCTGCTGTACCCTGATGCCCCCCCCATGTCCTGGCCCGCAGTCAAGGCTTCTGCACCATGCCGTCCACAGTCCCCTACTACCTTAGCCAGAGCTGTTGCACCCTTCTCCTGACTACTCAGGCAGGGCTGCTGTGGCCTGCTATGCCCTACAGCCCCTTGCCTCTACAGTTAGGGCTGGTGCACCATGTTGCCACTTGCCACAAGAGTTAGGGGCATTTGCTGCCCCCTGTCCTCGACCCCCATAGTTGTGTCGGTTCCATTCAGGTATAGCTGCTGCTTCCCGTCCCCCCGTTTGGGCTGCTCTAACTTTGAGCCTCCCTTCTCTCCTGACCAAACATTTGGGACTTCTGCACCCTAATGCCCTCTGTCCTTCACCCCCACAACACAAGATGAAAGCATTTTTCTTTTTTTCTTCTTTTGGGCAGTACAGCAAATAAATCTGACTTTGGTGGCAAGGGGCAGCCTGGTGCAGCAACCCTAACTGCGGAGTCATGGGGCTGTGGTGGGATTGGGCTGTAGGGTGCAAGAAGGTAAAGTAGCCCAGACTGTGTAGACAGCAATAGGGTGCAATAACTCTGGCTATGGTGGCAGGAGATAGACTACAGCATGGTGAAGAAGCCTTGATTGTGGAGCAGAACACTGGTGGGTGGGGCACAGCAACCCTGACTGTGGGATGGGATGTGCATGGTGCAGCAGCCCTGACCATCTGGGGAAATGGATGTAGGTAGCAGGGTACATTAAAGCCCACCTCTGGTGGCATGTGCATCATGGTGCAACATCCCCAAATGTGGAAGCAGGGGGTATGGGATTTTAGGGTACAGACGTGCACTGCAGCCCCGACTGTGGTGACAGGAACAGGGTGCAGCGGCTCTGATTAAGTGGGTGGGGGACAAAGGGCCGCAGCAGGGTGCAGTAACCTCAACTGTTCAGGCAGGTGGCAGCAGGGTGCTGAGGCCCTGATTGTTCAGGCAGGACATGGGGCAACAGGGTGCAGCAGCCCTGACTCTTATGGGACAAAAGAGTGGGCAGCAGGGTGCAGCATCCTTGAATCTGGGGCAGGAGACGGGGCATGTGGGGCAGGTGTCATGGGGCAGCAGAGTGCTGCTGCCTCAACTGTAGGTAGGAGATGGTGGCATCAGGATGCCATGTAGTGTTTCTAGTTATACATATGTATGATGTATTTTAACTCATAAACCATCAAAGAACTGAAATGTGTGAGTTCATATAGTACATGTGCCTGAAATAGGATGTGTCAGGCACCTGTCTGTCAATCTGAGAGGAAAATAATGTTCTTACATGAACCTATTTATTGAGACTACATTAAAAAGACAAACTACTTGTATGAACTAACAAACTTTAGACTTATTTTATATCCATTACATAAACAACCCAGTGTTATAGCTAGAAAAAAACAGAGTTTTAATGAGAACGGACTGGCAGCATCTGTGATACAGATAAGCTGACTTCTCAAATGCATACCACTTCAATTCAGCACTGAAACTCAAATGACCAGCTCTTTAGAAGAACAAAATGTGGATTTTCAGCTAATTCAACTGAACAAACACCACAGACTGAGTTTGTAAAATCCCTGGACAGCAAACAATTACCTCACAGACTGTTCTAATTGGGAAGTCAACAGCTCGTCAGTCAAGCAGGTACTTACACTGCTGAAGCTGTAGCCTAGTCAAATATGTCGTCATCACTCTCCCAGGCTCTGTCAGAGGGACAGAAACAGCCCGTTTTCAGTTAGGGCAGAAAAACAGGTTACTCACCTGTAACAGTAGTTCTAGGAGTGGTATATGTTGTTCATCCACACTCTTTGGCATGTCCCTTTCCCCTTTAAATCTTGCTGGAAGTCTTCAAGCTGGCTCCTCCCACCCACCCAGGTGGTATATACCTCGGCTCTGCCCCATGACACCAGATCTTAGCCACTGGAAGCAAGGTGATGCGCCTAAGCCGGGGGGAGGTGGGTGGGTGTGTGTGGATGAACAACATATACCACTCCTATAACTACTGTTACAGGTGAGTAGCCTGTTTTTTTAGGAGCGTGGATATGTTGTTCATCCACACTCTTTGGCAGACTCCTAGCAGTTCTCCGGGAGGACGGAGGCAAGGTGCATACCCCCTACTTAGGAAACAGAGATTGGAGAACCAAGGCCCCAAAACCAGCATCCCGGTGTGACTCAAGGTCGATGTGGTAATGGGTAATGAAGGTGTTTGCTGACTTAAAGGTAGCAGCCCGACAGATTTCCTGGATAGGGATGTCCCTGGAAGCAGCCACCGATGCAGCAGTATGGCAGGTAGAATGAGCTCTTATCCCTCTGGGAGGCTCCTTGCCCGCCAACTCATAGCACAGACCTATGCATGATATAATCCATCTTGCAATAGTCCATTTGGCTGCAGGTCTGCCAGAAGTGGCTTCAGCGTAGGTGACAAACAGCTGGCGAACCTCTCCCCGAATTTCCGCCGTCCTCTCCTTGTAGTAGGAGACAGCACGTCTAAGGTCCAGGGTATGGAGCCTGTACTCGGTGTCCAAGGTGTAGATAGTGTAGTATACCGGCAGAGTCAACACCTGGTTAAGGTGAAACTCTGACACCACCTTCGGAAGGAATTTCGGGTGGGGGCACAGGACAACTTTGTCCCTGTGAAAGGCCAGATAAGGGGAGTCCACCGAGAGTGCCTGGAGCTCCCCTGTCCTTCTGGCTGACGTGATAACCAGGAAGGCAGTCTTCCACAACAAGTGTGAGAGCTCACACTTGTGCATGGGTTCGAATGGCTTGCCCATGAGCTTTGCCAAAACCAGTAGAAGATCCCACGGAGGTGGAGCTTCACACACCGGAGGGGATATGTGATCCAGGTCTTTGAAAAAGCGCCCAACCACTGTCTCCTGTGCCAATGTCGACTGACCGGCCCGCGCCTGGTAAGCAGAGATGGCTGCCAGGTGCACCCTAAGGGTCGATGACCGAAGACCCCCTTTGGAGAGAGACCAAAGGTAGTCTAAAATGTTAGCCACAGAACAGGATAAGGGCTCCAGACTCTTACCCCGACACCAAATGGAAAACCTTTTCCATTTGAAGGCATAACATCTCCTGGTCGATTCCTTATGAGATGCCTCTACCACGGTGTAGACATCCTCGGAAAGACCCAGAGCCTGGAACTCTAGCCGCACAGGTACCAGGCTGTGAGGTGCAGGGATTGAAGGCCCTGATGGAATACCTTCCCCTGAGTCAATGATATCAGGTCCAGGCATGTACAAAGTCGCTCCAGGGCCCTGCAGCTGAAGCTGAGGAGATCTGGATACCAGAACTGGTGGGGCCAATCTGGGGCTACCAGGATCACCTTCGCCTTGTTCCTCCTCACCTTGAGTAACACCTTGTGGTTCAAGGGAAATGGAGGGAATGCGTAGAGGAGGCCTGGGGTCCACGGCCTCGAAAAGGCATCCCCCTGCAGCGAGCCCTGCTGAGGGGGGTGGGCATGGTACAGCCTCAGCTTGGTGTTCTCCCTGGAGGCAAACTGGTCCACCAACGGTTTTCCCCAATGGAAGAATAGATTGTAAGCTACCTCAGGATGGAGAGACCACTCGTGGGATGTCTGGCCTATGCGGCTGAGAGCATCCACCAGTTGATTCGAGACTTCTGCCACATGGATGGCAAGGAGATCCACCTCCAACCGGCTGACGAAGGTCCAGATCTGGAGCGCCTCCTTGCATAGCAGACGGTAGTGCATGCCACCCTGTTTGTTGAGGTAGTACATGGTCATGGTATTGTCCGTCTGGACTTGAACCACTTGGCCCCGGAGCTGAGGAGCGAAAGCTGATAGTGCCAGTCTGACTGCTCTGAGCGCCAACAGGTTGAAGTGGCAACGGGACTCCTCGGGGGTCCAAAACCTGTGGGCTCTGTGGTCCCCCATGTGGGCTCCCCAGCCCATGAGAGAGGCATCGGTCGTGAGGATGACCATCGGCTTGGGGCGGACAAACGGGACCCTTCCTGCAGATAACTTGGGACGGTCCACCATTGGAGAGCGTCCCACATCTTCTGGGTGACAGTGACCAGCTGGTCGAAAAGACCCTGAGTCCACTGAGCGGCCTGCTCCCACTGGAAGAGACGCATGTGCAACCTGGCCCAACGGACCACTGAGGTGCATGCCGCCATGTAACCCAGAAGGCGCAGGAAGTCCCGGGCAGGGCGCAAGCGCCCAACCAGAAATGACTGGGCAAAGGAGGAAAGAACCTCCGCCCTGTCCGCCGGAAGCCGAGCTCTGGCATGACAAGAGTCAAGCTCTGCCCCGATGAAGCCCATCACCTGAGAGGGCACGAGTTCCGACTTGGCCTAGTTGATCAGGAGGCCTAACTGGGAACAGGTTGGAGGCCAGGTCCTGGACCTCTCCACCTCCTGCAGGGAAGAACCGCCAGGAGCCAATTGTCGAGGTAGGGGTGCATGTGAACCCCTTGAATGGGCTGCCACTACTGCAATGCATTTGGTGAAGACCCGAGGGGCCGATGACAGGCCGAACGGCATGGCTCGGAACTCATACAGGGTCCCTTCAACCCTGAAGCGGAGGAACCGCTGGTAGGATGGACGGTTAGGGACGTGAAAGAACGTGTCCTGTAGATCCAGTGAACAGAACCACATGTTTCACTCCAGAGATGGTATGATCTGGTTCAGAGTTACCATCCGGAAGGTGCGAGACCTGAGATATTGATTCAGGTTGTGGAGATCTAGGATGGGGCACCAACACCCCGTCTGCTTGGGCACCAGGAAGTATCTGGACATGAAGCCTGGGTCTGTAGGAGGATCTGGCACTGGAGCTACCGCCTCCTTGCAGAGGAGCTGAGCAATGTCGTCCCGCAGGGCCGACTGAGCGCCAACTGAGATCCTTTCCTCCCGTGAGGCACGGGCTCGGCAAGAAGGGTACTGCTCGAACTCTAGAGGCAGTCCCCGACCAACCACTTCCAGGACCCACCTGTCCGAAGTGATACCGGACCAAGCGGAAAGAAAGTGGCGCAGCCGGCCCCCCACGGGAGGACCCAGAACTGGCATGATGGGAGCAGGGGTGGCCACCCCGACCCGTCACTGCGCGGGCTTAGAAGAGGAGGAGGCTCCTGGACCGGCACCTCGGCCTCCTTTGTGGGGCTGTTGGGGACCCTGCTTGGGCCTAGAGTGCCAAGCTTGAGCCTGCTGTTGCTGCTGACCTCCCTGGAAGGGGGGCTCTCTAACCGCAGGAGAAGAGTGCCGAAAAGGCTTCTTCTTGCGCTTCTGCTAGTTCTTGCCCGAAAAACCCTTTGCAGAAGTGGCATTGGACTGCTCTATGCGCTGGAGGTGACCTGCCACTCCCGGACCGAAAAGGTCGGTGCCAAGGAAGGGCACGTCAGCTAGCTTGTGTTGAGTATCTGCCGGAAAGGAGGATAATCTCAGCCAGGCCCTGCGGCGAGTGGCCACTGCAGCCGATAGTGAACGGGCACAGGAATCTCCAATGTCCAGAGCCGTCTGGAGCTGCTGTTTTGCAACAGCACGGCCCTGGTCACGGACTTGCTTAACTGTGATCTGCATGTCCGCTGGGAGATGAGGGAGGACTTTATCTAGCAACCCCAAGAGGGCGTGAGAGAAGTGTGCCATGATCACCGCCGAGCAGGCCTGACGAAGGCCCAAGGATGAGGCTACATACACCTTCCGGGCAGAATGGTCCATATTTTTGGTCTCCTTGTCCAGAGGGCGGTCAGTATCCACTGAGCTACCCGTGCGCCAAAACACTGAGGCAGTCACAAGGCTCTCGGCTGAGGAATGCTCAGTGAAGCCCGTCAAGGACCCCATGGGTACAGTGTACTTGCAAGCCATGCGGGCAGATGGAGCCAGGCAAGAGGCAGGGCGCTGCCATAGCTCAAATGCCGGACCAACAATGGCTTCGGCCACTGGGAAGGCCTTCCTCGGGGTATCCCCCCTCTTAAGGATATCCGTGAGAGGATATTCTGCCTTCTTTTGGATAGGCTGCAAGGGCATACAGTGGACTCAGATATAAGTCGAAGGATGCCCTGGAAAGAGGAAGGACCTTCCTCCAGGCCTGTCACTGACAACTCATCAGCAGGGGTGTGAGTGAAGACCAGTGGTATCCAAGTCCGAGGAGTCGGGATACAGGGGTCTCCCGCCTATGTCCCCTTCAATACGCCGAGGGTGATCAGGAACAACAGTGATGGACAGACGACGGGGCAAGTCCGTATCTGTCCAATCCTCCTTTGAGGGGGCCCCTCCCTGAGGCTGCTTAGGTGGTGGCTCCACCAAAATTGGTGGGGAGACCGGAACAGGCCGAGCAGGAATGCAAGCCGGTCCTACCGGAAGAAGAACCGGAGTCCTCGGTACCGGCTGAAGAGGCTGGGGCCAAGTAATGGCCGGTATAGCTGGAGTAGCCAGCTTTTGACCGGGTCAGAATTAGCTGTTGCCACATGAGGTCTTCATAATGTCGACGGAGCTTCCATCGAAGTCTCTCCTCATCCGAGGAGGATAAGGAATGGTGGTGGTGCCTCTTCCGGGAGTGTTTGTGACCCTTTTTCAGTTTTTCAACTGATGGGGTCCTACTCCTTGATCGAGACTGACGGTGTCGGCTCTGTCGATCAGGAGAGGCCGGATTCGGTGAAAACCGAGGTTCCGGCTCCTGTCCCTCGATCGGGATAAGGACAGGTCTTCTCGTCAAGGAAAGAAAGGATGGGTGTCCTTTCCAAAGAGTCAGCGAGCAGGGTTGGCAACAACAGCTCGATCGGGTCGAGAGAAATCTTGGCCCAATTCTGCCGTATCCTTGGCCTCAGTGCCTTGGCCTGGCGGAAGGTCCGAGAAGCCGGCAGCCGAGGAAGCGATTTCGACCGAGGTCGAGACCGCCAGGTCCTGTGAATTGGACCGCTCTCGGTCCCAGGAACGTCGTCTTCAGCCAGAAAAAGATTTAGGGTCCTTGTCCCTTTTCTCAGGGCGGGAGGAGTGCGAGCCCGAGGGAGCCTCACCCTTGTTAGGGAGAGACTGGCACAGCTCCCGAAAGGACCCAGTGAAGGTGGAGCCCAGGTTAAGCGACGCAGCTTCCTCTTCAAGCTACCATCTGTTCAAGCTGCTGGCGGATCCCAGCAGACGCAGGAAACACGCCCTGGCCTCCTTCGATTTCACCAGTGGATTGCGAAGCTCTGGTCTCCCTAGCTGTAGGCGTGCCTTGCGGTCATCCAGGATGTTGGGATGGAAGGCCAGACAGATGGTGCAAGCAGTGGTGTCATGCATGGCACCCAAGCAAAAAACGCACGAGAGGTGGGAATCGGTGCGAGACATTTTCTGTCCGCAAGGACACCGGTGAAACCCGGGGGATGACTTGTCCTCCATGTCCGATGCGCTCGGATCGGAATTGTAAACTCATGAGTTTCAAAGAAAGCAAATGCGGTGAAAACCATCGATTAGACTCTAGGGCCTACGGTACTTGAAGAAGTAGCACGAGGGAACTTGGAATCTTCCAGCAGAAAGGAAGATCTGGTGTCATGGGACGGAGCCGAGGTATAAACCACCCGGGTGGGTGGGAGAAGCCAGCTTGAAGACTTCCGGCAAGATTTAAAGGGGAAAGGGACATGCCAAAGAGTGTGGATGAACAACATATCCACGCTCCTAGAACAGGTTATTAAACGCTGATTTAAAGCAAACCACAAAACCAAATAGCATGTCATTTTCAAGAAACACTACTGATGACACTGGGACCTGCATTCAGGCTTTTTTTTAACAATGTGTAAAATGGTTGCCATTGATCTTTAACTTTTTGTTTCTAAATGAGTCCTCTGTCTGTTCTCACATTAAATGTGCATAGTTTAGTAAATGAGGGCACGTGGAGGATGTTTTTTTCCTTTTTACATGATGTTGCAGTAGATGTCACATTTTTACAAGAAACTTGGTTTTCTTCTTCAGCACAAATAGCATCAGCCAGACAGGCATGGGTGTGAGAGCCTTCTTACTGGTTGTTAGGAGGAAGACAGAGCTGATGGGGTTAGCATTTTATTTTCAGGGGTGGACTTTAAATATCAAAAGACAATAGATCTGATTCCAGGGCGGGTATTAATACTGGATGGTATCTGGAAGGGTAAAGTAACTAGGTTTATCTTGGTATATAGGGCCCAGTCCAAAGCAACCTGAGTTCAGATGCTGGAGGACCTTCGACCATATCTTGCAACTGCAAGAAATGTTTATTTGGCTGTAGATTTCAACTGTTCTTTGGATGGAAGGCACAGGGTAAAAAAGTATTTTGTGATTCTACTGCTTTAAAGAAGTGTATTGAGATCACAGAATTACTGGATTGTAGTGTCAAAGCTAGACCCAAAATTAAGTATACATTTGTTCGGGGAGGGGGCATGAACATCAAAGACAGATTACATGGGGGTCACGTGACAAATTTATGGTGTAAGGACGTGTCTATGCAAGGCTCCGCTCCCCAGTTCAGCATTTAATTGATAATCTGCGGCATCCGCTTGCTAGAAGTATTAAAAATCCCTACTACAACGGCAGACTCTGAGATGGATGAGGACGTTGTTCCGGTGACCAGCAAACTGCAATGCGCGGGCTCCAAAAATCCGAAAAAACAGCCCCTGGCCTCTAAGACTAGCGTGTCGGGGTCTATATCCATCTCGGCCGCTGAAATGACTGCAATAGGACGAGAACTGAAGGACCAGCTCGTCAAGGCTCTTACCCCTAAATTGGAGTGAATGGAGGAAAAGACAGACAGACGCCTGTGTGCCCCAGATGCTCAAGTATCACAACATCAAGAAAGACTTGAGGAGGCGGAGGGCTGCATTTCGACTGCAGAGGATGCATTGGCCCTGCTCCCGAAGCGCATTGCTGCATTACAGAAGGAGGTGTTGGACCTTAGGGAGGCCCTGGATTACCAGGAAAATGATCAGAGATCCAATTTACGTCTCCGCAGCCTCCCTGAGGGGAAAGGAGGCTCTAATATCCTGAGGTTTTGTGCAGCGAAACTCCCTGCTTTGCTGGTCCTGTCTCCGAAGGGGGGCCATTACAGGCTTGTGAGCGCACACACCAGGCTGTTCAGCCAAGACCACCAGAGGGCCATCCGCTGCACCAAATTATTTTCCGCTTCCATAATTTCCGAGATAGGCAGGCAATGTGGATGGCCTATAGAAACACTCCGGATCTCCAGTATGAAGGGTCCTGGCTACAGATTTCTCAAGATAACTCACTGTGCATTGGAAAGAAGAGAAGGGCCTTTAATGAGGTGATCTCTGAATGTCAGCGGCTCAAAATTGAGTGGTTCATGCTCTACCCAGACACACTAAGAATCCGCTACGAGGGAGCCTGCTATCGTTTTTGGGAAGCTGACAAGGCAGCAACCTTTGTCGCAGAACTGAAAAAGAAAATAGGATGAGACTGTCTTTGGAATATTTGTGATCTGCCCTGTTGATGTTTTTTTTTTTTCCTCCCACGGAAATCTGGCCAAGCATGGACTGAAGGGGGGGGGTGGGGATTAAGGCCCAGCGGTCTCCTACTGAATTCCTATGGTTCTGCTGCTTGCCTGTTTCTTTGATGGAGCTATCTGGCAGTCTTGTTGCCTTCCCCCCTCAGAATTCCCTCCACATGAGACACCCCCCGGGAGGACCATTGACAAGTTCTTGGACTGTGTGCGCATCCCTGCACAGCTGAAACAAAGTGAAGCAACTTGACTTTAATGACCCGGGGCTTTGGCAAGCAGAGTGGACTTTCGGGGCTGAGGACTGGCTCGGGAAAGGACTTTAACTGTATTTCCTAACCTCCGACACCATCTACAATGCAATGCGAGGCCCCGCCAGGCTGAAGACCTTGAGGCTGTATGATCGTGTGCACGGGGGGCCTGCATGCTGAATTTGACTTGCGCAACCTGCCTTTCATGCAGTCAGGTAAAGAGTTTCTTGGGGATAATAAGCCATAATTTGAGGGTGGGGGAGGGGCGATGGAAGGCAGGTGGGACACATTATAGTGAGGGGCTGACTGGGTCTGAGAGAGATGTACAGATAATTAAGACACACTGGAAGGGGGCCCCCCCCCCCCAAGACATCTATGCAGCTATGGGTGAGAGGGGACCTCCTCTTTTATGCCTCACTACCAACAGTTTATTCATTTGGAGAGACCAGACTGAGGGGAGAGTTCGGTGTTCTAGTGAGCGGCCTGCAGACACAAGTGACGCAGTGCTTGCTGAACCGAGGGAAGGGGAACAGGGGCTGGGCATACGCAGTATGAACCAGCACACACATTTTTTTTTCTTGGGGGTAGTATACACCAGTTCCTATACAGAATGTTGTATGGTACTAGGGAAGTTAAAGGTTGGGGAGGGGGGAATTGTAAATAGTTCTTGTATTACAGTTCTACTCTTGTTCTATGTTTTGTTTATCTGTTTACTGATAAAATCAGGGTCTATTCTACTGCATAAGGCAAATCGTATAAACATAAGGTTTCTGTTTGTTGAAATGGTGGTGCTATATCAAGAGGGGGCCCTGGGCACAAGTGTACCCATAAACAACAATGGCTAACAAAGAAAGATTCAATATTGTATCATGGAATGTGAAGGTTTCTCCTCCCATTTAAGATGTAGTGTGTTCTGACAGCTCTGTGGAGGTCACAGGCCCAGGTGACCCTACTTCAGGAGACCCATCTGACTTCCAATGAGCACCAGAAGCTGATTCACAGTTGGGTGGGGCATGCTATGCTGCCTCCTACTCCTCACACAAGCAAGGGGTAGCTGTATTGCTGCACAAACATCTGCCCTTCAAGTTATCCAGGGTTGTACAGGACACTAAGGAAGGAAGGTATGTCTTTGCGGAAGGGATGTTGCATGGAGCGCCTATTCACCTTTGGGAGTTTCTACGCTCCTGCCGTCTTCAACCCAGCCTTTTACCTGGACATATTAGACTTACTGGTCAGGGAACAGTTTAAAGGCCTGGTGATATTGGGGGGGGGGTTTAACTGCACACCGGACCCATCTCTGGATCATTCGGAGGGTAAGGGTAGGGGATGGCAATGCATGAGAAAGTGGCGAGAGGGAATCCTGGAGCTTGACCTCCTGGATGCCTGGAGAACGGCCAACCCCAAACACAGTGCATAAACCTTCTTTTCCAACCCTTATAGAAAGTGGTCCAGATTAGACCACATTTACATAGATGGAGGATGGTACTCAAAACTGGCTGCGATTAAGCATGGACCTATTTGTATATCGGACCATGCTATGGTCGTAACCAAAATACAATTAGACATGGAGCAGACAAAAAGCACCTCTTGGCGTTTCCCTACATACTTGCTGGGGTCCTAGGAATTCAGAACATATCTTAAGGATTAATGGTCACTATATGCTGACCTTAATAGAGACGTGGCCTCCTCTAAACGGGTATTTTGAAATGCAGAAAAAGCCTACCTAAGGGGGGCCATTACTGATTACGTGGCAAGGTACAAAAAAGAAAAACAAACAGCAGGAGGAACTTCATCTGAACATTAAGGAGCTAGAGCGCAGGGCTGCAAGAGGTGAGGGAGAAGAGGTGCTCCGCCTACTGGCAGCCTCTAGAGAAGCTCTTAATATGCTAACGGAGGAGGCCCGCAGGCAATATTTCTTCCTTAAACACAAGTTCTACGAGTGGGGCAATAAACCAGCACCCTTGCTGGTAAACCTGATAAAGGACAGGAAGGGAATGGTATGAATCCTTGAGGTGACGGACAATAAGGGGCTCCTGTTTAAAGACCCTAAAGCTATAAGGAACAGATTTAGCCAGTTCTGCCATGTTTTGTATAAATCAGAGTACAGTGACACCCTAGACAAGGCAAAGGAGTTCCTGGATAGTGTTAACATCCACAGGCTTTCTCCTTCCCAGAGGACAGCGACAGGAAAAGAGATCACTAAGACGGAGATCAGGTTGGCAATACAGCATATGCAGGATGGCAAGGAGAGTGGCCCAGATGGCTTGCCCATAGAGTTTTACAAAGTGGCAGGGGCTGAGGTGGTGGACCAACTGTGAGAAGTCTTCCGCTAGGTTAGAGAGGGGAATCCCTTGCCCACAACTATGGGGGAGGCAACCATTTGTGTGATACCGAAGCCTGCGCGGGACCCCCGAGACTGCGCCTCATTTCACCCAATCTCACTGCTCAACTCTGATGCCAAGATATATGCTAAAGTTCTGGCGTTATGCCTGGATAGAATCCTCCCGACCCTTATACACTTGGACCAAACTGGCTTTATTCAAGAAAGGCATTCTTATCATAATGTCAGGAAGGCCCTCAAATATGGTACGATGCTCTTCTTGGTACCCTGGACTAACAGCAGTGCTGTCTCTGGACACCGAGAAGTCATTTGATCGGACTGAATGGTGATACCTCTTTGAGGTGTTGGGTAGATTCAAGTTGGGGGAGGAGTTCTTGGGGATGGTAGGGGCTCTGTACGTTTCCTCCCAGGCTTCAGTGTTAATAAATGGCTTGTCATCCAAGCGTTCCCACTCAGAGGCACAGCAGGGGTGCCCTGTCCTAGTATAGAGGAGTCCGCGGGGGAGTGGGGAGCAACAATAAGCTGTCCCTATAAGTGCGGACGACATAATATTATACTTGAGAGATCCAGAGCTCTCTATTCCACCTCTTCTATCCCTTGTCTCAAGCTTTTCTGCCTTCTCGAGGTACAGGATAAACATAGACAAGTTGGAGATTCTGTATCTGGGCTCAGGTGCTGCCCCCTTATGGGGAAAATGGGACCTACAGGTAACAGACTCCTCATTTAAATACCTGGGAATATACATAGGGAAAAACACTGCTGACCTCTACCATTTAAATTACACCCGCATGGTTAAGAACCTAAGTGAGGAACTTGGGAGGTGGCAGGCCCTTCCCCTGCCCTGTATGGGCCGGATTAATTTAATTAAGGTGAATGTGCTCCCACGGCTCCTCTATTCACTGCAGATGCTCCCTATGGGTCTGTCCAGAAAGGATATCTAGAAGCTAGAGAAGCCCTTTTCTGGGTTTCTATGGCAGGGTAAAAGGGCCAGGACCAGTTTGAGAAGATTGAAATCAAATACACAAAGGGAGGGGGGGGGCGGGGATTTAGTTTTCCTGACTTAAGGAATTACTTCCTGGTGGCACAAACACAATACTTAAAAGACTGGATTGCCAGACCACAAGAGGCAAGCTGGATAGACCTTGAGGAGATGGGAGCCTAGGGGAGACTGTCAGCTTACCTGGCTAAAGGAGGACAGAGGGCATACACCTCCCTCGGTCACCGTAATCCACTGGTGACACAGGTATTAAACAGCTGGCTGCAAGCCGGCCCGGTGGCGTAGAGGGCTGAGGCGCTGGCACATAGTTCACCCACACGGCGACCCGGGTTGAGGAGCAGTTTCGGGGCCGGAAGCTGGCTGAGGAAGGAGAGGATTAGCGTCCACAGGACTGCTCTCCTCCCCTGGGTGGGTTAGGGATGGACGTCGGTCGGCAGCGGCCTCTGGTGGAGACCGGGAGCACTGCACGACGGCATCAGGAGGGAAAGCGTAACAAGAAAATGGCTCCATGTTACGCCGGATGACGGCTGCCTGGATCTCCGAGGCCAGCAATGCCCATACGACCATCCGCCTCAGCAGTACCTCGGGTCTAAGACGCTGCGCAGGTGTGCCCTGCCCATGTCGGTGCCTTCCCCCTCGGAGGAGAGGGACCCACTCGGCGAAGGGTTACTTCAGATTACCCCAAGGAGGCTGCTATCTGAGAGCGGGGGTCGGCAGGACAGGATGGGTCAGAAGCATCCTTGGTAAGCCCGAAGGAGTGGCTGGCATGGTAGCACGAAGGGGAGAAAAGAAATCACAAAAAAAAAAAAAAACACAGCTGGCTGCAGCTTAAACAAAATACTAAAAGCAGTGGAGGATGAGATGCTTTTACTGCCAATAGCTAAGAACCCCTTTTTCAGGCCTAGATTGGGTGACCCTGCATTTGGGGAATGGGAAAGAAGAGGCATCAAATGTATGGGAGATATGTTTAGGGGAATAATATGTGCTCCTTCCAGGACCTTAAGAGAGGCTTTGGGGGTCCCGAACAATCATTTGTTCAGATTCTTTCAGGCAAGGGACTACAGCAGGGCAATAAGGGGACAAGGGCAAAGAGACTCATCTCTAGAACAGATTGAAGCTTTGATATGCAGGGCCAGGAAGGACCCTAGTGGGATTATTCGAGCTGCCAATCACTTTCTTCGAGCCAACATGCAAGACATGACCCTTAGCACACATAGGCTATGGGAAAAAGACCTAGGAATACAGATATCTCAACAAAACTGGACCCTTGTGCTAGAATCACATATGGGCTTGCTGTCCTGCAACAAGTATAAGGAGTCTGTTATAAATTCATTCACAGGCTGTATTGCCCACCAGTGGTCACCCATCGATTTTAAAACGGAGGTCCTGGAGACCTGTGGCAGGTGTGGAATGGATAAAGGTACCTATTACCATTGTTTCTGGGCCTGCCCGGGCCTGCGGGCCTTCTGGAATGGGGTGAAACATCAATTAGACACCTTATTGGGCCGTGAGGCCCGGGCCTCTCCCCTGGGTCTTCTCTTTGGAATGGTGGAAAATGAGGACAGGGACTGGTCCCTACAGAAGAGATGGGTTAGGGTTCTCCTCCTGCAAGATAGACAAACCATTTTAAACACCTGGGTGTCAGGGGAGCCCCCCACAATTTCACAGCGGCGTATCCCATCACTGAAAGCTTTAACCCTGGAAAGGTATTCATATCAGGTTAGGAAAAGACTGGACAACTTCATGCGCTTGTGGGGCACGTACCTAAGAACACTACATATAGATGAGATACTGGTGGTGCACTCTGGTGGATAAGGGATAATTATTCTTACTATATATGATATAAACTATAGAATATAAACTTGTATACCTGCCACAGAATAGATTCAGGAATATTGCCTTTATTATGCATAATGTTCTTTATTTGTTTGGACCTATGTAAATAGTTTGATTAATTTTGAATGTCTGTATAATGTCTGTGTGTTTATTGCTGAGAAAATCTAATAAAAAGTTAAACAAAAAAAAGATAGATTACATATTTGTATCCAAAAGGCTCCAAGTTAAAAGCAGCAAGGGAATGCCAGTGGAAGTCACAGAACATTTGGCTGTAGGGGCTACGATTGAAGCAGATACAGGGTTTCAGCTCCCATCACATTTGTGGAAAATGAATTCAGAAAGTTTAACAGAGCTGGAGGTGAAAAGAGGGATGATGGAGACATTACGTAACAGAATATCTGTCTTACCACTGTACCAAGATTTAGGGGACTGGTGGCAGACAACAAAAGCAGATGTGAGGATCTGGATGCAAAAGTATGGTAAACATAAGGCAATTATAAAAGGGCTGAGGTACATAGAATTAAGGGCCTAGTTGTACAGATTGATCTCAATCACCTATGCACAGAGAACAGATTTAAGTGAGCAGATTAGGAAACAAACAGGAAATGACAGTGGTACAGTACAACAGAGCAGTCACTTTGCAGAATGAGTTCAGGTTTCGTACAAGGAAGACTCCATTTAGTGATCCATGTGTAGCATGTAAAGAAAGAAAGGAAAAGGCACAGTTTTCTGCTCTAGAGGATGAAAATGGAATCTGAAAGGAAGGGTCCATAGGAATGACGTCAGTGGTGGATAAACATTCAGAACATTTTACTCGGTGTGAGCCCCTGGACAATGATGGGATGGATACCTACTTAGAGGACACCCCAGTCCCAACGGCAGATCAAGCAATAAGTGATAAAATGCTGGAAGACAGAGGATGAGGAAATACTTCAGGTTATTAATTCATTGAAGTTGGGTGTTTCCCCAAGGGAGGATGGTATCCCAAATGAGAGGTACAAGATGCTTACTGATATAATGGCAGCTATTTTAGGGAACGTCTTTCGTTTTTTATTGACTTTAGAATCAGTTCCGGCAAATTTCACTCAAGGTGTGGTGATGTATTTAAAGCAAGAGATCATGGCTGGTATGTCGGCACAGCGGTTGGATTTCTGCTTGCGACGCCGGTGACCCGGGTTCGGGAATGGACTCAACTTGCTGGAGAGCCGGCCGGGAGGAGAAGGCTTGAGCATCCTGCAACTGCTCGCCTTCTCCGGGGGAAGGGAAGGGACGCGGCTCGCTGTCTGCTGCCTCCTGGCGGAGGCTGGAACAGCAACAGCTCAAGCGAGCCCCACTGCACACAGTGGCATGGTGAACGTCGGCTTTGGCCTAGATGTCCGCGGCACGCCATGCCCCCGGGCAGAAAAGTGGAAACCCCAGCCTCCTGGTTGGCCGGATGATGGTTGCTGGCTCCTGCTGACTCGAGTGCCCCGACGCCCCGGAATCCACCTCAGCAGTGCCCGAGGACTGATCGAGTAGCACGCTGGTTTCCCCTCCTGGCGCCTTCCTCCTTGGAGGAGAGGGACCCATCCGGTGAAGGAATACGCCGTGCCACCCCTGGGGTGGCTGTGATGTGAGGTGAGTGGAAGGGGTTCAGGGGGAAGGGGGCCATGAGCAGCCAGAAGGAAGAGACAGGCCAGGGGGCAAGTAAGGAGTAAAAAAAAAAAGTAAGATATCAGGGAAAAAAATTGAAAATTGGAGATCAATAAGTCTGTTTATCGCCCCGATCACGGAACTGGAGGTGTCTAGTGCCATTGCAAATGCCAAATCCTTAAAATCCCCGGGGCCAGATGGATTGGGGCTGAGTTCTACAAGGCAGCCAAGATACAGATTTCTCCCAATCTGCTCAATGTGTTCAACTCAGTATTAGAGGGAAGCCCACCCCCACCATCCTGGTCATATGCAACTATTTCCGTAATCCCCAAACCGGATAAGAACCCACAACTATGTGCTTCGTATAGGCCCATCTCAGTACTAAATCAAGACTATAAACTATTCATGAGCATTTTGACTCGTCGGGTGGACCGGGTGCTCCCTTTATTAATAAACAAAGGTCAAACGGGATTTGTCAGATCCCGCACCACCACGGACAGTATTAGACATATTCTGCATGTGGTACACCACATGCAAACCAATAAAATCCCAACCATATCAGCCAGCCTAGACGCTGAAAAAGCGTTCGACAGAGTGGCCTGGCCTTTCCTATACTTGACGCTGCATAAGTTCGGGTTTCCTCTTGCCTTAATCACAGTCCTCCAGAACGTGTACTCAGCCCCCCGGGCCTGTGTAAAGGTGAATGGGCATCACTCCAACTATTTCCCCCTTTTTAGGGGGACGAGACAGGGATGCCCTCTCTCCCCCCTGCTATTTGCAATATTTATCGAGCCCTAAGCACAACAAATTAGAGAAGCGCATGGAATAGAGGGAGTGGTGGTGGGTGGAGGTGAGCATTGAGTAGCCCTCTATGCTGATGACATTCTTTTATACCTTCAGAACCCTGAGCACTCTCTCCCCATACTTAAACAGATTTTGGACTCCTTCGGTTTGGTCTCGGGATACAAGTTGAACTTTACCAAAACGGAACTGCTAACCTTTTATTACACTCCCTCGCCAAAAGTGCAAGGCAGTTTCCCAGGGAGGTGGAATCTACAGAAGCTTAAATACCTAGGCGTGTATCCCTCAAGCCCCTCAAGGAATACTATAAATACAATTATATCCCTTTCATCGCGCAGTTGAAACGACTTAAATTCAAGTGGCAACATTACCCTGGGCCTCTCTCGGAGGACTGATCTGGTCAGAATGGTAACACTCCCGAGGGCTTTGTATCTATTTCAAAATATCCCTGTACACCTCCCTCTAAAGACTTTTCAAGAATTGAATCGCCTTATCACGAAGTTCATTTGGGCCAACCAAAAGCCCCGTGTCCGTTTAAAGATCCTCGCACTTCCCCGCCAAGTCGGAGGACTGGCACTCCCAGATCTAAGAAATTACCAGCAAGCGGCAGCACTGACACACTTGATGTCCCGACAAATCAGAACAACCAGCCCACACTGGTTGGACATAGAACGATCGATGCTAGATGACCACACCTACTGGCGAATCCTGTACCAACAAGAAAACAACTGGGTATTGCCTCACCATGTAGACCCTTGGCTTAAGGCCTTGTTCCGTACGTGGCAAACCATTAAAACAACACATCAGTTGACACACTTCCTGCCACTGATATGCCCAATTGCAAGTCTGAGCAACTTCCCCCCAAACAGCTTAGATAACAGCTTTCGGCAGTGGGAAAGGCATGAGTTGAGGTACCTAGGACAGATAATGTCGCGGGGAGTGCTGTGGTCATATGCAGAGATCCAAAGGAAGTACAACCTACCACATCGGGATTTCTACCGCTATTTACAGCTCCGGCACTATGTGGATAGCCTCCCACGGATAATCTGGGAACATGAACAACTCCCTTCCATAATTCAAAATCAAGTCACTCTTAATAAAACTCTGAAACAGAGCCACCTAATATCGTTGTATTACCAAGCGTTAAACGTGCAGAGTCAACCACACAGTGACGTTATTTGCACACAATGGACCCAAGAATCGGGCTATCAGATATCGCCTGAAGACTGGCGTAAAGCTTGGGGTTACACTGCCAGAGTGACGAGCTCACACCAGTGGCGCGAGTTTGCGTGGAAAAATCTGGTTCGGTACTTCAGAACCCCTGCAATTACCTGCCACTTTTCCCCAACCCACTCAGCTGCTTGCTGGCGCCTATGTGGGGAACCTAAGGCAAATCACACCCACATCATGTGGGGCTGCCCACACTTGAGGCCATTTTTTGTGCCTCTGCAGACCCAACTGCAAGAAATACTAGACCCACAACTACAACTGACAGTAGAGATGTTCTTGTTCTCCATTTTCCCTAAAATCCTCCGGGGTCCAAACACTAGATATTTACTCCTCCTACTCTTATCCGCTGCTAAGAAAGCAATTACTTAAGCGTGGTTGACCCCCAAAGTCCCCACGACTCAGGACTGGTGGAATATCACAAGACAAATATACTTAATGGAAAAAAATCACGCATTGTCTGAATGACCAAGAGGAAAAGTTTACTAACAGATGGGCCAGATGGCAAATATACTATATACTAAAAGATCCTACTTTTACCCCCTAGGGGAGCTATATAAAGAAGCCCACTTACGGAGTATAATGCTCAGACTAGCTTAGGGTTATTTCTTAAGATTGTGACCAGGATTGTATGTTTGAAGAACAGAATGTCCTTATAATGAAATGTTGTAATAGCATTGTGTACGACACCTGTGGATCATGCCTGAACTTTCCCTCCTGGGAGTAGCCTAGGGGGACTTTATACCAAGGGGCTGGCCTCTCCCTCTACATCCTACGGCCAGGCCGGACAATACTGTCAGTGATCTAACCCCTATGAATGAACGAATAAAATTAAAAAATCATATGTTCCTCCCCTTCATGTAGAGCAATAGCATAATGTACTCAGGCTGGAATTGTTGTACTGTATAAATGAAATGTAATACTCAGATCTGGATGACATGTATGTATATATGTTTTAAAACCTAAATAAAGAGGATATTTATAAAAAAAAATAATAAGTCTGTTTAACACTGATTTTAAGATTCTCACATTCATATTACAGAAACGTTTAAAAATATTGATGAAAGAAGTCTTTCATCAAGTGCAGACGTGTCTTACCGAGGAGACATATTCAGAACAACCTATGCATTAGTAGAGATGTGTATGGATATTGTGAGCAAAACAGCCTTTCTGTTTTTTTTATCATCATTAGATCAATGTAAAGCTTTTGACAGGGTTAATCACAAGTTTATGTTTAAAATTTTACACGCCTATGGAGTTCCTCCAGGATCTGTACACTGGTTAAGGTTGCTATATGGCAATGCAGTGATTTCATCTGTTCTAACAAGAGCACACAGGAAGAAGTACATTATACAAAAGGGGGTAAGGCAAGGGTGCCCCCTCAGCCTCCTGTTATATTTGTTTATGCTAGACCCCTTTATTCGCAAGGTTTTAGGAAATCAACAGATAAAAAGTATCTCCTGCACACTAGGAGGGAGTGAAGTGAAGCTGATGGCCTATGCGGATGATGTGTGTGCATTCCTTAAGGATGCGGTAGGGTTGAGAGGCCTATTACAGGAAATACAGAAGTTTGGTTTGGTATTGGGGTCAAGATTAAACCTTCAGAAGAGTAAGACACTGGTATTAGGAGGAGAAGAAAGTGTACATCATGAGGTCAAAGGAATTCAAATATCAACAGTACCCATTAAAATTTGGGGGGTACATTTTGGGGCAGGAGATATGGCACGACATAACTGGGAACAGGACATACAGCAAGGAGAAAGGAAAGTGGACTGATGGAAGGGGTGGAAACAATGAAAGAAGAAATGGGTTTTTATGATAAAGCAATATTTATTATCAGTCTTTCTTTATATAAGTGCAGTGTTTCCATTACCTTTGGCTCTGGAAACTAGAGTGCATAGAGTTTGGTTTTTTTCAGTTATTGTGGGGTAGCCACCTTAATCCTATCAAACGAGAAGTAAAGTACAGTTACATAAGAACTTACCGTAACAGTAGATCTTCGAGAGAGGTTTCTTCGGTAGGTCATCACATATCGGACTACCGCCACCTGGTGCCTGGACTGCATGGCAGACTTTTCCAGCAATCCTTGACAGAGGACTGCCCACTCGACGTCAGCATGACCCTATATAGTGGGCGGTCCCCATGCCTGCCCTCCAGTTCTCCCGCTGGAGACCCAATAGGAGTGACAGGAGAAACAGACAGACTCCGGAGTCCCAGAAGAAAAAGGGGGAAGAGGTAGGGAAAAATATGACCTACTGAAGGAACCTCTCTCGAAGATCTACTGTTACGGTAAGTTCTTGCGTAACTGTACTATCTTACTTCGAGAGGGTTCCTTCAGTAGGTCATCACATACAGGACTGAATCCCAAGCAGTCCCTCTAGACAGAGACGAGAGAAACATGGGAGGAGGAGAAACTCCAATGGAAAAAACTGACTGGAACCAGCCTAGGACAGAAGGCCCTGTAGGATAGCTAGGCCAAAACCTGCCCTCCGCCTAGAAGCAATGTCCAGACTGTAATGTTTAGTAAAGTTATGGACAGAACTCCAGGTTGCTGCTGCACAGATATCTGCTGCAGAAACAATACACAAAAAAGCTGTGGATGCAGCCATGCCCCTAGTGGAATGACCGCTTACAGACCCCAGCAGAGGCTTGTCATACTTCCGATAACAGAATCGGATGCAGCTGGCTAACCACTTGGACAGGCATTGCTTGGAGACTGCTTTTCCCAAGGATCTGGGGGCGAACAAAACAAAAAGTTGGTCATCCTTCCAGAAATCTTTGGATCGATGGATACAGCACCTAAGAATGCAGTGCACATTCAAGGTGTGCAGGAGCGCCTCACCTCTATTCGCAGGAGTAGAATAGTACACCGGAAGTTCCACCGTCTGATTTAGCGTGAACTCTGACACCACCATAGGAAGGAACTTAGGATTTGTTCTGAGGACCACTCGGTCCCTATAAAAAATCAAATAAGGATCTTTGCACACCAGAGCCTGAAGCTCGGAAATTCTTCGAGCATAAGTAACTGCAACCAAAAATAGCACTTTCCAAGAAAGATAGCGCAAATTACAGCTCACTGCTGGCTCAAAATGAGGGACAGTGAGCTTCTCCAACACAAAATTTAAATCCCAAGATGGTGCAGGGCAGCGGATGGGGGGTTTCAGATGAAGAATCTCTTTCAGAAAGATTCTGGAGATCTCCAACTGAGTCATGGGTTTACCATCCGACGAGCTCATGGTATGCCGAAATGGCTGATAAGTGGACCCATAGAGAGGAATAGGAAAGACCCGAATCTGAAAGATAAAGGAGGTATTCCATGATCTGTGGAGCGGAACAAGAAAAGGGGTCCCAACTTTTAGACACCGCCCAAATGGAAAAACGTTTCCCACTTCATGGCATAAGTGGAATGGGTAGAAGGCTTTCTAGCCTCCATCAAGACTTGGGCAACTCTGCTGGAAACTCCAAAGCGTGAAATCGCTATATCTGCAGGAGCCATGCATGCAAGTGCAGGGTCCTGAGCCCTGGATGCACGAGTTGGCCTTGATTCTATGTCAAGAGGTCGTGCGTTAATGTAAATGGAACTGGGGGTTCCTTTGCCAGCTGTTGCAGAAGAGGGAACCAAATCTGTCTCAGCCAGAGAGGGGCGATGAGAATCATTCGTGCCTTCTCTGCCTGGAGTTTGAGGAGAACTTGCTGAAGAATGGGAAATGGAGGGAAGGCGTACAAAAATGTCCCTGTCCAAGAGAGAGACAATGCACTGTGCCAAAAAGCACCATGCCCTGGAACAAGCCAGCAAAAACTGTGAAGTTTTGCGTTGGATGGGGAAGCGAAAAGGTTGAGTTTCTTACACCCCATCTTTGAAATAGAGAAGCTACCACTTCCTGATTTAGTTCCCATTCATGGCTGAGAGTCTGAGACCTGCTGAGACTGTCCGCCAGTGTGTTTTGCTCCCCTGGAACGTGCACGGCTGTCAGGTAGAGACCGTGCTGGACTGCCCAGTTCCACATACACTCATCGCCTCCCTGCAGAGGGGGTACGATCGAGTTCCTCCTTGTTTGTTGATGTACCAGACGACAGACATGTTGACCGTCTGGATAAGCAGTGATCCCCGAGGAAGGAGAGTCTGAAACACTTGCAGTGCACACAAGACCACTCTCATCTCCAAGACAGTGATGTGTAATGACATCTCCAAGCTGGATCAAACACCCTTAGCTTGGTGTTCCCCCAAATGGGTACCCCAACCGAGGCTGGAGACATCTGTCATCAAGGATGCCAGAGGGGCTGGGCTCCTGAAGGGGAGACCTACTGACAGACTGGAGGGATCTCTCCACCAATTCAAGTCTTTCTGAAGAGCCGACAACACAAGGACCGGATGGTCCAGATCGTCCTGGAGTTGATCCCACTGGACCCGCAAGGACCACTGAGTGACCCTCATGTATAGTCTTGCCAGGGGAACTGTAGAGATGGAGGCCACCATCAGTCCCAACAACCTTAGAACCTGTCGTGCCAGGAGGGTTCTGGAGGAGGCTACCAAGGCAGCCTGGGAAATCACAGCCTCCATCCTGTCCGGAGAAAGGAAAGCTGTGCTCTGGACAGTGTCCAACACCACCCCAATGAACTGCAACCTCTGGGAGGGAGGGAGTAAGGGACAACTTGGGATACTGACAGTAATTCCCGGTCTGTGGAATAGATCCAGAGTAAAGGCTAAGGCCTCCGAGAGAGACTCCCTGGATGGGGCTGAAATCAGCCAATCCAGGCAGGGGAAAACGCTATGCCCCGACGATGAAGAGCTGCCGCCACCACCGCTAGGCACTTGGTAAAAACTCGAGGTGCCGAGGAAAGGCCAAAGGGGAGAGCACAAAATTGGAAATGCTCCCCTTTGAAGGTGAACCGCAGGAAGTGGCGGTGGCTGGAAAGATCGGGATGTGCAGGTGAGCATCCTGCATATCCAGAGCACAAAGCCAAGCATTCTCCAGAAGGAGAGAGAGGAGGCTCTGGAGGGTTAATATCCGTAATTTTTTTGTATTTGACAAACAGATTGAGACTGCTTAGGTAGTGTTACCAACTGTCCCTATTTTCGCAGACAGTCCTGATTTGGGGAGCTGTGTCCTGCAAAAATACATGAAAAATACTACATGTCCTGACATTATAGTAGGAAAAAATATTTTCTGACTTTCCTTTAAATGTTGCAAAACAATACAATACCTTAACTAAAATACCTTAAAATGATAAACAATAGAAACAGCTAAAAAAAAAATATTACACTTAGTGTTAATTCTGATTATTTAGAGAAAACAAGTCTGTTGCATTGGTCGTGTTTACATGTTGTCCTGAGAATAACCATGTTTCAATAAGAAATGTCCCACTTTGAGCTCCTTAAAAGGTGGTAACCCTATACTTAGGTTGAGAATGGGTCTCGGGTCTCAGGTCTCCTGTCTTTTTTGGAACCAGGAAGAAATGGGAGTAAAACCCCCAATCCTCTTTGACAGAGGGGCATGATCTCTATGACTTGTTTGAGCAATAGAGACTGAATTTCTTCTCTTACGACTGAGTTTTGGAAAGGGGGGGGCACCCGTGGTCTTGCACTTGCCCTGGTGCCATGCCTGGGCTTGCTTCCTCTGCCTCCAGGTCCTCTTCCGAAAGGGCTCCTGTTGGGAGCCCGATCGGTACATGGACCACACGGATCTCAGGGCTTGTCCTGATCCTGGAGGTCTGTGATGATGTCCTTGGTGTCCCCACCAAAAAGCACCGAACCTCTAAAGGGGGCATCTTGAATCGCAGTCTGAACCTTGTTAGCGAGGCTAGAAATGCAAAGCCAGGCCTGCCATCTAAGGCACATGGCAGTCGCCGAGGTGGGTGCCACAGAGTTGTAGATGGCTCGCAACGCGTGCCTGCAAGAGATCTTGGACAGGCGGATGTCCTTGGCGAGCTCCTCCTTGAGGTCTGAAGGGTCCATGGCTTGGACTCGGGTCTCCAGTCTGGCCAGGGTGGATTTCTGGTGGGACACCATATAGAAACATAGAAACATAGATTTTGACGGCAGATAAGGACCGCTTGGCCCACCCAGTCTGCCCATTTCCCTACCTAATGGATAAGCTGCAGATCCTAGTTAACCAGCAGCCTACTTCTTCCTAACTCCACCCCCTAGAATTGCTTTACGACTGTCCCATGCATGCTTGAATTCCACCAGTTTTTGACTCCACAACCTCCTCTGGAAGACTGTTCCATGCATCCACAACCCTCTCTGTGAAAAAATACTTCCTTAAATTACCTCTGAGCCGCCCCCCCATCTTCAAATTGTGCCCCTTGTTCTTGCACAACTCTTTTTTTGAAAGATGCTACCCTCTTGGACTTTGTTGATTCCTTGAGGTACTTGAAAGTTTCTATCATGTCCCCCTCTCCCTCCTTTCCTCGAGGCTATACATATTAAGCTCCTTAGTCTCTCTTCATATGTCTTCCGGTGCAGACCCTGCACCATTTTAGTTGCCCTCCTCTAGACAGCTTCCATCCTGTCTATGTCTTTGCGGAGATTGGGTCTCCAGAACTGAACACAGTACTCCAGATGGGGTCTCACCAACTGTCTGTACAGAGGGATAACAACTTCCTGTTTTCTACTCGTGATGCCTCTCCCTATGCATCCCAGTATCCCCCCAGCCCTCCTTGCTGCCCTCTCACATTGCTTGCCCACCTTTAGGTCATCTGATATGACTACCCCCAGGTCCCTTTCCATTTTTGTTGTTTTTGTTTTGTTGTTTCTCCCATACTGGTCCATCTGTCTCGACTTCTTATCGGGAAAAGAAGTGCTCATGTGCTTGGGTGCAGAGGAGCAGTCATGAGCAGCCAAGATCACCATGGAGTCAGCCTTTCAGATGCATGTTAAGGAAGCGGGCATCCTTGGGCCCCCCGTATGCCCTATCGGCCCTCTTAGGGACAGCTGGGATTGAATGAGGCATCTGCCAGACCATAGTGGTGAGGTCTTGGTGAGGTCCGATCCAAGGAGTTACAGGAATCAGGGTCAGAGACTCCAAGTCAAGGTGTTCAGCAAATCTCTGATGCATGTGATCTTGCTCCTCAGACTCCCAGTCAAAATGTTGTTGCATGGATCTCAGCAGGTCCGAAAAGAAAGAATCCTCAGAAGGGGAACTTGGGAGAATCCTTGCCATTAAGGACCTGGGACTCGTTGTCTGTGGGCTACTCCAATGAGTCATCACCCAAATCCGGAAAGGTCTCCAAAATTTGGAAGACAGATGTCTTGGTGGGTAGTCCCCATGATGTGACCAGTGGACGGGGGGTAATGGCGTTGGGGCCGCGGGCTTAGCATCGGATAAGCTGGCACTGGGACCCAGCGAGGATCAGCGGGGACCTGATCCGCTGGGGGGCTGATGGCTGAGGTGGACACAAGGGCCCCCGCACAGAGACCGTCGGAGGATCCGGCGTAGGAGCAGGCCTCGCCAAATCCGACGGAGGATGGGCGTCCGGAGATCCACCAGGATGGGAACAATCCTCCCTGAAGGGACAGGAGGAGCCTCCGTTGAAGGGCCGGACGGCAGAAGAGGGGCCTCCATCCCTGAAACTCCGGAGGATTAGCGGGGGTTGGACCCAGATGTGTGTTCTACATCGAGGGGGCCCGCACTATCTTCTCCTGGGGTAGCAGCCGCAAAGGGACTTGCTACCAGCGGGGGGAGAGGGACAATCTCCCCACGGCTCGTCCGGCCATCAGGTTGGCTGCCAATAGGTCCTGATGGGAAAGCCGTGTCTGTGCAGTCACTGGAGGCGGCAGACTGACCAGACATAGCCAGGCGGGAGGGGGAAGAGCCCCCTGCCGACTTAATGGCTGGAGCCAGGTGGGTCCCCGTACCTTGGGGAGCTGACTTACCAGCAGTCGGGCAGCCCCCGGAGGAGCTGGGGGCCAACTTAGCAGCAACTGCGGTGTAGCCGGAGGAGCCGGCAGTCACCTTACCCACTGCGGAGGTTTTTACGGACTTACCCGAATCCCTTGTTGCCAACCGATGCTTCAGCAGAGACAGTGGGGGACAGCCTAGAGGATTCGGCCCAAGAACCATCCTTTCTTTGAAGAAGAAGAAGATTATTCATGAATGCGTTCTATCTGTTTTTCTAGGGACGCCAGCTGGGTCTTCAAAAGATGGGCCTCCAGAACCTGCTGCCTCCTTTTGCGTCTGGCCTGGTTAAACGGTTGGCAATCTGGGCAAGATGAAATAGGATGGGCTGGGCCTAGACAGATGATGCACTTAATGTGACCATCCTTGTGTGGAATTTGCGTGCCACAGGATTGACACCACTTCTTTGGAGAAGACACAGAGTTGGAAGGAATAATCAGAAGAAAAAGGTAGGTTAGGCACTACCAACGAAACTTTCAACGCAATCGCTGAGGAAGTCTACCGCGAGGCGACTGACATGAGGTGACAGTGGGAAAGAAGTGGAGGGTGGGCGTGGGGACTGCCCACTATATAGGGTCACGGTGACATCGGTCAGGTGACGTCAGGCGGGCGGTTCCCCATCAGGAATTGCTGGAAAAGTCTGCCGTGTGGTCCAGATGCCAAGTGGCGCTAGTCCGATATGTGATGACCTACTGAAGGAACCCTCTCGAAGTAAGATCATACCTGCCAGTACAGAAGGGGGGAGTGGGGATGATTAACCCAGTAGTGTTTTTTCATACTTTATTTTGAGATATTAAATCACTGATCTTAAGTAGATCTACTTTAGTAAAGGTATGGCTCCTGCAAACTTTTGAAAGAATTTTGCGGATATGGATGAATCTGTCCATAAGACTGGGAGGTGGGATGAGGATTTCACAGTGTTTCAAGGTTACCTTTCAAAAAATGTTCAAATGGAAAATAAAAAAAAAAAAAAAAAAATGCAGTTGTCAAAATCTAAACTTTATCAAGAAGTTCTGACAGAAATAGGGCCAGGGGAACTGGTTTTTAAACACTGTCAGGTGGGGAATAAAAATCAGGCATACAAAAACAGCTGACAAACCCAAGAATACCACTAAAGATGTGGAACACCCAATGGATGAGTGTGCGTGAACAGGTGGGCGTTAGGGGGGGAATAATAAACACAAGGCGATGGAGGAGAGAAAATGTTTATATCCAGACTGTGTAAATGTTTTGGAAACTCGGGAGCATTTCTTGACAGAATGTTCTTATTCCATAGGGTTATGGAAATTCCTAGCAGTCACATGGAAGATGCCATGGTTGAGGTGGGTGACATATGGCATATTAGTTTTGGGGGAATTTCCATGGGAACTGTCAAGGTATGATGCGGGTACTTTAGATTTTTTTTTTTGCATATTTAAAATATTATTTGTGGCAAAGTAGATGTCAGTTCCTTTTCCAGCAAAAGTATATGATTTACCCTATTTTTTGTAAAATATGTGAAAGTGCCTTAGGGGAAGTATTCAGATGGGATATGACGATGCATCCAAGAGCATGAGTGTTGATTTGGTGGAGGGGTTTTTCTTTTATTCAGAAATATGGTTAGTAAAGGAATACTTATTTGATTTCTTTATTTTACAGAAAGTAGATTTGGGATTGCTTTAAAAATCTGTTATGGTAAGGGGAGGGTGGAGGGGTATGGTTGAATATTTGAAAGCTTCAAAGATTGTTATAAGTTGTATATATGGTATTTCCTTTTGTTTTTCATTGAAATGTATGTTATGTTTTTGCTGAAATAAAATCTCCCCTCCTACTTTCAAGAAGTACCACGAGATCGTTAACGTCCACCTGAACCACCACCAGAACAGGCAGATGGGCCCTCAGTTTAACGTCTCATCCAAAAGACGGCATCTCAGGAGTGCAGCATCCCCGTCATGATGCACTACAGTGTCAGTATTGGGATTTTACCCCAAGAGTGCCTGGTGTGGGGCATGAACCCACAACCTTCCAATCCTTCCAGCCTCAGAGGCGAGTGTGCAACCTGATAAGCCACTGACATCTTCATCGAGGATATCTCCTCCATTTGGCCATACTTCTGGAATAATTACCAAACAGTAATAAGGTACCCAAGGAGGATGGCAGAGTTTGATATGCAATCAGGACAGAAAGCCTTGCAGAACATCAAGACCAAAGCCAGCCTGTCAGTGTGAGGCAATATCTCTTCTGCAGTGCTCAGTGAAAGTATGCATGGTGTTCCATGCGGCAGCAGCGTGTATGTCAGCTGCAGAAACACGCAACAGAGGTGGCCATACCACTGGCACAGTGGTCTCACACAATACCAGGAAGTTCCTTACAGTACTTCCTATAACAAAACAAAATACAGTTAAGCCAGCCATTTGAACAGGCACTGTTTAGACACAAGGGTGCCCTCTCTCCAAGGGGCGAACCAAACAAAAAGCTGAAAGGACTTTCTGCAGTCCTAAGTATAATCAAGATAGAAATGCAGTGTTTTATGTACATCGAGCATATGGAGCAATGCCACATCCTTGTTAGCATGCTCTGGATAACACATAGGAAGGTATGTGGCCTGATTCAGAGTAAAATCAGAGACCACCTTTGGTAGAAAATGAGGATTGGTCTGCAAAAACACCCTGACCTTGTGGAAAATTAAATAAGGAGGCTTATGCATTAGAGCCTGAAGCTGAGAAATCCTACCAGAAGAAGCCACAGTGTCCAAAAACAGTGTTTTCCATGAAAGGGTATAGCTAACACAGGCAGCAGCAGGAGGGAGCAAGGGGGGTTGTCTAGGGCAAGGGTACTGCAGGGGTCAGGTGAGGCAAAGGGGCCCTCAGAGATGACATCACGGGTAGGAGAAAGAGAGTGTGCAGAGGAATGGGGTGCACCAGGGAGGAAAGCAAGATAAAGAGAGGAGAGTCGTCATCCTGGGGGATTCAATGTTAATAGGTTAAGATGGGGGGGCAGAGCAGTCAAGAAGAGACGCATATGGGTGGAGTGTATGCCAGGCATGACAGCGGGAAAAGTGAGGCAGCATGTTAAGAGGTGTGTGGTTAGGCTGGGGGGGAACCTCATATCGTGGTGCACCTGGGTACTAATGATCTGGAATATAATAGCTTGGAAGAAGTGCAGAAGAGATTCAAGTAAGTAGGGAGGTTGTGCAGTAGAGAGGGGAGGACAGTGGCGTTCTCTGAGATTCTCCTGGTACCAAGGGCTAACATGGCCAGGAAACTAAGAAACTTAAGAGTTCAATAAATGGTTGGGGACATGGTGTGAGGACATGGATACGGGACTGGTGGTAGGATGGGGTAGCACATAGGAGATCCAAGACCTGATGCACTGGATAGGTTGCACATGAGAAGGGAAGGCTCAGGGGTCCTAAAGAATAAGCTAGGGGAATTCACTGCAGAAATGTATAATTTAAACCAGGCGGGGGGGAAGGAGGTGGGCAGCAAACACTGCCACCAGGCTCCCAGACTGGCAGGAAGAGGGGAAGCAAAAGGCAAAAAGGGGAAAGGCTAAGGAAGAGGGTATAGGCAAACAGGGGACAAACTCACAGTGGAGGGTGGTCTCACTGAATGCAAGAAGCCTTGGCAATAAGACAGTAGAACTGCAGGTTTTGATGGCGGAAGGGGAGGCGGCGGCATAGCCGCCATAAATGAAACATGGGCCACCCAGTACCAGGACTGAGATCTAGCAATCCCTGGGTACAAACTGTACCATAGGGACAGGGACAAAGGGGAAGGAGTAGCTATATATGTTAAGGAGGGGATACTGTGAAACAGGGAGGACGGTGAGGAGGGCAAGGCCAAAGCCTTATGGATTCACCTACAGCACTCGAAGGGTAGGAAGGTGAGATGGGGGTGGTGTATAGGCCACCTTCCCAAAGTGTGGAAATGGGGAGGGAACTGGGAGAAGAAACTAAGAGGCTTAGCAGTAAGTGCAACATAGTGGTGGTCTGGGACTTCAGTCTACCAGAGGTGGATTGGAACACTCCAGCCACCTCAAGTGCCAGAGAACAGGTCCTCCTGGAGGCCTTCGAAGACAGCTTCCTCACACAGAAAGTGACGGAGCCAACCAGGGAGGGGAACATTCTAGAGCTGGTACTTATGGACAGAGAGCTAGTCCAAGACACTGAGGTGGAGGACCCCCTAGCGGGAAGTGACCACCACACAGTGTGGTTCTCCCTCAACCTGGGGAAGGCTGTAGCCAACACAAAAACAAGAGTGGTGGATTTTAAGAGGGCAGACATTGGCAGGATGGGAATCATATTGAAAGGGCACCTAGACAACATCAGCCCGGACATGGATGCAGAGCAGAAATGGAACATCATAAAGAAGGGTCTGTCAGAGGCCACTAACTCTTGCACAAAGTGCCAAAAGCAAGAAGGCCAGGAACAAGAGACCTGTCTAGATGAATGGAGAGGTAGTGGAAAGGGTGAGAAAAGAGAGCAGCCTTTAGAAAGTACAAAAGATCTTGCCAGGTTGAGGATAGGGAGGAATAAGTGAAGAAATCCAGGGAGGTGAGCAAAGTAGTGAGGGCAGCCAAGGCTTCAAAAGAACTAAGGTTGGCGCAGGGGATCAACGAAGGGGAAAAGGATTTCTTTAAGTATATAGGAGAGAGGAGGAATTGAAGGACCAGATTTGTAAGGATTAGGAAGGAGGGAGGGAGGTAGGTGGGTAGTGCAGAGAGGCAGTGGGCAGGCAAGTGATACTAAACCAGTACTTCTGCTCAGTGTTACTGGGAGAGGATGGCCCATACCTCAGGGAAGGGTGAAGGAGGAGAAGAGGTGACAGGCGTGGAGATCCCAGTCAGAGTGTTGGAGGACCTAAGGTCCCTAAGGGTGGATACAGCGCCTGGTCCGGACGAAGTGCATCCAAGGGTACTCAAGGAGTTGGCAGGAGTCCTGGCGGGACTACTGGCAGATTTGTTTAACACTTCTCTGAGTACTGGGTGCATGGCCAGGGATTGGACAATGGCTCACGTGGTGCCAATCCATAAGAGTGGGCCCAGAGAGGAACCTGGAAACTACAAACCAGTGAGCCTTACAGCCATTGTGGGAAAGCTAATGGAGACTATACTTAAAGAAAGGCTGGTGAGTTTCCTGGAGGAGAATTGCTTACAGGATGACAATCAGCATGGGTTTGTGTCTAGGAGATCATGTCAGACCAGCCTTGTTGACTTTTTTGACTGGGTGATGAGGTCACTAGATAGGGGCCATGCAGTGGATGTCCTTTACTTGGATTTCAGTAAAGCGTTTGATTCCATGCCCCACTGAAGGCTGATCAGCAAGTTAAATAGCCTAGGAGCAGGAAGGAAGCTGGTCGGGTGGATCAAGAGCTGGTTGCAGGGCAAGCAGCAAAGGATGGTAGTCGGGGGAGAGCTCTCGGCACTCAGGGTGGTTACCAGTGGGGTCCCGCAGGGGTCGGTGCTAGGACCGGTACTATTTAACTCATTACCTCCAGGAAACGCCTGTAGTTGGCAGCCAAATCATCCCTTTTGTTTCATTTTTATTTTTTTATACTTGTAAATCTGATGAGCAAAAATTGCCAATTTTCATAGAAGACAAGTTACAGTAATACAAAAAGACATATACAAGACAAAATAATAACTTATACAATACAAAAAACCAATAACATTTAAACATAACAGTTACATAATGATTTGTGGTCAACAGGTACATTCAGGCTTATTGAAAAGCCATTGTTTGAGGCGGGTTCTATAGCAACGAACAGTCTTATAGTCAGCAGAGTCAACTGGAACACTTCCTGAAGTAGGCCGTTCCATGCATCCACCACCCTTTCTGTGAAAAAGAACTACCTCACATTACCCCTTAATCGGTCTCCCTCTAATCTCATGCTGTGTCCTCTTGTCCTGCTACTTTTTCTTATATTGAAACGTTAGACTCTTTCACCTTGTTAATGCCCTTGAGGTGTTTCAATGTTTCGATCTCATCACCTCTCTCCCTCCTTTGTTCTAGGGTATACATATTGAGCTCCATTAATCTGTCCTCATATGTTATCTGATGCAGTCCCTGCACCATTCTGGTTGCCCTTCTCTGGACTGCCTCAATTAACCAAACTGAAGCAGTCCAGAAAGGCAACCAAAATGGTTACAGAGGTCTCCCTATGGCTTGCACAGCTAAGGACTTCCTGTTTGCCCTAGACACTTCTCAGGTCATCAGCACTATTTCTCTGTATTACTTGTGAAACAAATTGATTAGAGTTGACTGCATAGCACCGTTAGAAAGGTAATTGTGTGCTGAACAACTTTGCTGCTGATACTTTGTGTGTGTATCACATATACTTAAGGAGTTATTCGCATTTGTTTATGGTATGGTGTATATGGCGGACATCTGTCCCTCAAGCCTCACCTAAGCACCTTGAATAAAATGGGAAAATACATGTTTTATATTAGAAAAATAGCTTTTTAGTAAAAAAATTACTTTTGTACCTACAGTACATCTAATGTATGGATGTTTAATTTGGTGTTGCTATATTACATATTTTACCAAAAATGGTTTAAGTTGCCTTTTGTAGTGCAAAAACACATTTCTTTTGCTATTTCGACTAGCACAGAAAAAAAATAGAAATTGCCTATAATTAATTGCATAGAACCATTGGAAAATCAATTTTGTGCTGAACAACTCTGCCACTCATACTTTGTGTGTAGCACTTATGGTTCATGGGGTATTCGCATTTGTTTGTGGCATGATGATTATGGCTTGATTTTGCTTAGGAAAACCCAGGATGCAATGTTAAGAGTATACAGGACACAAGCAGTGGAACTCTCAAAGAGCTCCTGTAGAGTAAATGAGTTAACATATTCATAGCAGGCATATCAAACAGAATAAGGAGGGAGGTCAACCTCTTTGCAGATGACACTAAGATCTGTGCTGAGGTGGATAGTGAGGAAGGGGGTAAGGCACTGCAAGAAGATTTGGTGACACTTGAGTGCTGGTCAGCCACATGGCAGCTGGGGTTCAATGCCAAAAAATGCAAGCTCTTGCACATTTGGGGCAAAAAAAAAAAAACAGCAACTGGTTGGGGGAGTGCAGTTAGCCACTTCATAGGAAGAGAAAGATCTCAGAGTGCTGGTGACTGGGGACATGAAACACACGGCACAGTGCAGGAAGGCAGCTGCAAAGGCGAACAGAATGCTGGGATGCATCATCAGGGGAATCACCTCTGGAAGGGTGGAAATCATTTTGCCCCTGTACAGGTCCCTTGTGAGGCCACACTTGGAGTACTGTGTGCAGTTTTGGTGCCCCTACTTGAAAAAGAACATCAAACTACTGGAGAAGTTCCAGCGTAGGGTGACGAAGATGACCCTGAGGATGGGGGACAAGACGTATGAGAAGAGATTGAGGGAGCTTGACATGTACACCCTAGAAGAGAGAGAGAGGATCTGATTGAGACATTCAAGTACCGAAAGGGTATAAACAGAGTTAATTTAGAGGGCTTGTTTAAGTTAAAAGGGGGGAGGGACACCAGGGGACACAGTCTGAAATTGGAGGGAGGAAGGTTCAAGACAGAGATGAGGAGGCACTATTTCACTGACAGGGTGGTGGCGCGTTGGAATGCGCTGTCAGAGAAAGTGGTAGCACTGCAGATGGTGGGCAGCTTCAAGAGAAGGTGGGATAGAGCCAAAGGGAGGGTCAAAACTGTGGGAAGGGTGGGGGAGGAGGAGAAGTCAGAAGTGGGGGGGCACTAAGTTAGAAGGGGGTGCAAGGGGAGACGGGGCAGTTGCAATAGACAGCGTGCTGCACACTACAGTAGACTAGATAGACCGAATGGCCTGTATCTGCTGGCAATTTCGTATGTTCGTATGAAAGGAAAAGTGCTTTTCAGGTCACAGCAGGCTCAAATGGAGCCACGGTCAGTTTCTCAAGTATGGTGTTAAGGTCAAAAGGTGGAACCGCTTTACAAATCTGGAGGTGCAAAGGCAGAATACCCTTTAGAAATGTACAGGAAACCTCTAGTAGTGCCACCATACACCCATCAATAGGGGCACGGAAAGCCGAGAGAGCAGCCAACTGCACCCTGATGGACGAGTACTGGAGACCGGAGTCAGACAGAGATAGAAGGTAGTACAGCACAGCATTGACATGTAAATGGATCCACTGCATGGGTAGCACACCATATGGAAAGCACTTCCACTTCAAAGAGTAAATGTGTCTCGTAAAAGTCTTTCTAGGGAAAGGGAACATTGTTTAACCAGGAGCAGTACACTAAGCCGAAGCTTGTTTCCAGATGCGACCTTTCTAGCTGCAAGCAAGACATCAGCCAGCTTGGGTAAAATCACAAAACATGCAATGGCTACGTCTTCAGGAGTCAGACAGCAGATGCAGAGAATGCAAGTCCAAATGGACCAGGAACCTCAGAGCCTGGGACAGCAGACTCCAACAGAGGGGGAGCTGAACAGGAAACTCCATTGCCAGATACTGCAGATCTGGAGAGGCCAGAAAGAAACCACTAGTTTTAGGGTGGCATGGCCTGTTCACAGCTTGAGCAGAAACCTTTGTATGAGAGGGATCAGAGGAAAGGCATAAAGGAGACCAGCAGTGTAGATCTTCAAGAGAATTTCTTCCACTGGGCCACACCTTTGGAACTGTATGCCATCAGCGTCAGGACCATCCAAAAGCTTCTGCCTAGGTGGGAGCCACCCAGGATGATGTACAACATTAGTGCCTATAAAATGTGGGAAGCCCCCTTGCTCCCCAGTTTCCGTTGGAGATAAGCTTGGAGGGCCACTTACTCTGAGGAATCAAGTCTGGAGATAATACCAGTACAAGGCACACAAGAGGAGGCATTGGACTGGAAAGAGAAGACACAGAAGACCAGTATGAGCACTTTCTGTAAAGGCAGTGGAACATCCAGCCAGCTTACACCTCAGACAGGGTGAAGGAGGGTGGATGCACTTGTGGCCCAGTGGATGAGATTCTCTCAAAGACCTGTTGTTACAGTGAGTAACTGCTGTATCTTCATAGAGGACACCTCCACTGGGTCACACCTTTGGAACTATTTTCAAGTGGTACAAAGTATGCAGGGAGGATGGCAAAGTCAGATATGAAAACAGGACAAAAGGCCTTGCTTAACAGCAAGATCACAGCCTGCACGTTTACGCGAGAATATGTCTACACTTATGTGCTTAGTGAAAGTATGCACAGTGCTCCACCTGGCTGCAGCAGTACAACTGTTAGCAGTAGACACACCCTGAGAACAGGCAACAGAGGTGGCCATACTCCAAGCAGAGTGGCCACAAACATCACTAGGAAGTTCTTCACCATACTTCCTATAACAAAACGTAATACAGTGGCCAGCCACTTGGACAGGCACTGTTTAATGACAGGCACACCCTCTCTCCCAAGTGTGAAGGAGACAGAAAACAGAGGACTTTCTGCAGTCCTTTGTGCGATCCAGGTAGAAACACAGTGTGGATCAACAGTACGGAGCAGAGCCTAACCCTTGTTAGCATGGTCATGATACTACACTGGTAAGTTTGCTGTCTGATTCAGTGTGACGTTAGAAACCACTCTGGGTAAAAAAAACGTGGATTAGTACATGGGGGCCCATGCATGAGTGCCTGAAGTTCAGAAATCCTTCGGGTTGAGGTAATAATAAACAGATTTCTCCCTTTGTTCCTTCATTTTTTGAAAATTTCCCACACCCCAGTTTTTAATGATTTCCTTGCCTTACACCACACTCTCTCCTTTACTCTGGTAAGTTTGTTGGCTGCCTCAGTGACCAGGGCTGATGGTGCTTTCTTGTTCTACTTATTTATTTTATTTAGCTTTTTACTGACCCGTTAAGCACACTAGACAGACACAATGCATATTATCAGGTACAGTACAATCCATGAGAGTTACAAGGCATTACAAAATCAAAATAACAGTGTAACAAATATATATGCATTCAGTAGTATGACACAAATGCATAAGCAGTAAGTAGGGGAAAACATCTAAACAACAAGTAACAGTAAACTATAACCAGGTACAAACTTGAATGGGGTACAGATCACAAAAAAAAAAAAACTGAAGTTATACAGGATAACAAATCCCTCGCAACAGGACAGTGAGTTGCCCTACAAACTAGGATGCAGAAACATAAGATACTCCAGTCCTCTAGGATAAAATACCATTACACTCAGGTAAGCGCATGACACAGAAAATAAATTAGTTATGTTGCCATATTAGTCCTTGTGACAAAAGATCCAGGAAAAAAAGAGGTGATTTGATATCTTTTATTGGACCAACAATATGGGGGTTTGGGTGCTGAATGTGCAGAAACTCTAGTCACTTGTTACAGAGTTACAGATAGATCATGTTTAAATATTCATGAATAATATTGACTTATTGTACATTGTTTTTAAGTCATACATATCTGAATAGTACTTACACAGTATAAATATGGATAACTGCTGGTTACTGCTTAATTTACACTAGGACAGGTGCCTTTAAACCCCCAGTTTTGCCTAACATAGATATTTTCTTATTTAGAAGACCTTTAACATTATATACTATGTATTTCTTCAGCTTAATTTGTCTGTATGTTGCATGGCTTTTTTCAAGGAAGAAACTTATCAGTTTAGTACATTTAACCTTGACATACCTTTCTTGTGATGGAACTCTGTCGTTCCATCAATGCTTAATTTTAAAAAGCAGTTTAAGCCAATGGGATTTTAACAATTTTTTATCTGTTTTTTATGCATGATCTGGACTTTAAGAAAGTGTGCGCTTTCAAACCAACTGTTATTTTTCTGATAAAGAATTCTATATAATTCGGAAGCTCAAGCTCCTATTTTCTTTTGTAACATCTATGTTGGTCCAGTAAAAGGCATCAAATCATTTTTTTTTTTTTTTTGGAGTTAAGTGCATAAACAGGTTGAGCTGGCTTTTAAAAAGTCCCACTGGAGCTTTCTGACAAGCAAGTGGGAGGTAACCCTACAAAAGCAAGGAACAGGAATGAGTTCCAGAGCCTTTGTGCCCAAGCTGCGAAAGCCTGGTCCCCCAAGGCAGTGCAAGTCTTTGAAACTTTATTCTGTGTTGCCTGGATGCCTGATTGAAGCCCTGGCAACTCTCACAAGTCCTGACATTGTGAGAGAGGCATAAATGGCAGACGCGTACTTCATGTGTGTGTCCTTATTAATCTTTTCTCTGCACCCACAGCACCAGAGCAACGTTGTTGGTTTCAGCGGCATGCAGAGACAGCAATGTCACTAAAAATTAGCGACTATTTATGTATAAAATTATAAACGACAACAGCTAGTTGGTCAGCGTTTCCTCAGTGGGTCCGAGCAAAATCGACATCAGGAAAAGAACGGAGGAAAAACAGGGCTGCCCACCGATGCTTGGTGTCACTGTGGGTCTGCCAACTAGCAAAAATGTCTGTGTGGTCCTGGTGCTGACACAGGTATAGTTCCAAAGGTGTGGCCTAAGGGAAGAGGTATCTTCGAAGAAGATGACAGTGTTAGGTTTAATGCCACTTTCTGTAACAAAAATGTTTCGAAGAACTACCAACAATTTGTTCACCAGAACACACACACACAAAAAAAAAAAAAAAGATTTGTTTTTTCCACACCACTGTTTGCATCCTCCTTTGGACAAAGAGCTTTAAAACATAAGGCTGTCAGTTCTTATAATAATCTGCCTAAATCTGTTTTGGGGTGTGAAAAATTGCCTTTATTTAAAACCAAAATGTATGCTATATTACTGGAAGGTTCAGAATGCTGTTGTTTTTAAGTAACACCTTTAAATTTCGTATGTGTGGATACATGTTATTTATGTATACTGTTCACTGTGAAAAATAGCAATATTGCCAATCTGCTTACCAATTTAAATAAACAAAAAAATGAAATGAAATGGAATGAAAAAATTTCTCAGAACTTTGGGGTCACCGTGTTTGAAAACTGGGACCACTCTAGCCACCTTCCAAATATCGGGAATAACCCCACAGAGTAGAGAGAGATTGAAGATATGGGATATAGAAGGGGCAAGGAGAAGGGCTCCTAGGCAAATAAACTTAGGCTCCATGTTATCAAAGTGTGCACTGGTAAATGGAAAGATACCACCCAGGAGCCTAGTTGTTTCCTTTATTGAGACTGCTTGTGGGTAGAGGGGTGGCTTTTCGGAGGGAGGACTGAAGGGAGACATAGGTAGGCACTGTGGAGTGGCACTAGTGCAAGAGAAGGCAAATCAGACTCCCCTGTTAAATGCATTGATAACTGTAAGAGGGCTGTTACAAATTACCCTGAACAACAGGATGTCATTTGTGTGTTGCGAGACAGAGACATTTACCATAAACCATAAGGTACTTGTCCAACCAGGCGGCATCATGCGGGCAATTCTCTCATTTCCCTATATGTCCTTTCTCTTATTATGCCACATTCACCTGTTTAGGTTATCTCAGCTTCCTCCAAGTGGTGCTTTCACAAACAGAAACACGGTGGATTGTCAAGGTATGTCCGATGTCCCGGATTGGTATATATGTGCTTTCTTGTTCCCCAAACTGGATCTGGTAATACACCTAACTTGGCAGGCTGGTACCGTGGAAGTATCGGTTCTTGAGGGCATAGCACATTCTACATACGCTACGCAGTCTCCCATACATTTCACAGCTAGGGTCTTAATCTATGCGGCATTGGGTTAGCTTGGCAATAATCTTAGGGACCCTTCAACTACTTCCAACTATCCCTATAAATGAGAACGGTCTAGGGCACTTAGATATCTCCTAGGGGCTATCAGGAAGCTACTGCTGTGTACAGGCAATATCGAACTTGACCCTGGACCGCCAGCAACTATCTCATCTCCAGCTGACTTGCCTAGTCTTAAGGGTATGAGCTTCATGCCGTCAATGTGTGCAGCCTATTAAAGAAAATGACCTTTATTCAGGTGTGGGTCTGCCATATCACACCTGATATATCAGTGGTCACAGAGTCTTGGCTTAGACCTGGAACTGCTGATTGTGAAGTGAACATCCCCTCGTACTTACTATTTAGAACAGACAGGCAGTCCAGAGGAGGTGGAGTAGCCATGTACATTAAGGATAAATACCCTGCTTCAGTCATTGACTTGACCTCCGTCCAAAATGAATTCGAAAGTCTATCTGTCAAAGTTGCGATTTCCCCCATGGTCTCGCTTTATGTAGTTGGATGCTATAGGCCTCCGTCGGCTGGATTACAGCATTTGAAACACCTGAATAAAACTTTGGGATCCCTGCCATCAGAGGTCATAATTTTAGGAGACTTCAATCTGGACTGGTTTTCCAGTGCCTCCACACTCCTTAAAGCTATCTGTGACGCCCTTGGGCTGTCACAACTTATCAATGAAGCTACTCGCCCAAATAAGAAGAACCCAACTAATAGCACACTACTGGATCTCACTGTAGCAAGTAAACCTCACCTATTCTCCCACACTGGTGTATTCTTCTCAGATATCAGTGATCACTGCTTTATTGCATGTGTAAGAACTATCCCTAAATCTACATCTGCATCCAAATTTATTACTAAGAGATGCTGACGCAACTTCGATCCCCTTGCTTTTATTACAGAGCTAAGAGACTCCTTGCATTGGCAGGACTTCTACCTATCAAACTCAGTGAAAATGGCATATGACATCTTTCATGAAACTGTGGTAGGGGCCCTGGATAAGCTCCGTTGGCCAAAGTCCGCACCAGGATTAAATCATGCCAATGGTTTACAGTGGAGCTAAAGTCCGCACTTCAAAATAGAGACGTGCTATGGAAAGCAGCCCCGAGATCTAAGCTCCCAGCCAACTGGACCTCGTTTAGAAGGGCAAGGAACCTTTGCTCAAAGATGATCAGAGAGGCAAAGGCAAATTTTTATCGCATGGAACTTGACTCATCCTCGAAGTGTCCCTCCAAATTTTGGAAAACCATAAAGGACATAAAAGGCCACTCCTCTGGAAATTACCTACCCACAAAAATTACAGTTGGTGGCACCTCTGTCTCTGATAGGCCTGCCATCCCTGAGCACCTCAACCACCATTTTGCCACTGCACGTCTAGCCTTCAGTACCTCTCACCTCTCCAGCCAGTAATCTCCGCTCCCAACTTGGCATCCATGATCAAGGAGTCCCTGTCCCTGACTCTATGTTCTCCCTGCAGCGTGTATCCCTGAAGGAGGTTGAAGATCTTATTCTACAGCTGGGTACTAGGAAAAGCACTGGAGCTGATTTCCTTGACCCTTTTTACCTGAAAATTGGTTACCAGGTCTTGGCTGTGCCACTTACACATATTTTTAATCTATCTCTCTTGTATGGTGACTTCCCTCCCTTATGGAAAACCACCCATGTCATTCCCCTGTTCAAATCCAGAGACCCTACTGACCTTAATAATTACAGCCCAATCACTCTACTCCCTATTCCATCCAAACTGCTGGAAAAATTTGTAAGCAGCCAGCTCAGAAACTACCTAGCATCTGAGAACCTGCTCAACACCCAACAATCAGGTTTTAGATCATGACATAATGCCATCTTGGCACTCACTAAAGTGACCAACGACAGGCAGTGCCAAATGGATGCTAAGAATTTTGTTTGTGCAGTATTTTTAGACCTGAGGAAGGCCTTTGATAATGTGCTCCTTACATCCCTCCAGAACGTTGGTCTGGCTCAACCATCATTGAGATGGTTCTCTAATCATCTTGAAGGTCAGTTTCAGCAGGTCAAGGCAGAAGGGGAATATTCACCCTTAAAACCCTTATCAAAAGGTATACCACAGGGCTCCATTTTAGGACCATTGCTTTTCGCGATCTACATTAACAGAATCTATGTTAGCATCAAAGCAGCTAACATTCACCTCTTTGTAGACGACACAGTGCTCTATGTCAGCAGACTCTCTCCCGAAGCAGCTTGTTGTGACCTACAACATGACTTCAACCAGCTTCAGCTTCTAAACCAGAAACTGCTCCTAAATGCCAGAAAAAACTAAGGCAGTGTTCTTTTCACCCCGTATTCATGTAGCTGCTCCTATAACGACACCTCAGATCTTTATACTCCTTGGCGAACCACTGGAATACGTAGTAAAATTCAAATACTTGGGGGTCTGGACTGACTATAGGCTGTCTTTCATAGACCACATAGAAGAACTGATAAAAAAGCTCAGACAGAGACTTGGTCTCTTTTACAGGATGACCCATTTCCTTTCAAGGGAGGCCAAGAGGAGACTGGTCCAAACCACCTTCCTTTCCCTTCTAGACTATGCAGACTCTCTACAGTCAGGGCCCTGCCGCTGCACTCACGAAGCTGGACACGTTCTACCATAGAGCTTTAAGGTTTATCACTGGTCTCCCTTACTCGATGCATCACTGTTCCTTATACTCGGCTGTGGGATAGTCATCTTTTATGCACAGGCGACAGAAAAATGCCACCCTCTGGACCTTCAGAGCCATTACTAAGAAGCTGCCCCAATATATTTCTGATTGTCTGCCACTAAGCACGATAGGCAAGTATGTACTGAGACGTGCCTCCTATATTTCTCTGACTGTACCCAAGGTCAAATTGCGATTTGGTAGGGCTTCAATAAGTTACATGCTTCCTCTACTGTGGAATAAGCTGCAAAAAACATTGAAACTGGTCCACCCCATTACGTTTGCAGCTTTCAAATCACTTTATGCTCGTTCCTTTAAAGAATCCTGCGATTGCTCCCCTTGATCATGGCCCTATCTTTAAGCAAGGAATTAGAGCTTGCCACAGGTTGTCCCTTTATCACCCCCCCCTTTCAACCACATTCCACTATTCCTTTTATTCCCACCAAATGGTTATCCTGTTATAAGGTATTGTAACCATATCCTACAGTTGTACCTGTTAGGTGTTAATGACCCCCTCTACTACCCCAAACTCGGTGCCTGTATTCAAATCGACTCGGTTACGTAAGTCCCATTTCCCGTGGCTTCCTTGGGCTCCCCCCTTCCTCTCCTCTTCATCCTTCCCACTGCTATTACCTTCCTCTTCCCTTCCCCTATCAATTTCATCCTTTTACTCGGTTTCTGTATCCACAATCTCCTCTTCCTTCCTCTGGTACCCTCCGGGCAATTGTGTTTTGTGTACATTTTCACATCAATCACTGAAATTCTTTATATATTCTGTAAACATTATTGTCTAGGCCCTGCTGCTGTTATCACCTTGTTCACTGTAACTGCCGCGGCTCAAATTTCTTTATATGTTTGGTTGTTGTAAACATTGTGTTATATTATGATTATGTATTCTCTCTAGGCCCATCTTGAAAATGAGCATTGCTCAACAGTGTTCGCCTGGTAAAATAAAGATTCTGATTAATTGATTTAGATGTTCTGCCAGAAGTTATGGGAATCCCTGGCAAATGCTAGGGTGGTGGACCTGTAAAAGACATTTTTAGCCTGATGTATGGCTTTTAGGATCATCCTAGACTCCCTGCAAGGGGCATTTCTAAAGAAGCTGGTTAAAGATCCCACTAGAGATGGGGCAGTGCAGGATCTGGTACTTACAAACAGGGATAGCGTTGTAGACATCATAGCAGGTAGGCCCCTACGTTCAAGCAATCGTCATACATACAGTGTGGTTTAGCATACGGACTGGGCAGGAGAAAAAAAAACACACTAGGACAAGGGTCCTGGACTTCAGGATTGCACATTTTAAAGAAATGAGAGAATGCCTTGGGAAATGCATTGAAGGATGATTAGCCGGTGGCACAACAGAATACAATAAAGGAGGTAACAGCAAGATGTTTAAAGGTAATATGCAAGGGTAAGAGGAGAAAGAGGCCACTGTGGTTCTCAAAGGAGGTGGCTAAGGCAGTAATGGAGAAAAAACAGCTTTCAGGAAATACAAAGAGACCTAAAACAGAGGCAAACAGGGAGATATATCTAGTGAAACAAAGGCTCAAACTGAGGAAAGAATTGCCCAGGAGGTAAAAAATGGGGATACATCTTTGTTCAGGTACGTGAGAGAAAAGAGGTAGGCAAGGGGTGGCATAGTGAAGATCAGGAGACTGGAGTTGGTGGTGGGCAGGGGTTCTGTGCAGAAGACCACCAAGAAAAAGCTAAAATTTAAATGAATACTTCTGCTCAGTCTTCACAGCGTAAGAAAGGGGACAGGCCATCATGCATTAAAAGACACCGGGGGGAGTGGGGAGTGGGAACAAGTCCATATAGCTAAGTCAGAGCTTGCCAGTGGCTGGAAGCCCTTAAGGAAAACAAGGTGATGGAGTCAGGTGGGATTCACCCAAGGATACTTAAGGAACCGAGCATGGTGCTAACCACCCCTCTGGCAATTAGCACCTCACTTGACACGGAGGTGGTTCCAGAGGAATGGAGGAGGGCCCATGTGATGCCTCTGCACAACAGCGACAGCAGGGACGAGGCCAGTAATTACAGACCAGTCAGTCTCACATCAGTGGTTGGGAAATTAATGGAGTCCTTGCTGAAGAAGAGACTGATGGAGTACTTGGAGACACATGGGCTGCAGGATTACTGGCAGCATGGCTTCATACTGGAAGGTCATGCCAAATGAATCTCACAGATTTCTTTGACTGGGTAACTAGAGAGGTGGATCAGGGAGGGCAATGGATATGGCCTATCTGGACTTCAGTAAGGCCTCCGACAGTATACTATACAGGAGGTGGATAAACAAAACTTAGTAGCTTGGGGGTGTGGGAGAAAGTGGTGTTTTGGGTATCTATCTGGTTGTAAGATAGGGTAGTGGTAAACAGCAGTCACTTGCAGGACAGGAGAGTGACCAGTGAAGTACCAGAGGGATCAGTACTGGGCCATGTCCTCTTCAATGTCTTCGTAAGTGTCAATGCTGAGGAACTGGAGGGGAAGGTGCATCTTTTAGCAGATGACACAAAAATCTGCTACAGGGTGGATGCCAAGGAGGGGGTTGAGAGTATGCGAAGTGATCTGGGAAAACTAGAAGAGTGGTCTAGGGAATGGCAGCTGGGTTGCAATGATAAAAAGTGCAAAGTCATGCACCTGGGATGGGGAAACCCAGGGGTTGTGTATAAGATGGGAGTGAGGTACCTACAGTTACCAACAAGGACAGAGACCCTGGGATGAACATATCTAATTATTTCAAGGTGGAAGAGCAAGGCAGCAGGAAAGGCGAGCTGGATGCTGAGGTGCACAGGGAGGGGGCTCTTTAGGAGGTGAAGGGAGGTGGTATTGCCACTATATTGCTCACTTATGAGACCCCACCTGAAGTACAGTGTCCAGTTTTAGAGTGGCACCCTCCACAAGGCCACTGACAGAGAAGAAGCGGTTCAACGGAGGGCTACTGAAATGGTGTGGGAGTTGCACAAGAAAATATATGAGCAGAGGTTGTGGGAGCTCAACATGTACTCCCTAGAGGAGAGGTGAGCAAGAGAGGACATGATTAAGACCTTTAAGTACCTCACGGGTGTGAACAAGGAGCAGGAAGTGAGTCTAATGGGAGAAAGAGCACAAGAACATGGGGGCATGCTATGAAGTGGGGGGGGGGTTTAAGTAGGATGTGAGGAAATAACTTCTTCACAGAAATGGTGGTGGCCACCTGGAACAGCCTACCAGAGCTGGTGACGGGAGCAAAGACAGTGGGGAGCTTCAAGCATGCGTGGGACAGACACACAAGTATAATAAATAGCAGTAAAGGAGGAGGTAGGGACACTGTGACAGGGTGACCCCCTGTCATAGTGGACACCCCTGAGATAAACTGAAACCCCTTCCCCAAGCAGTTTATATGTTTCGTATAATGTCCAACATGCTGGTTGGCTGGTTGTAAATTAAGTGCTGAAGTGCTTATAAAGTTTTCTGTGCAAATTAACCTAAAACAAAACTAAGAGTATAGTTAAAAAATGAGAGGGTATTTTTAATAAAAGAATAACAAAAACTTGTGTCTGCTTTTTCTAGATGTTAGCAGCCCCCTTCTAAGATATATTTTGCAGCAGATAGCATGAGGTAATTTGATCCTGCAGGAGAGTTTAGGAGAGAGCACAGAATGTTCTGACCTCAGCTTAACCTTAACAATGTTGTAAACAAGTTACGTAATATGCTCCAGGTGGCTACCAATAACTATTCTCTGTGGTACAACAGTGGCAGTGAAAATTGTTTTTCCAACTTCTAGTAAGCTTATAAAAAGTCCTACCTCAGTGCTGATAGGACAGATAGGGAGGTCAGCTGAATACTGACTGAGGAAGGTGAAAGATCTCCTGGTAGTATGTGCTTTCACACTGTTAGGCTGAAGAAAAAGCCTTGGAAACTGTTGAAGCTAAGCAGTCTGACTTACCATTTTGCTTTCTGTGCATTTTACTTGATGAAAATAAAATGATAAACGCAACCATGTGTTTTTTATGCACCTGATTTGTGGTCTGCCTGAAACTGTGTTCTCCTAAACCCATGACCGGTGACAGACACCTATGACCAAATAGAGTCCGGGGTGTAAGGTTAGGTAGGGAAAGTAGGGCAGACTAGATGAGCATAACGGTCATTTTCTGCCGATACATTCTGTGTTTCTTGCAGACCTTTCTGAGTCTTCTATATTCAGAACCAAGACAAAGGTAGTGGACTTCAAATGAGCAGATTGTGGCAGGATGGGAGGCATACTGGAAGGGCACCTCACCAACATCCACCCAGACATAGATGCTGACCAGAAATGGGCCATCATTAAGCTGGGTCTAGCAGAGGCAACTAATTCACGTACAAAGATCCAAAGTAAGAAGGCCAGGTCAAAAGAAAAACGAGCTGGTTGAGCAGGCAGGTAATAGAGAGGGTTTACTTGGTTGGAATGGACAAAATAAGGCTTGTTAGCCCATCAAGACTGTCCTCCCACACCACGTCGGCAATCTCACCATGACTTTTTGTTCTCACTGAAGTTATTAAGTCTCCTCTTAAAAGTATTTAAGCTATTTTGGTTAACCAATTCTTGTGGCAATCTTTTCCATTCTTTGACTATTCTTACTGTAAAAAAGTTATCTCTTTTGGAGGTATTTGCCCACAGGACCACCATCTGTTTATTGTGAGATCTTAAGGTGGTACTTCTGGTGAAATATTCCATTCCACACTGTGACATTAGTTCTGGAGTTCGATGTATTTTATATAAAAATAATAAGTCTACCCTATATCTTCTAGTTTGTAGGGAGAACAATCCAGTTTCACTTAAGTCTTTCAGGATATTGTTTGGTCAATAATCTGGGGACTTTTTTTCACTCGCCTTTGCACCTTTTCTTTTAAACTATAAGGGAGAAAAGAGCTGCCTTCAGAAGCTGTAAGAGATCCAAAACAGAGGAGGACAGGAAGGAGTATGTGAGGAAATCCAGAGATGTGAGTAGAGCAGTCAGGGCAGCCAAGGCTTCAAGGGAGCTAAGGCTGGCACAGGGGATAAGATACAGGGAAAAGGATTTCTTCAGGTACATAGGGGAGATGAGAAGCTGTAAAGATCAGATTGTCAGAATCAAGAAAGATGGAGGGTGGGCAGAAAAAGGGGCGAAGCAGGCAGAAGCATTCAATGAGTACTTCTGTTCAGTGTTCACCAGGGAGAGGGGTGGGCATATGCCGCAGGGAAAGGTGGGGTGAGCACAGAGGGAGTTGGAGTAACAGATGGGGAGATCCCAGTGAGCAGGGTGTTGGAGGGCCTTAGGTCCCTGTAGGTAAGTAACGCACCAGGGCTGGACGGCATGCATCCAAGGGTCCTGAATGAGTTGGCGGAGGTCCTGGTAGGACCTCTGGTAGACTTGTTCAACACCTCCCTGGGGACTGGGTGTGTGCCCCAGGATTGGAAGATGGCACATGTGGTGCCCTTCTATAAGAGTGGGCCCAAGGACAAACCAGGTAACTACAGACCGGTCAGCCTTGCTTCCATTGTGGGGAAGCTAATGGAGACTATCCTTAAAGAGAGGTTGGTGATCTTTCTGGAGGAGAATGGTCTCCAGGACAATAGGCAACATGGGTTTGTTTCGGGCAGATCCTGCCAGACAAATCTGGTTGACTTTTTTGACTGGGTGACAAGGGCACTCGATAGGGGGCCATACAGTGGATGTACTGTATCTGAACTTTGCAAAAGCTGGCACACTGAATCTGAGCGCCACATATTTGACCATTCCTCCAACCTTGCCAGTCCTTTTTCATTCTTTCCAATCGATACACAAGGTGGGGTGGAAAGAATGAAAAGGGACTTGGCAAGGTTGGAGGAATGGTCAAATATGTGGCAGCTCAGATTCAATGCAAAGAAGTGCAAGGTAATGCATCCGGAAAACAAAAACCCAGGGGAAGAGTACACAATGGGGGTGAGTTAATAAAAATTGAAAGAGACCTGATGACCTAAAGGTGGGCAAGCTATGTGAGAAGGCAGTAAGGAGGGCTGGGGGATGCTAGGATGCATAGGGAGAGGCATCAACAGTAGAAAACAGGAAGTTGTTATCCCTCTGTACAGACAGCTGGTGAGACCCCATCTGGAGTACTGCGTGCAATTCTGGAGACCCCAACTCTGCAAAGACATAGACAGAGTGGAGGCTGTTCAGGGGAGGGCAACCAAAATGGTGCAGGGTCTGCACCAGAAGACATACGAGGAGAGACTAAAGCAGCTTAATATGTATACCCTTGAGGAAAGGAGGGAGAGGGGGAACATGATAGAAACTTTCAAGTATCTCAAGGAAATTAAAATACAAGAGGGTAGTATCTTTCAGAAGAAGAGATGTGCAAGAACAAGGGGGCACAATTTGAAGATAGAGGGGGGAAGGCTCAGACGTAATGTTAGAAAGTATTTTTTTACAGAGAGGGTTGTGGATGCATGGAACAGCCTTTCTGAGGAGATTATGGAGTCAGGAACAGTGGAAGAATTCAAGAATGCATGGGACAGGCATACAGCAATTCTAGTGGGGGGTAGGAGGAAGTAAGCTCCTCCCTGTTTACCCTTTAGTTCTGTTGCTTTTATCCCTTCCCTTACATGGAGAGCTACTACTCCTCCTCTTCTTCCCTCCCTGTCCTTCCTGTAGATTGTGTACCCTGGTATGCTGACATCCCAGTCATGGCTCTCTGTGTACCATGTTTCTGTGACTGCCACAATATCCAGGCATCCCTCTTCCATCAAGGCCACCATTTCAGGGAGCTTTTTACCTAGACTACGGGCAGTGGTACTCATTACCCTCCATTTTTTTATGGCTTTATTTCTTTTTGCCCCATCCCTGTCCCTACTGCCTTTGTCGTTTTCTCCATTTACCCCTGCCCTTCTCCCTACTCCTCTTCAGTGCCTCCCCCCTTGGCTAGTTTAAATGCTTGCCACTGAAGCATTTAAACCTATCACCTAGGATCCTGTTTCCCTTCCAGGATAGATGCAGACTATCATGCCTGCATCCCTTCAGGTGGAGCCCCAGTACCCAATGAAGCCAAATCCCTGAGCTCTGCACCAACTTTTCAACCAGTCATTGAATCCCATGGTGCAGAGTGCCATAGCCTCATCCATGCCATAGACAGGTAGTACTTCCGAGAAAGTTACCGTGTGTGCTACTTGTCTAAGGCCCCTCCCCAACTCTACAAACTCCTGTTGCACTGCTCTGATCTCATTCTTAGCCAGGTCATTAGTCCCTAGGTGGATAATGACATCCAGCTCCCTCCCCCTTGCCACTGCTCCCACGATCCTGAGGATTCATTTCTTGTCCCTCCAAGCCTTAGCACCAGGCAGGCACATTACCTCCCTTTCCCTTCCCTCCCCCAGTTCTACCCCCTAACAACTGAGTCCCCCACCAGGAGTTGTTTTCTTCCCCTGTGGGTCCTGGGCCACCCTCCTGTGGGTCTCCATTGTGGAGGTTCCCAGCATCCTCCTTGGTCTCCACTGCAGGTGCCTCCACAGAGGAACCATGCTTCGCCAGAGTGGCGAATGAATTGTGGAGAGGCACAACTGGAGGGATGCGCCTCTGTTCCACCACCCTCACCCTCCCTGAGCCCACCGTGGTCCAACCACTCCTCTTTCTTGGCAACCTCTGAGGTAGTGGCGGTGGCCTGGGTGGGGGAGCAGGTTTCCTGAATCCTTGCCAGGTCAGCATGGAGACTACAACCTCCTCCCTCAGACCAGAGAGGTGCCTGCAAATAGGGCAGCAACGCAGTTTCCAGAATGTCTCCCGGAAGACTGCTGCTCCACAGCCAGTGCATTGCACCCCTTCCCACATGTCTGTGTCCCTTCCAGTTACAGATACTTTTTTTTTTATTCTTGTTTTAGTGTGTGCAAGCTTGTGAGTGTCTCCAGCCCCTATTCAGTGTGCTGTGCCTTTACAGATAGGAACAGGTGTATGTTGTTAGCAGTTTTGAGGAAGTGATGTCAGAGACCCTGCTATAAAGGAAGTTACGTGCTTGGGGTGGGTGGGGTGAGGGGAGATGAACAGCTGAAAGGGACACCTTTAGAGTATATGCCAATGCCCAAATTCTCATAGCTTCTGTGCAAAGAGGGGTTGACCTTGTGCCCCTTGCTTGTTATGTAGTACATGGCAGTTGTATTGCCTGTTCTGACCTGCACCATCTTCCCTACCACCTGAGTGGCAAAAGACTGAAGGGCCAGAAGACCTGCTCCGAGTTCTAGTAGATTAATGTGCAGGAGGGATTCCTGCTTTCCCCATGTGCTGTAAGCAGTGTGATCCCCCAAATGTGCTCCCCACCCTAGGACGGAAGCATCTGTGGTAAGTATCAGAGAAGGGGACTGCTGTAGGAAAGATACCCCTTGTCTGAGATGTTCCCTTATCTGCCACCACTGCAGAGCTTGAACAAAGGTGGTTGTGACTGGGCCAGCTTTGATACAGAGTCTATCTTTTGGGACCAGTACTCCCTGCGATGAAACTGGATGTCTCTCATCTGAAACCTGGCTCCTGGGACGGTTACAGTGGAGGCTGCCATGTGTCCTAACAATTGCAGGAAATGCCTTGCTGGTCTGAAAACATACAGTGAAAAAGACCTGGCTATTTGAATAAGGCTGTCCACCCTGTCCTGAGGAAGATAAGCCATTCCTGTCTTTGTATCCAATTCTGCCTCTGTGAACTTGAGCAACTGCACTGGTTCTAGGACAGACTTCTTTTGATTCACTAAGAATCCCAGGGAGGACAAAGTCTTCTGAGTGACAGATAGTGCCTCTCTTACTTGCTGCTGTGACTAGCCTACAATGACCCAGTCGTCCAGATAGGGGAACACTGATACTCCTAGCTTCCTTAGGTGTGTCACCACGATAGCTAGGCATTTTGTGAATACGCTTGGAGCAGATGTTAGTCTGAAGGGCATTACCCTGAACCGATAATGGCCTGATGGCAATCTGAATCTGAGGTACTTTCTGTGTGACCTTCTGATTCGGATGTGGAAGTAAGCACCTTTTAGGTCCAGGGATGCTTGCCAGTCTCCCTGCCTTAGGGTAGGTAATAAGCTAAATAGAGTGACCATCTTGAATTTTGGTTTTGCTAGGTGCTTGTTCAGGTATCTGAGATCCAGAATGGGACGCCACTCCCCTGTTTTCTTTAATGTAAGGAAGTACTTGAGTACAGACCCTTGCCTTTTTGAATGGCAGGGGACTGGTTCTACCGCCTGAAGTAGCAGACGAGAGGATACTTCCTCTTCCAGTAAGGTTGTTTCTGATGGGGAAGAGGGCTTGAAGGCCCTTGACCTCAGCCTTGGCCTGGTTTTGAAGCGGAGGACCAGACCCTGGCCCACTACTTCCAGAACCCACTTGTCTGTGGTGATGTTTTTCCATTCCTGGAAGCAGTGGGCCAGTCTGGCCCCTACTGGTAATGGGGAGGCGAGACAGACATTTTGCTCAGGGAGTCTGCTTTGATTGAGCTACCGGATGGACAGTGGGGCTAGTGTGGGCAGTGTCCCTACTGCCCCTGCCTCTAAAGTATCCCCATGGCTAATACTGAGGAAAGACTTGGGGCTGAAAATAAGGCCTGTAAGGAGTCCTGCCCCTGATACCCCTAGAGTGATGTCTTTGGGGGTTGGCAGTTCTCTCCTTTACTGCTGCACTTTTGTAGGCAGCTTTGTAGTCATCCATTGTTTTCATGTATGCCTCTGTTTGTTCTCTAAACAGAGACACAGGGTCACAGGGAAAATCCAAGGCCTTGTTGTGTGTGTCATGTGAGAGGTTAGTGGTTCTAAGCCATGCAGACCTTCTCAGAGACACTGGTGAAGCCATCTGCCTGGATGCAGTGTCATTTGCGTCCACTGCCATCCTAAATTGGGTCTTAGAAACTTCAATGCCCCTCTTAACTGCTTCTTCTAGGTCAGCAGCCATTGGAGGGGGAACTGATTTGGCAATTTCCAGTACAGTGGACCACAAAGATTTTTGATATCTGGCTAGATATGCCATATAGGATGCCTGCCTAATGGCTAGGGAGGATCCCAAATAAACCTTCTTAGCTATTGAATCCATTCTCCTGGAATCTTTCTCAGGAGGGTGGGAGGCCAGAGGGATGCCAGCTTTGTCACAAGCTGCAGCCTGTACTACACTTTCATGACTGGGGTGACCAAACAAAAATTCGGCACCAGACTTATCCACTCAGTACTTCCTGTCCACTTTCTTATCAGTAGGAGGGACAGAAGTGGGGTTCTCTAACATTTTCATGGTCTGCCTCCTCAAGGACTTGTGTAAAAGGAGAAGCAGCCTTTTTGATGGAGGGACATCCATCATTTCTTCACAGTCTCTTCCTTCTCATCTTCCAGAGACTCCTGGGATGGGAGGTCAATAGACTGGGCCACTTGCTTCATGAAAGCAAAGTATGAAGAAAAATCTTCATTTCCCTTATTAGGGGAATCAGGCCTGTGAGGATCAGGAGAGATGTCTGGCTCTATAGGCTCATCATAATCATTGTCTCCATAATCCTCTTCTGGTTCTTCACCAAGACCAGGATCCTCAAACTGTTCCCCACCTTGGTCTGTTAAACCGGGGACTTGTGAACCGGAAGTTCATGGAACCGGCTGTTTTTCAACCAGAACCGGAGACTGCAGCGATTGAATAATCCTGATCGCATTCACAATCTCTTTAGCAGAAGGAATCGCTGTTGGTACCGGTTGCGGTTCCTGGTGCTTTTCTTTTAATTTTTTCTTAACTGCGAAGACCGGTTCAGCAGCCTTATCTGCAGTTCTTTTCTTTGTGGAACTATCGCCCCTGTCACAGGGCAGTCCCTCTGGTTCACTGGACTGTTCAGTGGCCGGGTTAGCAGCCTCATCAGTCATTTTTCCCCTTAGCCTCTTCAACCGCCTTTCAAGGGTGGACTGAGGAAAATTAGCACAGATTTCACAGTCTGTCTGACGGCGGTCAAACCCTAGACAGAACAAGCAAATCAAATGAGGATCAGCCTTTGCAAATAGTCCCCCGCACTCTGTGCAGTGCTGGAAACCTGTGGGTCCTGCTCTCTTTTTTGGTTTCTGTGATATAAGCGAAATAGAATGTAAAACCAAATGGAAATTTTGGTTAAGCTTTTCCGCACCGGAGCTAAACCAGGTTGTTGCCCCCTACCCCCCTCCACCCACAGGGAGTGGCACAGTACAAACATTGCATAGGTTCAGTGCTCCCAGGTCGCCCCTGAATACAGGCACTTGTGCCTAGTAGGCCTTACCCGGTTACCAAAGACTAAAATAAAAAAAAAAAATAAAGAAATTTTGTTTGCTTTTGTGTCGGTTGTTACACCATAAAAAATGAAACCAGGTTTAGAGATATAAACCCATGAGATACCCGGATTGAAAAAAAAGAGACCCACTAAACGGGAATTACTCCGGTATAAGTTTTAAAACTAGCTATCCGACTATACTGAGTCGGAACAATCTCAAACTAACTAAAACAATATTAAAAAAACATAAGGGAACTGTCAGTTTCCCCTTGGTTAAGAAACCGGGCAGAAGAATAACTACTTACCCCTTACAAACTAAAATCTAAACAATTACTACCTGAAAACCAAGGACAGTGATAAAAATACCAAATAAAATAAATTTACTCAGGTAAAAAAAGAGAAAATAAAGTTTATTCAAGAGATGAAGGAGAGCTCTCTGAAGACGTCTTACTGAGGCAAGAATCCAATGGTTAGGAGTTATTTACTAGGGACAGTGATTTGAAAACCGAGCTTGAGCCTAGCATTCCAGGTTATTTGCATAGGTTCTATTAACCATTTCAGCTCCGGGGCAGTCCTATGGTGAGACCATACCGCATAAATCAGAATACAGTAAGATTTCCTGGGGTTTGAATTATAGGTTATTGTCTGGGATTAGCTCGAGTCTGTCCCATCTCCCTCTTGTTACACATGCTACAGAATTTGCAGGATTAAAGTTTTTTAAGCATCTGCTAATGTGATACTTGGGTTCATGGCTCTTTTTATCTACCTATGTCATGGTGCATGTTGTTGAGCAGTAGTCAACAAAGTAGGGGGCAGGATTTGGCAGTCAACAATACTGATGTCAGGGAAAACAATCATAAAGTCTAGTATATTGCCTGTACTTTGTACTGTGCCTCTCCCAGTGGGTGGATGGGGGCGGGGGGCAACAACCTGGTTTAGCTCCAGTGCGGAAAAGCTTAACTCAAGATTTTCCCCTCTGGATCCACCATAGGCAACAGTGAAATCTCGCACCAGAATAAAGTTCCTGCTCTTTGCTAAATGCATTATTTTGTGGCCCAGTTTGGCAAAAAGATGCACATAAGTCTTAGGTGGGGAGTATATTACACCTACTGATGTGTTCTTCCCAGGTAGAGTGACCAGGACACATTCAATTTCTTCCACTAAGCCAGAGAAGTTTATCTCAACATGGCCTAGGTAATTTATTTTTTTTGCAAAAATCTTAACACCTCCTCCTTCTAGGGCTTGTCATATCTATGTTGGATGTATCCGTTTAGTTGGACTTCACTTTCTGCATTTTCCTTGGCAAGTCATGTCTCGGACAGATCTGTTATGTCATAGTCGCCTTGCTCTACCCAGATTTTAAATGGATTCCTTTTCAATACCAGGCTTTTGGTGTTTTCATGGACTATTTATAATATAGGATTTGGGAGCCAGGGTTTCTCTCCACTCACGAGTAGCATCAGCATAAGTAGTAACATGCTCCCTTTAATATACTCTAGCTTGGCTGAAAAGGGAGCCAGCACACCTTCTGAGCTCACTCATCCTGAGTATCGGTGCCACTGGTTTGTGAATGGATTTCTTCATGATAGTTTATTACATTTTGTGTAGATGAGATGAGTTCCATAAGCTCATGACCTTGACCAGCAATGTGAGGAGTCTCCACCTTGGTCCAATCCCTCTGTTTTAGGCCCGAGGTGGCAGCAGCTATGGCACAACACAACAGAAGAATCTGAGCAAAAATACTGCTGCATACAGTTTTGGGGTTGCTGCAGGAGTTGGGGTAAAGGTAGCTGGGGTCAAGTTGAGGTCTGTGAAAGTGTAGCTTCCATTTGGGGTTCTATTTTGTCCTCTAGTTAGTACCTGTATGAGCATCCCTGCTTGAGGCCACAACTGTCCACTGCGAAGCTAGATTTAAGGGGCCACCCACATAAAGTTTAGCAACTGCGTACTGCCCTTAGTTGGTTATGGCAGGCAAAATGTCCTAATCGTGCTTGGGTAATCAGAATTCTGACTGACCAAACAGTGAGAACCAGAGTCCTGAAGGGCACCCAGATACGTTTTTTTGGCAGAGGCGTAGGATCCCAGGCCACCTTGGTGGAAGCTTAAAGGGCAACAATTGTCCTTCCAGCATGACACCCCCAAACCACAACCCCCGATTAGGCTTTTCTTGCCCCCCAAATTTTTTTTCCATTACCTCAGAGTACTAAAATCTTTTCCGATGCATGGGCTGTAATGTAAACGTGGCCAGGGCAGTGTCATTTCACATGCTCAGCACGGCTTCATGCTGCTCCACTGTATAAGTAATGTTGCCAAGCAGTGCAGAACCATGATGAGCATGTGACATGGTGCTGCAGTGCGCCAACCATGTTTACATTACAGCAGATACATCGGAACAGATATTATTACATATAGAACACATGGGGTGGTGTGCATAATGAGATTTTACACACACCAAAGGTGTTGGATGCTACATAAACCCCAAAGCTCGAGGGGTTTATAAGCATCCAACACTGAGGATGTGTGTAAAATCCAGAGTTAAACACACCACCCCATGTTTTATTTTATATAATTGTTGGGGGTCGTTTTTCAGCCACAGCAACTACATAAAATAAAAAGATACCCCTGTGTGGTCCGGTCAGGTTTCAGTACTTTCACGTGGTCAGAAGTGACTGCTGAAGGCAAACGTTTCATTTCCCTTCCTTTAAAAAAAAATGTATAAATCATTTATCTTTGTAGCCTGAAGCGCCCAGTTACTTTAAAAAAAAAAAAAAAAAAACTAACGGCCGAGTGGCAGAGTCCGGTGCTAAGTAGTGGCAGCTGGCGCTGAGTGAAAGAAGAGCTGCGGCTGAGGCCTTGCATACAAGGGAAACCCAGTGCATGTTCACAGTTATAACCTGCAGGTTATAACGGCGAATTATAACCGGGTTTCCCTTAGGGAAAAATGATCCCCAGTTATTTTAGAAAGATAATGAAAAATATATTTTTCAGGCTGAAAAGCCTAATCAGAGAGTTGTGGTTTGGGGGGTGGGGTAGGGTGCTGGGAGAAAGTACAGTTACATAAAAACTTACCGTAACAGTAGATCTTCGAGAGAGGCTCTTGCAGTAGGTAATTACATATATAAGACTGCGCCAGCCAGCGACAGGACCCGCGAAAAATTTCTAGCAGTCCCTAAGCAGGGACCGCCAAGTCAGGTGACCGGCGTCAAACGACGTCGGTATAAAGGGGCGGTCCCAGACGCCCACCTTCCAGTTCTTTCCCCCACAGGCCGAGAAGACCCGGACAAGAGAGAAGCAGATATTTCCCTGAATGGAAAAGGAGCTGAAAAAGCCTAGGGGGACGGAGGGCGGGAAGGTATTACCTACTGCAAGAGCCTCTCTCGAAGATCTACTGTTACGGTAAGTTTTTACGTAACTGTACTATCTTACTTCGAAAGGGCTCTGCAGTAGTAATACATATAGGACAGAATCCCAAGCAGTCTGGAACAAACGAAAGGCACCGGGAGGAGGAACTACTCCAAAAAGTAGAAAATAATCTAGCAGGACTCAAGAAAGGAGGCCTTGCAAGACAGCTAACCCGAAGCCTGCTCTACGGTGAGAGGCAATGTCCAAACTGTAATGTTTAGTAAAGGTATGGACTGAAGTCCAAGTGGCAGCAGCACAGATGTCTGCCGTAGACACGTTCTTGAAACATGCCGAAGAGGCGGCAACTCCACGAGTGGAGTGACCTCTGACTTGACCTGGAAGGGTCTTGTTGTACTTGTCATAACAGAAAGTGATGCAATGGGCCAACCATTTTGATAGACATTGCTTAGAGACAGCATTGCCTTCTCTTTTGTGAGCGAAAGAGACAAACAACTGATCAGTCTTTCTGAGATCCTTCGTCCTATCGGTGTAGTATCTCAGAATCCTGTGGACATCCATAGTATTCTCCTTGGTTGGAGTACTGCGTGAAAAAGGCAGGTAATTCAATAGACTGATTTAAGGTAGACTCCGCCACCACTTTTGGAAGAAACTTAGGATTCGTGCGAAGAGCTACTCGTTCTTTGTGAAAAATCAAGTAGCGGATTTTGCACATCAGGGCTTGGAGCTCGGAAATTCTGTGAGCAGAAGTAATGGCCACCAAGAAGAGTGCCTTCCACGATAAAAACTTCAGGTCTGCGGAAGCCGCAGGCTCAAAGGGAGGAAGGGTAAGTTTCTCGAGGACAAAATTTAAGTCCCAAGGCGGAGCTGGAGTCTGGATAGGGGGCCTAAGATGAAGGGCCCCTCTGAGGAAAGTTTTGGATACCTCCAGCTGAACGAATGCCTTATCAGCGAAAGGGACATGGTAGGCTGAAATAGCCGCCATACGGACCTTCAAACAGGAGTGACTGAGACCCAGGTCAAAAAGATGACGCATGTACTCAAGCAGAAAAGTCGCAGAGGCAGGAAAAGGGCTCCACATTCCTGGCCGCGCCCAGATAGAAAAATCTTTTCCATTTCATGGCGTGAGTGGACCCTAGTGGAGGGTTTTCTAGCCTCCACCAGAATCTCGGCCACCTTAGAAGAAACGCCAAAACGAGATTGGGCTAGGTCTGTAGGAGCCATGCATGAAGTTGAAGGGACTTGAGTCCCGGATAGACCAGGGTCCCCTGATCCTGGGTCAGTAATCCTGGAGATAAAGGAAGAGGAGGAACCTCTGACTATTGTTGTTGAAGAGAGAACCAGATTTGCCTGGGCCAGAAAGGAGCAATCAGAATCATTCTCGCTCCTTCTAGAGCAAGCTTCTGTAACACACGAGGGACCAGGGGAATTGGGGGAAAAGCATAGACGAATCTATCCTTCCAGCTTAGAGATAGAGCATCACTCCAGAAAGCGCCTCGCTCTGGAGCAAGCGAGCAAAAGACTGGAAGCTTTACGTTTTGGGAGGAGGAGAACAGGTCTATCTGAGGAGTCCCCCAAACCTGGAAGATGCTTTTTAGGAGTTTTTCGTCCAATTCCCACTCATGTGGAAGAGCCGACGAGCGACAGTCTGTCTGCTAGGACACCGTCGACTCCCGGAACATGGATCGCCGTGAGGTGAAGGTTGTGGAGAGTTGCCCAATCCCAGACCCTGACTGCTTCCCTGCACAGCGGGTAGGACCGAGTCCCTCCCTGCTTGTTGATGTACCACATCACGCACATGTTGTCCGTTTGGACAGCTAGGTGACTGGGAAGGATGTATTGGTGAAGGGCCTGGAGGGCATAAAGCACTGTTCGAAGCTCGAGCACGTTGATGTGGAGAGTTATCTCCAACTTTGACCAAAGGCCTTGGGTTCGGTGAGGACCCAGATGGGCTCCCCAACCTTCGCCTGAGGCGTCCGTGGTCAGGGTCTGATCGGGGGGAGGATGAAAAAAGGGGACCCCCCCGGAAGAGGTTCTCTCGAACCATCCACCTTTGCAAGTCTCTTACCATCGGCGAGGAGATCAGAACCGGATGATCTAGGTCATCTACTCGTTGATCCCACTGAGATCGAAGAGTCCACTGAGAGATTCTCATGTGGAGGCGTGCGCGTGGAACCGTCGGGATGGCCGCCGCCATAAGCCCCACTAGACGGAGCACTGACCTCGCCGGGACCCTCCTGTGTTCCGATAGGAGGGAGATCTGTGACTGGAGGGAAGCCCCCCTGTCCGGAGGCAGAAAGGCTTTGCACAAAGTTGTGTTGAGAATTGCTCCGATGAACTGGAGCCTCTGTGAAGGATCCAGGTGAGACTTGGAATGGTTGATGGTAATACCCAAGCCAGAGAAAACCTGCCGGGTGAGGGAGAGGAAATGCAGGAGTTCCTCCTGGACGGGGCCGCCAGGAGCCAGTCGTCCAGGTAGGGGAAAACCTGAGCTTCCAAAGAATGCAGGTGGGCCGCTACCACTGCCAGGCATTTGGTAAAGACTCGGGGAGCCGAGGAAAGACCAAATGGGAGTGCCCGGAATTGGTAGTGGACCCCCTGGAACGCAAACCTGAGGTACTTTCGGTGCGAAGGACGAATGGGGATGGGCAGGTACGCATCCTGCATATCTAGTGCACAAAGCCATTGGCCTGGCCAAAGCAGGGGCAAAAGGGATTGAAGGGAGAGCATCCTGAACCTCTTGTACTCCACAAACAGGTTCAGGGAGCTGAGATCGAGAATAGGTCTGAGATCTCCGCTTCGTCCCCGTCTGCGTACAGTCACGAGGAGAAAGTGACTCATATCCTAGCCTGTTTCGCAAGCGCTGAGATTTCTTCCTGACCAAAGAGAATAGTCCCTTGGTAAGCGGAGTTCAGAGGGGTGGCGTGGAGGTCCTCTAGAAACTCTGTGGAGTGCTCCTCTGCAATGATCTGAAGCACCCATGAATCCAAGTTATCCTCTCCCAACCCGGAAGGTGGAGAGAACCTCCCTCTACTGGTTCCTCCGGGCGTCCGGAGGTGGTGGGAGAGGAAAGAGTCAGGTGGTGAGGAGTAGTGCCGCGTAGAGGCCCCCGGCAGCTGTGGGGGAGCCCAGCAGTAGCCCACGCCTTCCCTGGGATTTCGCTTGAGGCCAGCTGCGTCTGCAAAGGGGCGGGACTGTGGGGGTGGGGGCGGTACACACTGAATCAGCAGTTTAAGGCCGTCCCTTTTCCTGTAAATCAATGATGATGTCTTGACATCTGCAACCTAGAACCTCTGAAAAGACTTGATGGATGCTGCACCTCCGGGACCAAAACCTGACACATGGAGCCATGCATGACGCTGAAGACTTACGGCGACGCAGAGCTCAGGCCCTGCAGTGTCCACTGCGGGTAGGTCGCCCTCAGAATGATTTGACAATGAACGAGCAGAACGGGACCAGGCCGGCCAACCCCCGCTTGAGTTGAGAGTCAGGGCAGAGTCTCGATCTTGGATTCCGCCTGGGTAAGGACGGCCTTCTGGTAATCCCCCATCGGTCAACATAGTTCAGGGCCCTAATCCCAGTGTGGAAGAATCATAGATCTTCCTTCCATACTGATCCAGAAGGCGATCTCTTATCCGGGAAAGACGAAGCTCAGGTGCTTCCGCGGGATGCTGACCGCCATGAGAGCAGCGCTTAATCACCACCGAGTCTGCACGGGGTGAGAGTCTAAAAGTCAACACCCTCCGAGCCTGGTATAGCCTGTTCAACTTCCCTGGGAAGTGGGGCTAAAGCCGACGGTTGTTTCCAAATAGTGGAAACAAGGTGGTGCGTGAGGCTCAGTCAGGATGGCACTAAGGTAGGACCGTGAGGGGCAAGTCAGATGCTCGGCGAGTTTTACCCGTTGAGGATCTGGTTCTAAGGAATGCCACTGATGAACTTCCTGGATCTTTCTGAGCAACTCCGTGAAGGAAGGATCCTCCAGAGGAGACTTCAGAGGAGTCCTCCGCTGGGGTTTGGACAGAGAGCGTGGCTGGTCGTCTTTCTTGGAACTTCCATCGGAAGCCTCTGAGGAGTCCGAGAGAGAAGGAGAGGAAGAGTCTGAAGCAGAGTAAGACTCCCTGACTCATCTAGGGGGAGGAACGGGTTCCTTGGGAGGGATCCCAGAGCGTGTGTCCTGCCCCTCTCTGGATCCTGAGGGCAAAGCCCGGGAATCCGGAGGTGGAGAGGGAGTGTGCCGTCTTGGGCATATGGGAGCCGGAGGTGGCACCCGTCGCCCGTAAGCTGGCTCTTGGCTTCCCTGGTGAGCTGAGCCTTGGCCTCAGCCCACCTAAAGCAGAATCTCCTGCAGGTCCACCCGGCCTGGGGAGCGGTGGAGGAGGAGGAGGGGATAGTTATGCAGGAGGAAATCCGCAGGAGATATCAAGTAACCCGGCTGGAGGTATCCCGAGTCGGGTACTCTGCCGGCGGGCGAGTCGGCACCGGTACGGCAGTGCAGGATACTGCGGGACCTGGGAAGACCGGGCGGCCAGATACGACGGGCGAAACCCAGGCTGGAGGAGCTGGGAGCAGGCGGCCAGCCAGGTACTCCGCAGGCGGATCAGCGGGATAGGCCCATGGGGTGGAGGGCCCAAAGGAAGAGGAAATTCCCCGCCTGGCCGGAGGGACGGTGTCGGAACCGGCGTCGGGCTGGGCTGGCGTCAACAGGGCGGCGTTGGAGAAGCGGCGTGCGGAGCCAGCGTCTAGGGAACGGTGTCAGATCCGGCTCTTCAGGAGAGAGATGGACAGTAGCCATAGTCCCTGAGTCACAGTCCGGGGATGGAGGGACATCCCAGGGTCAGGCAGGGGACTGGGGCTCCCTAGCCGGCAGCAAAAGCTGCGGAGAGCCTGGAGCGACAGAAGTAGTAAGTTCCGCCCGTAGGTTCAGAGGCCAGCGCCGTCGGAGGAGCCGGCGTGTGACTTATGGGCGAAGTCCCAGCGACGCCAGAGGGCGGCGTCCAGCTTTGAAGGGTCCCCTCATTAGGCGGGCCGAGAATGAAGAGAGGCAGTCAAGAGAGGCGCTGCGGCCCTTTGCCCGAAAAAGTCGGCGTCTTAGAGGCCTTCTCCGGCGTCGTCGGAGAGGCGACATCCGGCTTAAGGGGTGCCCGCGCCAGTAGGCGCAGACCTGCGGCAGTACTGAGGGCTGGAGTCTCCTTTCGCCCGGAGAGGCGCCCGGCGAGCCGAACTCGAACCCGTCGGGCGGGCCAGCGCCTCCCTCCTCCAAAACCTTGGAAGCCCGTCGGCGATCCGGAGAGAATGTTACCTTGCCACAACTCGGCGGGTCACGGAAGAAAACCTTCTCCGGTGCCTTTCCTTATCCGCTTTTTGTGCCTTGGGGTCGATGCCTGCAGTTTTCTCAGCTCTTTCTCGCCATCGAGACATCTTCTTGAGAGATGGGCTTCGAGGACTGCTAGGCGCTCGTCTACGGGTGGCCGCGTTGAACCGGACGCAGTGTGGGCACTTATCGACCGCGTGGTTGGGGCCTAGACAGAAGAGGCACAGGGAGTGACCGTCTTTGTGAGGCAGTTGAGCGCCGCATGAGTCGCACTTATTCTTTGAAGGGGACGACATATACTGATGTTCACCTGACGAAAGAGGGAAATTCTGAAACTAATAGGAAAAAACAATGAAGTAACAGGACTGAGCGATAGGAACTTAACCGCGAGGCGCTGAACGAGCTGACAGCGGGAAAGAACTGGAGAGGCGGCGTCTGGGACGCCCCTTTTGACGTCGTTTGGACGCGGTCACCTGACGGACCGCCAGGGACCGCTTAGCTTAGAAATTTTTCCGTGGGGTCCTGCACGCCAGCGTCAGTTCTATATGTAATTACCTACTGCAAGAGCCCTCTCGAAGTAAGATCAAGTGTTGTCCTTTAAGACCTCTGTGATAGGGGTTTCATAGGTTGTTTCAGGCGTGTATGGACTTACATCCTTGATGCTTGCCATTTAGGGTTTACTTAAAGTTGTATTTTAACCCATTCCCATATACCTTTTTTTTTTTTTTTTTGCTTCCCTCCTCCTCACAGCCCCCATGTCTTCGGGAGTCACCTACGGCCTTTTCAGCCCTCGCTCACTTACCTGGTGACCAGTGCAGTCCATCCCCCATGCAGCCGTGGTTTATAACCCCCAGTTGGGAGTGCAGGTGGGGCCCAGCACCGAGAGACATCTATCTTTTCGTCAGGATGTCTGTCTCTGGGCGGAGTAGGGCATTGAGGCTGGGGCCTTGGTGCTCTGTCTACTAGGAGGCAGCGAGGTGTTCTTCAGTGTCCTCATGATGTGCGTGTCCCCTGACATCAAAGCGGCATGGCGCCCGATGTCTAACTTGCTCCGCCCCGTTAGGCATCGGACATATTGCCTCGGGTCTCCACCCGGGGCCAGACAAGAGCCAAGCTCTGGTTCCCCTTCCCCAGAGAGGGGCAGGCGCAGTCCCTGGACGACAAGCCCTCTCCTCCAAGCCCGGCCCTCCAGCTTCCCGGCTCGCTCCTGCAACCGGTCACAAGCGCCACAAGCGCCTCATCCCATATACTTGATCCAATCTTGTTTTGAATAATTCCATATTAGGACTGTCTGCCACCTTCAGTGAGAGATGATCCCATCTTAAGCACCCTGGCTAAACTGTTTCTTATAATGTTCATCTTGCCAGGAACAACTCACTGAATCTGCTCACTCACCTCGATCTCAAAACCCAGTTCTTCCATAAGGTAGAGGTCACCCACTGCTCTGTATAACATATACGTCGCCTCTGAATCTCCTGTATTGTAGTGTATACAGATTAAGTAATCTCAGTCTCTATTCATAGGGCTTTATCCTCAACCCAGTTATAGAGTGGCTCTATGCTGTACTTGCTCGACCCTTTGTATATCTTCCTTTATATAGCGGGACCACACCTGCGTGCAGTATTCTAGGTGGGGCCTAACCAATGCAACATACAATGGGAGAATCACCTCTTTGTCCCAACAGGATATGTGCCCCAGGATGCAGTTCAAATTCTGGTTTGCCTTCTTAACTTGGTCTCTACAGTGGGCACAACATTTCAAACTGGGGAGGATTTTTATCCCTAGGTCTTTTTCTTGGTGGGTTACTAGTAAGGTATAATTTCTCAGTTTGTACTTATGCTGCTTGTTCTGTGTACACAGGTGCATGCCTTTACAGTTACTAGTATTCAGGACTAGTTTGCTGTGGTTAGTCCAGTTAGATATGATATCCAAGGCTTGTTGAAGGGCAGTTAGCAAGTACGTAATACCCTCTACTCATCTAGGGCTCCCCGGTTAGGTACCGGTAAGGTATTCAAACCAAATCACACCTGGGCAGCTAGAGACTGCAGGCCTCACAGACATGGATTGACAAGATTCTGTAGCCCTAGCTGCATTCCAGTAGCTGATACTGGGTGTTAGGGACACAGTGGAAAACACAATTTGGCGTAATAGTGTTCCCTAGTGCAGTTACATTTCCCCTACTGTATGGAGCATGTCAGACTTCACCCCACATACATTAAATTCATCACTGTTTAACTAAGGAAGTGATAGTGACATTAGTAGAGACACCGTTTTATACAACTGTTAAGTCACTGTGAGTCTAGTACACAGAGCAAGCCATACTCACCTATTACGCTGCATATGCATGAATAAGGTAAACAGAATGGGGGTGATCTATGTATCAGCTAAGTTAGAAACCTAGGATTCAAAATATATAGGGCATCCAAATAGGGATTAGCAAATGTGCCCACACTTTACTTGTCTCAGGAACAGTAAAACCTAGACCAGTGCAATGAGGGTGAATAGTGCACAAACGTGTTATATCAACTAAAGACCAGTACAATTAAAGAAGACCTAGCTAGCCGTTAACAAGAAATGCAACAACACCAGAGATCGCATCTAATTGCATACAAATGAAAGTTACATACGCACCGTAATTCTTGATCTTCTTGGACAAGTCTTCACCATTTCTTCATACTTCTGGGTTCAAGCCGGAGGTGCCGGGACCCCGCAGGAGCCAAAATCTTCAGGAGGGCCAGCGCCAAGGTAGGACCATGCATGGTAGGCGGCACGAGACTAGCTCACGCGGTATAGGCTATCTTGGCATCGACCCTCCAACCGCCTCAGTACCCTTTTTACCGAGGAGGTGCAGCATAAAATAATTTAAGAAACACCTAATCTAACAAGGGCATAAGATAACCAGATTGACCCATATCAGAAGGGTCAATTTAAACCATGTCTTCACAGCTCAAACAGATCAAGGGAGTGAAGACTAGGAACAGACTGAGTGAGCTCGGGGGATGGTGGGTGTATGAATAAATGGTGAAGACTTGTCCAAGAAGATCAAGAATTATGGTGTGTACATTATATTCATATCTTCTGGGACTTAAAAGTCTTCACCACTCATTCATACTTCTGGGTTAGAGTACCAAGCTAAAAACCAATCCCCCGAGCAGGGCGGTAGAAGATGGAGCTCACTTAGGACAGAAGCCCATTAAGAATTGTCCTGCTAAAGGAAGTATGCTGTCTGCCATGGACATCAAGCGCATAATGCTTTACAAACGTTTCCACAGAGTTCCAAATAGCCGCTTTGCAAATGTCAGCAATGGGAACAGAGCGGATCTCTGCCAGGGATGCAGCAACCGCTCTTGTAGAGTGGGCCCGCACCTGGCCTTCCAACTTAACCTGTGCCAGAGATTAACAATGGCGCAGACATGCCACTATCCAATCAGAAATGCACGTGATGGATACTGGCTGACACATCTGGGATGCACTGAAGGATACAAAGAGTCACTTGTCTTTGTGGATATCCCCTGTTCTATCAATGTAGAATCATAGAGCCCTTTCAACATTCAAAGAATGAAGGGTGCATTCCCCTTCATTTTGGAAGTTAGAGAAGTGGAGAGAACCAAGGACTGGTTGAGGTGGAACACTGAAACCACTTTGGGTAAGAAATTAGGGTGAGTACGGAGAACCACCTTGTCTTTATGAAAGACAGTATAAGGAGGGTCTGTGACTAATGCATGTCTTTCAGAGACCCTGCGAGCAGAAGTAATGGTTACCACAAAGGCGGTCTTCCAGGTAGAAACTTTAAATCACATGTGGCTAGAGGCTCAAAGGGTTTGCGAGTGAGGATATCTAGCATGAGATTAATATCCCACGTGGCAACCAGTTTTTTAACCGGGGACCTTATGTGTAAAATATCTTTGAGGAATCTTTTGAACAGAGGTAACCGAGCCAGAGAAAAGTTCTAGACTGGCTCATGATAGACAGACAGTACGCAGAGGTGTACTTTAACTGATGAAAATTGCAATCCTGCATCTGAGAGATCTAATAGGTACTCCAGAACTTTATCTGGAGGACACTGAAAAAGATCTAAGTAGACCTTAGTACAACATTCTGAAAAACATTTAGATTTAGCCGTGTAAATCTTCCTAGTGGAAGGCTTAGGAGCTGCCAAGAGGATGTTCGCGATCCTTTGAGAAATGTTAAACCTGCTCACCTCTATCTCCTCAGGAGCCAGATGTGGAGATGAAGGGAGTGCAGGTTGGGATGGACCACAGATCCTTGTGTCATGAGGACCGTTCGCAAAGGCAGTTGCTTCGGGGGGCCTTTAACAACTTGTTGAGTAATGGAAACCATATCTGTTGAGAACAGCACAGTGCAATGAGAATCATCTTGCCCCCTTGTGCTTCCAGCTTCAGCTGTACCCTCTGAATTAGCAGAAGAGGAGGAAATGTGTACAGAAAACGTCTTTTCCACTGCAGAAAACTGACAGAATACGCCAGGTTCTGGATTTCTGGAGCAGAATAGAGGCAGTTTTGCGTTGAGTGGGGATGCAAAAAGGTCCAGTTCTGGAGTGCCCCACTCGTCGAAGAGTGACTGCACAATGTCTGTTGCAAGCAACCACTCATGACAATCTGCTTCTCTTCTGCTGAGTTGGTCCACCAGATCGTTCCAAGCTCCTGGCAGGTAAACTGCCTAAATCAGAACCCCGTGCTTGAGGCACCACTCCCATACTCTCATGGCTTCTCTGCATAGAGGGTAGGAGTGTGCTCCACCCTGTTTGTTGATGTAGTACGTCTTTGTTGTCCATCTGAAGAAGGATTACCTTCTGGCTGACAACCTCGTCCAGGACGCTGAGGGCGTATAGGACTGCTCTCATCTCTAGAACATTTATGTGAAGATGAGACTCCTCCTGGGTCCACACTCCATGTGTGAAGATCCTGACAGTTAGTCCCCAAGCCAAACAGGGAATGCATCTGTGGTAATGGTGATCTGAGATTCCCGTCATGCAAGGGGCAGCCCTTGCTGTAGATTATCCTCTTGTATCCACCACCCCAGTGAACTTCACAGCAGTTCTGTCACTTGCATGCAATAAAACTGCGGATGTGTTACAGGGGACCATTGCATGCTGAGCATCCACTGAGTGGTCCTCATGTGCAATCGACTGAGAGGTACTGTGAAGACAAAGGAGACCATGAGACAACATCCGTTGCATCGAGTGAGCTCTTATAGGATTGTCCTCTCTGATGAAGCGAGCCATTTGGAGAATGTCTTTCCTCCTGTCCTCTGGAAGAAAAGCTCTTGTTTGTGTAGTATCCAAAAGAGCTCTGATGAAGAGGAGCTGCTGGGAGGGCTAAAGCCGTGACTTTTCCAGACTCACTAAGACTCCCATGGAGGTGAGGAACCGAGATGTTGTGGATACTGCTTCCTTGGTCTCCTGCCTTGACGGACTTGCCAATCGTCTAGGTATGGGAAGACTTGAATGCAGAGCTTTCGAAGGTGTGCAGTGAGAACTGCAAAACATTTGGTAAAAACTTGAGGTGACAAGGAGAACCCAAAAGGTAGGACTCTGAACTGATAATGTTTATCCAGGGCCACAAAACAAAGGTACTTGTGGTGATTTGAGTGTACTGGAATCTTGCATGTCCAGCGACGCCAACCAGTCATGTTGTTGTAGAAGTGTCCCCAAGGAGATCATCTTGAATTTCTCTCAGAACAAGAACTTGTTCAGCTTTCTGAGGTTGAGAATGGAGCACAAATCCCATCTTTTTCAGAACCAGAAAGTAATGGGAGTAGAAAAGCACAGTTACGCAAGAACGTATCGTAACAGTAGATCTTCTAGAGGACCTCTTGCAGCAGGCAACACCATTAAGACTGAAGCTGGTAGGTGCCAAGACCCCACAGAAAACTTATAGCTAGCCGTCATTAGCAGGGGACCATCCCCTGACGTCGGCCCGCCCCAACGTCCACCTATACTATAGAAGGGACGGTCCCCTAGCCCAACCTCGGTTCTCCTGCCAGAAACCTGACATACACAATAATTGGAGAACTGAGGTGGTTCCTCTGAACCGAGCAAACACAACAGCAGTGATGGAAAAGCGGTCACCAGGGGTATGGAGGGTGTGAAAGCAGTATCTGCTGCAAGAGCGCCTCTCTAAGATCTACTGTTACGGTAAGTTCTTACGTAACTGTGCTACCTTGCTTTGCAGGAGCTCTTGCAGCAGGCAACACCATTAGGACTGAGTCCCACGCAGTGCAAGGACTGACCCCAGTCAGCTGGGAGGAAGCAGAGAGCTGAGTAAAACTCTCAAGGGAGGAGGCCTTGTAGGACTGCAAGTCCAAAGCCTGCTCTGCGCCTAGAGGCAATGTCCAGACTATAATGCCGAATGAAAGTGTGGACAGAATTCCAAGTGGTAGCTGTGCAGATATCAGCAGCAGACACATTCCTGAGTGAAGCAAAGGAAGTAATTATGCCCCTGGTAGAATGGCCTTTGACCGGGCCCAGTACAGGCTTGTCATACTTTCTTTAACAATAAACAATGCAATTGGCTAACCATTTTGACAAACAATTGCTTTGAAACCGGAGCCCCTTCTCTGACTGATCAGATTTTCTAATGGCCTGGGTGCAGTCCAAGTAGTAGCAAAGTACCAAGTGGACATCCAGAGTATGAAGTAAGGCCTCCCCTTGATTGGAATACACAGGGAAATAAACAGGCAGATGGATGTTTTGATTCAGTATAAACTCAGACACCACCTTAGACAGAAACTTGGGATTAGTCTGCAAGGACACTCTGTCCTTGTGGAAAACTAAATAAGGATCTTTACACATCAGGGCCTGAAGCTCGGAAATCCTTTGAGCAGAAGTAGTAGCAACTAAAAATAGCACTTTCCCTGACAGAAAGCATAGCTCGCAGCTGATTCAAAGGGAGACAAAGAAAGCTTTTTTCAAAACAAACAAAAGGTCCCATGGAGGGACGAGGTTCCCTAATGGGAGGTTTCAGATGCAGAATCCTCCACAAGAAAGTGCAGGAGAGGTCCAGCTGGGCAAGAGTCTTGCCTTCAATAGGTACATGGTATGCAGAGATGGCAGGTAAGTGCACCTCAATCGAACAATAGCTCAGACCTGCGTCCTACAGGGAAAGGAGGTACTCTAGAACAAGATTCACTGGACAGGTGAAGGGATCCAGGTGATGAGTGGTGGTCCAGGTACAGAACTGCTTCCACTTCATAGCATAAGTGGCTCTAGTAGGAGGCTTTCTGGCTACCACTAGAATGACCACCACTCTCGAAGAAACCCTAAATTGGGCTACTGTTAAGTCTGTAGGAGCCATGCATGAAGATGCAGCAACCTGAGGTCCGGGTGGACCAGAGTGCCCTACTCCTGGGACAGCAAGTCAGAGCAGAGGGGCAGGGGAATCGGAGGTTCCACTGCTAGTTGCTGAAGGAGTGGAAACCATACCTGGTGTGGCCAGTAAGGGGCTTTTAAGATCATCTCTGCCCCCTCTGACTGCAACTTGAGAAGAACTCTCTGCAGCAATGGAATGGGAGGGAAAGCGTACAGAAACCTCCCTGTCCAGGAGAGGGACAACGTGTCTCACCAGAAAACACCAGGCCTTGGATCTAGCGAGCAGAAACTGGGCAGTTTTGCACTGAGTGGGGACGCAAAAAGTCCAGTTCAGGACAGCCCAACCTACTGAAGAGATCTTTGACTACTTAGGGAAGAAGTTCCCATTCATCTCCCTTAGACTGAGACCAGCTTAAGCTGCCTGCCAAGGTGTTTAGTATGCTTGGAACACGTACTGCAGTCAGTTCCAGGTGATGCTCTATGGCCAAATACCAAACTCTCATGGCCTCTCTGCAGAGTAAGTAAGAGCGAGAACCTGTTTGTTTATGTACAAGATCACGGACATGTTGTCCATCTGAATCAAAAGAGGGCCCGGAAGCAGGTTCGTCTGGAAGGCCTGCAGAGCATATAGTATTGCCCTCATCTCCAAAACATTGATGTGAAGATGCTGCTCTTGCAGGGACTCAGTCCCTTGAGTCAAACAGTCTGCCAGATGGGCACCCCAGCCCTGGCCTGATGCGTCCATACTCAGGATCAGACAAGGTGACACTGTTGAAAAGTGGACCCCCTTGAAGAGGTTATAGGTGTCCTGCCACCATGCCAGAGTCTGTCGGACATGGTTGGAGACTAACACCAGCGACTCCAAATCGTATGTGTGCTGGTCCCACTGGACCCGAAGGCTCCATTAGGATTCCCTCATGTGCAGACAAGCCAGGGGGACTGCTGCGATGGCCATTGCCATGTGCGACAACAGTCTGTGAAATAACCTGGCATGAATCTGTCAAGAGGGGGATACCAGTTGAGCCTGCACCTGTAGGTGTTCTGCTCTGTCTGGGGGCAGAAGGGCTTTGCCTTGGGCAGTGTCCAGGATTGCCCTGATGCACTGAAGCCTCTGACTTGGCCAAGGGGAGGACTTGGGAAGGTTGAGAGTGATCTCTAGGTCCCGTGAAGGAGGCCACAATGGTTCTGATCAACTGATCCCTGGTGGGGGCTGTCAGAAGCCAGTCGTCCAGGTAAGGAAAGACATAATGGCCTTTCCTTCCTAAGGCCACAGCCACTACTGCTAGGCACTTTGTAAAGACTCAGGGGGCAGAGAACAGGCCAATTGACAGGGCCTGAAACTGGTAATGGTTTCCTTGGAAGCAGAAGGGAAGGAACCTCCTGTGGGGTTGAAAGATCAGGATGTAAAGATAGGCGTCCTGCTTGTCCAGTGAGCAAAGCCAATCTCTCTGCTGAAGTACGGAAAGAAGGCAAGGAAGGGTGACCATCTTTGAAGTGCTTGTATTCTATGTACCGGTTCAGTTGGCTGAGGTCTAGAAGAGGACGCAGGTCTCCGGTTCTCTTTGGAACCAGGAAGAAATGAGAATAGAATCCCTTCCCCCTTTGTGCTGGCAGGATGGGTTCTAGGGCCTGCTTCCTCAAGAATGCTTGGATCTCTTCTTGGATGAGGGAGACGTGGGCCTGGGGGTAATGGGAGGGCAAAAGGGGATTGTCCGGGGGCTTCTCCAGGAATTCTAGAGTGTGCCCCTTTTCCACTAACTGAAGAACCCACTGGTCTGAAGTTGCTGTGTGCCATCGCTCTAGAAAAAGAGAGACATGACCCCCACCACCTCCCCCAGGGTCTCGGCCGGGGGACAAGGGTTGGGTAAGGAGTCAGGAAGAGGAGCCAGGGACAGGCAGAGCGGCCTGGGAGGTTCTGGGAAGCCCTCAGGACCGAACCTCCAGTGGCTTGAGAAGCGGCTTCACACTTAAAAGCAGTCCTGGGCTGTTGTCCCCTGGATGGTAGCTTGAAGGACCATTGAAAGGACTGATGCTGGGTGGATTTGGTCTGCAAGCGATACAAGGAGCGTACAGAGCGCAGATCCTTGTCTGGCTCCTGGAGGTGAGTGATTATGTTCTGAGAATAACAGGACCGGACCCCAGAAAGGGCATCCAGAATCTTGGACTGCACGTCGGGGGCCAAACCTGAGACTCTGAGCCAGGAGTAGCGATGAAGGCAAACTCCTGCAGCTGCAGCCCTGCCTGCTGAATCTGACAAATCATAAGAGGCTCGTAGAATGTGCGTACCAACATCCGAGCCAGATTTTAAAATGTACAGAAGCTCGGTCTTACCAGAATAATCAGGCTGAGCTTGCACCATCTGCATAGCCTTTTCCCACAAGGCGTTCTGGTATTGGACCATATGGGCTAGAAAATTCAGAGAACGGGTGGTGCTGGCGGCCAAGGAATGTTTGGAATCTCTGTCTGGAGGCTGAGTACTAATGTGCCTAAGACGCTTAGAGCAGTCATGGGAAGAGTTAATAACAACGGAGTTGGCCTCGGGATGCTCCCCATAAAAGGGTTCTTCCCTTGGGGAATTGTAGAGATTATCTGCCTTCTTGGACATTACTGGGATAGAGGATGGATGGATGCTTCCAGGCTGCCCTATTGACATCCTTAAAAGAGACAATAAGGCTAGGAACAATCAAGGGTAGTGACTCCTTTTTACAAGGAAAGATGGCCAACCAATGTTGCTCAAGGTCCAATTCCTCCGTGTCCCAACCCATAATGGTTTGGATGTGCCTCATTAAATCCATAAAAGAGGGATCATCTGGAGAAGACCTGGGGTATCTCTGGGATATTTCGGTTCTGAAGGTAAGTCAGAGCCTTCTGATTCATCCAAGGAATATCTGTCCGACTCACTGGAGTCTGTGGATGGAGAAGGCGAGTGATGGTGCTTACGTCGGTGCTTTCTCGGATGGCTGGCGCCAGCCCAGTCTCGCTCGGGTGGGCTCAGGAGCGGTACTGGTGGCCCGAGGGGGGCCTTTATCCTATCTGTTTTGAGGAGGGTCCCAAGAAGGAGGAGGAGGAGTAGGGGTCTCCTCGGGGTTTTTATCCTTAAAGTACACCCACCAGGTTGCAAAGAGGGCATTCAAATCCATAGGAGGATTCTGTGGGCGAACAGAGGGAAGCCAGCATCGGGGGGGAGGGGGGCAGGAGTAGAAGGCCCTGGCATCAGTTCTGCAGGCTGAGGTAACCCAGGCATCAGATCCAGAGGAGCCAGGTTAACCAGCGTTAGCCCTCTGGGCGTACTGTTATCCAGCGTTGGTCTAGTGGGAGTTGGTAAACCGTGCATCGATCCCCCTGGCGTCGGCTGAGGGGTGACTACAGGGCCGGCTGATGCACAAGTAGAGTTAGGTGATGATGGCCGAGGAGTCGCTGGGGTTGAAAGGATGGCTGAAGTTGACCACACAAGCATAGGCTGACACCAGTCTGAAGAAGCAGCCAGTGTTGGCCGTGAAGGAGAGGCCTGTGCCGGGGAGCTAATTCCAGGGCGGGGCAGGGGTGTCACTCCCGTTGGGGAGGTGAACACATGCCCTGGGCATTACCCAGAGACATCAGACCCTGAAGTTGGGGCCAACTTGGTTGACGCCTTGACCGGGAGGGTGACAGGCAAAGATTGCCCACCCGAAGACCCAGTTGAGCCACCTGGCTGAGATCCCGAGGGGTGGAGGGGCCTGAGCATCAGGGGTTGAGAGGCTGGGGAAAAAGTCCCAAGCCCCGAAGAACCACTGCCTGAGACTGTGATAACAATGGGTGGTCTGACCACCGAGAGCCCGGAGGAAGAGAAGGCTGCCTGGGTGAAAGAGGTCGACCTCCCTTGGAGGACCCAGAATTGGTCACCAACAAACCTGGGGACCTGGATCAGGAAGTAGACCAGGGTTTGTTCTTATGTTTGTGCTTTGCCACTGACTTCTTCTCTTTGTGGGGCGACAAAGAAGTCAAGGCCCCAGACACAGAAGTGGTGCCTTTTCCCCTGAAACTCCTTTTCCATCGCTGTTAGTTTCTGCTGTAGCAGGAAGACTTGCAGTGACTTCTGGCAGCAAATTCTGGTGCGCTGGTTGAAATCCTGGCAGTGCTGGCAGGACTCAGTGTCATGGTCCAGGTCTAGGCAGAGCAGACACAATGAGTGGCCGTCCTTGTAAGGAAGCTGTCTGCCACCACTCGAAAGGAGAAGAAGATATGCAAGAAAATACTGTAAATATAAGAACAAAAATAAAAAAACACAGGTAATTTGTGTTAATCTGCCCAAAGTCATTAAAGCCTTAGCCGCTATGGATTCTGCAGCTGATGCCATCCTGGTGGCCACATCGATCTTAGCATCCTCTTCTACAAATCTTGTTAGGATCGGCTCAACTTTGACATCTATGCCCTGCATAGATTTCTGTAGGGCCTTCCACAGTGGTTCAGTCACTGGTGTGGATTTAGCTGCCGCCTCATTTATCACCGGCTCACCCAGCTGAGTTTTTAGGCCACTTGCGGGAGCTTTATTGGTGCGTCCCATCTTCAAGAAAAAAATATATAAATGTGCCGCCTTTTTTGAGGAATACAGAGCTATTCTCCCCCCCATCCCCAGAAAGTTGCTTTTATCGAATTTATAGCAGTTAGATACTGAGATCCCGCTGAATGCGCCTTGTCAGTAGGCATGCTCCACAGCACCCCCCAACCTGGCTGTTTTAATGGCAGTCCTGATTTTCTGTGCAGCCTCCAGACCTTGTTCTATTTGTGGGCCAAACAGACATGTACCATCAAAGAAGACATTCATTACTTGCTGTTGTGCACTAGAGGAAAACCCTGACGTCCTAAGTCACGAATGTCTCCTAATACAGATTCCAGCAGCTGCCGCCGTGGATTCTGTATCATAAGCATCCATGCAAGCCTTAAACTGGTGCCTATTGCATTCTAGTCCCCTGGTAATAGTCTGCAAAAGTTCCATCTTGGAGTCTGACTCTGGAAGGCCTTCCACCAAAGATCTGGGCATATTCGTACTGTGAGAAGTGTCCTTGATAGCTAGCGATATGCATGCCCAGAGTTGCGGCTGCAAAAGCTCTTTTTCCCATGGTATCTATTTTATGGGACTCCTTATTGATAGGATGTGCTGGTGCTTCTTGTGGAAGGACAGCTTAGTCATTCTCAGTGAGGACAAGCAGCGCATCTGCGAAGGGTTGTGAGGCTAAAATAGGCCTGTCCTTAGGAGGGATATACTGCCTATCTATGGTTTTGCAAATAGAAGGAATAAGAGCAGGTCTGGACATTGCTTCAACAGGGTTTTGAAGAGTGGGGGGACTGGAGGCATAAGGTTCACTGGGATATTTGAAACGTGAAGCCACTCCAGACACATAAGTCTACCTGTATCCACAGAGGAAGTCTGTAAAGCCAGGGCTGCCCTCATATTCCTAAGCAGTGACTAGAACGAGAGGTCCTCTACTGGAACCTCAACTGAGGTTGAGGGTTTAATCTTCTAAACTGTAGAAGGAATCCTCACCACCCTGTTCAGAAAGTAGCAAATTGGGGTCAGATTCGTCCTGCTCTTAGTAACCAGACGGAGCAGGGACTGCCCTTAAGACCTTTGCCTGGACTGGGAAAAGGGGAAACAGGAAAAAAACCGGCACCACTGTGTGAGGAGACTGCATCAGGCAGGACACCGAGGCCGGCACCTCCTGAAAACCCAGTGTAGACCTAGAAGAAAAAGGAGAAGGGAGTGGTGCCTGTGCCAGCCCCTGCAAGGAAACAGCAAGAGGGGGGTGCGCACATGGAACGGGCTTCAGAGACGTCAGCACCAGCAAAGGAAAAGATTCCACTGACGATGCCAAATGCACACTCTGTCTCGAAAGGACCCAACCACGGACCTGAGGCTCCTAGGCCCGAGGCTCCCGAAACCGGATAAGCAGGAAGGGGCATACAGGCAGACGCTGTAACCACTGCTCTAAAAGAGCGGCCCAATGATGAAACTGCCCACCAGAAACCCACAGGAGGACAGAGGGACTCTGGTGCTGAGAATCAGAGCGATCGTGAGCGGAAGCTGTCGGGGAACCGGTTGGAACTGGAGAAAGCCTACCGCTCTCGACCACCCAAGACCTCTTGACAGACATACCAGAGGGTGATCTCAAGTGGTACCATTTCTTCTTCTTCCGAAAGAAGAACAACAACTCGAGGAAGAGCTGTGCCAGGTCCCTGACCCAGACCGGGGAACAGGCCCGCTTCTTTTTGTGTTTATGAGAAGACTGCCCTCCTTCCTGAACACCGGAATGATGGTGGCTGGATTTGACCACACAGGCATAGGCTGACACCAGTCTGAAGAAGCAGCCGGCGTCAGCCATGAAGGACAGGCCTGTGCCGGGGAGCTTATTCCAGAGCAGGGCAGGGGCGTCACTCTCGCAGGGGAGGTGAACGCATGCCCCAGGCATCGCTCATAGATATTGGACCCTGAAGTTGGGGGTGACTTGGTTGACACCTCAACCGGGAGGGTGACAGGCAAAAATCTGCCTCCCAAAGACCCAGTCGAGCTACCTGGCTGAGATCCCGTTGGGTGGAGGGGCCTGATCGTCAGGAAGAGCACAGTGGACCGGACACAGCCCAGCTGCCAGAGCAGCCTTCCAACCAAGAGTCCCTACCATCACTGTCTCCATCCATGGTCGACTCCTTCGATCGGTAGGGCTGAAGAAAAATAATAAAACCCCATATTTTTTTTTTGTTTTGTTTTCTACGGAAAACAATAAACCACTAAACTAAATAAAATTAAACACTGTTGTCATATAGACGTGAGATTTGACTCCCAGCAGGCAAGCGACGTCGTTCACTGAAGTGCACTCGATGTCAGGAAAAAAGGAACTAAGGTGGCTGAAGGGTTGATGCTGAGATAGCCTATACAGCGCGAGCTAGTCTCGCTGCACCGTGCAAGCGTGGTCCTACCTCGGCGTCGGCCCTCCTGAAGATTTTTGGCTCCCACAGGGTCCTAGCACCTCCAGTTTGAACCCAGAAGTATGAATAAATGATGAAGACTTTTAAGTCCAGGAAAATCCATTGAGTTAGCAGAGCAAGCCAGTATAACAGATCCTTCAGTCCTAAGTGCAGCAGAACAAATGTGACCCTACTTACTGTGAGAGATAAAGATCACAGCAGGCATTACAGGAGTACTCCGGTAGTCAATGGATAGAGTAGAGTCAGTACATAAGTCTATGAGATGCAAAGCACTCACCAGAGGAGCGTCTCTGGCTGACAGCCATCACCATGGATGATAACCCAGTCTTTAGAGCAAGAGGGCCAACCTGATTGGTACTGGGAACTGGAGGGAAGCAGGTTCCATGCTTCCATGTGATAGGATGCAATGGTTAAAGCTAACCACTCTAACTGTAATTGTTGAGGGGCAAGAGGGGAGATGAGCTAGAGAAGCTCTCATGACCCTGTATCCTGCTGGTCCCAGCAATGAAATGGTGTGCTTGAGCACAAAGAGCATCATCTTCACAAATTTTAAATTTGTGCGCTTCTTTTGGCCACACACTGAGAGACCTGATTTGTGCTGGGAGCAGGAGGGAGGCAGAGTTCCATGCAGTAGGGCCTGATAGCCTAAGCTAATTGCTTCAACAGGAATTGTCAGGGGAGAGGGAAGAAAAGGAGCTGTTTGAGCTCTTATGACCCCCTGTGTCCTGCCGGTTCCCACAACAAAGTGGCAGGCTCGGTGACAAAAAGCAGCATGTTATGTATGCAATGTGTTCCTTCAGGCCCAAGGTCAAGGGTGGGGTGCAAGATAACCCATCTCCTTTGGGACAAGGTAACATCTTGAATAAAAAATAAAAATTACATACCTACTGTAATTGTTGATCTTTCTGTGTATCTTCACCATTCATCACTAGTGGGTATAGAGCGGAATAAAAGCGTACAGGGGCACCGACACATAGGGGCCGCCCGCTTTCAGACTTCCTGCCCCCAGGCCAGGGGAACATGACTGAATGGTAAATAAAACAGAAAACAGTACTTGACGCCACTTGAAATAAAAGGAAAGGTCTTACCCGTCAAGAGCAACGTCGAACAGGCGGTAGAACCGAGGCAACTAACAACTCTAGCAGGTAACACTACACTAGGCTGACAGACTAGGCCGCAAACCAACAGTCTCCTCACAAGGTACCACACTCGATGGTAGGAGAGAAAGAACTGGGCTAGGGCGGAGTCGATGGCAGCTAACAGTCAACCCTCGAGCACCACGTGGAACGTCGGCCTTGAGGGCGGCGCCAGCCCTGCGTAGACTCCGCCCATGGGGGGGGAGAAAAAGTCTCCCATGGGGTCCTAGCTCTGGCGCTATACCCACTAGTGATGAATGGTGAAGACTGACACAGATAAGATCTATGGATAAGCTTGGCCTGGGGCATACCTTGAATGGCTCATTTGCCCAGGAGTACGGACCTCTGTCAAAACAGTGGTAAATGGTCTACAGGGTAATGATATGGGCTGGGAGGACACACCAAAGAGGAAGCCATCAATTCTACCATATGACTCTCTCCAATATCATCGAGAACCCACACGTCTGACAGGAAGAGGTGCATGGATGAGGAAGGGAGTTAAGAAGGTGAAGGTGACTACACGGGCACCACCTGCAACCAGACCTCTAAGAACAGTAAAATTAGCACCCATGGGCTGGATCTTGGGGTGGCGACAGTGCCCCAGTGGCAGATCTACCTGGACCCCACAGAACAAGAGTGGGAGCCCCTGTGAAAGGAATCACAACCACGCCTACGAGGGTTGGAGAGCAAGAGATTTCGAGGTGTGAACAGTCACCTTGGAAGCATGCAAGTCCTTAAGTGTATGTTCCACATCACAGGCAAAAAGGTTTTGGCCAAAAAGACAGAATTAAGAAACTACTGTTTAACATCAGTTCCGAATCCTGCCACCCACAGCAATAAACAACAGCAGAGGAAGATCCAAGAAGCAACTGCAGAACAAGAAGCATCAGAGACGTCGTGAGCAGAATGCAGTAAATGTTTACCAGCCTCCAATCCATGTGTAACACACTGCTGAACTTCCATCTTAGCAGAGTCTCTGTGCAAGTTATCTATCACAGCAGGCAAGGACTTCTGCAGGCTACTCTCAGATATACATTTCTTTAACTGATATTTTTAAAATGTCATTTATTTATTTCACCAGGAAAAGGCTCCATTGAGCAAGGCCATTTTCAAGGAGGTCCTTAGTTGGACAGTGTACAACTTAGGAATAACATGTTTGGAACAGGGCAATGCACAAGTATTGAGCAACAGCACACAGAAACATAGTCAGAGAATAATAAAATACAATAAAAATACGAATTACAATGTAATACATGGATTTATTTAACGCCAAAAATTGATTAGCGTTTTGCTCATAAAAGTGCTAAAACATTGTGAAAATGCATATCACCTGCCTCACTGTGTTTAACAAACATAGCACTTCTACAAAACCTATATAAATACTTTCTGTACAGTTAGCATTGTCCCAAGAAAAAAACTGCTAATCAATTATTTAAAACCCTGTAATATATAGTAGGTAATAAAATACAACAGCTTTCAGATATACTGTAGTATTGTCACGTGTGGAGTAGTACAGTCAGAACAAAAGAGGGCAATAAGTCTGAAATAGTTAATCTGCAGAAGCAGGTTCCAGTATATATTTTTCCAATGAGTGCCTTGAAGGTACTGAGGCTAACTAGAGAGGTAAGTTTCAAGGAGGACTGCAATAAGTCCCATGCTACAGGAATAACACGACTGATTGCTGATTTTTCCAACTGTGTAGCATATTTTATGACCCCTCACACCGACACCAGCTCCCAGCAGAACCCTCAAGCACCTCCCCTCAGCCCCCATCTACCTTATCACTACCAGCCCCATTAAGTCTCAGTTAATCCCCGACTGGGATACAGGATTGGGAAGGTGGATTGTACCCCTAAACATGACCAGGTCGGGCGGCAGAAATCGGGTCAAATCTAAAAGGGTCCCAAGAAGTCTGCACCATGCTGTTTCCCTTATTCTGTTGAGTTCCCCCGGTCTCTGGAAGACACTCGGATACAAGAAGGAGCAATGCGTGTGTGCCCCCATTTGCTATACAGTGTGGGTCCCCAGCCGACATCTTCCCACCTCCACTCGGCTCCAAGAGCTGAACTACCTTCTGCTGTCACCCAGGGGGCAGTATCACAGTGAGGATGGGGGTCCTCCCTCCCCAAAGAAAGAATAGTCATGTAAGAACTTACCGCAACAGTAGATCTTCGAGGGGATCTCAGTCATAAGGTCACACTGTAGGAACTTCATCGTCGGTGAAGCAGGATCCACACAGAAGATTTTCAGCAGTACAACTGGGACAGCCCATGCCACTGATGTCACCAACCCTATAAAGGCATGAGTGGCGCCACTCCCTCCCTCCCTCAGTTCTTTCTCCCGGAGACAAAGGTAGCATAGCTCACACCATGGGGGACCAAGGAGAGAGAAAGTGAGATGCCCAGGCCCATATGAAAGGCTGGATACACCAGACAGCCAGTTACAGAACAAGCGCCCCAAGAAGGGGCACTGTGGGAGGGAAAGCAGACCTAATGACTGAGATCCCCTCGAAGATCTACTGTTACGGTAAGTTCTTATGTAACAGTTATTTCTTCCTCGGGGTATCTCAGTCATCATATCACACCATAGGAACGAATCCCAAGCACTTACTGGTGCAAACAGGCAGTCTGGGAGGAAGGCCAACCATAAACTTAAGACAGGAGGCTCTACAGCACAGCCCCTGCCAAAACCTGCACAGGCTCTTGAGGTAATGTCCAGACTGTAATACTTGGTGAAAGTATGGACGGTACTCCAGGTGGTAGCCGCACAGATGTCAGCAACTGAGAACCCTCGGAAACAAGCCATAGAGGTAGTTATGCGCCTCTTGTGGAATGAGCTTTAATCCTGTTTTGCTCTGTATCTTTGTCTTTACCTGTTTCAAATGTAATTCCATGCCTACCTACTGTAATCTCCCGGGTCATGCCTGAAAATAGTCATTTCATGGCTATGGTACTTACCCAGTAAACAAAAAACTAACTAAATAAATAAATAACCGCTCCAGGAAATTCTTTGCCATACTTGTAGCAGAACACAATGCAATTTGCCAGTCATTTGGATAAACGGTGCTTAGAAACTGAAACGCCCCCTCTGCCTGGGGCAAAGGAAACAACTGCTTTGACTTTCTACATTCCTTGGTGTGAAGCAGGTAGTACTTCAAAGCTCTGCGCACATCTAACGTATGGAGCAGTGCTTCCCCTGGATTGGCCGCTCAGGAAAATAAACAGGAAGATGGATAGACTGGTTGAGTGTAAACTTGGAGACCACCTTAAGGAGAAACTTAAGATTTGTGTGCAAAGACACCCTGTTTTTGTGCAAAATCAAATAAGGCTCCTCACACCAGAGAGCCTGAAGCACTGAAATTCTTCAAACAGAGGTAATGGCAACTAAAAATAACACTTTCCAAGACAGAAAGCGCAACTCGCAAGTTGCGATTGGTTCAAAAGGAGAGATGGTCAACTTTCCAAAACAAAATTCAAATCCCAAGCTGGGACAGGAGAACGGATTGGGGGCTTCAGATGCAGGATGCCTCTTAAAGTATGGGAGAGATCCAGCTGAGCAAACCTGTGGTTCCCCATGGGCTCATGAAAGGCAGAAATAGCTGAAAGGTGCATCTTGAGGGAGAAATACTGGAGACCTGAGTCAGATAAGGATCAAGATTATGTTTGGCAGCCCAGATGGCAAACCACTTCCACTTTATGGCATATGTGGCTCGAGTAGAAGGCTTCCGGGCGGGCACCAGGACATCTGCCACAACAGAAACCCCAAATCTGGCGATGGCTATGTCCTCATGAGCCACGCGCATGCAGATGGAGGGACCTGAGGCTGGAATGAACCAGGGTCCCCTGATCCTGGGTCAGCAGGTTCCTGCATAGGGGAAGAGGGACCGGAGATTCCTCTGCCAGCTGCTGTAGTAAAGGACACCATATCTGCCAAGGCCAGAATGGAGCTACCAGAATCACGCTGGCCACCTCAATCTGCAGTTTGATTAGCACCCTCTGAATAAGAGGAAACAAGGGGAAGGCGTAGAGGAACCTCCCTCTCCAGGAGAGAGACAACATGTCTCACCAGAATATTCTAGGCCCTGGATCGAGCGAGCAAAAACTGGGTAGTTTTGCGTTGAGTGGGGACGTAAAAAGGTCCAATTCTGGACAACCCCATCTGTCGAACAACTCTTTGCGACGGAAGACAGAAGCTTCTATTCGTGCATGCTGGACTGAGTCTGGCTGAGGCTGTCCGCCAGGGTGGTTAACACGCCTGGCACGTGGACCACCAAGAGTGTCAGACCGTGATCCAACACCCAGTACCACACTCTCATTGCCTCCCTGCATAGGGGCATAAATGAGTTCCCCCGCTTGTTGATGTAGTACACTACACTAAGACTGTCTGACTGCACCAGCAGCTGACCCGGAGCAAGGTGTTCCTGAAAGGCCTGCATGGCATACAGCACCGCCCTCATCTTCAGGACGTTCATATGCAGGGAGGTTTCTATCTGGGACCAACAGTCCTAGGTTTGGAAGGGACCCAGGTGCGCTCCCCAGCCCAGGCCAGATGTATCCATGGTGAGGATCTGTTGTGGGGAGGAGATCTGGAATGGGTCGTCTTGTAACAGATTCAAGGGGGCCATCCACCACTGCAGCACCTGGTGGACTGGGGAGGAGACTAGGACTGGGTGATCTAACTCATCTGTGCGCTGGTCCCACTGTACCGAGGGTCCACTGGAGAAGGCGCATATGGAGTCTGGCCACTGGAACAGTGGGTATGGCAGCTGCCATGAGGCCCAACAGTCTCAGGTACGCCCTGACAGGAACATAGCAGCTTTGACGACTTCCTGAGCTTGGGCTATAAGGCACTCTGCCTTGTTCTGGGGCAGGAAGGTCGCCCTGCGCAGAGTCTAGAACCACATCAATTTACTGCAGCCTTTGGGACGGCACTAGAACTGACCTGGGCAGGCTGACAGTGATGTCCAGGGAGAGGAATAACTGGAGAGTTCTCTCCAGAGTCAATGGAAGCTGTTCCCTTGGATGGGGCCTTTAGAAGCCAATCGACCAGGTAAGGGAAAATGTACAATCCCTCCCTTCTGAGAGCCGCTACTACTGCTGTTAAGCACTTGGTAAAGAACTGCAGCGCAGAGGACAAACCAAAGGGTAGCACTTTTAACTGATAATGCTTGCCCTGGAATGCAAGGCAGGGAATCTCCTTTCAGGAGGAAAGACCGATATGTGCAGGTAAGCATCCTGCATAACCAGCAAACCTAGCCAGTCACCTGTCTTGAGGAGGGGCATCAGGCCTGGCAAAGTTACCATCTGAAACTTTTTGTACTGGACATACAGATTGAGGTCCTTTAGATCCAGAATGGGCCTCAAATCTCCAGTCTTTTTGGAGATCAGGAAGAACCTGGAATAAAACCCTTGTTCCTCTGGTGACTGGGCACTGGCTCGATGGCCTGCTTGTGCAAAAGAGACAGTACCTCTTCCTGGAGAACAGACAAGTGAGCCGGAGGGTGGGGGGAATTGAGGGTTGGGGAAGGGTGTCTGAGGTTGCTCAGTGAGCTCCAGAGTGTGACCCCTTTCTATGATCTGCAAAATCCAGGCATCCTAAGTTATGGTTCTCCATTGATTTAGGAGGAGGGAGAACCGACCTCCAACCACCACCTCTTGGTTGGTGACCAGAAGAGGGGCATCTGGCAAGGAGTCAAGAAGCAGATCCAGCCCGTGGCCACAGCTCATGCATTGCAGGGGGGTGGGCAAGGCAGCTGGGGCAGGCAAGGTAGTTGGGGCTCTGCGCTTACCTTGGGGAAGAGAGGCTGCACTGAGTCTATTGGTTGCCTTGCAAAAAAGGGGGCACTGCCTACCTCTCGGCTGAGTATGGTAGAGAAAGTAGACAGACCCGACAGCCTTGCCTGAGGCCTGCAGATCGTTAAATTCCTGGACGTCAGGATCAAACAGGTTAGTGCCATTGAAAGGGGCATTACAGTGCCTTCAGAAAGTATTCACTCCCCTGGATTTTGTCACATTTTGTTGCACTACTACCAGAATTTTTAATGCATTGAAATGATTTTGTTTCCCCCTTGATTCACACAGCATACTCAACAATTTAAAGGGGCAAAAATAGTTTTATTGTGTAACAAAAAGTTATGAAACATTAAAAACTGAAATATCTTGTTTACTTAAGTATTCACCCCGAGTCAATACTTTGTAGAAGCGTTTGGCAGCAATTACAGCTTTGAGTCTTCTTGGTATGTCTGTATCAACTTTGCACATCTAGGGCGGCCCGTCGGCGCAGCGGTTAGATTTCCGCTTGCGGCGCGGCGACCGAGTTCGAGAAGCAGACTCGGGTCATCAGAGGCTGGCGGGGAGAAATCAGGCGTCCACGGACTGCTCTCTCGCTTCTCCGGGGGAGGCTGGGGTAGCAGTCGGTGCGAAGGGACCCTAAGCGGAGACTTAGGGATCCTGCGTGGCCGTGCTTACGTCGGGGAGGAGTGAGGCAGGGGCAGACGCTCAGCGTCATTGCACGTCCCCGCCTCCCTCAGGGGAGTGGGCTAATGGGGGTATAAAAACCACGCCCAGCGTCTATATGACACTTTACTCCGGGCCGCCCTGATTGGTCACCGGAGCCGTTCCCCGACCAGTTACTAGTTCCACGGTCCGATACCGGGGGTCGGAACCGCGGGCCCACTCTCTGGGGGGGGGAAGCCAGGGATGACTGGGGAGTCGGCAATGTCCGGTGACCGGGGATCCCGGAGTCCGTGACCAGGCTGAAGACGGACGTGGGGCGTGAAATAAAGAGCAAATTTCAAAAAAAAAAAAAGCTTTGCACATCTGGATTTGGGGATTTTCGCCCATTCTTCCTTGCAGATTTGCTCAAGCTCTGTCAAGTTGGATGGGGAGCGTCGGTGAACCGCAATCTTTAAGTCTTTCCACAGATTCTCAATGGGATTCAAGTCTGGGCTTTGGCTGGGCCACTCAAGGACATTCACCTTCTTGTTCTGAAGCCACTCCAGTGTTGCTTTGGCTGTATGCTTGGGGTCACTGTCCTGCTGGAACGTAAATCTTCGCCCCAGTCCAAGGTCTCTTGCAGATTGATGCAGGTTCTCCTCAAGGATGTGCCTGTATTTGGCTCCATTCATTGTTCCCCTCTATCCTGACAAGTGCCGCAGTCCCTGCCACTGAAAAGCATCCCCATAACATGATGCTGCCACCACCATGCTTCATGGTAGGGATGGTGTTACACGGGTGATGAGCTGTGTTCGGTTTGCACCAGGCATAGCGCTTTGCATTCAGGCCAAAGAGTTCAATTTTTGTTTCATCAGACCAGAGAATCTTTTGCCACATGGTCTCAGAGTCTGCCACGTGTCTTCTTGCAACTCCAGGCATGCTATTATGTGGCCTTTTCTCAGAAGTGGCTTCGTCTAGCCACTCTCCCATAGAGACTACATCTGTGAAGTGCTGCAGAGATTGTTGTCCTCTGGACAGGTTCTCCCATCTCAGTCATGGAACTCTGTAGTTCTGTCAGGGTGGTCACTGGGTTCTTGGTCACTTCCCTGACCAAGGTCCTTCTTGCCCAGTTGCTCAGTTTGGGTGGACGGCCTGTTCTAGGAAGAGTCTGGGTGGTTCCGTAATCTTTCCATTTCCTAATGATGGACTTGACTGTGCTCCTAGGAACTTTCAACACCCTAGAAATGTTTTTATACCCCTCCCCAGATCTATGCCTCCTCACAATTCTATCACGGAGTTCTACGGGCAGCTCCTTGGTCTTCATGGTAGAGTTTCTGCTCTGACATGCACTGTCAACAGTGGGACCTTATATAGACAGGTGTATTTCCAACCATTTGAACTGACCACAGGTGGACTCCATTCAAGTTTTAGAGTGATCTCACAAGGAAACTGGATGTACCTGAGCTCAATTTGGAGTGTCATAGCAAAGGGGGTGAATACTTATCAAATCAAGACATTTCAGGTTTTTATTTTAAATTACATGTACAAAACATTCCAGAAGTTTCATTCCACTTTGACATTAGAGTAATTTGTGTAGATATGTGACAAAAAAATCCCATATAAATGTATTTTGAGTTTGCAACATCACAAAATGTGACAAAATCCAAGGGAGGTGAACACTTTCTGAAGGCACTGTAAGCACCTTCTGCTGAACATCAGCAGCAAAACCTAAGACCCTCAACCAGGAGTGCCTAGGTAGGCATATGCCCATGGCAGCAGCCCTGCCAATAATGTCAACTACGTCACAGAGGGCCTGAGGAGGTGCTTGCTAACATCCTCGGCTGTGTAGGCACTTAAGAAGCTCCTGCTTCTGAGCGCCATCCGGGAGGTCCTGGGCGGTAGCCTTGCCCTTCTTCCAGTTAGAATTCTGGTACTTCACCGTATGAGACAGGTAGTTTGCAATCCTCAACCCTAGGGTGTAGGAGGCATAAACCCTCTTACCCCAGAGGTCAATTCTGCGGGACTCTTTATCCACAGGGAAGGAGCTAACGTGCTTGGGCATGTTAGACCTGTTGTGGGCTACCTTAATGACCACCGAGTCTGTTTCAGGTTGGGCAGCATACCAGGCGAACCCCTGGGGGGCATGGTAAATTTTATCCACCCTGCAGGGCAAAGTTTATCCACCCTGCAGGGCATAGCTGACACCATGTCTGGCCTGTGCCAGGCATGCCGTGCTGCATTCCTCAAGGCTGGCAAGACTGGAGGAATGATTTTAGGGCGGGACTCTGGATCTCCAGAAAGTTCACCAGCTCTTTCCTGGTAACATTTTCTTCCTCAGCATGGAAGCTCATGACTGAGGACAACTGCTTCATCACACTGAAAAATGTGAGGTCCTCAGGAGGAGACCAAGGAGTATGCTTAACTGAATCCTCACTGACAGAGGAAATTGTGGACCTGCCAGAGACCAAGATCTTTTCCTCCTCGTTATCAGGAAGAATGACATCTGGGCGGTACTCCTCCTCGACGGAGCCCTCTTCCAGATCCAGGTCAGACGTCAGATGTGGCAATGATAGCCTGGGTAGCCTCCCGCTGGTCGATGAGTAGGGGTCGACGACAAAGCTGCCATCGAAGGTACCGGAGAGGTAGGCCTGTATGTGCCCTGCTGCTGCACAATCACCAGAATGAATTTTGTCAAAGTGTTGTTTAGGTCGACAACCATTGACGGCAGCGTTGATTGGGGAGGCGGTTGACAGCATAGGGATCAACGACCCATCCAATGGGCCCTCTGTACTCAAAGAGTCTAGCCCTAGAGGGAGAAGGATCAGGCTTCAACTGGGGGGTCACTGACGACGGAGGGGCAGACATATCAGGAGGGGGCAGTGTCGGTATGGGTCTGGGGAGCACAGAAACCTGGACAGCGACTTTGCGTGTCCGTGCAGCCGACGACGATCCCCTAGAGGAAGGAGAAAAGGCCGTCAGGGAGCAAGATTGCCACCAAGGGGAGCAATCGCGATCTCAGTCTTTTTTATGAGTTTTCCCTGAGGATTTTTCTCAGGCCTTGGAGCCCTGGGAGCTCGACGACCCCATCGGCGACTGAGAGGCTGGGACCCCAGAAGACCCCTACCCAGAGTTGGCTACCTGTTGATCCATCAGAAAATGTTTAAGAGCCTTTCTGCATCACCTGAGGGATGTTTAGTTAAACATCTGGCACAGATCACAGTCAGAAACTTCATGGTCAGGCCCAAGACAGCACACACAGAAAGAGTGTTCATCTGTGGAGGCAATCTTCTTTCTGCAGCAGCACCAATGGAAGAGAGAAGTCGCAGGATTAACTCTCGACATAAACAAAATGAAGGAATCTCTTTAATAAAAGAGATTCTGGAAAATAGCAACAAAAGTCCTAGGCGAAAAAATGGCACAAGTACTGCATCGGAGCTTCTACGGAGACCCATGTGATCAAGTCAACGGCAGGAAAGAACTGAGGAAGGAGTGGGACTGCTTATGCCTTTATAGGGTCAGTGACATCAACGAACGTTAACAGCATGTGCAGCCACAGTTGTACTGCTGAAAATCTTCTATGTGGATCCTGCTTCACCGATGGTGAAGTTCCAGTGGTGTGACCTGATGACTGAGATACCCCCGAAGAAGATCGTCCTCTGGGACACTCAATTCTCCTCCCCTGGGCTGCCCCCCCCCCAAAAAAATGACCCAGGCTCTAACCCTGATCACTAACATCGCAAGCAGATGCCCCACTGTTACACCGATGGGCCATCTGGCCATTCTGATATTTATTCAGATTATCCTGATAACTGTCAATAATGAGACAAGGTGGGGCGGAGGCATAAGTCAGTTTGCCCATAACATTCAGCCTTCTGGATTCCCTGCCAGGTGGCAGACAGAACATATGATAGGGAGTCCAAACCTATCATGAGTGGCCATAATGACCAACAAGTCAGTTTTAGCTTGTGTGGCATAGATGGTCTTACTGGAAGGGGCGGGAAACTGTGGATCTGCCTTGCTTGACACAGCAGGTAATGTAATAGGCCTGTGCCGGACAGCCATAATAGCATCCTCCAAAGCCAGGTATATGGGAGGAATGGTCATGGAAGGGGAACTGGGACTTCAGGAAATTCGTACAGATTCCTCTTAGCTGAGTCCACATCTCAAGCAGCAAATCAAATCACTTTTATTTGTAAAAAGGTGCCTTTCCAATGAGCAAGACGCCTGTACATAAAAATAAACTGCCGTCTCCCCAAGTTAAAATACAATACATAAAATCACAAGCACATTCTAAAACACAATCCAAACAAACATACAATAGAAAGACAGCAAAGCCTAGCTTGTCCTGCATGAGGCATAGTAAAGCCTGAAATGAGGCATCCTCAGGGGGAGACCTGGGTGTATATATCACAGTGTCTTCACTACAGGAGGAGACAGTGGAACCAGAAGAAACAGAAGTAACATTGACCAAAACTGATGCAGGCATTTTCCACGATCCAACGTGTGGCTGACAGCGGAAGAAAAAACCAAGGTGGTATGGCGCTGCCCACATTATATGAACGGAGTCCATGTACATTAACATGGTGGCCCCAGCAAGGGAAATTCTTCTGAGTGGTCTGGATGCCAGCGACTTACATATCCAAAGGTGTGGCTCAATGGATGGAGATGTATTTAAAGATAAACAGCAGTTAGCAAAAAACAAACAAATAAATGAAACCTCACTTAGAAAAGCCAAACTTGTTAAACATTCGCAAAAAAAAAAAAATTTCTTCCATTGTTTAAAAATGCAACCCAGTACTGACCACAACCTCCTACTATCACGATTGTTCTATTCACTTACAATGTAATACTGTGGAAGGCGTGTGAGTTTGATGAACAGCTTGTGCTTGGAGAGGCTTCCAACAGGATGTGAGAGAGAGTTGGCAAGATGTAACGTCTCAGTGCAGGCCGTGGGCAGATGCTTTACTGACTGTTTACAACGCTGCTGACCCAGCCAGAATCTTTAACAAAAAAAAAAAACAGAAAAGAAGAATTCAGGTAAAATAAGCATATTTTATCTAAGATTAAATACTTTTGCATTTTATTGTATTCCCATACAAACTTGCACATTGTCTTTTATTTTTTTTTTTTAAATTAAACCGTCTGATAGCAACTTACACCCCAACTGATTAAAACACAGTCACATGACCAGTTTGTACTATAGCCCTGTTGCCATGACAGCAATCAACAGTCTCTGAGCTACTGCCCTGCAAAATAGTCAACAGTCTTCTGGGAATCAGCAAAGCATTCCTTAACCTAGCTGCTTATCTTTGAAGGCCGTAGCTGCTGTTTAAAATTAGCTGCAGTGCAGCTCCCTGTTACACACTGTTGCTGCTCATTAAAAGTAGCTGCACCTCATTGCTGCTGGTTAACAGAAAGCTGTATTCGAGCTACACAAAGAGCTGTACAAATCTTGTCATAAAACAGATTTTAATAAACAAATATGGACTGGTGTTCTCGGCTAACAATATAAAACAAGTCCCTCAGGTTTAAAAAGACCTCCAGTGGCAGTAACACCCTCAGCCTATACCTGCTGTCAGCCCCTTTTTCACTCTCAGGGCAATAGTTTTCCACTACAACCCTCAACACCAGTCCATATTATATAAATATTGACTGGAGCTGAGCTATTTAGTAGGAAATACTGACCCCGAGGCATGAGCTATGGACTGAAATTAAAATTACATACTCAGCGTAATTATTGATCTTCCAGAATACCTTTATCATTCATCACTGATGGGTTCAAGCCATAGGTGCAGGACTCTGCAGGAGAGTGTAGCTTTAAGACTTTTGGAGTGGGGAGCCAATGTCAGAGACGGCACTGCCCATGAGGCAGACGCAGGACATGGCACTCGTGGACTGGTCCGTAACAGACGCCGGCATCGCCCTCTCCTCAATTCTGTCGCCTAGAGGAAAAAAAAAAGGGTGGGGCAAGGCAGACCAAGGATAGGTAAAAGGGTATAAGATATAAACTAAACAAATAAATATAAACTGACCAGGATAGAGGGAGGAAGCATTTTGGACAAGGGACTTAGTTGGCCATAGGTGACCAGGAAAACTGGGAAGACCAGGAAGAAAAAGAGTGAGAGAGAAAACCTATACATAGGAATCCTCCATCCCCAGTTCTTGTCCAGGAAGGCAATGAGTCAGAAGGGCCAGATTGCTTGAAGTCCCATTTGGGAGAAACCAGACACCCCTGATGCTGTAAAAGGAGCTGTCCCTGTGAGTGAGAACAGTCCAGAGAACTTGAAGGTAAGTAGTACTTCTCCAGTACATCACACAGAACCCCAAGCTATAGGGAAAGACAGATGCTAGCTAAAGTAAGGGCATAAATGACTAAGAATGGAGAGACCACTATGACAAAGGTGTACAGAGGGATATATGAAGGTATTGGCATGAAGGTCTGTAGGCTAACACATAGCATAGGCCAAAACAACGTATACCGCTTTTTTGTTCGTTTCCCTTCTGGTTTATTTGTTTGAGAGCAGGAGAAAGTACATCCAAGAACCTGGTGAGGGACAGAGATCCCATGAAGAATGGGGATGGGAATTGCATGTGAGGCTCCTGTTAATCCCCCTACTGAGGAAAAGTTTATTGGTTGCCTTGCGAAAAAGGGGGCATTGTCTACCTCTCGGCTGAGTATGGTAGAGAAAGTGGACAGACCTGATAGCCTCGCCTGAGGCCTGCAGATCGTTAATATCATGGACGTCAGGATCAAACAGGTTAGTGCCACTGAAAGGGGCAATAAGCACCTTCTGCTGAATATCAGCAGCAAAACCTAATCCTCACTGACAGAGGAAACTGTGGACCTATCAGAGACCAAGATCTTTTCCTCCTCGTGGAAATTAAGCAGGGAGCAGTAGGCCATACCAAAAATGTGGTTGCTGAGGTCAGCTAACCCAAAGGCCATGGCACTACTTGAATAATATCTCAAAGAAGCAAAGTCCTGCTGGAGCTCTGTCTCAGCAGGATCAGAAGGGGTCGGGGGAGCCCAAATAAGAAGGGGTCTCCCCCCCCCAGGAAGGTGGTATTTTTTTTTTAAACTCATGGGCCAAGGTAGGCCAATTGAGGAAGGGTGTGAAAAAAGCACGTATATACAAATGTATAAAGACAGCCTCACTGATCCCCCTTGTATGAATTTGGTCAAGACAGAAGCTGCCTTCCACCTAGAGGAAAAAAGGGACAAGGGAACTAACCCCCTCAGAGGTTTGTCTGGAGAGACTAATCTCCCCCTTTCTTTTTTTTCTTTTTTTTAGAATGGGAGAAGGCAATCGGCCCGATGGCGCTGAGGGTTGAGGCACTGGACGGCACACCTTGCACCACGCCGGCGACCCGGGTTCGGGAACAGACTCAGGCCGCCGGGGGTCGGAGGGGAGGAGGACGAGGACTAAGCGTCCCAACGGATGCTTTCCTCCTTCTGGGGTGGGATCCTGGGGGTGTCTTCAAGCAACCGACACACCTATGCCTGTGGAAGCACGGGCATCGGGGCACAGGCGGCTCTCCGGTATTGGGGAGGGGAGGACATCATGGGCACTTAACAACGGCATGCGTCAGCACGTTATCTGGATGTTCGTCCTGTGTACCGACGCCCTCAGGGGAGGAGGGATTACAGGAGGGTAAGGAAGAAAACAGAAAAAAACCCTCTCAGTCCTAGATGACGACCAATCTGAGACTCCGATCACCCACCCACAGGCAGACCACACTGTGCAGTCACTCCTAAGAGAAGAGTAAGGAAGGAAGGGAATAATGAAGGAAGCCTGGCACTCTAGAGGCAGACTCCGTGGGGGTGCTCTTGGGGGTTGATCAGGTCTGAAGGCATGGAAAGAGAGGGTAGATAGGCAGGGATAAAAGAAAGTAAAAAAAAAAAAAAAATGTGAGAAGGTGGGGGGGACTGCCCAGAAGCCAGCCACTGTGGGAAGGTGGTGAGTAGAGTGATGAATGGTAAGATATTCTGGAAGATCAAGAATTATGCTGAGTACATAATTTTCATATCTTCCAAGAATCAATCTTCACCATTCATCACTGGAGTACCAAGCCACCACCGAAGGTGGTGCTGGCAAACCCTGAGGGAAAAAGGCTGTTCCCTCAGCCTCCTATGGGGGAGACACAGAGAGGCGGGGGCCCTCATGGATCTGGCGAGATCCACACTGGTTAAAGGGAGGCGGAGGCTCCCGTGGCCTTTGAGAAGGAAGGTGCCCCGCTAGCTTGCACCTGACCCTGCAGGAGAAGAAATGGGCCCCTGGTAATGAAAGGCAATCACCCTACACCGGGCGAAGGGTGACAGATGACCTTAAAAGGTGAAGCCATGCCATCCGCCTAATGCAGACCGTAGTTCCCACGAATCTGGTAGCAACCTCACTGGCATCATAAGACACACTTGATTGGTGTCTCACCAGCTCCAGACCCAGTGTGGAAAGACGAATGGCCTGCCTGGCTGCCTCACAGTCTGGCATGGATGCCAGGAGTTGTCCCAGCATCGCCCACAGGTGCCTAGCATAGGTAGCCTGGTGTGCACCAATGCACAACATGAAGCATGCCACCGAGAAAACACTTCTACCCCAGTGGTCAAAATCAGTTGAGTCAGACTCAGAGGGGTGGCCGTGTCATAGGAGACGATGCCCAGAAGGGGTGTCTGGGATCTCCACCCTAGAAGAGAAATGGGGCTTGGCTTCAGGAGACCCCCAAGGTGAGCAATACCTGCACTGGCAGTCCCTCTGGGCTGGAGAGGGGGAAGAGGAACAGAGCCAAACATTCTCTAATGCCTCCACAAATGGCTGGGTCCATGGAAGTATGACAACAGTGCCAGAACTGTACCCCCCAAAGAAGGACAGCATTGTTTGAGCAGGATTGAGACTAGCAAAGTGGAAGATGTGCAGGTCCTCCAGCATCCCTGAAAGCAAATGCTTATAACTGGAGTTATCAGCACCGGTGGTGAAGTGGACAGAAGTATCCGCTTCCTCAATGGAGCAAGACGAGGATGCAGAGGAGCTGGACTCAGAGGGAGGCGGTGCAGGGGGTTCAGGCCGGAAGATGGCCTCGTCCACTGCCCTCAAATAGGTGGGAAAAGCACCTGCCGTGGCCCTGAACTGTTCCCAGGTCATGGGCCTCGCAGGGGCAGAGAAACCTGTGACCGGGAGTGAAGGAGTAGGTACATGGTGGGCCAGGCCAGGTCCTCTGCCAGGACTGCAAGAGTGGAAAGGGGAACTCTAATGTGGAGAGTGTCTATGCTACTTGGCCACCAGAGAACACCCAACCATTAAGGAGTGAGCGGGGTGGAGCCCTCAGGAGGTAACCCCCAGGAAGGAGGGCTGGTGCTGGTGCTGGTCCCACAGGGCGGCCCCTTACCCCACCTACTGCAAGCTCAGATGGTTCCGGGAGAGAGAGAGGGCCTGAGCCAACACCACGACTCCGTCCAGAGGTCCCAGCCACTCTGGACACACAGCATAGTGCTGACCTCGACTTCCCCAACTCCCACCTCATCTGGAAGAGCTGTGCCCCTCAGAGCAAGATTAGCAACAGTCACAGAGCCAGAAACTGGGACAGAGGTGACTTCGGTGCTGCAAATGGTAAAAGCATCCCCTTCAGTACCTCCAACGGCACTGGGGCCAGAGTCAGTGCCACAGACGGCACCATACTCCGACTCCGCACCAGATGCGTCACCGGACCCGACACTGACATCCCCACTGGCACAAAGATCACTACCGGACACATCCCCGGCTCTGCAAGCAACACCAAGGGACATCGGGGAAGCAGTACTGCGTCCGGCACCAGGAAGGGGACTCTGCGGCTCCTCCGACACAGAAGGCCTAGGACTAGGCCCAGAAGGATCCACAGGCTCACCAGAGTTGGGAAGCCAGTCAGTATCATCCTGATCCTCATCCTCCAGGACCCTTCCTCTCCCAGCACCATGAACGGCAGCAGGAGGGGACCCAGTCACATGAACACAGCCTCGCTCACCGGCACCTACCTCAGTGCCAGGAGCCAAAACAGCACTGGACTGTGCCACCAAGGGATCTGCCGGTGCAGGTGCAGCATATACCTGCGAAACTGCCACTGGGGGAGTCCAGACCCCAGCAGGGGCACCGGACTGGGAGGAGTGTGCAACTGCCCCCCCCTCACCTGGTGGAGGACGGCTGTCCCACAGACCATTCCTAGAGGCCTCCCATCTCAGCGAGACTAGGAACAGCAGAGGCCTGGTTTCCCTCCGTACACACACTACTGGGGAAGGGCTCAGGGGAAAAGTCCTGGGACCTGAACGTGAGAGTCCCAGGTGCAACGTCAGCCTAAAAAGGTTCAGGGTCCTGCCCCAACCTCACAGCCCGAAGCTCAAGTGTATGGAGGTCCATCAAGAAGCAGGTGTTGCACGTATACATATCGTGGTCTCAACCAAGGCAGGAGAAGAACCAGTCATGGCGGTCTCTGACAGACATGTTCTTCCCACAGGATCACCGATGAATGGGGGAAGATGCACCTTAACTTTACCGGGTCTTTTAAGCCCCAGACTGGACATGACCGAATTGTATGGAAAACAAGAAAACGCAACAAAAATAGGACTTGGGGCCATACTATAAAAATGGAAAATAAGTGAGATATGTGGCGTTGAACCATAGAAAAATGACATCGAACTGAGGTACAGCATCGAGTAGAAGGTGGCAGCAGAACTGTGACAGTTAAAGTTGTGAAGAGCACTCTCAAAGATGTGGCCTCGATGATGCAAAAAACAGAACTGAGGAGAGGGGGAAGCCAGCGTCTGTTACAGACCAGTCCAGGAGTGCCACGTCATGTGTCTGCCTCGTGGGTGGTGCCGTCTCTGATGTTGGCTCCCCACTCCAAAACTCTTAAAGCAACACACTCCTGTGGAGTTCTGTGCCTCTGGTTTGAACCCACCAGTGATGAATGGTGAAGACCGATTCTTGGAAAATAATGTTTACTTTACCCAAAGCCAAATCCTGAGGGCAATATGAGTACTGGAAGCTGTTCATCCCAAGGGGTCAAGCTGCTTCCAGTATATCCCGTACCAACTCCAGGCAATATCTGTTTTTATTCTGAAACATAAAAAACTGTTGGCAGAAGATGGCCTTGCAGTCTATCCAGTCTGCTTTCTGACGCTGGACATGTACCCCACAGGGCATTATGACTTATCTCTCACCCGCCCCCATAATCCCGACCAACCCTTTGTGCGTCTGCCACCCCATCTTAGAGTTCTTCACCATTTTGTCCTTGACCAGTGCATTGGGTAGCTTTTTCCACCTTTCAGCCACACTCTCTGTGAAGTAGTACTTCCTTAAGTCTCTTCTGAACCGCACCTTCACCCCTTCCCCCATCACTGCCACCTCCAGCTTCTTGCTATTCCACTTGGTATCTGTATTGCTGCTGGTCATGAACAGCCCTCTGGACTCTACTTTGGCAACCCAGTCAATGGTGTCAGATTTCAGGGACCCATTAGGCAGACCAAGGGAAGAAATGACAAATAAGTGCTTGCCCATAATTTCCAGTTTTCAAGCATTCTTTGTCATAAAGTCAGGCACTCAAACTGGGGGCCTTACACCTGTCATGTGTAGCTATGATTACCATGGACTCCGTGTCAGGCTTGGGAAGTAGAACTTCTTATCCCTAGGGGACAGATATTGCTTGTCCACCTTCCTAGGGATGGCTAGCCCTCACTGTGGCTTCCTCCACAGCCTCAGGGATGGAAGGAACTACCACCAAGGAGGAAATTTTCAACCTCTAGAAACAAAATCAAACACACTCTTTGTACAGGAGTCTTCCTTTTCCAGAAAGAAATTCACAGTCTCCAGGATTTGCATCCATCACTGGCTGGAAAGAAGGGTCCTCGGTGGGGGGGTTTGGTCTTTACAGAACAGTTTCCTCACTGCAGGAGGAGATAGCAGGGCCACCCAAGTCCTCTAAGCTCCAGAGGGTAAATATCAGCCTCCTCCTCCTCCCAATCCTTGTCATCCAGGAGGTCAGGGCTGCACCCCTCCCCTCCACCTCTAAGGGAGAAGGCTGCAAAGTAGCAGGCCATGGAAGGAAGTGTATGGAGGCCCAGCAGAGAATACTGAGGGAGGCGGCTGGGTAATGACCTCCAGCAGAAAAAAAAGTAATCGCTTCATCAAATTGAAGAATTCTGCCAGCACTGCACTTCGGATGGTGACCGTGTCCCCATTGAAAGTGGTTAGATGGCATTCTACCACATCATCCTTGAGGTGCAAGGAGGCTGTGGTACCTTTGAACTCAGACCTGAGACATCAGCAGGAGGGTTGGCCTAGAGAAGGCTGAACCTGCCTGTTTGGCTGGTATTCTGGTCCAATTCAAAGACTTACCCTAACATTCTGTTAGTAAGGATCTAGATTGTGGTTTCTCAGGGGAGCACCACCTGCTTCATGATGCCGAGCTGTCCGACTCCTCCCACCCTCGGTGATACTTCTTTGACGATAGGGAAGACTTTGACTGAGTTGCCAATGTAGATGGCAACCACAACATTAATTTACATGGTGATCTGCATCTTTCAGCAGTTGCCAGAGTTTTGTAGTCCATATCAGTGGACTCTGCAACCTGGCACACACTGCAGTAGTTTTTCCATTTTGCCAAAAAAATACTCCAAAGCCTTATGCCAGCATCTCCACGTAGCCTGGAAGAAATCCTGGCAAATACTGCAGTTCTTCAAGTTGTGGGCTAAGCCCACATAACAATTTGAGGTTGTCTGCACAATAAACCCACTCGCCACTTCAATATAGGTGAAAAAGCACCTTGCTTGGTGAGAACATATTTATTTATTTAGTTTTTGATCACCAGGTAAGTACACTAGACAAAGACTATTGCCTATATTCTGGCACGACCCGGGAGAGTACATAACAGGAGAAACAAAGTACAACAAACTACAAACACAAGTGACATTGTTCATGGCACAGCATGAAATGAGAACAAAACATAGCAATGTTTACAGACTAACTAGAACAAGCCATTCTACACGGCCAAGCAAACAGATTAATTACATTAACTACTTGCACTAGATTTAACGAAGTACTAACTGAAATCAAACAACAAGTTTTGAAAAACAATAACAGTTGTAACAATAGGATTAGTGAGGGAAGTAGGAACTGGCAAGTAACAGAAATGCACAGAAATGAAAATTACGTACCTACGGTAATTATGATCTTTCTGTGCATCTTCATCATTCATCACATTTGGGTTTATGGCCGGAGGTCATGACCCCGTGGGAGCTCTTTTTGATGGGTGGAGTTGACGCACCATCGGGCGCCTTCAGGCCGGCGACCTCGCGGGCGCCCACGGGTTGGCCGTTAGGTGCTGTCAGTCTCCTCCCTCCCGCCAGTTCTGAATCGCCGGAGAGGTGAGGAAAAGGGTTGGGAGGGTGGGACAAGAAAGTCCAAGGACAGATAAAGGAAAGATATATAACATAAAGGAGAAATAACAACTGAGAGGACAGAATAATAAGGAAGTCTAAGGGGATTGGGTAGGGGCCCCAATCTCTGGAAATAGAAAAAAGGAGAGAGGAAAAGGAAGAATTTAGGATAAGCGTGAGATGGGGGAGAAGAAAGGTGACAACCACACCCTGGACCTTGACTTATCTCCAGATTGTATAGGAACTGCTAGGAGTAGCCAAAAGGCTTATTGTCAGAATTCAAGGCACAGAATTACTGGCAAAAACTACAAGGCAGAAAATGACTATTCCGGAAGAAAGACAGGACACAGAGAATTCTCCCCCTCTCAAGGGAAAACATTTTTGGTGAAAGAAATCTAAAGATGGATGGGAACAAGGAGGAGAGAATGGAGGGCAGCTGCCAACTCCCACCCCACAGGGGTGGAGCTAGAGCACTGGAGAAGGAGTGCCCCCCATGCTGCTCACTCTCCCCTTAGAAACAATATCCCCCTATGTGTCCTTGTTTACCCCACTCCTGACAAAAGAAAGGAGGGGGGTGAGGCTGGATACAGAGAGGGAGGGGGACCCAGAGACTGAGGACCCAGGGGGATGGAGGGCGGGATTGTGATGAATGGTGAAGATACAGAGAAACATCACAATTACAGTAGGTACGTAATTTTCATATCTTATCTGTGTCAATCTTCACCGTTCATTACATATGAGTGAGTGCCGAGCCCCCCTGAAGGTGGTTTTTCATTTAACCCTAAAGGACAGAGTCCCTTAGCTCTCAGTGGGTGACACACTAAGAGGAGAACCCGGAGGCCTGAGAGGCCCAAAGTGGGAGAGTGAGATGGGGACCCCCCGGAGGGGAAAGGAAGTTGCCCCGACAAACGCCGTCCCTCTCTACAGGAGAAGTGACAGGTTCTCTAGTGAGCAGAGTTAATCACCCTACGCCGGGCCAAGGGTGACAACCACGAAAGACAAAGCCATGCCGTCCGCCTAGTGCAGATCACTGTCCCTATGACTCTGTAAAAAAGTAAAGGGTGAGGACAAGAGGCACTCTGGGTCACCTTGGAGACAGGGAATGGCATCACAATCCGCACAGGGGTTGTATACAGACCCCCATCTCAAGGGGAGGAAATGGACAAGAAAATGATAGATGACATTCTCAAAATGGCTGAAAAAGGGGAGATACTGTTAATGGGGGACCTGAATATGCCAGATGTTAACTGGATGACATGTACTGCAGCCACATCCAAGAGCAGGGTCATTCTCGATGACCTGCAGGGGGCAGGCCTTAGACAGCTAGTGTTGGAACCCACTCGGGAGGAAGCAATACTAGACCTAGTACTCTCAAATGGGGAGGGATCACAAATTTAGAAGTGGTAGACATCTGGGAACAAGCGACCACTGCACAATGTGCTTCAAATAAGCACAACCATGGAGACAAGCCATACAAAAACAAGCATACTGGACTTTAGAAGGGCTGACTTTGGCAAAATGGGTGAATACCTGAGGAATACACTGGCAAATGGGCAAAAAGGAGGGGTGGAAGAACAATGGAGAAAAATCAAAACTGCCATCATAGACGCAACAAGCCTTTGTGTGAAACAGATAAAGAAAACAAAGCGGAGTAAAAAACCACTATGGTTCTCAAAAGAGGTGGCAGGGAAGGTTAAGGAGAAAAAGGCTGCATTCAAAAAGTATAAGGCATCACAGAAGGAGCACGACAGGGAACTGTATCAATTAAAGCAGAAAGAAGTGGGGAAAGCAGTCAGAATAGCAAAAGCCCAAACTGAGCAAAAATAGCCAAGTCAGTTAGAGGAGATAAAACCTTTTATAGGTACATTAGGAGCATAGAAAGGTTAAGGGAGAATAGTGAAGATTAATAAGGGAGAGGGAGGTGGGCAGAGGAGACAGTGAAAAGGCAAGATACTGAATGAATACTTTTGCTCAGTATTCACAAAAGAAGATGAGGAGGAGTTACCTAAACCAGACAACAGAAGCACTCTGGGTAGGGGGGTTGATACCAGTCCATTTACAGAAGAAAGAGTCCTGAAAGAACTCCTAAAACTCAAGGTGGACAAAGCGATGGGGCCTGATGGGATTCACCCCAGAATCCTAAAAGAACTAAGGGAGGACCTAGTGACACCACTGACCACACTTTTTAACAAATCATGGAAGGATGAGGTGGTACCTGAGGACTGGAGGAGGGCAGATGTGATTCCCCTTCACAAAAGAGGGAGCAAGGCAGAAGCAGGAAACTACAGACCTGCAAGTTTGACCTCAGTGGTAGGGAAAATGATGGAATCACTTCTGAAAGAAGAATTATCGAGTACCTAGAGGCCAGCGGGGCACAGGACCCCAAAGCAGCATGGATTTACAGCAGGAAGGTCATGTCAAGCGAATCTAATAGATTTCTTTGACTGGGTGACCAAAGTAATGGGCAGGGAGGGACTGTGGATATGGCCTACCTAGACTTTAGCAAGGCATTTGACACAGTCCCGCACAAAAGATTAATAATCAAGTTAGCCAGCCTGGGAGTGGGTCCCAGGGTGGTAGCCTGGTTACAAACTGGCTGCACAACAGGACACAGAAGGTAATAGTGAGTGGCACACATTCCGAAGAAAGGGGGGTCACTTGTGGAGTACCTCAGGGCTCAGTACTGGGTCCAGTCCTCTTTAACATCTTTATAGGTGACACTGCAGAGGGTCTGGAGGGAAAGGTATGCCTCTTTGCAGATGATACAAAGATCTGTAACAGAGTTGATACACAAGGGGTTAGAAAGGATGAGAAGGGACTTGGCAAGGTTGGAGGAATGGTCAGACATATGGCAACCTAGATTCAATGCAAAGAAGTGCAAAGTAATGCACCTGGAAACAAAACCCAGGAGAAGAGTACACAATAGCAGGAGGTACTAACAACAACAAAAATGGAGCAAGGACTTGGGGGTAGTCATATCGGATGATCTAAAGGTGGGTAAGCAATGTGAGAAGTCAGTGAGGAGAGCCGAGGGATACTGGGATGCATAGGAAGGGCATCACAAGTAGAAAAAGGGAAGTGGTTATCCCTCTGTACAGACAGTTGGTGAAACCACATCTGGAGTACTGTGTGCAGTTTTGGAGACCTCATCTACGCAAGGACATGGACAGGATGGAAGCAGTCCAGAGGAGAGCAACTAAAATGATGCAGGGTCTGCATCAGAAATAATATGAAGAGAGACTGAGAGAGCTTAATATGTATACCCTTGATGAAAGGAGGGACGGGGGGGACATGATAGAAACGTTCAAGTACCTCAAGGGAATCAACAAAGTCCAGGAAGGCAGCATCTTTCAGAAAAAGAGATGTGTAAGAACAAGGGGACACAATTTAAAGATAGAGGGGGGATGGCTCAGGGGTAATGCCAGGAAATCTTTTTTCACGGAGAGAGTGGTGGGTGTGTGGAACTGCCTTCCTGGGGAGGTTGTTGGGGCTAAAACAGTGGGGGAATTCAAACATGCATGGGACAGACACAAGGCAATTGTAGTGGGGGTGGCAGGAAGTAGGCTGTTGGTTAATTAGAATCTGCAGCTTATCCAGTAGGTAGGGAAATGGGCAGACTGGGGGGGCCAAGTGGTCCTTATCTGCCATCAAAGTCTATGTTTCTATGTTTGGTAGCTACCTCGCTGGCATCATACGATGCCCTCGCTTGATGCCTTGCTAGCTCCAGGCCACGTGCAGAGAGTGCAATGGCTTGTCTGGTTTGCTCCATGTCAGGCACTGAGGCTAGGAGTTGACTGAGCCTGGACCACAGAAACCCCAGGTTGTGTAGTGGGCCTGATGTGCTGTGACCATGCCGAGTAGAAAGTCCTCCTACCCCAGAAGTAAAATCCGAGGAGTCTTGATCTGGGGGCCGGTCACGGTGAAGGGCGCAAAACCCATCGGGAGTGTCCAGCTGCATCAATCCTGACTGAAGATGAGGCATGGAACCTGGAGACTCGGGCGAATACCGCTGGCAGAGATCCTGGGGGCAGGAGCCGAGAAGGGTCTCTGCCAGAACACAACTTGCTACTCCCGAGGGAGCAGGCTAGGAGGCACCACAAGGGTGTCCTCACCGAAATCGCCTAAAAAGGCGTGCGCTGAGTGCTCCGGATTGCTTTGAGTGGGAGGGGTGATACACAGGTCCTTCAACATCCTCACAAGAAACCGCTGATACTCTACGAGATCAGCAGCTAGAGAAATGTGGATAGAAGACTCCTCTCCCCCAGAAGAGGGGGATGAGGAGTCAGAAGACATAGGCTGTTTGGAGCGCGGCTGCTCAGGGGGAGGTTGAAAAACCTGTCTGTTCATGGCCCTGACGTAGGCGGGGAACTGAGCAGCCACAGCTCTGAACTGCTCCCAGGTGAGAGGCCCGGAAGGACCAAATATACCAGGGAGTGCAGGAGAATGCGGCAGAGGGATGGGGACAGAGCCAAGAAGAGAAGTTGACTGACCTCCACCTGTGCTAAGGAGTGGACCAAGAGCTCCACGAGAAGGAGGAGCTCCGGAAGACTCCACAGCTGACAGCTGAACAACCATTTCGGAACTGCCTTGGCTGTGCCCGAAGAATCCCCCCTGTGAGGTGACCGGGGCTGTGAAGATCCAGAAGGACGCTCACCTACCTCCAAAGAATGGGGCCCTCTCAAAGAAATTGAGGGAGAAGAGCGGAGATCCGCACTACAGTTCCTCCCAGAGCCCGGGTGGGTTCCGGAAAAAGGCGGCCGAACAGAACTCACACCCCTCGACCCCTCGGAATCCGAGAGTGCCCTCCTCCTCGAAAGAGCCAGCCTAGGCAGCTGGCAACCCTGGTCAGCCCCCGAAGGAGCTATCCAAGGAGCACTGCCCTCCCCTCCTGTGGGTGCTCTGATTGGCCCCAAAGTTGGACGATCTAGGCACACCACTCGAGGGGGTACCACCGAGGGGTCAGCGAACCCTCCGAGGCCAGGCTGCAGAGCAATAGTGGCCTGCACCACTGCCTGCTGGTCGACACCCCTGACCCTGGCCACGGTAGCCGTTGTCCGGTCCTCAGAGGGGGGCTGGTCGCGGCCTGTCGAGGTTACTACTAGAGTGTCCACCTGGGCAACTAGCTCCAAGGAGCCAGACTGCCTGTCCGACCCAGAATCCGACTTCTCCTCCGAAGAAGTGGAAACCGAAGTCCTGTGCCAAACAGTGGGTTGGTGGGCGCTCCACGCCATCTTGACCAAACAGGGCACCAGAAAAGGAGACTGCACCTGAGACAGTGCCAATGCCCCCCTCCGCACCGTGAACAGTGGCAGGAGGAGGCACGGCCCCAACAAGGGCACCAATCCTGGTGTCAGAACCTGACATGACACCATCCGGCCCCACGGCACTGTGAACGGCTCCGGAGACAGAGACTGCTCTGACAGCCCCATCGGCGCTGAGAATGGCGCCACCTGGCCCCACGGTGCCGCAATCTGGAACCCCCAAGGCACTGTGAGCTCGCTTGGAGCCACGAACGGCTCCTGAGGAAGACACGGCGCCATGCTCAACCTCAGTGCCGCAGATGGTGCCGAGGTGCGAGAAAGACGAAGATGGCGCCGTAGAAACTCTGACGAGCTGCTGATAGCAGCCACGGTGCCAAGTGACTGACCAGCGCCGACGACGGTGCCATCAGGGCCCACAGCACCGAGGCCCAAAACGGCGCCGACTGACAGCGTCTAGGATGGCACCAACCAATGGCGTCTAGGACGGCGCCACCCAGGCCTTCCAAGCCGCTGGGTCCGGACACTGGGGAGCCTTCACCCTGGAAGAGGCAACGCCATAACAGAGCTCTCCCGCCCGTTCCCGGGGAAACACACTGGGCCTCCCTACACTGTGGGAGGAGCCTCGCCACGGCTAGGCTGGGAAAAGCTGAGGCTCCCTCCTCCCGGTTCGTGGAACCGGAGGGACCGGAGGAAAGGCAGACAGAACGTGGGTTTGGGCCCAACGAAAAGCGAACCCGACCCCCAAAGTCACCGCAGGAGGAACCGACGGACTTCGCACCAAATTAAGCAAATGGCATAGTCGAGAAACTGTGAGCAGGCTTCAAAATTTTCCTCTAGCGTTCCACGAGGTGACCTCAATGGCAGGAGATGAAGAACTGGCAGGAGGGGAGACCAACAGCACCTAATGGCCAACCATGAAGCGCCACGCATAGTCGTCGGCCCTCGAGGCGGCACTGATGGTGCGTCGACTCAGCCAATCCCAAAAAAAAAAAAAAAAAAAGGGCTCCCGCAGGGTCATGACCTCCAGCCATATATCCAAATGTTTTGAATGGTGAAGATTGACATAGATAAAATCAGTAAGTGCCACACAGGGGAGGAAAACAACTAGGAGTAAGTCTCATGTTTCAGCGCAGGAGCAAAAGTTAGAATCAGGTAGGTGGAAGCAAAGTCCCAGTTTGAGGGCCAGGTGAGATTGGGGGAGTTTGACCTGTTGGGGAAAGGAATTCCACATGTAAGGGGCAAATACTGCAAAGGAGAGTTCACCCTTTTGGTGAGACACCTAGAAATTTCAAAAGGAGTTTGTACCGACGACCTAAGGGGATAAGCTTGAGTAGAATGGGTTAGCAGCCTTGAGAGGTACTCGGGGGAGCCATTCTGATTATATTATCAATCAGGCAGCCAGTGGAATAGAGTCTATACGATGAAGGGGAGAGCCAGCCCAGTCTGGAGTAGAGTTAACAATGATGAGTTAGTCTGTGAGCAGAGAGGGCAAATCTGCATATGCTGTTATAGCAGGTGCTCCATTTCTAGAAGGCTCCTTTGCTGGCATCAAGGTATGCCAGGGAACAATATGTAAGACAGGGAAGGACAAAACCTTGCGTAATAGCTAGCCGAGCGGCATCACTGAGGGAGGACCTGATTTTGTAAGACAGTCCCAGTCTGGTGTTTACAGCCTTACAGGTAGCAGCAATGTGCAGGTTAAAATCCAGAGATGGGTCAAGTGTAGCTCTTAGATACCTAAAAGAGTCAACAGATTCCAACAGGAAGCCATCAAGACATCGGACTGAAAGGGCAGTGGTACAGTACAGGATTTGATTCCATGGGGGAGCCAAAAAGCATGGCTATGGTTTTCGGGGAGTTTAGTAGGAGCTTGTTTTGTAGAAGCCAACCTTGTAAACAGTCAAAATCAGCTTGAAGATTTGCCTGTATAGATGAGAGGTCTTTACCACTAGAGAGAAGCACCATATCATCAGTGTACAGGATTATAGAGGAGGAACAGGGAAGTGAGGGCAGGTTGTTAATAAAAAGGGAGGAGAGGAGAGGGCCAAGAATAGATCCCTGAGGAACTCCAATACAGGTGGGGGCAAGGTCAGAGACAGTAGTTTTAATTAGAACAAATTGCGTTCTTCAATCAATCAATCAATCTTTATTTAACCAGGCATAAACACCATTGAGCAAGCTCATTTTCAAAGTGGTCCTGGACATTAATACAATACATATTCACAGATGCGGTAGCCAACAATGCAAAAACATTGTACAGGTGTAGGTCAATATAGGTCTATACATACAGGTCTGACATAGGTACATGCAATTACAATTCATAAAAAAGTTCACAGGAGAGAGAGAAGAGATGACAATCCTAAGCTGTCTCCACTAAGAAGAAGCTAGTACCTTTCTGATAATAAGTAGGGAGGGGAAAGAAGGGAGCGAGTGTGTGCAAGTGGGAGGTAATAGGATGAAGAGGACCTGAATTGGGGGAGATAGGCTAGTAAGTGCTGGGTATCCCTTACTAGGGATGTGAGGTGAGCGAGATTCTGAACGTAGGATTCGTGGGAGGAACCAGAGGCTACGGGCTCATAATCGCCTCAAACAGCTGCATGTTTCCTTCAGATAGTCGACTATCAAAGCTTTGAATGTGAATAGACCTGGAAGTGAGGAAAGCTTTAATGAGCTTTGCATGGTGTTCCAAAGAGATGGGAGTGAAAAACTGATTGCAGCTGAGCCATAGGTTGTTTTCACTCTAGGAATCTGGAAACAAAGTAGGGAGAAGCGTCTCAGGCCATAAGATCCCTTGGCATGTTCGAAGAAGTTCGAAATGTATGCAGGAAGATTATCAGACAGTGCTCTAAAGAGCCAGAGGAGAGCATTTCTTTTCCTCCTAGTTGAGAGTGAGGTCCATCCCGACTTCTGGTACAGTAGGCAGTGGTGAGTACGAAGGGTTAGGTTAAGGATAAATCTTAAGGACCGGTAGTAAAGTGTGTCGAGTTTGTTGAGCACCATTGAGGGGCAAGGATTGTAGAGAAAGTCAGCATTCTTCCGGTGAGGTAGCTATCAAACCAGGCAGTCTGGGAGAAACCCAGGGAGGACAGATTGGAAAGTAGTAGAGGGTGATCCACAAGATCAAAGGCCTTAGTGAGGTCGATAAAAATGGCCCCCGTGAGCAAGCCCTTATCCATAGCCGTTAGGACGTCATTTGATAGTTGAAGCAGCGCAGTTGTGGTGCTGTGACCTGTTTGGAAACCATGCTGAGCAGGAGATTGTGAAGATGCAGATATTCCAAGACCTGTGAGGCAAAAATCTTCTGAAGTAATTTATTGAGAGTAGAGAGAATGGCAATCGGTCGGTAGTTTGCCAGGTTTTTGGTGTTCCCTTTTTTGTGTACTGGAACCACTCGAGCAGTTTTCCATAGTCGGCACTGCTTGGGTTGAGATGGGATAGATTGAAAACTCTCACAGGTGGGGCGGCAAGAGCAGGAGCTGCTGATTTGATGAAATTGGGCAGTAACCCATCAGACCCAGGAGATCCATAAGAGGGGGTAGTTGTTAGACAAAGTACCTCAGCAGTGGAGACCGAGCTAAGGTTAAAAGAAGATCTAGGAGGCAAGTGCTTATCAAGAGGAGCAGGGGACAGACTAAATTGTTCTAGGTATTCAGAGAGGTCAGAGAAATGAACGTTCAAAGCATCTGCAATCGAGGGTAACATGTTACAGTTAGCACCGTTTAGCATCATTTCCCTCACAGACGGCTTGGGCCTTCGGCCCATGAAATTTTTGATGTGGTTCCAAAAACTCCAGGTGTCTCCAGCAGAGGCTTAGAGTACTTTATGACAGTATTCCCTTTTTGCCCTCCGTATGTCTTTCTTGCAAGCATTCCTCAAGTTTTTTATAACTAACCCAGTTCTCAATCCATTGGGACTTCTCTGCGGAGGCCCAGGCCTTGTCCCTTCTCATAGAGTGAAGGAGATCCTTGTGTAACCATCTGTTTGCACAGCCCCTAATCCACCTCTTTTCAGTGGAATATGCAGGTCCTGGAGGAAGAGTAGCTTAGAAATGAGTTAGACAAGAGCATTATTTACATCCTCAGTGATAGAGATAGGAGACCAGTCAATATTCTTTATATCTTCATGAAGCTCTTGGATTGAGTTTAGTGAAGTCACGAAATGGTATTATGTTTTGGGGCGAAATTAGGGGCCATAACCATTCCAAATACAGAAAGTAGGCAGGTGATCGCTAATATAAATCAGAAAGGGTGCCTGCAGCCATGATCTCATTTGCTCTGTTTGCAGCAATCCAGTCCAGAAGGGACGAGTGCCATTTGCTGAGACTCGAGTAGGGCTAGAAATAAAATGAAATAGGTGAAGTCTCGCAAGAGTTTCAGCGTACAATCCAGAGTGGCTACCAGATAAGTCAAGGCTGAAATCACCCATTAGAATGACTTCAAATTTACCCTTTAGAGTAGAGAGTGAGTCCATGAGTCCATTTAGGCTAGGGAGAGCCCCCCTTTGGAGGATTGTAGGCACAATACCAAGTTTAGTCTTTTTACACCACCTAAGAGCAGAACAGCATGCGGGGCTTCACAGTACCCTGATAACCCAGAATATTGAACAGAGATATTATTTATTTAGTTTTTGTTTACCGGGTAAGTGCACTAGACAACAAGCATCGTCCATTTTCAGGCACGACCCAGGAGAGTTAGACACAAGATTAGCACATCATATCATAACATGAGAGGTTACAATCAGCAAACAACACAACAAAAATCAGTGGGGTTATAGGATTATCACATTGCATACAGTGGACAGACCAGAGAACAAGAATTACATAGAGTACAAAGATGCGAAACAGGCATTCGTTACAGAAGCGAGAACCTATCCAATGTAAGTAGTGAGGGCATATAATGGGCAAAAAGAGGGGAGAACATCCCCCAGAGGACCAATGGGGGGAGGGAGGCAAACACCCCAGCATTTTGGATCTTAGGGCAGGGAGCTGGAGAGCCCTAGAAGTGCTGAAGGGGCAAGGGGGAGAGATAAGGGACAGATTCAGAACTAAGTGTCAATTGGGGACAAGAGCACTTGTCTTTGATTTGTAGATGTTTTTTGAGGCTGTTGTTAAGGATTTGGTGGGACTGAGGGCATTTCAGCTCGTTTGGGAAAGAGTTCCAGAGTTTTGGTCCAGATACCGCAAAGGTAGTCTCACCTATCCTGGTACTGCAATTTGGAGTTTTCAGTAAAGAATTGTCCCTCGATCGCAGGGAGCAGGTCTGTGAAGAAGGTTTGAACCAGCAAGCAATGGTTTCGGGGAGGCCCTCTCTAATTAGTCAATGAAACATACCGCAGCATATGATCGGTAAGAGGAGGGGGAGAGCCAGCCAAGGTCGGCGTAGAGCACACAACAATGGGTACGCTTTGGCCTGGATAGAGTAAAGCGCCAGATGCTGTTGTAACAGGTCTCCCATTTGCTTACAGCAGTTTTAGTTGTACCCATGAAAGCTAGAAACATAGAAGATGACAGCAGATAAGGACCGTAAGGCCCATCCAGTCTGTCCATTTCTTTTTCTATCTGATGAATGTGCCATCAGCCTTTGCTCTGTCAATGGCCTATCTATTCATACTCATCTGTATTGCTCCCTTATGCCTATCCCATGCCTGGTTGAAGCCCTGCACTGTATTCATATCCATCACTTCCTGAGGTAGGCCGTTCCACGCATCCACCACCCTTTCTGTGAAAAATAACTTCCTCACATCACCCCTTAATTGGCCTCCCTCTAATCTCATGCTGTGTCCTATTTTTCTTATATTGAAACATGTTAGACTCTTTCACCTTGTTAATGCCCTTAAGGTGTTTGAATGTTTCGATCATATCACCTCTCTCTCTCCCCCTCCTTTGCTCTGGGGTATACATATTGAGCTCCGTTAATCTGTCCTCATATGTTTTCTGATGCAGTCCCTGTACCATTTTGGTTGCCCTTCTCTGGACTGCCTATATTTGGTTACTGTCTTTGTAAAGGTGTGGCCTCCAGTACTGCACACAGTACTCCAGATGGGGCCTAACCAGTGTCTTGTAAAGAGGGATTATTACCTCCCTCTTATGACTTCTGATACCCCTACTAATACACCCCAACATCCCCCTAGCCTTACCTACTGCTTTAGTGGTCTACTTGGATGATTTCAGGTCATCGGTGATGATGATGCCCAAGTCTCTTTCTTCCCTTGTGACTGCCAGCAACTCCCCTCCCAGCCCATTGGTGGCTTCAGGGTTTCTCTTCCCTATGTGCCTGATCCTGCACTTCTTTGTGTTAAACCCCAGTTGCCACTCTTTTGACCATTTTGCTAGTTTATCCAGATCTCTTCTCATTCTGCCCACCCCATCTGGATCATCTACTCTGTTGCAGAGCTTGGTGTCATCTGCAAACAGACAAACCTTAACCTCCAGTCCATCTGCAATGTAACTGATGAAGATATTGAAGAGGACTGGCCCCAGGACTGATCCCTGAGATATCCTACTTGTGACATGCATCTCTTCTGACTGTATACCATTTACCACCACCCTCTGTTTTCTGCCCATCAACCAGTTTGCCACCCAGTTGACCAACTTCTGACCCACCCCGAGCCTACCCAGCTTATTAATCAATCTTCTATGTGGAACAGTATCAAAAGCTTTGCTAAAGTCAAGGTAAGCGACATCAACTGCTCCCCCTTGGTCCACCACTCTGGTTACCCAGTCAAAGAAATCTATGAGATTAGTCTGACAGGACCTTCCTTTGGTAAACCCATGCTGTCTTGGATCCTGTGCTCCTATGGATAGGAATCCATTTGTGAGGCCAGGCCTTAGTACACCCTGAGCGATGGCGAGTCTTGCAGTGGTGGTAAGGTTGTGATGTGTCTTATGCGCAATGCCAGCTTAATAGGGACCGACTTACATGCAGTTGATATATGGAGACTGAAATCAAGAGAAGGGCCAAGAGTGATGCCCAGGTACTTGAAAGACTCCACCATGTCAAGGGAGGGGCCTCCATGCCCCCCTGATAGACAGCGAGGAAGGACAGACTCTGAGTCTGGGTGCTGAGCCAAAGAGCATGGTGACTGTTTTTTTGGTGTTGAGAAGGAGGTTGTTGGGCGACAACCATGAATGAACAGTGGCAAAATCCGAGATGAGCTTAGTGTTGATGTCGGCTGCGCTGGTGTATAGGACCATATTGTCCGTGTACAGGTGTGCACTGCATGAGCCAAGATACTTGGGCAGACTGTTGATAAATAGAATAAGAGTGGCCCAAGGATGGACCCCTTGGGGACTCCGACCCCTATGGAGGCAAGATCGGATGTGGATCCACTTATTTTCGACAAACTGTCATCTATCAGCCAGGCTGCTTTTAACCCAAGACAGCGAAAGTGGCAAGAAACCAACGGCAAGTAGATTATCAAGCAGCAGGAAGTGATCAACCAGGTCGAATGCTTTGGTTAAGTCTATAAATATCACTCCTGTAAGCATTCCCCTGACCATGGCAGTTCTAATATCGTTTGTCAGTTTTACAAGGGCTGTGGTGGTGCTGTGGCCACTGCTGAAACCGTGTTGGCATGGGATAAGCTGTTTGGTTTGTTGAAGAAAGTCTGTGACCTGCAAGGCAACAATTTTCTCAACGAGTTTGTTGAGGGTGAAAAGTATTGCGATGGGCCAATAATTACCCATGCATCTGGTGTCACCTTTTTTGTGTACTGGGACAATCTGCACAGTCCTCCAGAGCGCAGGCACAGACCCTAAGGTGAGAGAGAGAGAGAGATTGAACAGTCTGGTGATGGGGGCCACTATAGGGGGCGGCAGCTAGTTTGAGAAACCTTGGGAGGAGCCCATCCGATCCAGCAGACCCATAGTTGGGATGGATCTGAGAAGCTGAAACACTTCTCTCCTGGTAACCAGCTTAAGGTCGAGATGAGAGGAGCTTGGGACCCGTAGATCCAAAGGAGAGGGCGGATCCTGATCAAATTGGCAGGAGAAATGGGAGAGGTCCGAGAAGTGGATATTAACAGCACTGGCAATGGTAGCCAAGTTGTTGCAGTTGGTACCATCCAGGGTCATGTCAGTTATTGTTGTGTTGTTACCCTGACCCATGCTGGATTTCATGTGGTTCCAAAAATTGCAGGGATCAAGCATAGATGAGTGGAGAAGCTGTTTGTAATAGGTGCTTTTAGCTTTGCGGAGGGCTATCTTTCATTCCTTTTACAGCTGTCTGTATGTAGTCCAGTGGGCACGAAACTGGGTGCATTTAGCAGTGGACCATGCATTATCCCTCTTTTTCATTAGTGCCAGAAGCTTGCTGTTAATCCACCTGGTCATGGATCCCCTGGATGTGCTGCTTTTTGAGGGGAACGAGCACATCTTGAAATTAAGTCGGGTGGTATGTAGGAAGTTGAAAGTTTCATCTACGTCAGAGGTATGATAGAATGGAGATCAGTCAATGTGTTGGACAGCTAGATCCAGGGATCCATAGTCAAGGTTAGAGAAGTCCTGGAACTGGATTTCCTTGGGAGGAGGTATTTGAGAGCATGCACTCCATGTATAAAAATCTGGCCCGTGGTCACTGTTCGAGTTTGGCAGCATTCTGGCATTAGTGATCCTATCCTTCCTATTTGTAAGAATCCAGTCAATAAGTGGCTGATGTTTATTGTTGGTCGCAACCCTGGTCAGGCTTGTTACCATTTGAGAGAGATGTAACTTTCCTAGGACTTCTTCCAATTGACCGGTATTGAGCCCTAACCAGTCCAGGTTAAAATCCCCAATGATGAGTAGTTCTGACTTCCCCTTCAGTGATGCTAGGTACTGTGACACATCCATTAAGCCTTTAAGTCCATTCTTTGGAGGGTTGTAAACACAGAGGATATTCAGTTTCTTAAGAGTTCCCCAGAAGAAGCACAGCATGCAATAGTTCATAGCCTTTAGGAACTGACTCAGGTGCTGGGTGGATAGAGAGGTGCTCTTTATAATAGAGCGCCACACCTCTCCCACATTTAGATGTAGAACGATCAGCGCTCAAGAACTTGTACCCTCTTAGAACACACAGGGAGTCAGATAAGGTTGGTTTGAGCCAGGTCTCTGTAAGGCCTTGTATGTCTGGGGAGTAATGGGTGACCCAAGCTTCCAACTCAGCAAGACTGGCAGTGAGGCTGCGAATATTCATACATGCAATTTTTAGACCCATTGAGGAGAACCACATGGGGGTTTGCTGAGGGGGGAAGCTACAAATGGGGGACCTATTAAGGTGTTCTTTATAACAGAAAGCAACCCCGCCACCCCTTTGTTTTGAAGGGCGGTCAAATCTAATAAGGTTGTAGCCTGTTATTTTATACATAGTGTCAGATATGTCAGGCCTAAGCCACGTTTCGGTCAATCCTAGTATGTCAGGACTGTAGAGGGCAACCCAGGCTTCCAGTTTGGGAAAATTTGTTGGGATACTTCTAATAATCACGCGAGCAATGTTCATATCTTTGGAGGAAAACCAGGAGGAGCCACTAATATGCCTTACATTGGAGGAGGGGCCAGGATTTAGCTCAATGTCCCCAGATAAAGATAAACGCAGCCAAGGCACCCACATTTCTCTGGTGTGCTGAAAGAAGAGCCCGAGGTATTTTGGCACCACAGAAGGGGGGGACTGAATGGGAAATAACATAGCTTGGCGGGGCGAATGACATAAAGAGATAGATTATGTACTGGATATCATTTTCTATTTAACAGAAGATTAGAGTCGACCAAAGAGGATTCCCATCTTGTGCATGATACCCACAGTCACAAGCCATGTAATTAAATGTGAGGTAGGAGAGGGTAATAAGGGAAGGTAGCAGTCCGGCTGTGACCAGAAATATCCTGGACCGAGTAAGGGAAAACATAGCGGAAAGAGAAAGACAGCAGCCAAGAGACAAGTAGAAGTAAACAGTGAGAGATTTATGTCATCTTTTTTTTTTTCTTTTAGGGCAGGGTCGCTAGCTGGCTATAACTTATCTGTCAAGGCAGGTGTCACATGTGTGCTAGCTGGTGATAACCTGAAGCGAACAATGAAAAGGGTGGAGATCCTTCCAAGATTTGTGAGTTAAAACAGCTAATTAGTGTAGTAGCTGCTAACGTTACCAAGAGAAACCAGGGACCTTAAAATGGAGTCTGTCCCCAGGGCCTTGTAGGAGTGAATTTCTATAGGAATTGTAGTTTTTTCATTTTGGTGCCTAAATGGACCTTACTTTGACAGACAGATGAATCAACCAACCAAACCCTTTTTGGATCAGAAGGAAGTCCCAGTGCTGCCTGCAGCAGAGAGTCACTCTGAGTTTGGAGTTGAGAGAGTGAACTGCTCAAGACATTAGAGCAGCTGCTCCTGCGTAGTGGCGCAGGAAACTGGTGGGAAGGCTGTGTCTGGCCTGCCTGCTTCATCTTCTCTTCTGAGGGATCTGCTAGTGAAATTAATTGGACTGAATCCAAACTGGCTTGTGACCAGAAATACCGAATTGTGACGCCCTGTTACCTGAAGAAGACCGAAGATTTGCTGTAAGCGATCAGCCTGTCAGAACATCTGAATCACCACAGAGATCACGGTTTTGCACAGGAAAACTGAAATTGCAACTGGACTGTCATCCAACCTGCGGTATTGTGTTTTGCTTTACTATAAATGTGCTGTAAGCTGTCAGTGGGTCGCAATTTGGTTCCCCACTACTTAAGTGTGTCACGCTTGCTGGAATCTGTCTCCAGCACCTATCGAACTGAATCCGAATTGTTCACCCAGCCTGGGCCCTGCCACCTTGACCCAGTCAGCTACTTCAGACGCAGAGATCACCATCGACGAAGAGACTTACCCGGGGATCAGCCCCCTGCTCAACATCTCGAACAGGAACAACACCTTGGTGAATCGTGTGGGGACTGCTTCTCTTGGCATACCAGCTTGTCGACCTGCCGTCTCCATTTCATCCCTCCTGTGTTTCGGATTGGGTAGCGTGAGTAAACACCTGGGTAGCTCCCTGCAATATCAGCTAAATCAAAAGTGTTGTCATCTGATTCAATTGTTGTTTTCTTGTCACGAACTGAGCCTCCAGGCTCCGAATTACAAATTGTGTGTGGTTGTGCATGCACCTTCCTTCCATCACAGGGTCCCGACCAGCTGCAACGCCGGCCTACCCCGGGCAACGTGTCGGGCTAGCCCACTTTTTTCCAACTGGGTACCCAGAATGTGCAACTGTGAAGGGACTCTAAAGTGCATGCATGATTGCCTGATTGAATCAGTTACAGAACTAATCAGCCAAATTACGCCCCTTCCTTGTTCATTCCCCCTGACTAAATTAGATCTAATTATTTTTGCATTTAACTTGACTGTGGCTCCATTTTCAATCAATCAATCAATCAAATCTTTATTTATTCAGGCGATCATCACTGAGCAAGGCTCATTTACAAGATGGACCTGATAAGGTCAAGGTTCGAGTTGGTGCACAGCAATTACATCACATACTTATGAGACAGTTATACATACAGAAACAAGAAAATGTTATTTATAACACAATAATATACAGAGAATTCACATGTTAAAGCTTGGCAAAAGAAAGTTAAACTAACATCTACAATATGTACAATACATATATATCACAATGAGGGCCATGACAGTCACTCACATAATGAGTACAAGGATGGTGAAGGGAATATTGGGTGCCATGTACTGGCGGTGTCTGGCTGGAAGGAATATGCCATATGTGATTGGAATAAGGTTTTGTGGGATGACTATTCTATCTCTAGCAGTAGCAACTGCATTTCTCTGTGAAGAAGGCTGTACAGTGCTGCTTGAAGGATGTAAATGGAATGATAATGGACAGTTTTAGGGATTTTTGTAGGGTGTTCCATGCTATGGCTAGAGAGTAGCTGATTGCTGCCTCCTATTTTGGTGTTGACTTTGGGCAATTTGAGCAGGATGATATTGTTGCTTCTTAGGGCATAGGAGCTGGAAGTGGTCAGGTTGAAGCAGTCCAGGATATAGCTTGGGAGTTTTTTTGATAAAGCTCTGTAGATCCAAAGAGCTGCATTTCTGCTCCTCCTGACATGAAGGGAAACCCATCCAACTGAATCATAGAGAGAACAATGGTGAGTATTATATGGCAGGTCTGTAATGAACCTTATTGCTCTATGGTATAAGGTATCCAACTTTTGAAGGTAGGGAGTGGAGCAGTGACTATAGAGGAAATCTGCGTAGTCAATGACTGATAGAAAGATGGCCTGGACTAATCTCATCTTTGAATCTCTATTAAGGAAGGGTTTTAATCTGTAGAGGAGGCCAAGCCTTAGGCGAAGCTTTTCAGCAGTTGTTCTAGATGCTGAGTAAAGTCAAGTCTGTTGTCAATCCACACACCTAGGTATTTGAAATTTTCAACATACTCCAGATTTTCTCAAGTATAGTGCATATCTGGGGAGACTGAAGAGGATGTGTTGGTGGAGTTTTGGGTTGTGAACATCATTGCTTTGGTTTCTTTGCATTTAGCAGAAGCTTTTCTCGAGAAGCTGATGTGTAACAGGAGAATTCTGCTTGTAGGATTTCATGAGCAACTTTAGGTGAAGGGTTGCTGACATACAGTACAGTGTCATCAGCAAAGAGATGTACTGAGGACTTGGTAAGGGTTGAATCAATTTTATTTACATAAATGGCAAAAAGAATAGGACCCAGAATAGAGCCTTGGGGGACTCCTCTTGACAGTGGTCTTAATGGGGAGAGGTCACCTTCAGCTTTTACCTGCTGTGATCTACCGGAGAGGTAGCATCTGAACCACTTAAGGAGGATGGATCTAGGCCAATGGAGTGTAGGGATGAGAGTAGCAGTTCATGGTCCACAGTGTGAATGCTTTGCTCAGGTCCAGGAATACTGCACAGACATTGTTCTTTTATCCAGTTCGGTTTGCCAATCATTGGTGACCTTGGCTAGCATGTGATAGTGCTATGTTTGGCCTGAATCCAGATTGAGCTGGATTTAATAGATTAGCATTGTCCAGATATTCCCTTAACTGAATACTCATTAATTTCTCCAGCATCTTGGATAACACAGTTAGGATGGAAATGGGCCTGTAGTTATTAAGATCCATAGGGTCCCCTGATTTTAGAAGGGGGACCCACTTGGGCTGTCTTCCACAGCGTGGGAATAGAGCCAGAGTTTAGGGAAAGGTTAAAGAGGTGAGTTAGGGGGACTGCAAGCACATGACACGCAATCTTTAGAAAGAATGGGTCCAGAAGATCTGCTCCAGCACTTTTTGGTATCTAGATGCCACAATAGATCCTCAACTTGTTTCAACAGTATAGGTTTGAAGCTAAAGGAGGAGTCAACTCTTTGTTCACCAGTATAGTGGGAGCTTAAATGATCCCTTAATAGGTTAGCTGGGGAGGAGTCAAAGGCAAGGCCAGCTGTTGTGAAGTGGTTGTTGAATGCATCCAGGATGTCCAATGTGCCAGTAATGGGGCCATAGTTACTGTGTAAATGGGTTGGAAGGGGGTTGTTAACATCCTGGCCCATCATCCCCTTGATGGTGCCCCAAAATCTAGCAGTATTATGGTAGGAGGAGTCGAGCTGGGTCAGGTAGTAGGCAGCCTTTGCATCCCTAACTTTCCTAGTGCATTTATTCCTGGCTTTCCTAAAGATCATCCAGTCCATGATATTCTTAGTTTTTCTTGCTACTTTCCAAAGTTTATCTCTCTCAGCAGTGCAGCTTTGAGGTCAGCTGAAACCAGCGACAGGATTTGTTTTTATTCGGATACTAGAGATTGGGGCATGGGTGTTAAGGGCATTTAATATAATGCTATTTAGCACCTGCTGAGCTTTTTCACAGAATGTGCAAGATAGAACATTTGCCAGTGTGGAGAGTAGGCTAGATCATGCAGATATCCTTCAATATTGATGTTTTTCTTGGATCTCCTCATGAGGAATTTTGCAGGATCTGTTTTAATGCTGTTGGATCTTACCCCGCGATGGGGCAGTGGTCACTTATGTCATAGAGCACTCCAGCGTGTGAATAGATGTGGTTTACTCACTAGTATGATGTCAAGTAGAGTACTGTTACTACTATTCCTTGCATTTAGTCTTGTTGGTTCATTAATTAACTGTGTGAGCCCATAGGTGTCACAGAATGATACCAGAGGTGTAGCTGCCTGGGTGAGCCAGTTGAAATTCAGGTCCCCTATGATAATGACTTCTTCAGTACAGGACTTGACCAGGTTTCCCAGGTGGGATAAGAGCTTGTGTTCAGCAGAGGGGGGTCTGTAGCATCCAATTGAATGGAAAGCTGCTGTACCGGGGAGAAAGACTTTTAGAGATAGACACTCAAATTCCTTGGGCATAGATGTTGCAGCAGTACAGGATACAACTAAACCAGCTTTTACATATATGGCTACTCCGCCTCCCCTTGTTTGGCGATCAGCTCTGAATAGTTGATAGTTAGGTAGGTTAACTTCCCTGTCCATTGTGGTGGTCTTGAGCCATGTCTCAGTTATCACAAGAAAGTCTGGCAGGGTATGGGCAACCCAGGATTGTAGCAATGTAAATTTTTTCAACAGACTGCATACATTAATATGCAGGAAACTTTTGTGCAAGAAGCACTGTACTGTTAGTTGCTGTGTCTAACCTTATTTTGCAGGGGTCTCCAGGGTCAAACTGGTGAAATCAGCCCTGGTAGTAAGTGCAAACAGAGTGGGGATTTGTATGTTGATTAGGGGTTACTGTAACTATGTCTGTTGTTCATTGCTTAGGCCACTAGAGGGGAAAGGGGGGATTACAGTGTCCCGGAAGGCCATACCCAGGTCAGCTACACTACCAATAACCCTGTCCTCTGGGTGGAGGCACCCATTTTCAGTATCCAGGCCTCTTAATCTGCACCTAGTCACGCAGGCAGGGGGAGTAGCTCTTGGGACAGTGCCACCTAGGGGTGACACTAGATTTTAATAAAATAATGAAAATAAAATAAACATCACTGAACAAGTGGCCACTGGGTGTCACCCATGACACACACACCAAAATATTAGAGAGGGACTCTGGCCAAAAGTGCTACACTGCAGAATTAGAATAAGCATCAGGGCGGGACAAATCAAGTAGCCAGGTGGCCAATGACTACTTAAAAAAACTGGTTTGGCTGCCAGATTTTCAGTTATTGGCCAACTTGGCTACCACCCTACAAAGTGATTGTTGAGCCCTTTAGAAGGATGGCTACTATAAATATTGGTTTGGCTACCAGAGTTTGAAAGCTAGTGGCCAAACTGACCAACAGCTCAAAAACTGATTTGTCCCACCCTGATAAGCATACCCAAAAAAAATCTCATACTAAACATTAGGTTTCTGTGTTACTTCATTTGAAAGTTATGGGTTATTTTGTAACCCTGATTTCACTGCCTGTTCAAAAAAGCCAGTTTCAGTGAAGAGGCGCTGATGATGTCATCTCCTGAACTCACAGTCTAGCCCTCCCTGTCAGCAAGCTTATAGGACCTGTTTCTCCAAAGTTAAAAGATCATTCTGCAATGGTTTACACAAGTAGAACAGGCAACACCATTCTAAAAACAGTGCTACACAATAGATTTGTTTCAGGTTTTGTTAACAAAGTTGACAACTTTGTATTTTAATGCCTTTTGGTGTGGGTCATTTCTCCAGAGCTGTGTTTTTGTGCTAGGGGACAGCAGCAGATCAGGGGAGCCATCCCGGCCGCACAGAGCGGGCCAGGGCACCGGAGGAGCGTGGCAAAGCGATCAAGGAGCCATCCCGGCCGCACGGAGCAGGCCAGGGCACCGGAGGAGCATGGTGGAGACATCAGGGAGCCATCCCAGCCACACGGAGCACGCCAGGGCACCGAAGGAGTGCAACGGCAACCAGACAGTTCTTGCGGCCGCCAATCCAGCCGCAGGAAGCCAGTAGCAAGTGCGCCAATCGGGCGCAAAGGACAGCAGCAAATCGGAGGCTGTGGCGGGGAATACGTATGCTGGGCTGCCTTTAAAAGCAGCCCAGCTCGTATTCTCACAACAGGAGCTATGTTTTTGTGCTAAGAGACAGCAGCAGATCGGGGGAGCCATCCCAGCCGCATGGAGTGGGCCAGGGCACTGGAGGAGCGTGGCGGAAAGATCGGGGAGCCATCCCAGCTGCACAGAGTGGGCCAGTGCACCAGATTTTTCATCCCACACCACCCACCCTGGCCCCGACCTCTAGTAAGTGCCCAGGGAGGGCGGAGCAAGGAAACCAGGAAGGATCACATTAGCAGATCGCAAACAAGCAGGAAGGAGCTGTGCACTTTTGAACGGGCTGGAGAAGGACTTGGAGGAGGGGAAAAGGAGCATGTGGTGTTGAGCTCATTGCTGGAAAGGGAGAGGGGAGGCACCCTATAGTTTAAGCCCACACGAGGTACACTGTTTACAGTGTAGTACTACACCTAGAAAAGAGGGTACCTGTTTACTGTGGGACTGTATCTAGGATTAGTGGGTGACCTGATTAGTGGGGTGGGGTTCACCCAAGGAAACCTAACTGAAGGAGGATGGGGCCACACGTTATTAGGGCTGGCATCTTTGGGAGGGCGGTAGGGTGCACAGGGTGTGGGCTGCCATGATACTGGACTGGGCTTGGAAGTTCAGTGGTTTGCTCTGTGTGCTACCAGCTGGGCAGCTCGGGAGAAGGTTAAGGGATTAGGAGACAACTGGCCGGGAGGTAGTGTTTGGGGAATAGGGGCAGAGGCTATCTCTAATGGGATGCACCAAGCACTAGGGGCGGGGCAGGGAAAGGAGTGCAGGAGAGGACTCTGGGGTTGCATGGGGACCCTGACAGAAGGGGCCCAAAAGGAGGGCACTACCAAGGTAACAGGCAGGTAACTGGGGACCTTCATGGGGGGGGGGCTCAAAAGGAGGACATTCTCAAGGGAGCAGGCAGATGGCTGGGGCTAGACAGAAGGAAGCAGGGTGGGGAGGTGGATCAGGCCTTAAGCTCAGTAACCATTTCAATTCTTTACTTATGCTTGAGGAAGAGGGGGGACATGCAGCCATGACAGGGATGGGTAGAGATGGACAGGAAGTGGGGGGTAGGAGGAGGGGCCTGAAAGGGAACTCTGAATGGGAAAACGGGGCAGCAGGGGATCAGAGCAGGAGGAGGGGGAGGGAGGAAAGCGCAAGGAGAAGGACCAGAAGCACAAGGAGACTTAATACAGTAAAGGTGCTGAAGGTTGGGTCAGAGGGGCACAGGCAAGGAGGCTGAACGGAGACGGAAGAAAGGAAGGACAAGCCAGGCTAGTTTAGCGGGGGACGGACGGACCAGTCGTGGAGCAATGATGGGGGGGGTAGGCACAGAAGGATACTCTGGAGGAGGAGAGGCATAGGAACGGGGGGGAGCCAGGACAAATAAGGAGGGGTGGCAGGTGGCACCCAGACAGGGGAGAAGCAAGGAGCTGGCTGTGGGGAGTGGCCGGAAGAAATGACGAGGGACATGGAAGGGGGGAGAATAGAGGAAAAAGGGGAGGTAAGAGTGCTCCTGTTGGGAGATTCCATGATCAGGGGGATCAAAGAGGATAGGGAGGGGGAAGCCTGCCCGGTTAGAACAAAATGCTTCCCTGGACTAACGGTGCACAGGGCCAAACATGAGGTATAACAGCTGGCAAAGGAATGTGGAGGTTCCCCGGACATACTGGTTCACTTGGGTATGAATGACATTGAGGAAAATAGTGAGCCAGAGATACAGGCGAGATTCAGGGAGCTAGCCAGGGTTTGTCATGATATAAGATGCGAGATTTCCTTCTCGTAAGTCCTGCCAGTGCCGAGGGCTAGTGGGGAACACAAGAGGAAGATTAGGGTGATAAACCAGTGGCTCAGGGAGTGGTGTGGAGCCAGAGGGTATGGGTTGATGGGGGATTGGCAGGAGACCTGGGAGGATAAGGGGCTGTATGCTAGGGATAGGCTCCATCTCAGCTTGGAGGGGAAGGAAATCCTTAAGTTGAAAATAGAGGGTTCATTGGTGAAAGGTGGGGTTTAAACTTGTGAAGGGGGAGGGATGGGAGAAGAGGCTACAGAGGGGGCCGCACAAGGGAGGACTCTGCCTCCATCCCCTGGGAGCTGGTGGGTGTGGGAAAAGGCAGTCTGGTAAGGTGCAGACAGAGGAGGACGGAATCCCCATGGGAACGCGAGCAGGGGAAACAGGAGTACAGGGAAGGGATGGAAGGTAGTACTGCTAAATGCCAGGAGCTTAGGCAATAAAATGCCTGAGCTTCAGGCGATGCTAGCTGAGGGAGAGGTGGATGTGGCAGCTGTCACTGAGACCTGGGCCACCGCAGGGCATGACTGGGACCTGAACCTGGAGGGTTACACCATGTTCAGGAAGGACAGGGGGGAGGGGTGGCAATAATAGTCAAAAACTGCATTGACATAGGAGGAGTGGAGGAGGCGGAGGGAACTATGGAGGCGATTTGGGTCACCTTGATAATAAAGGGGGGGGCAAGAGAGTGAAAATAGGAGTGGTGTACAGACCCCCTGCGCTGGCGGAGGAACTGGAGGAGAGTCTGGTGGCAGATGTTGGGAAACACTGCAGATTGGGTAGGGGAAGGGTGGTGGTGTTGGGGGATTTAAATATGCCAGAAACGGACTGGGGGACTATGACATCCTCGGTGGCCGGGGTACAGAGGTTGCTGGATGTCATTCAGGACGCGTTCCTAACCTAGAAGGTGGGGGAACCGACCAGGGAGGAGCGGATACTGGATGTGGTCCTGGCAGACAGTGACCAGATTGGAGGCCTGGAGGTAAGGGACCTATTGGCGGGGAGCGACCATGCCACGGTCTGGTTCTGTCTGGACCTAGGAGGGGTAGAAGGCTGCACAAAAACAGAGGTAACTGACTTTAGGTGGGCGGACTTCAAAGAAATGGGAAGGATCCTTAAGGAGCATTTGGATGGGATTGGGCCAGACATGGACGCTGACAGTAGGTGGGAAATCATCAGGAGGGGGGTGCAGGATGCTACCAGCACCTGTGCAAGAGTGAAATGCATATGCAGTAGGGTCCAAAAACCCTGCTGGTGGACCACGGAGGTTCAGGAGGCAGTGAGGGGAAAGAAGGTGGCCTATAGGCATTTCAAGTGCTCAAGGAGTGCAAGGGATCAAGGGAAGTACGAGCTGATGGCCAAGGTGCCACTAGGGTGGCAAGGGGCGGCTAAGGCAAGAAAGAAGCAGAACCTGGCCAGGGAAATTAGGACAGGGAACAAGGGGTTCTATAGATACATTGGGGAAAAGCGAAGGGTGAAGGGGCAGATTAGCAGGATTAAAATAGGGGAGGGATGGGCACAAGATCCGGGGGAGCAGGCTGAGGTACTAAATGAGTACTTCGCCTCAGTTTTCTCCAAGGAAAATGGGGAGGCTGCCTCATACAGGGGAGGAGACAATGAAACTGAGGGGGGGGGGACCCTTACCGATCGGGGGGTCTGGGAAGAGGGGGCATCAATGGCAGAAGGGAGGAAGGCAATGCAGGGGGACGAGGTAGCAGAGGTGGAAATCATGGCTGAGAGAGTGAGGGAAGCCCTCAGGTCCCGGATATAATTAATCCCAGAGTGCTGAAGGAACTGGCGGAGCTTTTCAGCATCTCTCTGAGGACACAGTGGTGCCCCAGGAACTGGAAGGTGGCACATATAGTGCCTATCCCACAAGAGTGGATCAAGGGAGGTGGCAGGGAACTACAGGCCTGTCAGCCTGACCTCGGTGGTGGGCAAGGTGATGGAGGGCATCGTAAAGGAGAGGCTGGGGGGGACCCTGGAAAAGTCAGGGTGCCAGGACAATAGACAGCATGGCTTTGTCCTGGGGAAATCGTGTCAGACAAATCTTGTGAAGTTCTATGATTGGGAGACGAGTACCTTGGACCTGGGTAGGCTGATGGACGTCCTCTTTCTTGACTTCAGCAAGGCGTTTGACTCTGTTCCCCATGGGGGCCTGTTGGATAAGCTGGGAGAAATGAGGGTGGGAAACAAGATTATCAGATGGATAGGGAATTGGCTCCAGCACCGGACCCAGAGGGTCGTGGTTGGCGGGATAGTCTCATCCCCAAGGAGGGTCATTAGTGAGATCTCTCAGGGATTGGTCCTTGGGCCCCTCCTGTTTAATGCCTATGTCTCTAACATAAGGAAGGGTATCAGGAGTGAGATGAGTGTCTTTGTGGATGACTCAAAGATGGGGGTGGTGGTGGATGAGGAGGACAGCCCTTCAGGGGGACCTGGAGGTTCTGGAAGGGTGGTCTAGAAAGTGAAAACTGAGGCTCAATGCAGGGAAATGGAAGGTACTGCACCTGGGAGCCAGAAACCCGGGCCAAGTGTACACTCTGGGGAATGCTACAAGTCTCGATGGCTGAGAGGGGCCTGGGGGTGGTGGTGGATGTCAAGATGAAGAACTCAGAGACTTGTAGGAGGGCAGTGGCCAAGGCCAACAGGATGCTGGGATGCATCGCTAGGGGGAACACCTCCAGAAGGAGGGAGGTGATACTACCTCTGTACAACTGCTTGGTGAGGCCTCACCTCGAGTACTGCATGCAATTCTGGAGGCCACACTTAAAGAGGAACACTGAACTCCTGGACAGGGTCCAGAGGAGGGCAACCAAAATGATCTAGGGCTTGGGGGACAGGACCTATGGGGAGAGGCTTGAGGAGCTAAATATGTACACATTGGAAGAGAGAAGAGACCGGGGGACATGACAGAGGTCTTCAGGTACAAGAGGGGGGTTAGTAGGGGAGGCGTAGTCAGGGTGCTCCGAAGGAAGGAGTGGGGGGGGCAACTAGAGGGCATGGGAGGAAGCTGGAGGGGAGGAGATTCAGGGGAGAAAGGAGGAGGTGCTACTTCACTGAGAGTGTGGTGGAGCCATGGAATGTGCTGCCCAGAGAGCTGGTGGAGGGGTTTAAGAGGGGATGGGACAGGTACAGGAGAAGGGTTCTGGAAGCAAAGTCCAGTGCAGCGAGAATATCCAGGACTGGGAAGGGAGAATCCCGAGAGGGCGAGGGGGGCAGCAAGGTTGGTTCCCAGAGTGGGGGCTGACCAAACGAGCAGACGAGAAAGACCGATAGGCCTATTCTGCTGGCATTTTAGTATGTTAGAGTTGCAGGATGCTGAGTCAGCATGCCTCTAGACTGCTGATACCATGTGAAGTGCTACTCTGCAGTGCCTGTTTGGAAGTTGCATTGCTACAAGTGTTGCAATGTTGGTAACTGCATTGCTGTTTGTCAGTGTCTGCTTTACAATAAGTTTTAATAGAGGCCTTATACAGTATGTGTTAATTCCTACTAGGAAGTGTTAGCCCTGGTAAAACAATCATTGTAATGTGGAGTACAACGCAGATGAGCCTGAATATAGCTCAAGTAACAGCCCATCAATGAGAACACAGAAAATGAACTCATTCATTCATACTCTGATGATGAATAAAACATTGATTGATTAAGTGATTAAGCATTGAGCTGGCTACTGCACAGAAGCTCTTGGTAAGGTTTCAAAACAGCACTACATTTCCCATCCCAATTTACAGGGTGATGGAATAACTGAATTAAAGTGCCATCCGGAGATATCACCTCAATTGAATGATAGGTGTGAATGATCACAGCCTTTCACCACATCAGAGATATCCAGTCTGCAAATCTCACAGTAGTGTAGTGTGCTGTGACTTAGAATCCAGCAACCCTGGAGAAAAGGACCACAATAAAAACGCATCAAAAACAAAAATATGAATTTGTCAACTTTGTTACAAAACCTGAAACGTACATAGGTTTTACAGCAATGTTTATTGAATGGTGCTGCCTGTTTTGCTGGAGAAAACCATTTGGACGTGATCTTTAAACTTTGGAGAAGCAAGTCCTATAAACTTGCTGACAGGGAGGGCTAGACTGTGAGTTCAGGAGATATCATCAGCACCTCTTCACTGAAATGGCTTTTTTGAACAGGCAGATAATTTAGGGTTGCAAAATTATTCGTAACTTTTAAACAAAGTATCTTAGGATCTACGTTTTGGCATGAGGGTGATTGGGGCTATGTTAATCCATATTCCAAATTTTTTGATGTCAGTAATTTGTGACCATAGTCCCTCTTTAACAGACATGAGCTCCACACAAACAGATGATACGATACCTTTTATTGGACCAACAGAGTAGTTACAAAGAACACAGGTGCTTTTTAGCTTTCGGATTACAAAGAATCCTCATCAGAAATCAATGGCAGTTGTTTTGGAAGAACATACTTTCTCAAAACCCAGATCACATAAAAAAAAAAAAAAAAACAGATGAAAAGTTGTTAAGGACCCCCCCTTTGGCTAAAACTGCATTCAAAAAAACAACATAACCATATAAAGGCAGCAAAGTTCCATCAAAAAAAAAAAAGCTATCCCAAGGTCAAATGTCACTGAACTGAAAGTTCACTCCCTGAGAAAAGCTATAAACCAAGTGAAGCTACATTTTAAAACCATCTGTGTGTGTCTGTACTAGCATTAGCAAATGCCAATGATTAAAAACCACAAGGAAAAATAAGCTAAAGAAATGAATAGTAAATAATGTGAAAAGTCTTCTAAATATGAAAATATCTTTGTGTTAAGTAAAAAAATAGGTTAGAAGACAACCTGTCCTAGTGTAAATTAAGCATTCACCAGCTGTTTTATATATTTAAAATGAAGATGACTGGTGAACCAGTGGGACGACACTTCTCTCAGTTTGATCACTCCATCTCCAATATGTTAGTACTGGTTTTGAAAGGACATTTCAAAAATACGCAACAAAGGCGGGCTTTTGAGGTCAGACTCATTTTACTTTTTAACATGGTGGGTGATGGAATGAACACAGATTTGGGTTTTATGTCGCATTACACTACTTATGTATTTTATTATTGTGGTACATGGTGGTGTTTCATTATATTTAGATACAAAATGACTTTATGAATTACTTGTTACTGGTTACCTATACATTAAGTTCACCCTCGGGGGGGGGGGGTTGTTTCCCTCAGTTTTGGTTTTAGATTTATAGAACTGTTATTTAAAACAACAGCAGATTAAGTACATATGGACACAAGTTGGTACATGGACATATCAGGATGACAGTATCTCAATTACAAGGGGGTATGTGTTAGGTTTGGGTTTTGAATGTATGAGAGGCAAAAAAGAAAAAAATAATTTAGACCACCTATACATAATTTTTTATCTATTTATCAAATGTTAAAAATATAAACAGCAAGTGACAATGAACATTAAATTCAATGAAGTTCAACAAACAAGATCAACAAATATAAAATCATACCTCTAAGAGAAGCCCCTAATAATCCCCCGGGAGCAAATAGATCTATAAGTAAAACAATATATTCTAAAAACTAGAAAGAGGTAATAAAGACTTAGACATAAAGATCCAGGAATAAAAGGACGGATATATAGAATAATAATAACCTCAAGATCAGTAACTAGAATTATGTGCAACAAAAGGTGGGCAGAAATGGAAATAACAAAAATTGTTAACTTAGTCAGTTCATACAATTTGGAGCATTACACAACGGATATGACCCAAAACCAAGTGACCTCTTTTTCCTGTTACAAATGCAAAGCACAGTTACGTAAGAACACCGTAACAGTAGATCTTCGAGAGGAGCTCTTGCAGCAGGCTGTTACCATAAAGCCTATGCCGCCAGGCACTACGACCCCTAGGAAACCTTCTAGCTAGCAGTCTTCACCTGGGACTGCAACCGACGCAGGCTCAGCCCCAACGTCGGCCAATGGTACATAAGGGGATGGACCCCAGCCCCACCTCAGTTCACCCGCCAGAGATCCATGGGTAAGGCCAGCAGGCAGAACGGGCGCAACCCTGCCATAAAAAGGATGCAGAGACTCACCAGGGGGAAGGAGAGAGGGAAAGCAGCACCTGCTGCAAGAGCTCCTCTCGAAAATCTACTGTTATGGTAAGTTCTTACGTAACAGTACCATCTTACTTTGAGTGGGAGCTCTTGCAGCAGGCTATTACCATAAGGACAGAGTCCCAAGTAGTCCCAGAAAAAAGGATCGAGATAGGTCTGGGAGGAGGCTGAAGTGCAACTGCCAGAAGAAGGCATCAGGATAGGAGGCCTTTAAGGACAGCCAGGCCAAAACCTGCCTTTCGCCTAGAGGCAATGTCCAAGCTGTAGTGCTTGATAAAAGTATGCAATGAGCTCCAGGTACCCACTGCACAAATGTCCGCTATAGAGACATTACGTATAGAAGCGAAAGAAGTAGCCACTCCCCTTGGGGAATGACCCCATACCGAGTCCGGAAGGGTTTTATTGTACTTGTCATAGCAGAAGACAATGCAGTTCACCAAACATTTAGATGAGGACTGTTTAGACACTGGACTACCTTGACAACAAAGCACGAGGGCCACAAATAACTCATCCATCTTACGGTACGGAGCAGTACGGTTGAGACAGTACCACAGCGCCCTGTAGTCATCCAAAGTTTGCAGGACTGCTTCCCCTCGGTTCGAGTGGTTGGGGTAATACACTGTACAGTACACCGCAAGACCTTCTGTATCCCTACTCTCCCTCCGATGAGGGACTGCTAGAGATTCCCAGTGTGCGTTTAAAAACAGTTGGAGGAAGATATTTTGCCTATATAGCTCTGACCCTGTGGAATTCTCGACCTCATCGGATATGAGATAGCCTGATCATAGAGGGTTTTAAAACTGCCCTCAAGATATACTTGTTCCTCCAGGCTTTTGAAGGGACCTGAGACTGTTTTAAAGATAAATTGTGTAGAATATTTCATAGTCATTTTATTATGTATTTTGTTGATGTTCATGTTTGTCTATATACATTGTTAAGGCACCCTGAGCAATGGAACGGCGCCTATTATAAATAAACCTATGATGATGATGGCAGGTTAATAAACTGATTAAGCATGAACTACTTTAGAAAAGAAAAATGTACTCACCTTAGTAATCTTGTTTCTTCCAATGTATTCTTCTATATTCATAACTCTCTGCAGTTAGCCTGCTCAGTAGAACTGCCCGGAGAATGGAACTATATGCTAATGATGGAATCATCACTGGCTTGTGACAATATTCAAACTGCTGCCCCCATCTGCTGCACATTCTATCGATGTCTCTAGGTAGCCCACAAGGCAACCTATCTCAAACTACTTAACCTAAATGCTGCCTAATGCAGCACAACTATACTATATACCTATTTATTTATTTAGTTTTTGTTGACCGGGTAAGTGCACTAGACAAATCCTGCCTATTTTCAGGCACGACCCGGGGGAGGGGGATACAGATGAATGCCAACTGACCTTGAACCAGATTAAGCTGTTGGTAATATTTTGAGTGAATGAGGGAAATCTGGCCAAAACACCGGGGAAATTCCCCTACTCTTTTCGATAAGTGCCATGGGATCTTTAACATCCTCCTGAACTACCACCAATCCAGGCAGATGGGACCTCGGTTTAACGTCTCATCCGAAAGACGGCACCTCAGAAGTGCAGCACCCCTCTCATGCTGCACTACAGTGTCAGTACTGGGATATTAACCCAAGTGCCAGATGTGGGAACTGAACCCACAGCCCTCTGATCTCCTGGCCTCAGAGGCGAGTGTGCTACTTACTGAGCCTCTGACACTCCAGTATAAACTAAGCCTGATACTAATGATTATTGTATCAGCTACTATTCATAATAACCAGAATCACCTGGGAAAAATAAAGGATAAATTTAAAACCCCACAGGATTAAAAGGTATGTGAACCTGTGTTAGGGACTAATAACTAAAAGACCATGCAGACGCTCTGGTTCTGGAAGGGGAGGAAGAGTTATGAATATGGAAGAATACATTGGAAGAAACAAGATTACAAAGGTGGGCAATTTTTTCTTCTAACCCCATGTATTCTTCTCATATTCATAACTCTCTGCAGACTTCAATGCAATATCTTTGGATGTGGGCAGAGAACCTACTTAGGAAAGAGGCTCTGCAGGACTGCGGTGCCAAAGCTGGCATCACTTCTGGACTGCAAGTCCAGACTGTAAAGTTTAGTAAAGGAGTGTACTGTTCCTCCAGGTAGCTGCTTTACAGATCTCCACTAAAGGGATATCCCTTGAAGCTGCTATAGAAGCAGCTGTGCCCCTAGTAGAAAGGGCCCCGAGGCCTGCTGGGGCCTGTTTTCCAAACTTTGTGTAACAAAACTATATGCATTGAACTATTCAGTGAGAGACTGAGCTCTTGGAGGCTGGAGTGCCTCTTCCCACATGCCCATAAGTGAGAAAAAGTTGTCATCACATCTGTGATCCTTGCTGTGGGTCAAATAGTAACTCAATACCCTTTTTACAACCAGACTATGGAGTCTGCACTCCCCTGAACTGGCATGTTCTGTGAAGAAGACTGGCAGTGTTATGGACTGATTTAAATGGAAATCAGAAACCACCTTACGAAGAAACCTCCTATTAGTTCAAAGTACTACTTTATCATTATGAAAGGATAAATAATCCTTTTCGGCACATAATGCTTGCAATTCACTTATTCTCCTAGCAGAAATTATTGCCACCAAAAACACAGTTTTCCAAGCGACATACTGCAGATGAGTTGATGACAGTGGCTCAGAAGGAGGTTTCATGAGCTGAGCAATGCAAATGTTCAGGTCCCATATGGGGAACTGGCTCTTTAATAGGAGGATGCAAGTGACATAGCCCCTTAAAGAACTTTTTGAAAATGGGGTTAGATTCAAGGGAAACATTTTTCCCCTGCAAAAAAAAAAAAAACTGAAATTGATGCCAAGTACACCTTTAGAGATGTATATTTTGAACCTTGTAAGTGTAACTCAGCGAGGTACTCTAGCAATACTGGGACTTCTGCCAGAGAAGGAGAAAACTGCTTGGCATCACACCAGATCGAAAACCTTTTCCATTTAGCATTATGGGTTTTCTTAGTAGAAGGCTTTCTGTATCCCTTTAGGATGTCCAGAACAGCTTGAGAGAGTTTTAAGTTTGCAAACTCTAAGTCCTCAAGAGCCAGGCCTTCAGCCTGAGAGCTCTGAGATTCGGATACAGAATCTTCCCCTGATGGGAAGTCAGGAGATTGTGCCTCTTGTGTAAGAGGATTGGTATGGACACGGACATGGACAACAGGAGGGGGTACCATGGTTGTCTGGCCCAATCTGGTGCTATCAGTATCATGGACGCAGGCTGTGACCTGAGTTTGATTAGCAATCTGAAGATGAGAGGAAAGGCATACAGATACCTTCCTGACCAGTCCAGGGCTAGGGCATCCAGAGGTAGTGTACCTTTGACTGGTGGCCTGCAACAAAAGGGGGGGGGGGGGCAACGTGTGGTTCTCATGGGATGCAAAGAGATCCACCCCCCCGGGTGCTCCATCTTCTGAACACTGAATCCAGAACTTGCCTGTTCAGAGACCATTCATGATGTGCCTGGTTGATCCTGCTTAGGGCATCAGCCAGGGTATTGTCATTTCCTGGTATATGAATGGCCTGCAGAGAAGCTTTTAGTGAATAGGCCAATTCCCAGATTTTCACAGCCCCTGTGCAGAGCGGATCTGACCTAGTGCCCCTTCTTTGTTTATGTAGTACATTGTAGTGGTGTTGTCTGTTCTCACCTGCACCACCTTACCCTGTATGAGTTGAGAAAAACTTTTCAGGTCCAGAAACATTGCCAGGTGCTCCAGCAGATTTATGTGGAGGAGAGACTCCACACTTGATCAAGTGATATTGGTAGTGTGCTCTCCTATGTGAGCACCACATCCTAAGAGAGAAGCATCTGTGGTGAGGAAGACTGAGGGATTTTCCTTCTGAAAGGGGACTCCTGCCCTTAGGTTGTGGATATCTGTCCACCACTGTAGGGACTGAATTACAAATTGTGTTACAGGAATCAATTTGGACATGTTGTCTTTTCTTTGGCACCAGTGTGCCTGTAGATGAAACTGAATGTCTCTCATTCAAAGACTTGCTCCCAAGACTACTCCTGTTACTGCAGCCATATGTCCCAATAGTTGCAAGTATCTTCTTGCTGGACAGGGCTTTCCCAGCTTGAATGAAGCAATCAATTGCTGAATAGACTGAACTCTTTCCTCTGGAAGGAAGGCTCTTCCCTTTAGGGTGTTCAGTTCTGCTCCAATAAAATGCAGGACCTGAACTGGTGTGAGAATGGACTTTTTTCTGGTTTAACTTGAAGCCCAGAGACTGTAAATACAGGTTACTCACCTGTAACAGGAGTTCTAGGAATGGTATATGTTGTTCATCCACACTTATTGGCAGGTTCCTTGCCGCTTTAAATCTTGCCGGAAGGTCTTCAAGCTGGCTCCTCCCAACCACCCGGGTGGTAAAACTCTCGGCTCCGCCCCATGACGCCAGATCTAGCGCGCTGGAAGCCAGGTTGTGCATCGAAGCTGGGGAGGTCAGGTGGGTCGTGTGGATGAACATATACCATTCCTAGAACTCCTGTTACAGGTGAGTAACCTGTATTTCTAGGGACATGGATACGTTGTTCAATCCACACTTATTGGCAGACTCCCCTAGCAGTTCTCCGGGAGGAGGGAGGCAAGGCGCACACCCCCGATACTTACTTGGGAAAAAGAGACTGGAGAACCGAGGCCCCAAAACCAGCATCCCGGCGTGACTCAAGTTCAGTGTGGTAGTGGGTAATAAAGGTATGTGCCGACTTCCAGGTAGCAGCCCTGCAGATATCCTGGATAGGGACATCCCTGGAAGCAGCTACCGATGCAGCGGTATGGCGGGTAGAGTGAGCTCTTATCCCTCTGGGAGGCTCCATGCCCGCCAACCTATAGCAGAGCTCTATGCAGGAGATGACCCACCTGCTTATCGTCCGCTTGGCTGCAGGTCTGCCAGGTGCGGCTTCAGCGTAGGTGACAAACAGCTGGCGAACCTCTCCCCGAACTTCAGCCGTCCGCTCCTTATAATAAGCGCGCGCTCTAGGGTCAAGTATGGAGCCTATATTCGCCTCCGAGGTGTGATTGGGGTAGAACACCGGCAGAGTCAACACCTGGTTAAGGTGAAACTCCGACACCACCTTCGGAAGGAATTTCGGGTTGGGGCGCAGGACAACCTTGTCCCTGTGGAAGACCAGATAAGGAGACTCGATGGAAAGCGCCTGGAGCTCTCCCATCCTTCTGGCTGACGTGATAGCCACCAAGAAGGTGGTCTTCCACGACAGGTGTGAAATATCACACCTGTGCATCAGTTCGAATGAGCTTGCCCATGAGCTTGGCCAATACCAGCAGTAGATCACGGAGGTGGAGGTTCCTCGCACGGAGAAATGTGTCAAGGCCTTTGAAAAAGACCCAGACCACCTTCTCCTGCGCCACAGACTCTTACGGGACGCCTCAACGACGTTGAGGACCTCGTCGGAAAGACCCAAGGCCTGGAACTCTAGCCGCTCAGGAACCAGGCCATCAGGTGCAGGGATTGAAGGTCCGGATGGAATACCTTCCCCTGGTTGACTGAGATCAGGTCCGAGCGGGCTGGAAGCCGCCTCGGGAGCCTGGAGCTGAGGCTGAGGAGATCTGGATACCAGAACTGGCGGGGCCAGTCTGGGGCTACCAGAATCACCTGCGCCTTGTCCCTCCTCACCTTGAGAAGCACCTTGTGGATCAAGGGAAATGGGGAAAAGGCGTAGAAGAGGCCGGAGTCCACGGCCTCGAAAGGCATCCTGCAGCGAGCCCTGCTGAGGAGGCGGGCATGGAACAGACTCAGCTTCACATTCTCCCTGAGGCAAACAGGTCCACCTGAGGCTGCCCCAGTGGGAGAACAGGTCTTGTACTACCTCCGGCAGGAGAGACCACTCGTGAGACGCAGCCCCTATCCGGCTTAGGGCATCGGCCAGGGTGTTGGAGGCTCCTGCCACGTGAATGGCTAGGAGATCCGCCTCCAGGCTGCGCACGAGGGACCATATGCGGAGAGCTTCCTTGCATAACAGCATGGAGCGCGTCCCACCCTGGCGGTTCAAATAGTACATGGCGCATGCTATTGTCCGTCTGGACCTGACCACTTGACCGTAGAAAGAAGCGAGGCGGTGAGAGCTAGGCGGACTGCTCGGAGCTCCAGCAGGTTGATATGGCATCGAGGACTCCGCGGGGACCAGAGGCCGTCGCTCGGTGTTCCCCAGATGGGCACCCCAACCCATCAGAGATGCATCGGTCGATAGAGGCCGTCGGCTCAGAAGCGGGCAGAATAGGGATGCCCTCCTGCAGATGTGCTGGAGCGATCCACCATTGGAGGCGTTCCACATCTCCTGGGTCACTCGTCAGGCTGGTCCAGCGGATCGCAGCGTTGTGACCACTGGCTGGCCAGTCCCACTGAAGGGGACGCATGTACCAAGAGGCCCAACGGACCACACTGGTGCAGGCCGCCATGAGGCCCAGGAGGCGCAGGAAGTCAAGGGCAGGGCGCAATTGCCCAACCAGAAATGATTGGGCAAAGGAGGAAAGAACCTCGGCCCTGTCCGCCGGGAGCCGTGCTCTGGCTCGTAGAGAGTCGAGCTCTGCCCCGATGAAGTGTAATCACCTGCTTTGGCATGAGTTCCGACTTGGCCTTGTTGATGAGGAGGCCAACCTGAGAACAAACCTGGAGGCCAGATCTCTGGACCGCTCTGCCTCCGCTCTGGAGGGGGCTGCAATCAGCCAGTAGTCCAGGTAGGGGTACACCCGGACCCTTCGGCGCCGCAGGAATGCTGTCACCACTGCCATGCATTTGGTGAAGACCCTGGGAGCTAGGAAGAGGCCGAAGGGCATGGCCTGGAACTCGTAAAGGGATCCCTCCGCTCTGAAGCGGAGGAATCTCTGATGGGGCAGACGGATTGGGACGTGAAAGAACGCATCCTGGAGGTCCAGGGAACAGAACCACACGCCTCGTTCCAAGGATGGGATTATCTGAGCCAGAGTGACCATCCTGAAGGTCCGAGACCTTAGGAACTTGTTCAGGTCGTGCAGGTCGAGAATGGGGCGCCAGCCCCCCATCCGTTTGGGACCAGGAAGTACCTGGACACAAACCCGGGTCTGGAGGAGGATCCGCCACCTTCCTGATCCTACCTCTTTTTCGAGGAGCAGGGCAGCCATCGGCTCGGTGGGCCGACAGCGAACTGCGGACCCGTGGCCCCAGTGGGTGGCGGCTCGAAGGGTGGGAGCCTGCTTGAACTCCAGAGGCAGGTCAGTCCTACCACCTCCAACACCCAGCGGTCCGTGGTGATAGTGGACCAGGCGGAAAGGAAGTGGTGGAGCCGTCCCCCCACAGGGGGAACCCAGAGGGGAGTGATGAGGCTGGGGGCGGCACCCCTCAACCTGTCACTGGGCAGGCTTGGAGGAAGAACCGGCTGAGGGACCTCCTGGGCCTTTACTTCCTTGCTTCCTGTTGGAGGAAGCCGCCGGCTTGGGTTTGGGACGCCAAGCGCAAGCCTGCTGGCCCAGTTGCTGGTGCTGCTGCCGTCGAGATGCAGGAATCAAGGACCAAAGGACTTCTGCTGCTGACGGTGGCCTTTGTCCCTCTGGGCGGAGGTGACCGAGTCCAGGGTAGCATTGGACTTCTCGATCCGCTGGGTGTCCCTCCACTCCAGGGCGAAGAGGTCAGTCCCCAAGAGGGACATCTGCCAACTTGTGCTGGGTATCCGCCCGTGAGGTGGATATCTCAGCCACGCCCTGTGGCATGGCCACATGACCGCTACTGACCTGATACAGGAATCACCTATGTCCAGAGCAGTCTGAAGCTGCTGCTTCGCCACCACCCTACCCTGGTCCCGCACCTGGCAGACCACGGTCTGCAGGTCAGTCTGGAGATGAGGAACAACCTCATCCAGGGAGCCCAAGCGGGCGTGGGAGAAGTGTGCCATCAGCACAGCTGAGCTGGCCTGTCGGAGGCCGAGGGAGGACGCAGCGTACACCTTGAGCCCAGCAAAGTCCAGCTGTTTGGACACTTTGTCGGGGGGGCTTATCCACATCCCGAGCGTTACGGCATGAAAAGCGTGTCGGTGACTACTAACCTCAGAAGGGTGCTCGAAAACCAGGCAAAGAGCCAGTAGGGACCACATACTTCCTGGCCATCCTGGCCGAGCGCAGAACAGGAAGCAGGCCGCTGCCAAAGCTCAAGGCTGGGCCAACAATGGCCTCAGCCACGGAAAGGCCTCAGTAGGGAGTCCCTCGGTCCAAGTATCGTGAGGGGATACTTGGCTCGTTTGGACACGGGCTCGAGCTGCATCCCAGTGGAATCAGAGATGAGTCGAAGCAGACCCAAGAAGGACGATGGGTTATCATCCAACGACTGGCCCCCGGAGAACTCCAGGTGACCTGCCTGGAGAACAGGGAGGTCTGCGAAGAGCTGCCTCGGCCCTGAGCCACCCTCCACCTGCCGAGGACGGTCGGGAGTGAGGGTGACCGACAACCTGTGGGGCAGGCCGTGACCCGACCGAGAATCCTTGGTCAGTGCCCCCAACTCCGGTTGTGGAGGCGGAGGTTCCACCACAATCGGTGGAGCAGCTGGTTTTGGCCGAGCAACCGGCCCTGGAGTGGGCAACTCGACTGGGGCGAGTGGTTGCTTCGGTCGTTCAGGCGACAGCCACTTGATGGCCGGGGCTGGACCGGGGTCGGCTTAGGCCCGGACAGCAGCAACTGCTGCCACATAAGCTCCTCGTAGCGCGGCGTAATTTACCCCGAAGCCTCCCCTCATCCGAGGAAGAGGACGAGGAGGAACGGTGTCGCCGCTTACCTCGGTATCGAGACCGAGACCGCGCGTGCGGCGGAACAGCTAGACCGAGAAGAGGTCAGAGACCCTCAGGGGGGATCAAGGGTGGGTATGGGAAGGGGCCGGGGACACCCGCTCTTCCCTCGGCTCGGGCACTTTAACTGGGGACTGCGGCCCAGAAGGCACAGGCAGATCCTCGGTATCCACCGGGGGGGGGGACCAGTGAAGGAGGGTTGTCGGGTTCTCCAGTCGACAGCCCGTCTAACGGATCAAGAAAAATCTAGAGCTTAAATGCGATGGGGTCTCGGCAGGCTGGCTGGCCGGGGCACCGTGAAAGCCCGGCCACAGCCGCAACTCTCGACCAAAGTCGACGGTCGGCTGTCCGGGGAAGGGGACCTCTCCCACTCCCATGAACTCCGACGGTGGGACTTACCTTTCGACTCCTTCTTCTTGGGCCGAGAAGAATGTCCTGATGGCCCCTCTCCCTTCGTGGAAAGGGACTGACAAAGCTCCTTGAACGAAGCCGTATACGAGGAACTCAAGAGAGAGCGGGATAAATGCCGCGGCCGAGGAGGAGGAGGAAGATGCGGCCTGGGCCGCCTCCTCCTCGAGGGCGATCATCTGCTCGAGCTGCTCAGCCAAGCCAGCCGCCGCGGACACCGCCTAACGAGCCTCTTTTGATTTTACCAGCGGGAAACGTTTCTCTGGGCACCCGAGCTAATCGGGCAGCCCGCGATCGTCCAGGGCGTTGGCGAGAAAATGACGCACAACTTGCAGGCCCTGCGGGTCGTGATCTAGGCCTATGCAGTAGGCCTTGCGTGGAGTGCGGATCAGTCCCTGGACATTTTCTGCTCGCAAGGCACCTCAAAGCCGAGAATAGATTTGTCCATTGCAGCCAGCGAGAAGATGAAGACCGAAGTTTAGAAAACTTCAAAACCAATTCCAGACGAACGAAGAGTTAGGATCCAGTCTAAAACGCAGAGCGCTAAGGAGGGAACCTGAGCTTCCAAGCGGTAAGGAAGATCTGGCGTCATGGGGCCGAGCCGAGAGTTTTACCACCCGGGTGGGTGGGAGGAGCCAGCTTGAAGACCTTCCGGCAAGATTTAAAGCGGCAAGGAACCTGCCAATAAGTGTGGATTGAACAACATATCCATGTCCCTAGAACAGACTTTTTGTTGTTTCCAGGTGTTCTTCCACCTGCTGAGAAGACTTTTCCACGACTAGCCAGTCGAGATATGGAAAAACTGAAATTCTCAACTTTTCCAGGAATGCTACTACCATTGTCATGCATTTTGTGAATACCCTTGGTGCTAAGGTGAGACCGAAGGCAGGGCTGAGAACTGGTAGTGACCGGAAGGGAATCTGAACCCGAGATATTTTTTGTGAGACTCCCTTATGGGGATGTGGAAATAGGCACCTTTTAAATCTACAGATGCCAGCCAATCTCCCTGCTGAATGACTGGCAAAATCAGAGACAGGATTACCATTCTGAATCTTGGTTTTACAAGACACTTGTTCAGATGCCTTAGGTCTAGATTAGACCGCCACTCCCCAATTTTCTTTTTGGTGAGAAAATAGCGAAAGTAGAAACCTCCTCCCCTCAGAAGCCTTGGCACCTGCTCCACTGCTTGTAGACAGAGCAGGGTTTATTTATTTAGCTTTTGTTGACCAGGTAAGTACACTAGACAAGACATTTGCCTATTTTCAGGTACGACCCGGGAGAGTACAATGAAATACAAGTTCATACAGAGGACAACATGATACAAGTTAGGCATTACACAGAATCAGGCAGAACCAGATGAACATAACACAAGTAGTCAGTAAACAGTTGGAATAGGAACAAAATATATACATAAATATACATAGGTTTGAACCTCCTTTTCCAGGGGCTGTTTTTCGAGAAGAGAAGCTGGTTTGAACAGCTTTGACTTTAGAGGGGGAAGAGACTTGAAACTCAGAGACAGTCCCTGACTCTATATTTCCAAAACCCACTTGTCCGTGGTTATGGCCTGTCAGGCCTGGAAAAAGTTAGTCAGTCTGCCCCCTACTGGTATTAGGGAGGCGGCCTTGGCAACGAAGTCAGGGAGTTTGCTTTGATGGTGCCTGAGCCTGGGTGGATTGGAAACCTCTCCTGGCACCACTCCTGCCTCTGGCTCTGTAATACCCAGTCTGCTGTGGGTATGGCTGTAGCTGTGGGACAGCTGGAGCCTGATAGAAGGGCCTACCATATGGGGACCTCCCTCTACCTCCCCTTCCATAACACCTGTAAGAAGTAGAAGGCTTTTCCTTAGAGGAATTGCTCTTATAGGTGGCTTTGTATTCATCCATCTTCTTCATATACTCTTCGGTTTGCTTACCAAAGAAAGAATAGTCTTGCACAGGAAAGTTCATAGCCTTAGCTTGGGTGTCCTGTGTTAAATTTGTAGCCCTCAGCTAAGCGAACCTTCTCAGGGCTACAGTGAGAGCCATAATCCTAGCAGCATTATCACTGGCATGTGCTGCCATCTGGAACTGGTATTTAGATGGTTCCAGTCCAAACCTGGCTGTTTCTGCTAGGTTGTCAGAGATAGGGGAGGGCACCTTCTCTGACATGGCCAAAATTGACTGCCACAGTGTTTCTGGTACTGTGCCACGTAGGCCTGGTAATTACCTTGTCTAACCCCAGGGAGGCAGCTAAACACCCTTTTTTGGACATGCTGTCCATTTTCCTTGAATTCTTCTCAGGCAGGTGAGACGATAAAGGAACCCTTGCCTTCTCACAGGCTGCCTGCTGGACTATACCCTGATGATCAGGGTGAGAACAGAGGAATTCAGTCCCTTTTCTGTCCAGTTGGTACTTCTTGTCAGCCTTCTTGTCCAGAGGCGTGACAGAGTTAGGGTTCTGCAGGACTGTAAATAAATCCTTTTTAAAGAATTGATAGGCAGAAAGATTTTCTTAGTGGGTGTTAACCCCATCATTTCCATATACTCTGCTTCCTCCTCATCTTCTATGATCTCGGTGGTAGCCAGGTCAAGGGCATCTACTATTTTGGTTACAAAGGAAAAGTGTGAGGAAAAATCCTCTGGCCTGGGAGGGGAACCAAATTTCTGCTCTGGTGAGATCTCCGGTTCAATGGGCTCACCATAATCAGCCTCTGGTATCTCATAATCCCTAGTGTCCGAATCCTGGGACTGGGGATCCGAGGAGGTAGTAGACTCCTGAACCCTAGGAGGAGGAGGGGTTGGAGAAGGTATAAAGCCCTGAATTGCTTCAATGACCTTAATGGCTTTGGCAGTCTCCTCAGCAGTAGGCAGACTGTGAGGCACAGAAGAATCTCCTTTTGTTTTTTCCTCTGATTCAACGTGCTTGGTATTTTTAGTTTTTTTAAAGGGGACCAGAGAGTCAGCCGACCCATTCAGCCTTTTCAGAGAAGTTGATTCACCCTTATCAGGGGTGGTAAAGGAAGAAACTGCGGTTTCACCTGCTGATTTAGAAGGTGCTGGCTGGTTAAAGCCTGTAGCACCTTTCTCCAACTTTTTCTGCAACCTCTCCATTCTTTTCTCCACAGTTTTCTGTGGGAATGATTTACGAATTTCACAGTCTGAATTAAGGTTTTCGGTTTCTGGGCAGACCACATAGTGGTTTATGCATGTCTGCTCTGGCGAACACTTCCCCACATTTCACACAGTTTATAAAACCTGGGGGACCAGTCTTTTTCTTCGGTTTTTCTGTAGGCTCCATTTTCAGGAGAAAGACCTTAACCGCTAAAGACATTTTTTTTTTTTTGCTGTCGGTTCAGGAACTGATCAGGCTCCCCAAAATTAACCAATAAATTTTTGAATAGGAACCAGAGTAGCAGTTCTCAGAACCGGTTCAGCGGTTCACGGTAATCGGGTTAGTGGCTACGAAGAAACCAGGTTAGCGGTTTCAACCAATATTTTAAAACAGTTTGAAATGATACAATATATACGAAAACAAATCAGAAAAGTTCTGCAACTAAAAGAAACTACTCGGTTCCCCAACGGTTATAGCGAACCGTGAGGCACCGAGAAATTAACGCTAAAACTAAACTAACACAAACTTAAACGTTAGAATAAAAGTAACACTAAATGAAGGCAGCAGTAAGAAAATTATGTATAATTTAAGAAATTATACTTCACAATACAGTCAACGAATGATCTGAGGAGTCTCCTGGGCGTCTTGACTTGTGAGGCGGAGTAAGAAATCTAAGATGTTGATAGAACGTGCAGCAGATGGGGGCAGCAGTTTGAATATTGTCACGAGCCAATGATGATTCCATCATTAGCATACAGTTTCATTCTCCGGGCAGTTCTACTGAGCAGGCTAACTGCAGAGAGTTATGAATATGAGAAGAATACAAGGGGTTGGAACTTAGCGTTAGTAGGTAAGGACACCCTGTCCTTATGGAAAACTAAATAAGGCTCCTTACACATCAGGGCCTGAAGCGCGGAAGTCCTCCAGGCAGAAGTAACAGCAAATAATGCTTTCCAAGAAAGGAAGCGAAGCTTGCAGTCCATGGCAGGTTCGAACGCTGGGAGGCAGTATAGCGCAGTGGTTTAAGGCTCTGAGCTGCAAACCTGGAGACCTGGTTTTGAATCCCACAGCCCCACTTGCATACTGAGTGACCCTGAGCAAGTCACTTAACTTCCTTGTGCTCCCAGGTCGCACCTGTAAACAATCTTCAGTTTAGTCTCTCTCCCCTGGTTAAAAAAAAAAAAGTTAGTTTTTTGAGCATAAAAAGGATATCCCAGGGCGGTTCGGGATCTCTGATGGGAGGCTTAATGTGTAGTATGCCCCGTAAAAAGGTGCAGGACATGTACAGCTGGGCAAGAGTCTTCCTCCCCCCATAGGCACATAGTAAGCAGAAAATGCAGAAAGATGTACCTTAATGGAGGAGTAGCTCAAGCCTTGGTTTGATAAGGAGAGGAGATACTCTAAGACAGAGTTCACTGGACAGGTAAACGGGTCCAAGTGACGGGGTAAAGCCCACAAACAAAATCCTTTCCACTTCATGACATAAGTGGATCTAGTCAAGGGCTTTCTCGCTGCGATGAGAACATCTGCCACCTCCTTGGAGACCCCATACCTGGACTTAACTAAGTCTGCAGGAGCCACGGATGAAGATAGAGAGATCTGAGGTCCGGATGAACCAGGGTGCCCTGACCCTGCAATAGCAAGTACGAGCTCAGCAGCAGCCATACTGCAGGCTCCACTGCCAGCTGCTGAAGTAGCGGGAACCAAATCTGCTGAGGCCAATAGGGGGAGATGAGGATCATCTCTGGTCCCTCAGCCTGCAACTTCAGGAGGACCCTCTAGAGAATGGGAAAGTGAGGGAAGGCATACAGAAACCTCCTTGTCCAACAGAAGGACAGAGTGTCTGGCCAGAAAACACCAGGCCCGGGCTCTAGTAAGCAGAAACTGGGCAGTTAAGCATTGAGTGGAGACACAAAGAGGTCCAACTCTGGATGGCCCCATCTGTCGAACGGCTGGTCTGCTACCGACTGAAGGAGCTCCCACTCGTGAGTCTTGGACTGAGACAGGCTTGGGCTGTCGGACAAAACGTTTTGGATGCCTGGAACATGAACAGCGGTGAGGTCTAAGTGTTGTTCCAGGGCCCAATACCAGACTTTCATCGTCTCCTGGCAAAGGGGTAAGAATGTACGCCCCCTTGCTTGTTGACGTAAAACATTACCGACATGTTGTCCATCTGGATGAGAAGAGGGCCTGGCGAAAGGTCAAACTGAAACACCTGTAGAGCGTTCAGGACCGCTCGCATCTCTAGTACACTGATGTGGAACGTCTGCTCGTCTGGAGACCAGGTCAGCACCCAAACCGAGACCGGAAGCATCTGTAGTCAGAACCCATCTCGGGGGCTCCTGCCAGAAGGGGACCCCTAGTCCCAGGTTGAAGGGGTCTAGCCATCAGGATAGAGTGCTACGGACTGGGTCGGAGATCCTGACCGGCTGGTCTAGGTCATCTGACCTCTGGTCCCATTGCACCCTGAGCATCCACTGGGGAACCCTCATGTGGAGGCGGGCCATGGGAACTGTAGGAATGGCCGCCGCCATATGTTCCAGAAGTCTGAAGAAGGTCTTGGCTGGGACCTGGGCAGCCATGGATACCGCTCGGGCTAAGCTCCTTAGGCGATCTCCCCTGTCTTCTGGGAGAAAGGCCATGCCCTGAACCATGTCCAGGACCACTCCGATGAATTGGAGTCGTTGACTGGGCCATGGGGATGTCTTTGGAAGGTTCAGGGTGATCCCCAACTCTCGGAAGAGTGTGAAGGTGTTTCCGACAGTGTGAAGTAGTTGAGCTCTGGAAGGAGCTGCCAGGAGCCAATCGTCCAGCTAAGGGAAGACGTAATGGCCCTGGCATCGTAAAGCTGCAGCCACCACTGCTAGACACTTGGTGAAGACTCGAGAAGCGGAGGAGAGGCTGAACAGTAAGGTTTGGAATTGGTAATGTCTCCCCTGAAAGTGGAACCTCAGAAACTTCCGATGGGGAGGAAAGACCTGTATGTGCAGGTAGACATCCTGCATGTCCAGGGAACAGAGCCAGTTCCCCTTGGTGCAAGAGGGGGATGAGGCCTGGAAGAGTGACCATTCTGAACCACTTGTACTCAATAAAGAGGTATAGAGAGCTGAGGTCCAGAATGAGCTGAAGTCCTCCAGTCTTTTTTGGGACCAGGAAGAAATGGGAGTAATAGCCCTGCCTCTGTTGTTCCAGGGAGGGACAGGCTCTACATTTATTTATTTATTGACTTTTGTTTACCAGGTAAGCACACTAGACAAGGAAATGCCTATTTTCAGGTACAACCCGGGAGATTATAAGAGCATGGTTTACATAACAGTGCAAGAGAATTACAACAATGTGAAATACAAGCAATAAGCAGGGTGATACAAATAAACAGGTACAGGATGAACAGATAAGCATATACAACAAAGGTAAGAACAAGCAAACAATAGTTACATTTCGTGGAAATAATACAAGTGCAGTTTGTCCCATTTTGAGGATGGTTAGTGCTGAGATGAAGGGCATGCAGGGTAGATAATTCCTCTTACTAGAGTTCAGAGGGGTATGGGAACCAAAGAAGTGGAGGGTGCACAACAGGGTCCAAGCAGGGATAGGGGATATCAAGCAGCCTTGGAACAGTTACAGGCTGAGGCAGACTTCAGGTGCAACCAGAGGGAGCTCCTAAAGATGGGATGGGTGGGGGTACATCTAATGGTTGCAGGTAGGTGATTCCAGAATCTATGGGCACAAACAGCAAAGGCACGATCACCTGATCATGTACAAGTTTTTGGGACAAGGAGGGGTTGCAAGTCAGCTGATCTTAGCCGGTAGGATGGTAGAGCCGACCAAAGGAGTTTGGACAGGGCGGGTGTGGTGGCATTGCGGACGATTCTGTCTGTGAAGCAGCCCAAAACAAATAAGCGATAATTATCCAGGGACAACCAGTGTAGCTGATTGCATAAATCACAGTGATGGGTAAGTCGAGGGATGGCAAGGCCAAAGCAGCAAATATTATTATAGGCCACATCCCACTTAGCAAGGCTAGTTTTTGCGGCAAGAGTAAAGATTGTCAGCCCATAGTTGAGCGAGGGAAGGATTAAACCTTTAGGAAGGGCAAGCCGTGCAGCAGCAGTAAGGGACCCATGAGCCTGGTATGCAAGTCCATGCTTGATATTTGTTGCCCTGCAGACATTTTGAATGTGTAGAGACAGGTCTAACTGGGGGTCAAGAGTAACTCCCAGATATCTAAAGGAGCATGTAGTGTCAACTGGGACACCATGAAGACTTCAGACATTGAGGAGACAGGACACTGTGAGTTTGGCAGAGGAGCCGAACAGCACGAGTTGAGTTTTCTTTAAGTTCAGCACAAGCTTATTTGTCAGGAGCCAATGTTGCAGTTTACTGAGGTCAGCTTGTAGGCTGTGATTTATGGCACGGACATCAGCTGAGCTAGCTAGGAGGACCAGGTCATCAGCATATAGGGTTGTGGTGCTATGGGTTGAGACCGCTGGGAAGTCATTGATAAAAAGAGAAAATAGGACACGGCCCAGAATAGATCCCTGAGGGACACCGATAGTGATAGGAGCAGGTTCCGATAGAGCTCTATTGTACTTAACAAGGTATAGTCTGCCAGTGAGATAGTTGGAAAACCAGTCAAGGGCTGGACCAGCAACACCAAGGGAGTGAAGCCTGGTACAGAGTAAGGATTGATTCATTAGACTGAAGGCCTTTGAAAGGTCCACGAAGATAGCACCAGTCACCATACCCTGGTCCATGGCAATCCTTATATCAAATGTAATTTTGGCAAGGGCTGTACAAGTGCTATGTCCTTTATGAAATTTGTGCTGTTCGGGTGACAGTAAGGTATGTTTAGACACGTAGTCGGTCAGCTGCACTTCACTACCTTTTCCAGCATCTTATTTATTTTATTTATTTGCTTTTGTTTACCTGGTAAGCACACTATACAGCCAAGTTCACTTGGGAACATAAGCAGCAGGCTGGTAAGGACAGAGGTCTGGGGTTATATTCTGTTTTAACTGAAATATTTGAATAGTTTTGTAAGTGAAATTAGTTCTATGTGTTAAAAATTATTACCTTGAGTTAGAACTGTTACTTGGGCTGTGATATTGTAACTTTGGAGGCTTGGGAACAGTTGTTTGACAGTGATAATTAGAGTGAAATTTAAATGTGTTGTTTGCCTGGTGTTTCTTAAATACTGAAAAGCCACTGGGGGTTGGGATTGAAGAGCTGAGTATTTCTGTTTGGGACTGAAATTCGAAGCAACAGGAGCTGGTGGGCCTGTGACATCATACGGTACCGGATGTCTGCATACACACACTGTTAGTGGGACTGAACATACACTGGACTGTGTGTGTTTGTGAGACTTGGGAACTTTATTGGTGGGGTTGAAATTGGGTTTGTAAATAACTGCAGTCAGTAGAGAGAGAAACTGTACCCAGGGAAAGGGACTGAGAAAAGGGGGTGTGCCATTATAAACAGGGGGATAAACAGGGTGGCCATATTCCACCATGGCAGGCATCTTCGGAAGGGTTGTAGGCTGCACAGGCTGTGGGATGGCAATAATTCTCAATTGGGCCTGGAGAGAGGGAGGCTGCCCACTCTGTAGACAGCTATCTTGTATCAGGAGTGAGGTATATTGGTTAAGGAGTAAGCTGGGGGAGCTGAGGGAGGGTGTCCAAGGATAAGGGGTGTGGAGATGGGCAGCAGAAGGGTGGGGCTGAGGGGAGGCTGGGCAACGCTCTGAAATTACAGGACGTTATGTTACAGCAAGCAGCAGGGGGGATATTAGGGACAGAGGACCCTTAGATAGGGATGTTGACGCTAAGGGGAAAGCGTACGGGGGGAACATTCTGAATACAAAGAGAGTGGAGGGGGAAGAGTCAGGAGGGGCTGTTGTGCGGAAGCCTAAAACAGCAGATTGTGGGAAGGGAGCTCCTAAGGTGAACAGAGCAAGAGGGGAAGAAGAGGGGCAGTTTAGAGGTGCAGTCAGGGGAAACGCGGGTTACTTGATGGAGGCTGACAGAGTGTCACAATAAATTTGAGCTACTAAGCAACCTAGAGGGGGAGGAAGGGGTTGGTGGAAATAAGGAAACTTATACAGAGGCCGGGGGGAGGGAGTCGGATACCCATAGGGCATCACAGACCGGCAATGGAAGGATAGAAATAGTCCCAGAGGAGAAGGGAAACATAAATGTTAAGCAAATGGGGAGATGCAACATATTGCAGACATGAGGAGGACAGCATGATTGAGAGAAACTGGGAGACAAGGCGGTGGAGAGGAGCCCCTTCAGCAGGGGGTCCACCAGGATGGGGCCCTAGCTAAGGGGACCCACAGAGAGCCTCTGGAGGCAGGGGTACTATTACAAGGGGAGGATGGTGGTGTGGGGAAGGGGAAACCATCAGGGCCAGGATAAATGGTTCGGATAAGAGAGGTTAAAGGGACACCTATTCAGAGGGGTTTGAGTTAAGTGGGCAAAATAACGAGGGAGGCAGAAAGGGAGGGTGACAAGGGGTCTCTAATAAGGCAGGAAGACTCCCATGGAATTGAGATCATGAATGGGGGGGGGAGGGCTGAGAGGGCATGGTGGAGGTAACCATAAGGATGATGGCGGTGTTGAGGTTCTGTTATTGGAAGACTCAATGATTAGGGGTATCCAGTGGAAGGGACAGGGGGGTGGATGCCATAGCCAGGTGAAGGTAGTGAGTATCTCTGGGCTGACAGTGCACAGAGCAAAGTTCATGGTGTATGAAATGGTTAGGGATTGTGGAGGGAAACCAGATTTCCTGGTGCATTTGAGAACTAATGATCTAGAGGAAATAAGCATTTTGGAAATCAAGCAAGGTTCCAAGAACTTGCCAGAGTCTGTCGGGATAATGGATAACATTTCCTTTTCGGAGATATTGCCAGTACCAAAGGCCTCAGTGGAGAAAAATGAAGCTCACAGAGGTTAATGACTGGCTCAGGAAGTGGGGTGAAGAGAGGGGTTGGGGTGTTAGGGAACTGGAATGGAGTTTGGGAGGATAAGGGACTATATGCCAAGGACAGGCTTCATCTTGCCCGTTAGGGAAGGAAGTCCTTAAACAGGGGATGGCTTACTACATTCAAGAAAGGTGGGGTTTAAACTTGTGAGGGGGAGAGGGATAAGGGAGGGGCTGACCAGAAGCCCTCTCCTCCAGATGAGGGGAGTAGCCTTCAAGCCCAAGGGAGGGAGGAGGGAAACAGACTGGGGGTGGAGGTTTCAGGAGGAACAGAGGGAGGATGGAAGTATAAGAAATCTGGGTAGGGTTCGACAAAGAGGATCAGGGATAAGGGGTGGGCGTTAGTGTTAGTAAATGCCAGGAGCTTGGGAAACAAGTTGCCAGAGTTCCAGGCCATGCTGTTCGGGAGGTGGATGTGGTGGTGGTCACGGAGGCGTAGGCCAACAAAACCATGACTGGGACCTAAATGTACGGGGTACACTATGCTTAGGAAGGATAGAAAGGAGGGCAGAGGTGGAGTGGCTATGTTCATTAGAGATGACATAGAAATTGCTAGGTAGAAGAGGCAGAGGAAGCGTGGAGGCCTTATGGGTCACCGCCACGATCCCCAGCAGGAGATAAGGTCAAGCTGGGTGTAGTATAGAGCCCCGGGATGAGTGATGTTCTAGAGGATGGTTTGCTGAACAACATCATTGCCCAGTGTGACCAAAAGGGAAAGAGTGGTGTTGATGGGGACCTTAATATGCCAGGTACAAACTGGGGAACCATGTCCTCTAAGGTGGTCAAGGAGCAGAGGCTGCTGGACGGCTTCCAGGATGTGTTCTTAACACAGCATGTGATGGAGCCCACAAGGGAGGGGCATGTCCTGGACGTGGTTCTGGCAGATGGGGATCTGGTAAGGGACATGGCTGTACAGGACCCCCTGGCTGGGAGCGACCACAATACTGTCTGGTTTCAAATAAGCATGGGGAGAGGGGGGTGAGATCTAGGACACTGGCAGTGGACTTCAGGGGGGCAGACTTTGTGGGCATGGGAAATATTCTCAAGGATCACTTGAAGGGGATTACATCAATGACAAGTGTGGAAAGGAGATGGGAGGTCATAAAATGGGACTTCATGAGGCAGTCAGGATCTGCGCTAAGTTGAAACAAAGGGAGCAAGGTCACATAAACCATGCTGGTGGTCCACTGAGGTACAGGTAGCAGTCAGAGAAAGAAGGCGGCCTACAAAAATATAAAACAACAAGAGGATAGGGATAAGGAAATGTACCATCTTGCATCTAGAAAGTCACCGTATGGTGAGGGCGCAAAGTCAATGAAAACAGCGGCTGGTACAGGGGATACATGGAGGGAAAGGGGGTTCTTCCGGTACATTGGGGAGTGGAGAAAAACTAAGGGCCATCTCAGTAGATTGAGATCAGAAGGAGGGTGGGTGGAAGAGGCGAGGGACCAGGCAGAGGTATTTAGCAGTACTTTGCCTCTGTGTTACTAGGGAGGGGATGGGATATCTACAAAGCAAGGCACGAAGGATAGAAAGCGGCAGTAAGTGGGATCAGGGAGCAACAGAAATGGAGCAAGAGGGAGGGAGAGGTACCCAGGGTGTCACATCTGGATAAGGATAAAAGGCCAGTAAGGTGGAGGGACGGATGATGCTATCTCCGCCAAAAGGTGTGGTTAGCCTCAAGGCCCTAAAGAAAGACAAATCTCCTGGGCGGATGGCATTCATCCGAGTACTATGGGAATGGCGGACATACTGGCTGCACTCCTGGCGAGCTCTTCAACAGGTCACTTGAGACAGGAGGGTACCTAGGAGATTGGCGAGAGGACATGTGCTGCCAATCCATAAAGGGGGTCAGTGGAGGTGCCAGGTAACTATAGACCCATCAGTTTGACCTCGGTGGTAGGAAAATTAATGGAGAGTATACTAAAGGAACGATTGGGGTGTACTTGGAGGAGGTGGGAGGTCTGGATAGTCGGCAACATGGGTTTGTGCCAAGTAGATCATGTCAAACCAACCTTGTGGAATTCTCTGAATGGGTAACATCAGAACTGGACAGGGAAAAGCCTGTGGATGTATTATTCTTGGACTTCAGCAAGGCGTTTGACTCTGTCCCCCACAATGGTCTGGTGGAGAAACTGATGGGGTTAGGAGTAGGCCCTTTGATGGTCAGATGGATTGAAAACTGGCTAGCTGGATGCACCCAGAGAGTAGTGGTCTGTGGGGAGCTCTCGAACCCTACAGAGGTTGGTAGTGGGGTAGCACAGGGCTCGGTCCTGGGTCCGATCCTGTTTAATGCATACATATCGGACATCAGGGACGGTATAGGGTGTGAAATGAGTCTCTTCGCGGATGACTCCAAGATGGGAGCAGTAGTTGAGGGAGAAGAGGAGAGGCTGGCCCTGCAAGGGGACCTGGACACCCTGGAAAGCTGTGCTCACACATGGAAATTAAATTTCAATATCACCTAGTGCAAGGTGTTACATCTTGGTCGGGGAAACCCTAAACACAGGTACACCCTGGGAGGGGAGGCGCTGGAGGCCTCAATAGGGGAAAAAGACCTAGGGGTCATGGTTGATGCATGTATGAATAACTCTGAGCAGTGCAGGAGAGCGGCTAGCAAGGCAAACAGGATGTTGGGATGCATCGTAAGGGGGATCACCTCTAGAAGCAAGGAAGTGATTCTGCCGCTGTACAATGGACTGATTAGACCACACCTTGAGTACTGTGTACAGTACTGGAGACCACACTTGAAGAGGGACATACAGCTCCTGGAGAGGGTACAGAGGAGGGCAACTAAGATGATATGAGGGCTAGGGGATTTGACGTATGAGGACAGACTTGAGGAGCTCTGCCTGTTTTCACTGGAGGAGAGGAGAGACAGAGGGGACATGATTGAGGTCTTTAAGTACCTCAAGGGAATAAATAGGGTAAACATGGAGGGGATCTTTAGACTAAAGCAGGGAGGTATCACCAGAGGGCATGGTTTGAAGTTGGAAGGTGGAAGGATGAGGGGGGAAAAGAGGAGGTTTTCCACTGAGAGGGTGGTGAACCCTTGGAATGCACTGCCTGGCGAGCTGCTTCAGAGATCCACAGTGGAAAGCTTCAACAGAGGATGGGACAGACACAGAAAGTGGATATATCAGATGATGGCCTGTCCCAGGGGGGTGGGGATGGATGATAGGGGTTTCTGGAGCACAAGGGATGGGAGGGCCTCGGCACCCAACTAAGGATCTAAAAGTTCGAGCAGACTCGATAGACCGTAAGGCCTAATCTGCTGGCAAATAGTATGTTAGTAAGTGCCTATTTTCAGGTGCGACCCAGGAGATTACAAGGTATATAGAAGAAGAACAACAGGCAATATCAAGGTACATACAATAACATCAGGCATAAACATTACAGCAAGAAGGTAGCCAACATCATAGTACAGGCACCGACAACAGTAATTTGCATCTTAAGTCAGCCATACCATCAGGTGGGTACGGGTAATGGTTTACAGGAGTAATACAGTTTGTAGGATAGAGACCGAGGCAAACAGGACACATTCTAGTACCAGTACTCTTTCCATGAACAGTAGGGTATAGAATGAACCCAGTACATATGGTACATCTGATAGCAAAGAGCTCGCCAGTGGAAACTTGTCTCCTCAGCAGTCGGGTTTAGCATCTCTGCTAGCCAGACTGGGGAAGGTTAATTAAGTGCACAGACAGGTGGAGGCCGATTTGAGGAAGCCCATAGGAGGCTTTGAAACAGGGATGGGGTGGGAGGAGCGAGCGTTTGCGGAGAGGGAGTTCCATAGTCATAGCGGCAGAGGCCCGGTCATCCAATTGGGTGCGAGTATTTGGAATCAGGAGAACCTGAGAGTCACTGGATCTTAAGTGATAGGAGGGGGTTGTAGGTTTGAGGGATAGGGCGAGTGCAGGGGGGTGGCAGTTCTGACAATGTTGTCAATGAAGTTGCCTAGGACAAAGATGCATTGCTTTTCCGAGGGGAGCCACTCAAGCCTGGAGCATAGCTCACAGCAGTGCGTGAGGCGAGGAGCCAAGAGCGCAAAGCGACATACATTGTTGTATGCTGTGTCCCATTTTGAGAGACTGGTTTTAGGGACATAGGCAAAGGAGATAAGCCCAATGCAGAGCATGGGTAGGAGGAACCCCCAGCTAAGGCGAGTTGAGCAGCTACAGTGAGACAGCTTTTAGCCCTGTAGGCCAGGCCCAACTTGCCGTTTGTGGCCTTACATGTATTGCGAATGTGCAAAGTGAGGTCCAGTTGCGGGTCAAGGGTCACCCCCAGGTACTTGACAGCATCCGTAACATGCAAGAGGGAACCATCCACTCCAGAGATTTTTAGAGGAGCAGGGCAGACTTTTGTCTTGGTCAGGGAGCCAAAGAGCATGGCCTGAGTCTTCTGAAGGTTAATAGTTAGAATGTGACTCTTTAGCCAGGTTTGAATTAGACTGAAGTCGGAGTTTAGCCTGGTGTTTGTGACACTGATGTCCTGGGAGCTGGTCAGGATGACAAGGTCATCCGCGTACAGGGTGGAGTGCCCATGGGCTGTGGCTAAGGGCAGCTCATCTTGCTAACAGTAGACAGGATGGCTATAGGACGGTAGTTTTCTATGCTTTTTCAGTCGCCCTGCTTGAAAACAGGAACAACCTTTGCTACTTTCCAGATTGCAGGAACAATTCCGGTGGTGAGGGAGAGGATAAGAATATGGGATACTGGGAGCGCAAGTAAAGGGGCTCCAATCCTTAGAAGTTTTGATTCAAGGTTATCGTGACCAGCACTCATATGAGGAGAAAGGCTGACGAGAAGATTGTAGGTTTCCCTCACTGAGATTGTTTTAAGATAAAAAAATGGGTGAGACAGAGCTTCTGGAGGTGAGGAATGGTTAGAGGTAGATGACTCATCATTGTCAGTAGTAAACAGGGAGGTGTATGCCAAGATATCAGAGACTTGATTGTTAAAGGCACTGGCAATGATGGTAGCATTATTGCAATTTCTACCATCAACAATCATATCCGTAGTATTACATCGGCTATAACCCTGGACTACGGTTTTAACAGTGTGCCAGAAGTATCACGGAACCCTAGCAGGGGATAAGAGGGTAGCCTTGCAGTATTCACTCTTGGCATTACGAATGGCTTTTCTACAGATGTTGCGGAGCCATCGGTATTCATGATAGTCAGACAATTCCTTAAAGACTTTAAATTTACCCCAGTGCTTATCACAGACTTTCATGAGGGAGAGCAAGTCCCCATGCAACCATTTAGTGATACACAATCATACATACCCCCATAATGCAAAGCACCATGGGCTGTATATGCATATCACCACAGTATATTATGCTGGTTCAACTTTAAGCAGAAATGCATGGTACCAAAAGGTCTCTCATAGAGTCTGCAAGCGTGATAGTGATAGTGCCTCTAACTCTCTTACTGACGCGAGGTGCATGCTTATCCTGCAGAGAGGGGAGGATGTTTAGACGCTTATCAAGAGCACCTGTGACATCCATGGCAGAGAGTACTGTGGCCCAATTTGTGGTTGCAAGAGCTTGAAGAAAGACAGCAGAGTTAAAGTGGGAGAAGTTTCTCACTTGTATAATTTTATAGGGCACTAAATGCAGTAGCTGGGGAAATGGTCAGATATGGAATCAAAAAGAACTCCAGATGCTATGATCCTATCAGGCCTGTTTGTCAGAAACCAATTGAGGAGTGTTCCTCGACTCCCACTGGGGTGGTTTTGTGTGGGCTCACTGATGAGCTGAGTAAGGCTGAGGGCTTCCAGCAGTGGTTCATACTGCTTGTGATAAAGGTACTCCCCCCAAACACACTTTTATTCTTGCATTGTAGTACTTGTATGTACACTAGTTTGGGCTCTGTTCTTTTTCCTCCCTCAAAAGACTGTTGTGCAACAGCATCTCTAATATCCAATCTACTTCCAGCAGTTATTTTCTATCCTACACATGGTGGGCTGGCCACCCACTGTGTATGCTTCAGCTCATTTCTGTTTTACATACCCTACTGTTTTCCTTTTCTAACCCTCACTACGTGTGTACATAACGTAACACTTCCCTTCTGTATATTAGTGCAGAATTTCTGATTTAATTAATGCACAATAGAGCAGCACTTCTGTGTGCGGTCTCTTAGGAAAGAAAGAGATCCCCCCTTTTATACTGTATGTAAAGTGTACCAGGATATGAAAAAAACAGCGGGAAATGGGTAGTGGGAATGCACCCTTTTTCAGAAAACGTACAAACCGTTTTCTTGTGGCTTCCTCAGAGTTATGCAAGTGCTCGGTTTGACGGTCCTGTGTCCTCCTTGCAGATTCAAGCAGGGAACCCGCCGTGAATGCTCACAATTGGGGTGTTTTTCTTTTATTCTGAAAGCCGTGAATGCTCACATTTGGGGTGTTTTTCTTTTATTCTGAAAGCCTCCGAATGCAGCGACGCTATAAATAAAGAATGCAAGTCCCTCCTGAGTCAAAACTCAAAGGATGAAAAGAAAAAGGACTAGCCTGTCTTGTCCTGATGGGTTTAAGAGATGTATTCTTTTCTCTTTCTTCTGTTTACTAGTTTTGATTTGTTTTTTTATCGCTTAGTGTTGAGCGGTTTGAAGGAACAGAAGACCGGCGGCTGTCTGGGCATGGTACAGTGTAAAAATGCCACCAGAAGCCGAGAAGAGATATTCGCATGAATATAAGATATAAAATAATTTTATTAGTTATGAATAACTAAATGAGTAGTTACCAAATATTCCTTGTTCATTCCTGCTGACAAAACTAAGGATTCTGTACAGAAGCTTAACCCTCCAATCAGACACTTCTTCCTAGCTGGGTGCTACTTGAGCTCCTATAGGGAGACAGCGGCACCTATCTTACTCCTTATGTAGACACCCAGGATGTCCATCACCCAACCTAGTGGTGAAGTCTAGGTTTAATGTCGCCTCTTTTGTGTTAATAAAGGCAAAAAGCTATGAAAATGAATGTTTTGGTATAATACAGCCTTTGTATGACTGACTATTGGTTTATGTGTCTTATTAATTACTGAAAGTGACAATGTGTAGGTTATGGAAATATATTTGTAATTAAAGACAAATTGGGGGTGTGACCAGCTTAAAGGGAGGAGTAAGCTGGCTATAAAGAAAAAGTCCCTGGACCTCTAGAACAGATGCGGTCAGGGATTGCACCTGGTAAGGTCTCCCAAAGTCAGATATCTGTGAGAGAGGTCAGGCACAGACTTATGGTGGGGAGTTAGATGCCATTATTCCCAAAGCTGTGCTTTCTTGTTTTACTTTATTTTCTGTATTATGGAAAAGTAACTAAGTTTGAATTGCTGACCCTGCTGAACTTATTATTTGCATTAATGTTTTTTAATAAAACTAGACACACCTTTGGTGTGTTGCACCTGACTTCTGTTTGTGTGATCTGTCCTACCTCACCCATGTCAGGATCAAAAGGTGGGCAGACACTATGTGGGCACTTCAAATCACTGGGGCTGGACAAGAAGCTGCTAAAACCAACCGAAGAGACATAAAATTAACTGAGATGCCCCCCTCAGATGACATAGTCATATCTAACAACTTTTGAGTGGGTAGCCCAAGCATGTAGTTGGCCCCAAACACAATGGGTGGTTTGTTTAGCACCTTACTTGACTGGAAAAGCTCAGATGGCATATACAGTACTAGTATGGACAGTCAAACATCTAGTGACTATACTGCTGTTAAAAAAGAAATTCTAAAACAGTACGACATCAATACTGAAACATACAGACAAAGGTTCAGGACATTAAAACACCAGACACATGTGCTACCCAGAGAAACATTTACCCATCTTAACGATTTGTGCTACAAGTGGCTCCAGCCCGATGGGAAATCTATAAAAGATATACTGGAAGAGACAGTATTAGAACAGTTTATTTTGGTTATGCCCGCTGATGTGCAATTATGGATCAGAGAGCATAACCCAGAGAATGCTGATAGTGCCATCACATTAGCTGAAGACTTCCTTTCTGCCCGCCAACCGTTGAGGAAGGGTTATCGCAGGACAGACAACCCGGTGCCTTCTGTTTCTTCATCACCTGCTTCTACACCGTCTACTGTCCTGTTTCTGAGACTGTAAAGCAAAAAGAGGATGGAGGGGACTTTGTTGCAAGAAAACCAGATCCAAATATAGAACATCACTATTGTCATGGCTTGGGGCACATTGCCCGATGCTGTCCAAATAAGAAAACAGATCCTGCCTATATGGCATCCATGAATCTAGGAAAGTACAATTATGTAAGAAATTACCGTAACAGTAGATTTTCGAGAACAGCTCTTGCAGCAGGTTACACCACTGGGACTGAAGCCGGCAGGTGCCAGGACCCCACGGAAAAATTCTAGCTAGCAATATCCAGCGGGGGACCACCCCCGACGTCCGGCATCATACAAAAGGGGCATTCCCCCAGCATCCCTCAGTTCTCCCGCAAGAGACTCCTGGCATAAAGGTGACTTCTGAAGGGGAGACCGAGGATCCGCTTCCAAAGGAAGAGCTATGAAAATAATTGTATTCTGGTTGCGTCCAAGATGCCCAGGTCTGAAGACCAAACCTCCTGCGGGGAAGGTGGGTGAGAAACTACCAGCTGCAAGAGCTGTTCTCGAAGATCTACTGTTACGGTAAGTTCTCATCTAACTGTACTATCTTACTTCGAGAAACAGCTCTTGCAGAAGGTTACACCATTAGGACCAATTCCCATGCAGTATGGCAGCAAATACCCTGATTGAGAGGAGGATAGGAGGGATCCTGGAGTGAACCAAAATTAAGACAGAAGTCCTTGAAGGACTGCCAAGCCAAAACCAGGTCTATGCCTAGAGGCGATGTAATGCCTGATAAAGGTATGTACTGTGCTCCAAGTGGCAGCTGCGCAGATGGTTGATGTAGAGACGTTCTTAAGCACTGCGAAGGAGGTAGCCACACCCCTCGAGGAATGTCCTTTCACAGATCCCGGTAAAGGCTTGCTGCGCTTTTGGTAACGGAACGTGATGCATTTGACCAGCCACTTGGAGAGCGTTTGCTTCAATACAGGTGCTCCTTGCATCCTGTGAGCAAATAAGAGAAAAGGCTGATCTGACTGGCGAAGGGACTTTGTTCTGGTGAAGTAGTACCAGAGGATCCTATGCACATCTAACGTGTGCAGGAGAGCTTCCCCTCGGTTAGAGTGGTTGGGATAGTACACCAGAAGGTCAATATCCTGATTGACAGTTAAGGTTGAGACCACAGATAATAAAATACAACAATTATTAATATATTTAAGACAAACTGTCCATGGGAGGGGGGGCTAGGGGAGCTTGGAGACTGGCTCAGAAACATAGAGCTAAAAAAATACCTCTATCATCCTGAAACTTAGAAACCCATATACGGGTATAACACACCATTCGGATGCTCATATAATACAGACCTTTTCAAAGTACTACACTAATCTATAGTCACCGGAAACACACCCTGAATTCTTAGAAATAACCGGTTTCCTGGATCAACTAGCCCTACCCACTCTCACCTCCTCTCAAATTGATAGTTTGGAAGCGCCCATAACTCAACTGGAAATCCAAAAGGCTATTACAAACCTGAACCCGGGAAAGTGCCCAGGACCTGATGGGTTTATATCCGAAAGGTATAAGATTTTTAAAAAAAGAATTGATCCCAAAATTACATACTTTGTTTGCTGAGACAACCCAAGAGGGAATCCCTCCGCCATCGTAGGACTACGCCACCATCGCCCCAATACCTAATCCAAATACAGATCACTCGGATCCAACATCTTACAGATCCATTTCGATTTTAAACGTAGACTGTAAGATTTATACAGCCATTTGGGAATCCAGACTTGAATCTATGCCACCAAAGATTATATTACTGGATCAGTCAGGATTAATAAAGAATAGCAGCACCACAGATAATGTCCGTAGGACCCAATTACTACAGGAATATGTAAAGACAAGAAAAATCCCATCTGTTTTTATTAGTTTAGATGCCAAAAAGGCTTTTGACCGAGTTTATTTGCCATTTTTGTGGAAGACTCTTAAGGCTTTTCACTTTCCCGATTTATTCATCACCTTACTCACTAAATTATATAGATCCCCAAGGGCCTATGTACAAGTAAATGGCAATTTATCCTCACCGATTAAACTAAGTAGAGGCACGAGACATGGTTGCCCTCTTTCACCCTATCTGCCTTATATTTGGAACCACTTGCAACAAAGTTGAGGAATATGATTCAAGTAGAAGGGATCCCAGTGGCACAAGTACATAAAATAAATACATTTGCTGATGATATATTATTAACCCTGCTATCTCCATCTCAATCAATTCTGGCAGCTTGGCAAATATTGAAACAATATGAAACACTGGTGGGTTTTAAGCTAAACACTACAAAACAGAGATCTTGGCCTTTAATTTTATTCCTACCTAACAACTGAAAAAAGAATACCCATTTAAATGGCATACTACAAAAATAAAATATTTAGGAATTAACATCCCTCTTAATCCAGAGGTGCTGGAAATTTTTTAATTACGAACCCCTCACGAACATTATCCAAAATGACCTGGAAAGATGGTCCACCTTTCTTACTCCCTTCCATCAATGGATAGAAATAGTGTGTATGAATATACTCCCTAGACTACATTATTTAATTCAGAACGTCCCCTTCCTACCGGCAACATATTACTTTAAATCATTGGATAAATTAATCTCCATGTTTATTTGGGGTAAGGGACGGCCTAGGATACGGTTGTCTGTTTTTAAACTATCCCTGGCTCAGAGAGGCTTTAATCTTCCAGACTTTCAATTATACTCCAAAGCTTCATTTCTTAGGATGATCTTAATATGGTTGACGGAATCCTACTCGACCCCTTGGAAATATATATCAAATTTCACCTAAATGATCTATTTGATATCAAAAAAATTCTTCTTTCTTCAGAGGACAGGTCTTTATCACCCACTACTTTAACGGGCATTACGGCTCAAATTTATAAATGTTGGAAAAGTTCAAGGCAAACTGGGCCACTCCATATTATATACTAATACACTAAATTAATATCAGAAGATGATACATTTACACCCATACATATGATTCCACAATGCAGGAATGGAGAAAACTAGGGCTTACACATTTTTTCCAGTTTTTAACCCCCCAAGGGATACTCCCTTTTGAAAAACTACAGTCCCAATATAGTCTTCGTAGATCAGATCTATTTCGCTATTTCCAGATTAAGAACCATATACTTAGAAACCGAATTATACAACCCAAGATCCAGTATTCAACCCCGGAACTCCTCAAAACATTTATGGAAGCTATAAAGGGGAATTTGGGTAAGCATTTAATCAGAAAAATATACAGGGAATTGAGAAATGAACAAAAGGAATCAACTAAATCCATATTACAGGAATGGAACAGAGATCTCCACCTAGAAATGACTATGGAGGAGTGGAGGGGATCAGTTGTAAGTGCGGTTAAGATCACTTCCTCCCCATTTTGGAGAGAATTTGCGTGGAAGTGTCATTCCCACATTTTTAGAGCTCCAGCAGTCCTGCTTAAATTCCTCCCGGAAGAATACGGAGTTTGTTGGCGAAAATGTGGGGTGCCCGAGGGCAACACTGGGACACATTTTCTGGCAGTGTCCTTGTTTGATGCCTTTATGGATATCGCTACAAAAAGAATTAACTAGCTTATTAGAACAAGAGGTAGAATTAACAGCTGAGCAGGTACTACTGGGGATCTTTCCAGACCATTCCCCTCCATGGAAAGAAACTCGTTTACCTCCCAGTTTGTTGGCGGTCAAAAAGTCAATAACTCGCAGGTGGATGACTAGCACCATTCCAACAGTATTAGAATGGAGATCTATCATGTCCGAAATGTATGTTACAGAATCCCTTAATGTAGAAATCCAGGGTAAAGCTCCAACATACATGATAAGATGGCAGAGATGGGTGCTCTACCAGGGGGTGGCAAAATCAAATTTTTGACCCTAGTATTGGTAGAATTATTATGGGCGAGATCAGGAGGGAAGGATTGAATAATGACAGAAGAGTTAAGAGAAAAGAGAATTTAATTTAAGCAGGGGGTCTAATCAAGAAAGAGGAAATGCCTCACCCAAATATAAAGATAATAAGGAATAAATAAAACATAAGGGGTAAATGAGGTAAAATTTAGATGAAATGGAGCTGGCGCTTTGCCTTTTGAATGATCTTTGACTAGAGCGTTGTATACTTATCACACTAAACATTCAACCCGGGGGGGGGGGGCGCGCTAATGAGCAGCTAAGGGAACGGTGAAGTCTCGCTTCAGCTCAGTCTCCACGGGTCTCTATAACGAGTAAAACTGGTGAAAATGGACTTCAAAAGTTGGGAAAATTGCTACTGGCTTCTCTCTGAAGGCACCATGGATGATTATCTGGTCCCAAATGTGGGGAAAGCCTCACGTAATGCCTCTAAAACACAGAGGAAAGCTGCAGCTGCTAGCATGGCTGAGGGCCCGAATGTAATCACGCTCTCAGTGCCTGAGATGGAAGTGGTGGGGAGAACAGTGACGGCTCAGGTGTTAGTGGCTATTTCCCCAAAGCTAGACACGATCACTACCAAGATATCAGAATTAGCAGAGCAGATTTCGGGACAAGCAACTAAGATAGCAGAAGCAGAGGTGCGGATTTCAAGTCTGGAGGACCGCACTGAGCATCTCCACGATACAGTTCAAGATCTACGGCGGGAGCTGTGGGAACTAAAAGAACAGCTGGACTATCAAGAAAATTACCAGCAGAGAAATAACTTAAGAATTCGTGGGCTCCTCGAGGGCAAAGAAGGCAACGCTCCGGAGGAGTTCTGTGGTAAAATCTTGCCGGGTCTGCTGGGGCTGGAGCCGAAGGGAGGACAGTATAAAATTGAACAGGCGCATCGAGCTTTGGCGCTGAAACAAGCCGCGGGAGAGCCCCCTTGACAGACTGTATTCCACCTATACAATTTCCGGGACAGTCAGGCCATATGGTACGCCTTTAAACAGAAGAAGGAAGTGGTGTACCAGGGGGCTAGATTGTTTCTACACCAGGATTTTTCCCAGCTCCTGCAGAGAAGACGATGACTGTTCAATTCGGTCCTGGACGCCCTGAGAACGAGCAAAGTGGATTTCTAGTTCCTCTACCCGGCCACAGTGAGGATTCAACACGAGGGTGCGGCCTACATGTTTTACGAGGTAGACAGAGTGCAGCAGTTCTTGAATGGCTTGGAGAACAACAGTCGGAAAAGACTGGTGCCCAGACCTGCAGCGGCTTCAGATAAGTGACTCAGTGGCTCCTGGGTAGCTTTTGTCTTGGGGTAAAAAGATATAGACGTGGCATGCTAAATGGTATCTGTGTGGGTCCAGAGAAAAGGGGGGACTTGTTGATTTTGGGAATTAAATTATCTGGATCGTCACTAAGAGGGGCCACTGGGATACGTTGGTTTTGGGGCTGCCATGAGTTGGGGGAGGGAGGTTGCGAGCATGCATGCCCGTCTGATGCCCCGCAGGAGTTCACTGAATTTATCTGCTGCACCATTCGTGGAATCATGAGGCGGAAGGCCAGAGACCTGATCAGGCGACTAGAAAACAGTGAATGTGACTTTTTCCTTCTTTACCTAAATGTACACTAGGGGTTGATGTGATATATGATGGGAGTGGGCGGGGGAAGGGGAATGTGTGTATCTGTGATCCTGGAGGACTGCAAGGATCAATATGTTTACTTTAGGGTAAAGTAATGAGACACAATGCGTGCTAGGGGTTAGGACAATAACATTGGAAGAGGCGGCTTCTCTGGGGCAGGAATAGATTCTGGCTGTAATGGGCTCTTAACCCCTTCTTTCTCTGCAGGTAAGGTCCACCGGATTGGAGCATGGAAATGGTGGCCATGACGAATGCGCAGGAGAAGGGGGAGGAGTCCAGAGGAGAGTATCACCAAGCCACATGGGTCGGGGTAAGTAGGGTCCTTATACTCCGGGTGGGGGACACAAGGGGAGCCGGGGAGATTATTGCAATGTGCGAAGGAAAGGTTCAGGAGGCACAAAGAGGTGATGTTGTTGGATGACACCAGTGTGTAGAATGGAAATATACATTGTGGGGGTGGAGCGAGGCCTAATATGTACTTCATACTGCTACACACAGTAAATTGTTGGGGGGGGGTAGATTTAATCTTTTCCTCCAGGTCTCTAAATTGGAAAGGGGACATAGGAGAACAATGCTGCAAGCGACTGAAGGGACAGAAGAGCACAGGTTACAAGAAATTTGTGGTTAATAGTTATGTTTGTGTTTGCACAGTTTCTGCAAAAGTTAATACCCTGCATGTTGCAGGGGTGGTTGGACTGGGGGTAGGGGAGGGGGGTATACTGCAAAAGATATCTAGAAATAGACAAAAACGAAGGTTGTGTATGTACAACGTGTGTAGAAAAGATTGGACCATTTCTCCTGACGGGAACGTGGCGGGATATGTTTTAATTCCAGATGGATAATGCTAGGGTGATTATTTCATGGAATATTAGAGGCTTTAATAACCCCACCAAAAGGAAAGAGGTGCTTCAGGCATTAAAAAACAAAACAGGCCCAGGTGGCACTGCTGCAGGAGATCCACTTAAGCCTGGCTGAACATAAGGAACTGGTGGTGGTGGGGGTGGGGGCATGCCATGCCTCCGCATGTACATCCCACAAAAGGGGGGTAGCGGTACTATTCCATAAGAACTACACAATCGAGGTCTTTAGAGTGGTAGCTGATCCTGAGGAGGGCCAGTACATTTTTGTTCAGGACAGCGTGGGTCAGGAACAGATAACCTATGCCAGTATCTATGCTCCCTCTGTGTTCGATGCAGAATTTTACAATATGATACTGGATATTATGCTACGGGAGCAATTCCCTAATCTGTGCCTCGGGGGGATTTCAATAGTGTAATGGAGCCTAGCCTGGACCATTCCGGGGGACTGGGAAGACGTGAACGTGCAGTTAACCAATGGCAACGGGGGGTAGTGGATTTGGATTTAGTGGATGTTTGGAGGGCCGCAAACGGGGGGGGGGGGGCCCAAACAATACACGTTCTACTCCAACCCGCATGGAACCTGGTCCAGGCTGGACTACATCTATGTAACGAGGAAAGGCTATGGTGGAGTGCAGGACGTGGCACATGGGCCTATAATATCTGATCATGCTATGGTGGTACTGACAAGGTTCCCTGGGGAGGGAGGGATACCCTGTCCAGGATGGCATTTTCCCACATATTTGATGTCTTCTGAAAAGTTTAGAGACTTCTTGAAACACCAGTGGCGAATTTATAAGGAGACTAATGAAATATCAGCCCCGTCTAAAGGGATGTATTGGGAAGCAGGAAAGGCATACATGAGGGGAGTAGTCATTGGCTATGTGAGTAGATATAAAAGGCAAAGGAAAAGGCGCAGGCAGGAACTGGAACAGCAGTTGAAAGATGCAGAATTGAAAATTATTTCTCAGCTCACGGACCAGCTCAGGGGGGAAATGATTGCTCTGCGTGGGGCGCTTAATCTATTGTTAACTGGGGAGGCCAGTACATCTCTATTTTATGCTAGACAGCGGCTGTATGAATGGGGGAATAAATCAGGAACTATCTTGGCGTGTTTAGCGAGAGGACACAGGGGTACGGCAGTGGTAACCGAGATGAAAGATGGGAGGGGTAAGCTATATACCCAGAGCGAGGGGATACAGGGGACGTTTGCGGCCTTCTATGAAAAATTATATAAATCAGAAAATAGGGGTTCACTACCGTAAATGGCACAATTCTTGGGAAAGGTGAGATTCCCAGAAGTCTCGGAGGAACAGAGGGACCAATTAGGTGGGAAAATCACAGCAGCAGAGATTAGAAGGGCCATGATACAAATGAAGAATGGTAAGGCAGGGGGTCTGGATGGGTTTGTTACGGAGTACTATAAAGAACTGAAAGAGGAATTGGTGGGGGCCATGGCAGGGATGTTGGAGGAGGCAGGAGAGGAACAGGGACTCCCAGGGACTTGTTTACAAGCCATGATTTGTGTGCTACCCAAGCCCGGTAAGTGTCCAAGTGATTGTGGGTCTTACAGACCTATATCACTTCTCAATTGTGATGTGAAAATATTTGCGAAGGTACTGGCCCAGAGATTGGAAGGGATATTGCCGTCATTAATCCATCCGGACCAGATGGGGTTCATACAGGTAAGGCAATCTTACCACAATATGAGAAGGCTGCTGAATGTCATACATTGGGGCAATCGGCATCCGGGAAAAGTGGTGGTGCTCTCCAAGGATGCCGAAAAAGCATTTGATCGCACAGAGTGGGCTTACCTCTTTGAGGTACTGCGGAAATTTGGGTTTGGGGATGAATATATTAATATGGTCCGAATGCTATACATGAAGCCAAAAGCACAGGTGCTGGTTAATGGGGGGCGGTCAGAAATGTTTGACCTATATAGAGGAACAAGACAGGTATGCCCTTTGTCCCCCCTGCTGTTTGCCTTGGCCATCGAACCATTGGCTATCAGAATAAGGGAAGATGTTAGAATACAGGGAATTATAGGGAAGTCGGGGACCCACCATAAATTAACCCTCTACGCAGACAATTTGCTGCTGTTTGCCATGCACCAGGACAGCACCATACCAGCCTTGTTAGAGGTGCTGCAGGAATTTGCTGGCTTCTCCAGGTATAAGCTCAACCTCTCCAAATCAGAGATGTTTTGGGTTAGGGGGCCAGTGGGGGAAAAGTGCTAGTAATACATGGGGATTTAGGACGGTTAAAGATCACTTTACATACCTAGGACTCAAAGTGGGGAACGACCTGATAGGTTTGTATGGGATTAATTATGGACCTCTGCTGCAAACACTCAGGGCGGACATGGAGAGATGGAGGACGCTTCCCATTTCATGGTTGGGCTGTATAAATCTGCTTAAAATGAATGTGCATCCTAGAATTCTGTATACAATGCAGATGCTGCCCATGGGGTTGACTAATAAGGACTATAAAGCACTGGACAGAGAATTTAGTGGGTTTATCTGGCAACATAAGAGACCTCGGATGAGTTTACTGAGGCTGAAGGGTAAGACGGAAAAGGGGAGTCTCAATTTCCCGGATTTAAAGGGATATACGCTGGCCATGCAGACCAAAGACTGAGTGCACAGGGGAGAGGTGGCAAGCTGGTGGATATATAAGATGGAGGTACGCCGGTGTGTCTGACAACCTACTTGGATCCGGGAGGAAGGAAGCTATACTGTAGGCAACAGAGCCTGAACCCACTGGTAGGTTGGACCCTAGAAGCCTGGGAACAAGCGAAGAAAAGGAGAAGGGCAGAAAAGGTAGACACAGCCCTAGTGCCAGTGGTGGGCAATCCGGGTTTTTTGCAGGGGCTGGGGGGGGGGTTGAGGTATGGGAACAAAAAGAGATAAGGTGCCTAAGGGACTTATGGGGAAGAGGGGGTTTCCGCACTATGAAAGAGTTACAGGAGATATACAATATCCCATTTACGAATCGATATCAATATTTCCAGATTAGAGCATTTAGTATAGCCAGGACAGGCCAGGGACCACATTCAGAACATCTGGAACACCTAGATGATTTGATTTAGACTGCGAGGGCGAACCCCAAGGGGCAGATAGCCAGGGCGGTTAAACAGGGCAGAGACTTGCTCCCTGATGGCTCTACTAAGGTCAAAGGGCTCTGGGAGAAGGACCTAGGAATGCAGATTACTGTGGAGAACTGGGAGCTGGTATTACAATCCCACATGGGACTGCTGATGTGTAATAAATTTAAGGAATCTCAATATAAGTTTTTGCACAGATTATACTGTCCTCCAGTAGTGGTGAACAAATTTCACCCAGCGATTTCACCCATGTGTGGGAGGTGCCATGCTGCTCGGGATACATACATGCACTACTTCTGAGAATGCTTACAGCTGAGGCCTTTCTGGACCGAGATAGCCCAAGCTGTGATGGGAGTATTACATATCCTGGTGCAGGACACAGCAATATCACTTATGTTTGGGATGGAGGTCACTGCAGGGGCGGATTGGGATGCATACCCCAGAACGGTTCGGGTCCTGTTGGCACTGGCACAACAGTGCATTAAAAATACGTGGGTCTCATCAGTTAAACCATCCACAGGACAATGGAAAAAGTTGATCCTCAATAACTTGGCACTTGAAAGATTAACGTACCAAAGATATGGGAAGGAAGAATTGTTCATGTCCAAATGGGGTCCGTATATAAACTCATTACCAGCAGGGGAGGCCATGGCGCTATGGCAGGGGAATAATATGACTGATTAGGGGTCTGTCTTATTCCAGCCAAGGAAATGAATCTAAGTAAACTAAAGATGCTGATGCCTGTGAGCGGTGAAGTGGAAAAGAGGCGATGATGGTACCTATGATGTGGCTCACAGGTAAGATCAGAATCCAGATACAAGGTATGTGAGTACTGAAATTGGAGGGGGGAATGGTAAAACCCATATACTGTATGGAAATAGTAATGTTTACATGTAAAAGCATACACGCACGTACATAGCTGAGAAAGGAACCTAAATAATACTAAGGTGGGGGGAGGAAAAAGGAGGGGGTGTACAGTGTGTGGGAATATGAATGTGAAAGAAGAGGGTAGAACTATGGGCACGGAAATGACAAGGAATGGAGACTGTTATGCACTAGGATGTATTATGTAATGCAAAGCTTTTGGCAGAGTCCCTGAGGATGTGAAGGGGGTCTGCGGTAAGAATGTAACAGAATCTTGATATGTGTCTGTTGTACCTCAATAAAAGATGTTAAACTAAAAAAACATTCAACCCTTTGGGTAAAATTATATAAACTGTCAATCATATAAACTGACTGGAAATATATGGCAGTATAAGAAAATGTCTGAAATGTACTCTTGACCAAGTGTAACAAAAACCTTTTAATAAAAAATAAATAAAAAAAAAAAAAAAAAGTTGAGACCACCTTGGCAACAAACTTAGGATTTGTCCTTAGGGACACTCTGTCCTTGTGAAAAACCAAGTAAGGTTCCTTATACATGAGCGCATGAAGCTCAGAAACTCTTCTGGCGGAAGTAACCGCAACCAAAAATAACATCTTCCAGGAGAAAAGACGCAGCTCGCAATCCATGGCTGGTTCAAACGGGGCAACGTGAGCTGCTCTAGAACGAAAAGAAGATCCCAAGGTGAATAGGGTCCTTAATAGAGGTCTCAAATGGAGGATACCGTGCAGAAAGACAGGGAGGCCACGCGCCAGTGACCCTGACCTACCTGGAGTGGTATGCTGAAACGGCACAGAGGTGTACCCTTTAGAGGAATAGGCTATCCCGGTTCATATAGGGATAGGAGATAGTCTAACACTGACCTTTCGGGACAGTCATGTGGTGCTAAGCTACGGGCCTGAGCCCAAAGACAAAACCTGCGCCATTTCATGGCATAGATGGCATGAGTGGAGGGTTTTCTTGCTGCAACTACAACGTCCGCTACTCCCTGAGAAACCCCATGTCTGGACTACTATGTCCTTAGGAGTCAGACATGCAGGTTCAGTGAACTGAGGTTCGGGTGGACCAGGGAGACGGCCTTCTGGGACAATAGGTGTAAGCTGACCGGCAAAGGAAACAGTGAGTCCTGGGCCAACTGGTGCAGGAGTGGGAACCAAATTTGCCTGGGCCAGAAAGGCACCACAAAGATCATCTTGGTTCCCTCCTTGTGGAGCTTCAGTAGAACCCTCTGGATCAAAGGGAAGGACAGGAAAGCAGAGAGGAACCTGCCCGTCCAAGAGAGGGACAATGTCTCACACCAGAAAACACCAGGCCCTGGATCTAGCAAGCAGATATTGGGCAGTTTTGCGTTGGATGGGGACGCGAATAGGTCTAAATCTGGTGTCCCCCATCTGCGGAACAGATCCTCTACTACTCCTTGCAACAGTTCCCATTCGTGAGCCTTGGCCTGCGATCGGCTCAGGCAATCTGCGATGGTGTTGTCCACACCAGGAATGTATACTGCAACAATCTCTGCACCATGCTGTAGTATCCAATCCCACACCCTCTTTGAGGGTAGGAGTGAGTGCCTCCTTGCTTGTTGATATAATACATCACTGAGGTATTGTCTGTTTGAAGTAACAGAAGACCTGGCGTGATCTCTGACTGGAAGGCCTGTAGAGCATACAGGACTGCCCTCATTTCGAGGATGTTGATGTGGAGGTGAGACTCCAGGGTCGACCAAGATCCCTGGGTCCTGATTCCTTCCAGGTAGGCTTCCCAACTGGACCCCGAGGCATCTGTGGAGAGAGTCAGAGTTGGAGCAGGTGCTAAGAAGAGGACTCCTATAGAAAGGTGCTCTGGGATGAGTCCCCTTTGCCAGTCCTGGATGACTGCGTTCGTGATCCAGACTAGCTGATGCAGATGATCCTGCTTTTGGACCCACTGGTCCTCTTAGCATCCACTGGGTAATCCGCATATGGAGTCGAGCTAGGGGGACCGTTGCGATAGCTGCTGCAAGGTGTCCGAGTAGACAAAGAATGGTTCTGGCTGGGACCGACTTCTTGTCTATCGTGTCCCTGATGAGGGACCGGATGTGTTCCGCCCTGTCCTGAGGCAGGAAGGTCTTCCCTTGATTGGTGTCAAGAACAGCACCGATAAACTGCAACCTCTGTGAAAGGACAAGGCACGACTTCTCCTGGTTGATTATAATGCCTAGCGATCCGAAGAGGGAGTGGGTGTCTTGAATCACGGCTATCAACGCCTCCCAAGAGGAGGCCACAAGGAGCCAGTCGTCTAGGTATGGGAACACATAGTGGCCCTGTCTCCTGAGAGCCACTGCCACGACTGCCACACACTTCGTGAACACGCAAGGCACTGAGGACAGTCCGAAGGGGAGAGCTCAGAACTGGTAGTGGCGTCCCAAGAACTCGAAGCACAGGTATTTCCAGTGTGCTCGAGCGATGGGGAGATAGAGATATGCATCTTGCATGTCCAGCGACGCGAGCCATGCACCCTGCTTGAACATGGGGATGAGACCCGGAGGGGTGACCATATGGAAGCGTTTGTACAACACGAAGCTGTTGGGATCGCTGAGATCCAGGATCGGGCGCAGGTCCCCTGTCTTTTTCAGAACCAGGAAGAAGTGTGAATAATACCCTTTCTGGTTCGGTGGAACTGGTTCTATGGCATCCTTGTCCAGGAGTACCAAGATCTCTTGCTGTATAAGCAAGGTGTGCTGACCTGAATAACAGGAGGGAAAAGGAAGCCTTGATGGTGGGCAGTCAAGGAACTCGATAGAGTGTCGGCGACCTATTATTTGAAGAACCCACCTGTCGGAGATTATCCTCTGCCACCCAGAGATGGTAAGAGATACGACCCCCAACCTTTCCTTCCCTCAGATTCAGAGGAGGGGCAGGGCCCGGGAAGGAGTCATGCTGTGGTGGTATTATACCCGGCAGGCTGGACAGATTTTTGGTGTTTTTGGCCCTGACCTGCGGAGAATCTTGGTTGATTCTTTTTGTTAAAGTTGCCCCTAGGTTGCTGGCCGGAACGTGGCTGTTACCGTTGTTGCCGGCCGTGAAATCAATTCTGGTTCTTCTGAAAGGAACCAGTCTTAGGCCTGTACATAGCTTATACAGTCCTGACTGCCCTCCCAGTGTCCTACAATTTGGTGATTACTCTTTCAGATGCTTCACCAAAAAGGACTGCTCCATTACACAGTACGTCCAGGATGTTTTTCTGGACATCCAGGGTAAAACCGGAGACCCTCAGCCAAGAATGTCTCTGGAGACACATGCCTGTAGCTGCACCCCTGGCCGCCAAGTCCGCTGAATCATAAGTGGCTTGAAGAACCCGGTTTCCTACGTCTGACCCAGTACGGAAGAGGTTCAACAGCTCCTCCTTTTTCTCGCCCTCCGGAAATTCTTTGATAAGGTCTTGGCCCTGTTCCCACAGGCGTTCTGAAACTGCACCATGTGCGTCAAATAGTTAAGAGACCTTATCGAGCATGTAGCACAAGAGTACATATTTCTCCCCAGTGAATCTAGCTGTTTAGATTCCTGGTCCGGTGGCTGAGTGCTCAAGTGCTGAGGTCTCTGGGACCGGTCATGAAAGGCTATAATGACCAGAGAATTGGCCAAGGGTTGCTGAGCCAAGTAAGAGTCTTCTATGGGTGCCCTATAGAGGCAATCAGCCTTCTTGGGTACTGCCGGAGTGAAGTGTGGATGCTTCCACGCAGCTTTAGTGATGTCAGTAAAGGTATCCACCAATGGTGGGACCACCACAGGCTTGGGATCTTTTTGCCTGAGGTACAGGGAGAGGCGTTGTCGTTCAGGATCTAAATCTTCCGTCTCCCACCCCATATTCTCCTGGATGTGCCTCATAATATCAGAAAAGGAGGGATCATCCGGTGGTGACCTAGGCAGGTCTCATGGGTCCAGTGATGGGAGACTAATCAGAGAAGGGGACCTGGAGGTGTCGGAAGTATCCGGCCTTTAGTCATCCCCCCGGTGTGGGCTGTCTGCCTCTGGGGCGTTTTGGACTAGGGGACCCCGAGGGAGACCTGGAGGGGGGGGGTCTTCTCCTTTCTCTTGACCTGCCTCTAGGAGGTGGTGTAGACTCCTTAGGGGTAGATCACACCTTGTCGCCAGGTTTTGGAGGAGGCTATGGAGGTTTTGTGGGCACCACATCCTTCTTGATGGTGTCCCACCAAAAATTAAAGAGGTTTTTCACCTCTTGTAGATTAAGGCCGGAGGACGGACTGGGCATTGGTGCCTGTCCGTCGACAGGGTCGGGCGTCTAGTCTAGAGGCAGGCCAACGTCCTCAATATCACCTGTCTGGTCATCAGGCATGTTGGAAATCTCCTCTTCCGAGGACACCTGGTGACCAGTATCAGCCAGCGTAGATGGTGCTGGCGTTGGTTCTTTGGAACATTTAGCAGGCGTTGGGTCTGTCATCCATTTGGACTCCAAGGTCCACTTAAGGGACATCAGCTCCGTCATCTTCCTTGGAGGGGCGTCCGGCCCTCTAGGGGGCTGGGAAACTGAACATAGGTCGGAGTCCCGGCGTCTGTCAGATGCATCACCCATGTTTCTGGGCCGATTTAGATTTGTGCCTGTCCGAAGCTTTGGGTCCGGCTGACGAGCCTGGTGTCCAGCTATCTTTCTTAGTCTTGATAGGTTGAAGAGAGACTGTATTAGAGCCTCCTGCAGAGTGTACCTTCACTGGAGGGGGCTGAGAGTGCGCCCGGAAGGGGGACCTGTCTGACCTCGAGGAGCTGGAACTGGCTCTGGACTCTGAGGCCAGACTCGGGGATCTAGTCCTGTCCTTATCCCAGTGCTTTTCGCAGTGTTTCCTGGATCTATGTTGGGAAGATTCCCCCTGGAGGAAGGGTTTTTCTCCATGGTCTTGAATTTCTCTTCTAAAAGGAACCCCTGAAGAGCTTTTTGGTGGTGGATCCTGTTCCTGTTATTAAACTGTTGACAAATGGAGCAAGCCTTAATATTGTGCTCTGGGCCTAGGCACCGTACACAAGCCGTGTGTCGGTCCTTAAACAGGATCTGTTTGCCTCAAGCACACTTGGAGGGGTGTCCTTCAAGAGGAGGAGTCGGAGGAGACGACATGCAGGTGCTTTTTAAATTTAAAATACTGATTTCGAGCATCGTTCGTCTGCTAGAGGCGTCCATGAGGCCGATGCTGGTGAGTCGACAGCTGGAAAAGAACTGAGGGATGCTGGGGGACCGCCCCTTTTGTATGATGACGGACGTCGGGGGCAGGGCCAGCATCGGGGTTGTCCCCTGCTGGATATTGCTAGCTAGAATTTTTCCGTGGGGTCCTGGTGCCTGCCGGATTCAGTCCCAGTGGTATAACCTGCTGCAAGAGCCGTTTCTCTAAGAAAGATACTTTGTTATCCAAGCACATGTAAACCGCAGAGCCATAGAAGGTCTTGTGGACTCTGGCAGTAGACAAAGTTTGGTACAAGCTGACTTGGTTCCGTCTGTTCCTACTTCTGCTATGTCCACTGGAATTATATGTATACATGGGGACACTCATCAATATCATACTGTTGACATTGAACTAAGTGTGAATGGCTATAAAAGTAAAATGAATGTGGGGATGGTACCAACACTACCTGTGCCTCTCATCATAGGACAGGATTACCCTCAATTTAGCTTACTGGTTCAGTCTTGTGACTCTCATTTAGTAGCCATAACCACCACAGCTCAGAAACAAAGGGAAGAAGCCCTGAGACCAAAGGAAGAAACAATGGGGATACTTTTTCCGTTTGAAGATGTTGTTTATTGAACTGTTGAAGCCAGAAAAACTATGGCAGATAAACGAAGACTGCAGAGAGACTGGAAAAAGGAACGTAAAACAGTGTCTGATGTTATGCCTACTGTTTTAGTGCATAATATTGTACAGGATCAGATTGATGATTTAACTCTAAAACTATTCTTTCACAGCTAGGGAAGACAGTATCACCAGGGGCCCCTGTCATCATACAAATAAATGGTATATTGTATAGGCTTTGTACCCATCCCAACACCAAAGAGCAGGTAGAACAGTTGATTGTTCCTGCCAAATACAGACAGCAGCTTTTATTCTTAAGCCATGATTTAACTAGTGCAGGACATGCAGGGAAAGACAGAACAGCTGCTGAATTATTACAACATTTTTATTGGCCTAAAATACAAGAGGAAGTAGCTGACTATTGTCGTAGCTGTGTGGAGTGTCAGCAGATTGGACAGGTTACAAAAAAGGAGAGAGTGCCCTCTTGCCCCTCCCACTAGTGTCCTATCCCTTCGAACGCATAGCCATGGACATAGTTGGTCCCTAAAAAAAAAAAAAAAAAAAAAAGAAAATCGATTCATACTTGTCCACTGCGACTATGCCACCAAGTATCCAGAGGCATTTCCCTTAAGAAATACAGCCCCTTAAATTGCAGAGAAACTGGTAGAATATTTCAGTATGGGTATCCCAAAGGAACTCCTAACTGACAGGGGTACCAATTTTTCTGCTGAATTGTTGAGAACTATATAAATTACTTGGGGTAAAAGCAGTCAGGACATCCCCCTATCATCCACAGACTGATGGGCTTGTGGAACGTTTTAATCAGACCCTGAAACGAATGATCCGGAACTTTGTGGATGATGAGGGTAAGGATTAGGACCAGTATCTACCTCTCTTCCTATTCGCTAATAGGGAAGTACCACAAGCTTCTATGGGATTGTCTCCGTTTGCTTTATTATATGGACGTAATCCTCGTGGACCGCTGGATGTGGTCAAGGAAGCTTAGGAAGGGAGTACCATGGTGAAGCATGTTAATATCCTGGATTACCTCACCAAGCTTCAGGGAAGATTAGTCAAATATACCCAACAATCCCATCAGAATAGTTTTACAGCCCAAGAGAAACAAAAGGTAATCTATGATATCCATACTAAAGAAAAACATTTCCAACCAGGGGAGAAAGTGCTATTACCACTCCCAACCTCAAAAAAACAAGTTATTAACGAAGTGGCAGGGTCCCTACTGTATTAAAGAGCAAACTGGCCCTATTACATATTGATTAGAAACCCCTGACAAACATATGGACACCAAGATTTACCATGCTAATTTATTGAAGAGATGGTATGCTAGGCCACAAAGTAAACTCATGTCTGTTTGTGTTTTTTGAAAATGCTGAAATTGAATTAGAAACAGCTTACCAGAGATTAGAAAGTAGCAAAGAACTGTCTGATATCAAAATCAACCCTGATCTAGCTAAACAAAACTACCAAGAACTGCAACAGTTGCTTCACCACTTTTCGGATACTTTAACAAATATACCAGGTAAAGCAATTGGGGTCAGTCATGAGATCAAGTCGGATTCCCCTTCCATTAGACAGAAGTCCTTCAGACTGCTGGAATGCGTGAGAGCTGACGTGCAATAGGAAATAACTAAATTGCTCCAGCTCGGTACTGTTAAGCCTTCTGTTAGTCCTTGGTTTTCACCTATTGTGTTAGTCCCTAAAAAGGAAGGGGGTGTCAGTCTGTGCTTGGATTTTCAGAAAATAAACCAGATTTCACAGTTTGAGAGCTACCCAATTCCAAGAGTTGATGATATAATAGATCAAACTGGCCAAGCTAAATATATTTCCACACTGGATTTAATGAAAGGATACTGGCAGCTACCTCTCAGTGAAAATTCTAAAGAGAAAACTGCATTTAGTACTCCTTATGGTTTGTTCCAATTTGTCTATATGCCATTTGGCTTACATGGGGCTCCTGCAACCTTCCAAAGGTACATGGACCACCTCTTAGCACCACATTCAAGGTATTGCTCTGCGTACCTTGATGATGTGGTTGTGTTCAGTACCAAATGGAAGTCCCATCTACAGCATCTGCAGAATGTCATCCAGGCCATTCATAAAGCTGGGTTACCTCTCAACTCTACTAAATGTACGTTGGCCATGAGAGAAACAAAATATCTGGGCTTTGTCCTATGGAACGGGGTGGTACATCCTGAAATTGAAAAAGTGGAGGCAGTAGCCCAGTGTCCAATACCCGAAACCAAAAAACAGGTATGGTCTTTCTTGGGTCTGGCAGGCTACTATCAAAGATTCATTCCTGAATTCGCTACTATTGCTACTCCCTTAACAGACCTTACCAAAAAGAAGGCACCTAATAAAGTCCCCTGGTCCCTGAATATGATCTAGCATTTAGAACCATTAAGGCTGCATTATGTGCATCCCCTGTGTTACACTCACCTGACTTCAGCCTACCGTTTGAGGTGCATACTGATGCATCTGAAACAGGGTTAGGGGCTGTGTTAAGCCAAACCATCAACGGAGAAGCACATCTGATTATTTACATCAGTCGAAAATTATATCCCAGAGAGTGCAAATATCCCACTATTGAGAAGGAATGTTTGGCGATTAAGTGGGCCACTGAAGCATTAAAATTCTATCTATGGGGAACTCATTTTACATTACTAACTGACCACAACCCCTTATGCTGGCTTAACCAAATGAAAGATAAAAATTCTCGAATCCTTAGATGATATTTGGCTTTTCAACCCTATAAATTTGATAGTAAGCATCGACTTGGTAGTAAACACAAAAATGCTGACTTTCTATCTAGATACGGTGCGGGCTAATTACCCGTGCAAGATAAAACAGATACCCCAGGGCAATTGAATACTGTATTATTTGAATGATGTTGTTCGTATTTCTGTTTATTACTTAATATGAATCATATTTTATTTAGGGAGCCCTGGAGTGGAGTTTCTGTGAGGGCGGGTGGAAGCTCCATCCAATTCACTAGGGAATGTGGTCTTCAAACCAGTAATTTGACACTGGTTTGTACTTAAAAGGGGGGGGGGTCTGTGATAAAGGTACCCCCCCTTGTATTCTTGCATGGTAGTACGTGTATGTACACTAGTTTGGGTTCTGTTCTTTTTCCCCCTCAAAAGACTGTTGCGCAACAGCATCTCTAATATCCAATCTACTTCCAGCACTTATTTTCTATCCTACACATGGTAGGCTGGCCACCCACTGCGTATGCTTCCTATTGTTTTCCTTTTCTAACCCAGACTGTGCGCGTCCAAACACTTCCTTTCTGTATATTAGTGCAGAATTTCTGATTTCATTAATGCACAGAAGAGCAGCACTTCTGTGCACCGTCTCTTAGGAAAGAAAGAGATCCCCCCCCCTTTTTATACTGTATGTAAAGTGTACCATAATATGTAAAAAAACACTTGGAAAAGGTTAGTGGGAATACACCCTTTCAGAAAAGGTACGAGCCATTTTCTTGTGGCTTCCTCAGAGTTTTGCGAGCACCCAGTTTGACAGTCCTGTGTCCTCCTCGCAGATTCGAGCAGGGCACCTGCCATGAATACTCACAATTGGGGTGTTTTTCTTTTATTCTGAAAGCCGCCGAATGCGGTGTCGCTATGAATACAGAATGCAAGTCCCTCCCAAGTCAAAACTCAAAGGACGAGTAGAAAAAGGAATAACCTGTCTTGTCCTGATGGGTTTAAGAGACGTATTCGTCTCTCTTTCTTCTGTTTACCAGTTTGTTTGTTTTTGTTTTTACCACCTAGTGTTGAGCAGCCTGAAGGAACAGAAGACCGGTAGCTGTCTGGGCATGGTACAGTGTAAAAACACCACCGGAAGCCGAGACGAGATATTCGCATGAATATAAGATATAAAATAATTTTATTAGTTATGAATAACTAAATGAGTAGTTACCAAATATTCCTTGTTCATTCCTGCTGACAAAACAAAGGATTCTGTACAGAAGCTTAACCCTCCAATCAGACACTTCTTCCTAGCTGAGTGCTATTGAGCTCCTATAGGGAGACAGCGGCACCTATCTTACTCCTTATGTAAACACCCAGGATGTCTATCACCCAACCTAGAGGTGGAGTCTAGGTTTAATGTTGCCTCTTTTGTGTTAATAAAGGCAAAAGCTATGAAAATGAATGTTTTGGTATAATACAGCCTTTGTATTACTGACTATTGGTTTCAGTCTTGTTGATTATTGAAAGTGACCATGTGTAGGTTATGGAAATGGAAATATATTTGTAATTAAAAATAAATTGGGGGTGTGACCAGCTTAAAGATGGCTATAAAGGAAAAGTCCCTGGACTTCTAGAACAGATGCGGTCAGGGACTGCACCTGGTAAAGTTTCCCAAAGTCAGAGCTCTATGTGAGAGAGGTCAGGCACAGACCTATGTTGGAGAGTTAGATGCTATTACTCCCCAAGCTGTGCTTTCTTGTTTTACTTTTTTTTTCCTGTAGCAAACACGGCGCAGGAGGCTAAAATTGGGGAGCATGAGGGTTGAGTCAGGGGTGGTAGGTTTTAACCATGTTTCCCTGAGACACAGAATATCAGGGTTATAGTGGTCAACCCAGGCAGTCAGTTCAGCATGATTGTGGATGAAACTACGAACACTGAGACGTGCAATTTTAAGACCCTTAAGAGAGGACTGGGGTGTTAAAGGTCTGTTATGAGGTAGGTCCGGAGTTCAGTTCAACATCTCCAGCAAGAAGGATAAGGAGAGCGGAGAACCGGAGGAGGTGTCACAGCCAGGTCCTCCTGTAAGGTATTTTACTGCAAGCATTTGTGTAGTCTAAACATAATTCTCATAAAATTTGGGCGGAAGCACCAGAGGGGACACACGTTTGCTTGCCAGAAGGCTATAAGATTGGAGTAAGAATAGTCATCAGTGTGGTGCATCTCCAGAGGGCCTACGTATGGTATGAGCTAGACAGTAGTGAAGTACGAGGACCACAGGGAACAGAGTAGGCAGGCTAAGAACATCATTGCGGCCTTTTTAATAGCAGACGCCTCAGGAAGGAAGTATTCGGTAATGCCTAGTTAAGTGACAGGTCTAGATAAGGTAGAGTAGAAGCTGTAAACATAACCTAGTTAGGGTGGAGCTGAGGCAGTTAAACTGAAGTAGGCAAGGGCAGGACAATCTCTTATTGACAACTTGTAAGATTTAAAGTCAGGTGATGTGTCAGAAGGATAGAAAGATTCTTGTGCTTTGAGTAGTGCTGGCTTTGGAACAGTGCCATCAAGTGGTAGATATGTATAACTTGCAATGCATAGCCTGCTTCCGAAGAAGGGCCTGGATCTCTCCCTCTATAAGAGGTATGTGAGAAGGAGGATAATGGGAGGACCCTGGTGGCTGATCCAGAGGGATCTGCAGGAACTCTAAAGTATGTCCTCTCCTGATCAGATCCAATGCCCAGAGGTCTGTGGTGATGTTTCTTTATCCCTCTTGGTAGAGGGAGAAGCGACCCCCTACTGCCTCTCCCATGGCCTCCACCGGGGGGGGCGGGTACTGAGTCATTGGGTGGATCTGGGAACAGGCAGAGAGAGCTGGGAGGGCTTGTGGCCTCTAGAGGTAGAACTCCTAGGGGTTTGGGTTGTTGCCTTCCTTTTGACGCAGCACCTCTGCTGGAGCTGGCTGTGGGAATTTTGCCCTGAGGACTTCCGAAAGGGCTGTTTCCGAAAAGGCTTCTGGTCCCCCTTATACATTTTGCAGACAGACCAAAATGGATTTCCTGCACTGCTGGAGACAGGAGATCAGCTTCTCTGTCTCCTCCCCAGAAAGTATGGAACCCTGGAAGGAAAGGTCCAGGATATCGGACTGCAGATCCTGGGATAATCCAGAGATTCTGAACCAGGTGTGGTGTCTAAGACAAACGCCGGATGTCGCTGCCCTAGAAGCCGTATCGGCAGTATCATATGAGGCCTTCAGGACATGAGTACCTATGCCCAATCCTGAGTTGAGGATAGCCAGGAGCTCGCTCTTCTGAGCAGAGCCTGGCAAGGCATTAGTGACCTCTAGTCCTTTCTCCCACAGCGCATTCTGGTACTGGACCATGTGTGTGAGAAAGTTTAAAAATCTGATAGAGCAAGTGGAGGCAGAATATATTTTCTTGCCCACCTGGTCTAGAAATCTGGACTCTGTGTCAGGAGGCTGTGAGTGGAGGTGTTTCGGCTTCTTCGACTTATTGTGAGCATCCATTATAACCAAAGAGTATGCCTCAGGGTGTTCCGCAAGGAAAGGCTCATCCCTTGGTCCCTGATATAGCCTGTCCGACTATTTAGAGACCGCTGGAGTGGTATAGGGATGCTTCCAGATAATCCTGGTAAGGTCCTGGAATGTATCCTCTAAACAAGGAACGACCAAGGGCATTGGCTCCTTCTGCCTCAGGTACTTGGCCAGCCTCTGGCACTCTGGATCTAGATCCTCCGTCACCCATCCATTGGAGGTCTGGATATGCCTCATGACGTCCACAAAGGTAGGCTCATCAGGAGGTGATCTAGAGGTGTCTTTCCTCTCTGGCGAGGTATGCTTATCCCTAGAAAGAGAATGGTTGGAACCCGAGGCATTAAGAGTCCAATTTGGGATCTCTAGAAGAGAGGGAAGTAGATCTAGAGCTGGAGGAAGACCTGCACCCTTCATCTGAATGCCGCCCACTACAGGACCGGCGATGGCTGTGGGACCGGTGACAGCTATCCGACCGCTGGCTGTCAGACCGCCTACAGCTGGAGAAGAGACGTCGGCAGGTACTCAGTGAGCAGAAGCTATGTTGGTGGTGCTGTCCCCTGTGCAAAGTCCTCCCACGGGAGTCAGTGGGACTGTGAGAGCGGGACTTTGACTTCGGAGCAGGTGAGGATGGTTTTGTCCCCCAGGCCCGGGTCCTTATCCGTGTCTGGATTTGGGGTGATGTCCAGCTGCAGTGGAAGGATATCCTGTTTAACCTGGCCCCACCAGAACTGAAAGATCTCTGATAGTTCAGCCTTGGAAAACTGGGGAACCACGGTGCCCACTGGGAAACAAGGTGTTTAATCATCCAGTGTAGGTGGAGCGACAGGAGTAGAAGGGTGATCCGGCTGATCCCTGGGGGAAAGGGTAGACCAGTCCCCTTGGGCATCGGGGGTAGAAGGTTCTTGGACCAGTGAGCTAGTGAGGTCCAGAGAGGCCATAGCCAATGTACATCCCTTGGCCTGGGCCGTCGACGGTCTGGAGCTGTCAGCTTTGTGGACCGTCATCATCATAGACGTAGTGTTTTTGAGTGGCCATGGTGCAGTAAGCCAAGGTCGGTTTGGAGACGTACTTCCAACCTCTGTGCTCTTTGGTCTTACCTGGAGTCCCGGGAGAGACTGATGCTGGGACCTTGCGTGAAGAGACCGAGGTCCCCACACCAGTAGAAGAGGTGGTTCCGATCCCTGAGGCGGAGGGTGACCATATGGGTGTGGCCTTCGCCTGCAGGGTAACCAAGGCCAGGATAGAGGAGCCCGAGCTTTGTTTTCCATTCCCTGATGCTGGGGTTTTGGCAGGAGTGGAGGAGTCCTGCCGCCCAGAGGAATGGCAAGAGTGGTGGGAGGAGTGATCCAAGCCCCCGGAGTTAGAGCCCAGGGAAGTCTTTTTGTGGTACGGGGACTGGCAGCGCGCGCGCCTCTTTGACCTACCCCTTCTCACAGGACTTGCACCCATCCAAATCCTTTTTCTTCTCTTTATGCTTGGAAGAATGGGAAGAAGAAGCAGACTTCTCAGCTGGTGAGCTCTGCATGATGGCCAGCTGCTGCTTCAGGATGTGTGCCTTCAGTGCCTTAAGGCAGCAGATGAGAGTCTGGCCGGTAAAGCCACAACAGACGGGACAGGCCTTGGTGTTGTGGTCAGGCCCCAGGAAGCAGACACAGGCTTTATGCTTATCCTTGGCCAGGATCTGTCTACTGCAGGCACACTTGGTCCTCTTCTTCTCTGTAGAGGAGACAGACGATGGCGAAGAAGACATGGAGGAGAGACATATTCTTAAGAAAAGCTGACTTTTCTTAGAGTAAAATAAGAAAAGGTTACTGAAAACACTAGTGGAGTTCTAGAAGGTGACCGAAGAACAAAAGCAGATGGGTCGATGGAGGGAAAAGAACTAAGGTGGGGCTGGGGACCGCCCCTTTATGTACCACTGGCTGATGGGGTGGAGCTGGAGTTGGGGGCGGTCTCAGCTGAAGACTGCTATCTAGAAGGTTTCCATGTGGTCCTAGTGCCTGGCGGCATAGTCCTTATGATAATAGCCCGTTACAAGAGCTCCCACTTGAAGTAAAATCATGCTATACATCAACTTTGGGGGTAAAATACAGCTTAGAGACTGTGAAAGAGTACACGCCCCCCTTTTTCCTTTCATTTTAGGAAGGTGGTGGATCCTGGATGTACGTTGGTTATGTGTTACTACTGTAATGTCTTGTTTGTTGGGCTGGCCACCCACTTTGTTTATATTTTGTATTGTAATTTGTTCGTCCCCTTTTGTTCCTTTGTACATCCTAGAATCACTAATCTCCCTATTTTGAAAGAATCAGGATAATAATTAAATGAGAGGACGTCTGGATTGCTCCCTTGTATTGTTGCAACGTCCTGCCCTCTTTGTTTATATGTCTGGAGCTGTTTTATGCTCCGTGGGTTTTTTATTTATTTTTTATTTCCTGATGCAGTCCTTGCTTGATTAGATTAGGAAGGTCTGTAATTCTTTGTCTGAATAGCCCTCTGAAAAAATTATTACAGGACATCCGAAATTCTGCATTCAAGCCCCGTTTTGCTTGCTATGCCGCTTTGGGTTTGTTTTCGCCCGGTAATAAGAAAATATCCTAAATTCTGCATTCAAGCCCCGGTTTGCTTGCTGTGCCACTTTGGGTTTGTTTTCACTCTGTAATAAGAAAATATTATGTTGAGAACTTCCTGGTTCTCTTATTTGTTCCCTGTCCTGTATTCTGGCAGGAGTCTCTAAAAAGAAATGGGGTTTTACTCGTTAATCAGCGTACAAAAGCTTTTACACGACTGTGCGAACGCTGGTAAAGTCATACCCACTCATACTTGTGCACAGCCGTGAAGGTAGTTTTTTTTGTAACTCGGCTCCGAGTGAGGTTTACTACGTTTATCTCTCCTTGATCATATCTGCTTACCTTCCGGAGCTGAAATGGAGCACTTTCGGGGCTATTGCTAAGCTGTCTAAAGAGCGAGGACTTTTTCTGTCAGTTACAGCGTTTCAGAGTTCCGGGTACCATCCCCCTTCCACTGCAGCACTTCTCTAAGAGCCGGCAGGCCACATTCTGTAACATTTTATGCTGCTGCTGAAAGGGGAGGTGCTTCCTGAAGCTAGAAAACAGTGTAAAACTCCACAAAAAGAGTGCAAATCATTTCTGAGACTGTCTTTATGTTATTAAATTCTTTTAAGGGATGTTGATGCTTTAAATAAAATAATATCATTGTAAATAAAGAAATAACGTTTGAAATAAAGTACAGGGGTGGAGTTAAGTAATCACATGACCCCCTGCATTGTATATAACTTGAACACCTAGTTCAGGTAGTCAGGATGAAGTGGTAGCATTGATAAAGACAGGGCATCTGATGAGAGGAAATCATTAGATGGGATGCGATGCTGTAAACATCCTTAAAGCTAGTAATGTCTAGCCCTATATTGTTGTTTTGCTTCTCTTATTTTTGCCGTTTCTGGTTCGCTTTATATAATCGCTGTAAATAAATATCTTTATTTTTTGCTGCAATTTGCCTCGGTGGTCCATCTGTACTATCAACCTGCGACAGAGACAATGATCCTTGGATGCAGGAATTTACAAACAACTTGTCGATGGACAGCTCTGTATCACAGTGGTAAACAAGTCTGATACACAAAAAGCATGGAAAGGCAGAAGCAGCAGCTGAATGGTGGATTAAGACTTTGAACAAAGACGCTCACTCCTGTGACTGTCTCGATTAAATCCTAATTATTCTCACTTCTCCACCCCTGCCCTCTTACCTGACAAAGGCCTGTTAGAGGATCCTCTTCTCCAACTATGGTCTGCTCCTCCCCCCACCCCCTTTTTCTCTCACTTACACTACCTATCATACTTCCTTTACCTATCTTTCCCTTTCCATATGTTTTCTAAACGATGAAAGTGTTTAATTGGTAATTATCTGCTCATTCATAAATGTCTTTGATGTTAACTATTTTATGTCTCTGTCTATTTACACAATGTAACCTAAATGTGCAACCCATTGTAACCCTATTGTTTGTACCTAATTTAACGCGGAACCTTTGTAAAAGGGCCTTGGCTCAAAGGTATTAATTCCTAGAATTACAATAAAATAAGTAAAAAGACATTTGGAACTTCTCTCAACGGGCTACCTCAATACAAGACCTAAAAACTCAATAGTTTAAAATTATAAACAACTTATATTACGTGCCCTAAAAGTTATATAAGATGAAGAGGATTCTCTCACCTCTATGCTATAAACATAAGATGAGAAAGGCACTCTAATGTACGTCTTAATGGGACTGTTCAGAAATCATAACTTTCTGGAATGAAATCAAAAGTAAAGTAAAGAACCTACTGGAACTATTCATGTTTAATCCAGAGATATGTATCTTGGGGCCACATCAGCACAAGAGAGGTAGCATTAAGTAGAAGGCATAATACCGATCTAGTAGCTAACGTGGCCAAATGCCAAATACGGAAACTATGGCTCGATCAAAGGAATCCAGCCTACAAAGAGTGGCTGCAAAATATGTTGGAAACACTCAGGACTAAGAAGATAGTACAAGAAAGGCATTCTAGGCGCATATCAGAAAATTTGGACAATAGATGTACTAACAGACATCCCCGAAGAAAAAACTAAAACAAACAAAAAAATTAAAACAGTATACAGAGATTAAAGGTATAACCCACTATATAGTAAAATCTGATAACCTATATAACTGATTTAGAAACACAACTTACTCAGTATTTACTACATGAAAAGCTACATAATACAAACAGGTACCCAAGACCTACTATCAAATATTACTTTCTGAAGCATCACACTCTACTACAAGATATTAGTAGGGAAAGGAAACATTGTTTAACCAGGAGTAGCACACTAAGCCGAAGCTTGTTTCCAGATGCGACCTGGGAGCACAAGGAAGTTAAGAGACTTGCTCAGGGTCATACAGTATGCACCTAGGCGGCTGTGGGATTCACACCCAGGTCTCCATATCTGCAGGTCAGAGCCTTAACCCAGTGTGCTAACTGCCTCCATACAGTAGTCTATACTGAATATGAAATCGGTCAGTAGATTCACAGCCAAATTAACAAGTAAATGTTGTACATATTTGTGTATTCTATGGGTTTTATTAGATGTTTGTGTCACAGACAGACCTATGTCAAGTATATATTATCTCAAAAGGGAAAAAAAGAAATTAATCTGAAATGAAATGACCCAGATGGAAGTATATATCTATAATTTTTATTATATGATAGTCACGTGATAGTCCATTGCATGAAAGCATATACTTCAAACATGTCACAGTGATCAGAGATTATTGTATAGGCCTGACTGTATATGTTCAAATGAATGTATGTTGTCTTGTTTTACCTATCTGAAAACTTAATAAACTATAATAAAAAACAATGACAAAAAATAAAGTGTGACAGTACTAGATCTTCAGGAGCCAGTTGAGAAGCTGCAGTGATACAAGATCCGGATGCAAAAGACCACTCAAGGGTTCTGCTGCTATCTACCAGATCAGAAGGAATCAAATTTATCTGGACCAGAATGCAGCCACTGGAATCCCAGTGCCCAGTTCTGCCTGTAGCTTCACCCCCACTGGATTAGAGGGGCTGGGGTAATGCGCCGAGAAACCTCCCCCTGCAGGACAGGGGACAAGGTGCCTCACCAAGAAATTCCAGGCCCTGGAGCAAGGGAGAATAAATGCGGCAGTTCTGCAAGCTATGGGGACACAGGTCCAATAGGAGTTGACTCCACTGAGCGAAGAGCTCATCATTAAGTAGCTCCCACTCATGGGACTGAGCAACCAACCTGCTGAGGGAATATGTTAGGATGTTCAGATCACATGATAGGAACATGGCCACAATCTTTATGTTGTGGATTAGAGCACTCCCAGACAGCATCACTTCTCTATACAAGTTGGGGGTATCTGTGTTTACTGAGGTAAAGCATGACACAGTGACTGTATATCCAAACCTGAAGGAAACGACCCTCAGTTTGTGAGGTGAAAGCCTGCAAACCAAGATGAACAGCCTTTATCTGCAGAATGTTGACATGGAAAGAGCACTCTGATTTGGACCAAGCTCCCTGGGTCTTGACAGCACCAAAGTGAGCCCAATCTAGAAGTATCCATGTTAAAGACTACTTAAAGAAAAGGTTCCTACTAGGGCACCCCCAAACATATAATAACCCTTAACAGTCCCCAGGCTGACTGCCATAAAGCATTTAATTTGTCTTAGCCAGGATTTCATAATACAACAGATCGTATTTTTGATCCACGCAGTCGATCAAGAAAAAGCTGCAACTTCCCTATTGCCAGGCACACCTCTGCGCTAGCATGTTATATGGCACCGGTAAATTGAGAGCACAGGGTCGTCCCATAGACTACTATAGGGGTGTTTTTTAACTGCTTTTTTTATACTTTAGAGTTGCGATTTTGACAAATCGAGTCCACCGCTCAACTACCAAGGTCCTGGTATCCAGTGAAGATAGCGACTGTAAATGAGCGACTGTCAAATAACGCTCATTTACTGCCCTACCCTTTTGAGCTACCCTGTAAGGGTAGTGATGGAATACGAAAGTGACAGTAGGGATCAGCAAGGGAGGGCAACTGGAAGGGGAGGGATAGAGAAGAAAAGGAGAGAGATAGGGAAGAGGGTTTGTGTGGGGTAGTATACCATGCTGCCACCGAGCTAGCCATGTGGTGTGGTGGTGAGGGTGGCTAGCTTCGGTGCAGGAGATACTGGGTTCAAGGCTGGGGACTGGGGAAAATGTTACTGCTGCCATTTGTGTTTGTTTTTTTGTTGGACTGTCTCCCCCTTCCCGACATGCACCCCTCTGGAGTTGGTTATATTTATTTAAGGGGTTCGAGTGGGACCCCATAAATACTATTTTAAGTTGCGGATGTCTTGTCGCCTAGCGTGAAATCGCCAATTTGCTTTTCGGTGATGTACACTCACTGTAACAGCGATCACTGTTATGACATGGAACCCAAGGTCCTTGTTAGTTGAGCAGTGGCCTTGATTTATCAAAATCGCAACTCTGAAGTATAAAAAAAGGCAGTTTAAAAAAACACCCCTATAGTAATCCATGGAGCACCCCCCCCCCGCACTCTCTATTTACTTGCTAAGGTGTCTGAGAGAAAGGCTATGGCTCCTATGAGGAGGAGCTCAGCAACATCCTCCCTGAGGGTGGGCAGTGTATTCTGTGACATTGAGAACTGACTTGGAGCGTGGGACTCGTAAGGCAGAATAGCGTTGAAGTCAAGAGGCGACCCTCTGCATATCACTTCAAGAACCCACTTGTCCACAGTAATGACAGACCAGTGAGTACAGAAGTGGCAAAGCCGGCCCCCCCACCTCCAATTCAGGAGCGGAGTCAGGGACTGGACAGAAGGGAGGGGAGTCCCCTCTGACCCATCACTGGGCAGCTTTGGAGGAGGCACCGGCCGCTGAGGCCAGTGGGGCATTACCTCCCCTACTCCTGCCAATTTGGGGGCCACTGGCCAGGAAACTCATTCTTGGGGCACCAGGCATGGAAGTGCCCCTAGTGTGGCTGTTGCTGCTTGGACTGTTGTGGCTGAAAGGGCCACAACTGAAGGGCCGCCTTCTTTTTCTTTTGGCCTTTCAGGTCCTTCTGGGATGAAGCCATAGAATCCAGGGTGGCACTGGACTTCTCAATTCTGATGAGATGCCCATCCACCCCTGGGACAAAGGGGTTGGTGCCCAGGAAAGGGACCTCGGCCAACTTGTGTTTGGTGTCCGCAACGGAGGTGGTGATCCTCAGCCAGGCCCTGCAATGCATCACCACAGCTGTTGCCATGGCACGGGTGCATGAATCGCTAATGTCCAGGGTCAACTGGAGCTGGTGTCAAGCCAGTGCCTGACCTTGGTCTTAGATGACCATAATCGGTAGTAGCTTGTCGGCAGGCAGGTAAGGGAGGACGTTATCAAGCACCCCAGCAGGAAGTGACTGAAATGGGCCATCATCGAGGCGCAGCTTGACTGGCAGACACCAAGGGAGGATGTCACATAAATTTTCTTCGCCATGTGGTCAAGCTTCTTTGACTCGTAAGGGGGCATGTTCACATTACTAGTGTTGCTGAATTTCTGGAAAACAGAGTCAGAGACCAGACCCTCAGCTGATGGGTGGTCAGAAAATACGGGCAAAGAGCCGGCAGGGAACACATATTTACGAACAATATTGGCGAGAAAATTTGAAGCCGGCCCAGTGTCATGGAGGCTGAGGTGCTTATCTCCTTCTACACCGGTGACCCAGGGTCAGAAACGGACTTCCGCTGCTCGGAGGCTGGAGGGGAGATGAAGGATCAAGCATCCCAGAACAGCTCTCCTTCCTCAGGGAGGTGGAAGATATGATCCGCTGCTTGCCTGCCACCTAGCAGTAGCTGGATGGCAGCTCATGCAGCACCATTAAGAAGTGAAGGGGACTCCATATTCAGGTCACCAAGGATGTCTCCACGGAGGTGGAGCATGTACACTGCGGCCACTGCACATCCGTGGGCACCGGGGAGAAAAAGGTGGAAAAAACACCCTGGCAGTGGGATAAAGCCCAACCTTTCACAGGCCCCACACTGGCGACCGGGCACATCCAGAGTCCTGTGGCAGGACAACAGTGAACATGTCCCAGGGAAGCCGGTCAGAAGTAGGCCACTAGACAGGAGCAGGAGGATAAAATGTATATGAATATATATATATATATACAGTTGCGGCCAAAAATATTGGCGCCCCTGCAGTTTTTTCTAATAATGCACCGTTCCTTCCAGAAAATTGTTGAAATTAAACAATATTTTGGTATCCACATATGTATTTCTTTGCTTTGCAGTGGAATAAAACACAAAAAAGCAGAAAAATTTACTACGTCTTAGCTTATTCCACACAGAAATCCTTAAATGGCCCGGACAAAATTATTGGCACCTTTTAGAAGTAGTTAGAAATAATTAGATTTCAAGCAGGTGATTCTCCTTCACTTTGGAATTGAACTCACCTGTGGTGAGTTGCAGGTGCCTGCAATATAAAAAGGACTCATTCTCCTGTTTTGTGTCACTGTGTGTACCACAATGAGCACGGAGAAAAGAAAGACAGCCAGAGAATTATCTGAGGAGGTCAGACAGAAGATTGTAGCCAAGCATGGACAATCTCAAGGCTACAAATCAATCTCCAGAGACCTTGATGTTCCTGTTTCCACCGTACGTAATGTTATCAGGATGTTTTAAGGCCATGGCACTGTAGCCAACTTCCCTTGGCGTGGCATGAGAAAACGATCCGAAGATTGCAGCGCAGGATTGTTCGAATGGTGGAAAGCACCCCATCAACCTGCCAAACAGATTCAAGTTGACCTTCAGACACAAGGTACGACAGTTTCACCTCGCACCATCCGTCGTCAACTCAGTGAAAGGGGGTTATATGGTAGGAGGCCCAGGAGGACCCCACTGCTGAGAGAGAGACATAAGAAAGCCCGACTAGGGTTTGCCAAAACACACCTGAACAAGCCAAGATCCTTCTAGGAGAATGTCCTGTGGACAGATGAGACCAAATTAGAGCTTTCTGGTAAAGCACATCATCTCTATGTTTACAGAAAACAAAATGAAGCCTTCAAAGAAAAGAACACCTTCCTTACAGTCAAACATGGAGGAGGTTCAGTGATGTTTTGGGGTTGCTGTGCTGCCTCTGGCACTGGGTGCCTTGAACGTGTGCATGGCATCATGAAATCTGGAGATTACCAGGCCATTTTGGAGCACAATGTTGAACCCAGTGTCAGAAAGCTGGGTCTCCGTCGAAGGTCATGGGTCTTCCAGCAGGACAATGACCCCAAACACACTTCAAAAAGCACCCAGAAATGGTTCAAGACAAGACGCTGGACTGTTCTGAAGTGGCCAGCAATGAGTCCAGATCTAAATCCCATTGAAAACCTGTGGAGAGATCTGAAAACAGCAGTTGGGAGAAGGCACCCTTCAAATCTGGGAGAACTGGAGCAGTTTGCACAAGAAGAGTGGGCCAAACTGCCAGTAGAGAGGTGCAGGAAGCTCATCCATGGCTATAGGAAGCGGTTGATTGCAGTTATTTTGACCAAAGGCTATGCTACCAAATATTAAGTCTAGGGTGTCAATAATTTTGTCAATGCCATTTCTTTTCATTTTCTGATTTAAAAGGATATATTAAATTCTGAATCAAAAACAAAGGTTCTGTAATAGTAACAGAGAAATAAAGAATTGTGGAGACCAAATACTGTACTGTTAATTTCAACTTATGTTTAGAGGAATTGAGTTATTTGAAAAAGTGCAAGGGCGCCAATATTTTGGCCACGACTGTATATACATATATATATTTTGGCGGATGGTGCTGGGCAGTATGCTGGATGCTGCTAAAGCTAGAGTCAGTCCCAAAATTACCTCGACTGTGGGAAAGGCAACCCCCAGGGATTCGTCCTTACCCAGGATGTCAATAGAAGGGTATTTAGCCCTTTTCTGAATTGGCTCCAAAGGAACATTCAGGGACTCCAACATGAGCTGAAGGAGCACCCCAAAAAGACACTGGCCCATGGTCAGTGGTCAGTTCATTGACTGATTCTCAGTTGAATGTATGCATCCTCGAGGACTGCAGGGAAGACTCATCCGATTCATTCAAGGACTCTTCAAAGATGGCTCTTTACCGTTTCCTGTCATGAACCACCCTAGAGTCATCCAAGTGGGAAATTTCCTCAGACAACCAGTTTGGCAAGCCAGGCCATGGATAGGAGTCCTTAGTAGGAGTTCCTCACATGGGCTGCTGTGGAGACGGTTCCACTAACAAGGGTGGAAGGATATGCACTGGACAGAGCTGCATCAGGTGGACCAGAGTGGGCTTGACTGGCACCGGCCAGCTGACAGAAGGGTCATGGACAGAGCCCTACTCTGCCCCACCAGCAGCCTGCTCTGCTGCCAGAGAAATTCCTCGTAACACCTCCGCATCTGGCGGTACAGCCTCTCCTCATTCAAAGATGAGGACGACAAGAAGCACCTACAGTGATGCCTCCTGGTCAAGCGGGATCGAGAACTCAAGGAGCCCCTCAACCTTGACCTGTACACTTGACTTTTGACCCGGAAGTCAATGTCGAGAAACAGACAGCAGTGCAGTGTGGTGTAGACCACTTGCACTAGTGCCAACTGTACGACCTCTGGTGAATGCTAATCCAGAGCAGAAATGGTGGGGATACTGAATGTTCCACGTCCTCCTAAGTAAGGACCAGGAAAACAGGGTCTGAGAGACTGACTCGTGTCGACCCCCTTCAAAGGGTTGGCAGGGTCAAGAAAAATCTCAACACCTGATCAACTGGTGTAGAGATCGGCAAGCCTGACAGGGGGTACTGTGGAGCTAGTGACCCACCCCTAGGCTCATATGGGTTCAGCTGAAGCAGAGCACTTGACATTCGTCGAGCGGCCAGGGGAGTCAAAGGAGTACGAGGAGTGGGCTCTCTCTCCTAGTCCTACGACCAAAGGCAGCGATTCTTATTCTTGTGCTTCTTACCATGGCAGGCAGGGCTCTCCCTGAAGGTCCCACATACCAAATACATATCACAGAACTTTCGCATGAAGGATTCTCCAACTCTGGCCCCAGCTAGGAGCAGCACTGAAGCCGACAAAGTGCCCACCATAAAAGCCACCACCTCTTCCATTGCTGGTAGCTGCGATGGACCCTGCAGCAGCAGAGGCTGCCTTGCGACCGCCTTTGGCCCGCAATTTTGGGTCCTTATCTACTGGCCAGCTGAGAAGAAGGCAAGCTTGCCTGTCTTCAAGCAAGGACAGGAGCATCATTTGGCAGAGGCCACAACCAGCAATGTCATGCGTCGTTCCCAGGCAGCACAGTACCAAGACATGTGGGTCCATCTGCGACATCTTCTACCAGCATTTAACACACTGTTTTAAGCCAGGTGAGGGATTCGCTTCTTTACATTCCATGATTTTGACTGAAGGTCGAGAGTGGGACCAAGGAATACACGTCATTTTTTTCTTTCAGAAGAAAAGTCACTAAGTTTGCCAATGGTGCACTTACTAGGCCCTTTAACACGCAGAGCTACAAAGGAGGAGACCAAACTCTTCCAGTGGAAAGGAAGATCTGACATCATGGGGCAGAGCAGAGGGATATACTACCCGGGTGGTGGGAGAGGCCATCAGCTCTTGAGGAAATACTGCCAATGTGTGGGTAATAAGTGAGTGAGGGATGGTTGTCTTTTTTTTTTCCATAAAGCTGTCTGCTCCTCCGCTATTCATCAGGCTCTTAGTCATGTCGCACCCAGTCCTGTCTGCTGCTCCCTCCACTGTTCAACTGGTGGGAATCTGCAAGGTACAAAACCTGAAAGTGCCGGGGGCCATCGTGCTTGGCGACAGAAAGAAGTGGATTTTTTTTGGTTTTTCTCTCTCCCTCATTTCCAGAGTTATGGCGGCACAGATAGTGCATGTGTGCTCCCAGAAACATAGCTCCCACCATACCAACACCACATAAGCCACCCCCACCCCCGGACATCTCCTCTGGCACCAGACCTCCACCTGGGTGTCAGCCAAGAGCAGGAAACTTACTACCCCCAGTTTAGGAGAGTAAAGCTGCCAAGCAACTGGTCAATCCACTCCCAGCTGCCAATCCTCCTCCTCCCTCACCCACTGCTGACCCAAGCTCACATCCAAACACAAGTCACCGGCGTGGTCCAAGTTAAGGCACTCTTCAGTGTTTCAGCCCTCTGCACCATGGGGCCAGCAATGCTTTTCTTATCTGCTTCGACACTGGGAACTGGGCACCCCAGTGTCAGAATGACACTTGGGGGCATTGTCCCAGACTACTGGGTTTGGGGGAGGGACGTTAGGCACCTTGGTGTAGGCAAGCTGAAATTAGCTGAAATTAGGGGTCTGGACATTACAGAGGGACGGTGAGGTGGTTTTCTTTATTTTAAGTAATGCACATCCAACACTGGGGACTGGGCACTCCACTAAGGTACTTGGGGGCACTGGGGATTAGGCACACCCAGTGACACAGATTGCTGGCAGGGTTGGGGGGACTGGAGTACCCTGACACCGGGGATTAGGAATCCCAGTGTCACCAGATTAATGTGGTGGAGGGGTTGGAAAATAAAAGAAAAGGGAGGAGACAAACTCCTGGGTACCCCAGTTTAAATAAAAGGTATGTAGCTGGCACTGGGGATTGGGCACCCGGTGTCCAATTCAAATGTAGCAAGCTACTCAAGCGGCTAATGGTGCTCCACTAATTAACAAACATGCGAGATTCAGTTATTAATTTTTAGAGTGCTGATATTTTTAACTGTGCATGCTCAGAAACAGAACTGTTTTTCTTAAAACATTTGAAAAACTGCTGAAGTTTGGGAGATAAAAACCACAAAAGCACACACCTTGGGCCAAACTCTATGAAACCTGGAAGTTTCCAGTTTCAAATCTTCCTACAAATAAATTGGTTGAATGGGGAAAAAGTTACTAAGGTGCAAAAATTGGGGTTTAACATTAAAGTGGTTACTCAACCCTAATATACAGGTCCCACTGCACCTGTATAATACTGGTGCAGTAGTGCCAGTATAGTTAGCTTTGACTGAGAGTTTCCATATTAAACCCTAACTGTGCATCTTAATAGCTTTGGCGGTGTTTGACAAAACTGCCCCAGATTTGTCATGCATTGTCTGGGAGGCAAGGTCTCAATATGTGTAGTCTCGTGATGGCAGCTTGTGCAGTTTCCGAGATCTGCAAATGCCTTTTGTACATTAATGTCTAAACTGTTTCCTATACTTAATGCACTTCTTTTTTGCTCTAACCTTCGGCCAAACAGAAAATAATTTTTTCCAAAACTTTCAGGGTAGAAGCAGTCTTTGCCAAGGTAATGCCTTTCGAAGGTTTCATGAAAAAAATATCACACAGTTCAAGAGTTATACGAAATTTTTTTTTTTTTTAGTTTAACCAGGAGTAGCACACTAAGCTGAAAGCTTTTTTACAGGTGCAACCTGGGAGCACACGGAAGTTAAGTGACTTGCTTAGGGTCACACAGTATGCAAGTGGAAGCTGTGGGATTCAAACCCAGGTCTGGTCTGCTAGATGTCACCAGATTTGCAGCTCAGAGCCTTAAACCACTGCGCTATACTGCCTCCCAAAATGAGCAAGTGTGGAGATGCCGGGGATTTATTTATCTCAGCATGCTTAGTAGGATTTTTGCATAACCCTCTGATACAACACAATTTGGGGTCGTGAGAGCTTTTTGCTTTCTCACCACTTACTTCTGACAACCTGAAAAAAATTGAATTGGGCCACGATGCCTGCCATCTTGTCCGTCCCACCCCCGAACTAAAAAACATGAAAAATACATTAAAATTGTTTATTTAAAAATTAAAAAAAGAAAAAAAAAACTGAACTTCGCTAAACAGGACCCACTTAGCTAGATTCTGTGTTTGTTTTTAACAATAAAAGCCTAGAAATAGCTTTTCTAGGCACCCCCAAAATCCAGGGTGTTCAAGAGCCTTGTTACTTGAATACTGGCTTTGATCTTTACCAAAAGTCAGATTAAAATAGTGAAAATAGCTTTTAAAATTATGCTCCATAGACTTACATGAAGCACGTCCCCGTGCTGGTCCTTTAGTGATATCACAAAACCAGGAAGCGCAGGGACAGAGTGGAAAGTCAGGAAGTGGAAGGGACTGAGCAGCTAGCCTCCTTGGGGGCAAAACACAATCCCTTCCCTTCCTTAGGGGGCAGATTATTTTGTTTTAAAACTGATATGGAGAAACTCCCATTCAGGTAGGGAACCTCCAATTTGTTAAAACCTCAGAATGTGAACTGCAAGGAAAGGTGCCCTTTAATACCTCCACAAATTTCAAATATGGTTCCTGTTTTTATTAGGAAAATGGCCACTGTGGAGCCTGCACAGACACTGACCCAGAAAAATGAAAGTGATCCAAACCAGAGTAAACAGCAAGGAATGCCATCTATAATGCCATCTACAAGCAGGAAGAGTGAACAAACAACAGTTGTAGACGCTCCCAAACCTAAAACCTTAAATTTGGAAGAAGAGAATCGGAATGTTTTGATTTCACCGGAGCCACAGCAAAAGTCTGCAGCCCAAAAGAAGCCAAGGAAAGAGGTATGTGTGGCTGACAAACTTTCTGTAAACCATTTTCAGACTTGTTCATAGGATTCACAGGAATAATGGAGAGCAGGTGGAAGAAAGAGGGGTCGTTATCAAGGAAGGGATAACTGGGTCGGTGGGCATGTTGGGGCTTCAACAAATGATGGTGTCTAGAGAAACTATTGCAGGTGAGAGACATGACAAAGTTACCAAGACTCTAAATAGTGCGGCAAACCCAGAAATAATTGAAATGTGTATTTCATTGGTAAAATCCTTTAAGGGCCTAATGTGTTAGTTTCAACTGAAGAAACAGTAGGGCAAAAATCAAATTCCAGATCAAACTTAAACGCAACACTATCTGAATTAGGGAGTTCAATTCAATCAATGGAATCCAGAGATGAGGAAGGGAGAGAAACCCCCCAACCCCATTGGGTAAACATGATAATGGCCCAGATAGCTAATCTTTCTAAAGCTATGGCATATGGCAATGAGAAGATGGAAAAGAAGATCACTGCATTTCAATCTATCATAAATAATTTATTACAAGAATATCAAATACTGAGAAAAGACCAAGCGGTGGCACAATCCAGAATTTCTAGTTTGGAAGATATGGTAAACACTACACAAAGGCAAGTAAAAGCAATGGAAAATACACAGAAAGATCTACAAGGGAAATTAATGAACTTTAAGACAACAGCCCGACAAAAATATGAGGATTCTGGGGATGCCTGAGCCTTGGGATAAACAAAAGCCTTTGAACCTTATGAAGAAACAGATTGTGGCAGCCATCACAAATACAGATCCTGTGACTGTGCCTTGTGAACTAGATAAGAGTGCACAGAATGCATTGCCTGAAATTGAATGGGCAAGATCTGACTCGGCCAATCATAGCAAACATTTTCAGAACTGAAGATAAACAGAACCTAACGAGAAGTGTGTACAGAAAAAAAAGACTAAATATAATGGACGCCACAGTTGCCAAATACAATGACTTGCCCCCAGAGCTTCTGCAAGAACGTCAGAAATTTGATGAATTAAGAAGAAACTTATGGACCAAATATTTTTTTTGTTTGTTTGTATCATCTATTTTACCCCCGCCAGCCTAGCCGACCACTCCTTTGGGCATGCTACCCAACAGTTGACCCGACATATCCGCTGTTTTTTATCTCCTGCTTTGATAAATGTATGCCTATACTGTTGTATTTTGCTAAAAACTGCCTAAAAAAGCTGTATTACTTGCTAAAAACTGCTCTAGCCTTAGTGTTTAAGTGTTGCAGCCCTTTTCCTTGACTCTGTAACTGCAGCCCAGACTCCTGGGCGCCACGGATATCGACCCCTATTCAGTTGTAAATTAATTTTGTCACTGGCTAGTGAGACCTTTTGTCCTCCACCAGTACTAATTGGCTTACTCTTTCTTTCCCTCTTCAGCAGAGAACCCTCCTGGGTTCCCAGCTCAACCGCCGCACGATCCGAGGCCACCAGGCGGTTGGCGCGCCAGAAGCCACTGCCCGAGACCATTTGCTCGGACTCAAGCCCCAGAGAGGTACGGCAAAGCCGCAAATTTTATGCCCTTCCCCCCCCCTTGACTGTTATCTTACAGACCTTCTCGCCCCGTCCTCCCTTGCCATTGGCTTTCCCTCATTCGACTCTCCCCGTCTCAATACGACGCCTACAGACACATAATTATTGAGCTGCCGCTTCCAGGTGGTGCTTACCTCGCCCAACCTTTGCCCAAACGCCTGTTCTCTTTCTGACTTCCAGACCTAACCATGGGATTTGGTCGCTGGCTCTATCTACTTACCACCCTATGCACCCTACCCTTATTAGGGTATACACCAGGTGTACTGTACCCCCAAGAGGACTCGTATCCCTTAGCACAAGAATGCCTACTCATGGAGTCCCTATATAACTTGTGCTATGCCCCCAAGTTTTCGTACCCACTTTCAGTTGAATCGCTCTTTCAGAGAATCACCCTTATCTTGTTACCTACCCAAGGAATGTTACCTACTCTGCCCAGTACTTACATCAATTGGAGTCATACGGCAAGGGTCTTAGTATATGCATCCTTAGCACCAAACAGGACAAATATTAGGTCCCCACATCACTATGCCAACTCCTCCTCTAGCCGAAGAAGGCCTAGCTCTTCCAAGTTACCACTTACCACCCTGAGGAAAGTTGTACTCCTCCCTTCGCTATGCTCGGGCAATGTTAAACTTAACCCAGGTCCTATACAAGCAATTTCCTCACCGTCCAAAATCATGAAACAAAGGCATCAGCCTCATGCACGTTAATGTGTGCAGCCTCTTAAAAAAAACTCACCTCAGTACAAGCTTGGGCTATTCACACTGAGCCGGATGTACCTGTCATATCTGAAACCTGGCTTCGTCCATCCACGCCGGACAAAGAGGTCAATATCCTAACTACCTGTTATTCAGAACCGATAGACTAACCAGAGGCAGTGGTGTGGCCATCTATGTTAAGGACAAGTTTACGGCTGCCACCCTTGACACAACATCAATTGCCAATGCCTTTAAATGCCTGTCCCTAAAGATTGAAATAGCTACATCAATGGCTCTCCGTATCATAGGATGTCATAGACCCCCATCTTCGGGGTCACAGCTCCTGTCCCACCTCTCATCTACTATGAGTAGCGAGACAATGGAAACAATTATACTAGGTGACCTTAACTACAACTGGCTGTCCAACGCATCACTTCCACTTAAAACTTTCTGCGACTCTCATGGGCTCACGTTACTTATTAATGAATCAACTCGCATTAATAAGAAAAACCCTACAAAAAGTACACTCTTAGATGTACTTCTAGTAAGCAAACCTCATTTCTTCTCACATGCTGGGATCTTTTCTGCCAACCTTCATGACCATTGTTTTACTGCTGGCATAAGGGCAGTCCCTAAACCAACTTCCTCAGAAAAGTTCTCTACCAAAAGATCAAAACGGAACTTTGACCCACTTGCATATATCAATGATCTGAAAGCCTCACTGCTTTGGCAAACCTTTTACCTAGCCAAATCAGTAGAAACAGCATATGCCTTATTCCACAAAATCGTATTCAGCGCTTTTAACACCCATGCATCTCTAGTCAAAACCTGCATAAAGGCTAGAAAGTGCTGTTGGTGTACAGTAGAAATCAAGACAGTATTACAAAAAAAGAGACAAGCTTTGGAAGCTAGCATGTAAATCCCACAAAGTCGAAGACTGGCGCCTTTTCAGAACAGCCAGAAACCTCTGTACAAAGCTGATTCGGGATACTAAGGCCAACTTCTAAAGCTCCGAACTCGGCTCGGCCTCCAACTGCCCCACCAAGTTTTGGTCCACGATAAAAGAACTTTCTGGCAACACCACAGGAAACACTCTCCCCTCAAAAATTATCTCTTACAATGCAACCATCAGCAATAAAAAAAGAGATACTACAAGCCTTCAACAATCACTTTACTACTGCAGGGCTAGCTTTTGATAACTCACCTGCATGTAAACTATGCCCCTAGCTTACCACGCACTCTGCAGAATCTAGTCCCACAGATGCAGTCTTTTCCTTCTCCCCTACTTCACTAAAAGAGGTCGAGGAACTACTTCTCCAGCTGGACTCCCAAAAAAGTGCTGGCGCTGACACTTTTGATCCATTCTACCTAAAGATTGCCTATCATGTCTTGGCCATACCTATTACGCACCTATTTAACCTGTCCCTTTCTCAAGGGACCCTCCCCAAATTGTGGAAGACCACTCATGTCATCCCACTGTTCAAATCCGGGGACCCCTGTGATCTAAATAATTACAAGCCCATCTCCCTTCTCCCAGTCTTATCAAAACTCTTGGAAAAAACTGTAAATGCACAGCTGAAATCTTTCGTACAGGATACCAATTTGCTAAACCCTATGCAATCTGGCTTCAGATCCGAACATAGTACGATCACGGCCCTAGCTAAGGTGACAAATGACTGGTAGCATGAGCTAGAGGACAGAAAATTTGTCTGTGCCGTTTTTCTAGACCTAAGCAAGGCCTTCGACACCGTCGACCACAGCCTTCTCCTTTCCTCCTTAAAAGCTATTGGTCTAGATCCTACCTCCTTGCGCTGGTTTCACGACTACCTCTCAGACAGGCACCAACAAGTCAAGGCTGAAGGTGATCTCCCCCCCCCCCAAAAAAAATCTGTTAAAAAGAGGTGTCCCACAGGGATCCATCTGGGGCCACTCCTATTTGCTATCTACATCAACAGCATAGACACAGGCATCAAAGAGGTGAAAATCCATCTGTTTGCAGATGACACAGTGATCTACCTGAGCTGTACTACACCCGAAACTGCCTATAGCGACCTGCAAGCTGAATTCAACATTCTTCAATACCAGCTCCTCAGCAAAAAACTGCTACTTAATGCCAAAAAGACAAAAGCGATGCTATTCTCACCTATCAATCATGTAGCCTACTCTGTTGGCACTGGTACTCTCCCTCCCATCTCCACCCTCTTAGGAGAATACCTGGAATTCGTGCCAAAATTCACATACCTAGGGGTCTGGCTTGACCACAAACTCTCCTTGCAGATCACCTGGAGGACTTGTTAAAAACTGAGGCAGAGACTAGGTCTCTTTTCAGGATAAACCGCCTATTAACTACAGAGGCCAAGAGACAACTAGTTCAGTCTACATTCCTCTCACTAATTGACTATGCTGACTTTATATACAGCCAATGCGCTAATTCATACCTCGGTAAATTGGACACACTTTACCACAGAGCCCTGCGATTCATCACTGGTCTCCCCCTTTCCACCCATCACTGCTCCTTACATGCGGCTGTAGGCTGGACATCCCTACAGTATAGACGTAATAAAAATGCAGCTCTCTGGACATACAGGGCTATTACTGGAAAACTCCCGCAGTACATTGTTAAATGTCTGCCTCTCAATGCATCTGGATCCTACGCCCTAAGAAGCCGCTTTCTGATATCTTTGAAAGTGCCTAAAGCCATTACACGCTTTGGGAGAGCTGCCATAGGTTTCACACTGCCGACGCTCTGGAATGCGCTCCAGAAATTGCTGAAACTGAGGACTCCTGTTAGTCTTACAGTGTTTAAGACCTTATATAGAAAATACATCACAGAAGCCTGTAATTGCTTCAAACGATCCTAGCTTAGTTACACTACCCTTTCCCGCACCTCTCCAGCCCATCCCAACCTTATTCCTTGCACCTTGCAAATTCCATCCCTGAGTCACCTATTAATTAACTGCCCTGGAATCCTCCTTTCCTCACAAACCAATCCTTGCTTACCCTCAGTCTCCCATCCCTTCATTTCTAGTATTTTCCCAGTGCCCGACCCCTACCACCTGACACCTGTCTCCTCCTTATGCATTTTTTTTTTTTTTTTTTTTTTTACCTAGACTATGTATTTCCATTCATTGATAACATCCAAGGCAGCTATTTCTTTGTGGGGAAAAATGCTTTATCCTTACAGGAACACTAAACCATTTTTTGTTTTGTAGAATCTAGTACCAATTTTTACTTACCTGCTACCTTATTGTTATACCCTTACCGACTGTCTATTACCTGAACATATATGTACTTTTACTTGTCTTGTCTGCCGCAGGCCCACCTGCACTGTTGTACATTTTTATTTACTATTTATTTGCCTGTATATAAATGCACTGCCACTCGACTTGTACAATGCAGGTCCACCTTGTAAATGAGCTTGCTCAATGGTGATCGCCTGGATAAATAAAGAATTTGATTGATTGACTGATTGATATCCCTTTGCCAGGTCATGAACAAGAAGAGAGACTGAATACCCGGAGGCATTTTTTCCTTTCCCCACCAGGGGAGTGGTGAGAGTGCAGCAAGGGCATCCTGGCTTGTCGCAGTGACAGGAGGGCGGACCGCTGTCATCAGGTCAGCTAGGCAGCCATTTTTCTGTTTTTGGTCCCCCCGCCAACTCGCGTGTATGCTGCGGCATCCTGGCCAATCACACGAGCGGCATGTGGTCATCCACAGCGCAAAGTGTAATGCTGAACCAGGCCGCCAGGAGCCACCAAAGGGCAGTGCAACCTCGACCCTCCCTCCCCAGGAGGACAGCATCCCATGGATGCTCTTAAACCCTCCCTGCCTGCCTCCGTTCCTGTCCCAGGCTTGGGTGCGAACCCAGGTTGCCAGCGTGCCAGGCAATCCCCCACTGCTTGGTGCCACAGGGGCCACCGGACCAATGGTTTTAAAACAACAATGATTCACCTTGCAAGAATGAGGGTAGCAATTAACGGCATGAGACATGTTTATGACTCCCCAGAAGTGGCAGAAAAAGATTTACAAGAAAACCTGTGGAAAACCCTCTGATTTAATTCATAACATACAGAAAGTGAACTTATATAAAAGATTAATAAAATGAAATAATAAAAAAGATAAAACGTAAATAAAGGAGCAACTAAGAAACTTAGTCACAAGATCAGAAATTGGAAGACAGTTTATATATCCAGGGATACAGAGGAAGTGGGAGAGTCTATCTGACAATATGATGTGACCTAACAAAACACGAGAAATACATTTTTTCTCCTTCTCCCTGTATTTTTATTCTGTGTTTTGGATGATTATGCTTATTAATACACCTTGTCATTGTGGAAGTCCTGGAAGTGGTTAAGTGGGGAGGGGGGCTATCGAGAGACAGATCAAGGGGTACTTGTTCTACTGGCCATGACCAGCACAGGCTAAGGGGGATTTAGAAGTGTTTCTTAAGCTCAGACTGGAAAAGCAAGGAAATAATTGGCATTTTTTTATTGGGGGGGGGGAGAAGCAGGAGAACGAGGTAGTGGATCACCATGGAGAAATGGGGACGATTCAATGAGTTTAATAAGTTTAACATGGTAAAGGTACAAGACCTATCTATATTAAGGCAGAAATGGCTATGGAGGTAAAAAACATTAGATGAGCAACATTTAATGTAAATGGGATTCACACACCAGTCAAAAGAACAAAAGATTTCAATTACATAAATTAAATAAAAGCAAATGTCATAGCATTGCAAGAAACATATCTAGATAAAGTAGAAATAAAATTAGAGCAGAAATGGATAGCATATGTTCTATATTCAGAAGGGACAAGGAAAAAGCACGGTCACAATTCTATTACGATGACACCAAGATCTGCAACAGAGTAGATGATCCAGAAGAGGTGGACAGAATGAGAAGAGATCTGGATAAACTAGCAAAATGGTCAGAAGAGTGGCAACTGGGATTTAATGCAAAGAAGTGCAAGATCATGCACATAGGAAAGAGAAACCCTGAAGCCACCTGTAGGCTGGGAGGGGAGTTGCTGGCAGTCACAAAGGAAGAGAGACTTGGGCATCATCATCACGATGACCTGAAATCATCCAAGCAGACCTCTAAAGCAGTAGGTAAGGCTAGGGGATGTTAGGGTGTATTAGTAGGGGTATCACAAGTCGTAAGAGGGAGGTAATGATCCCTCTTTACAAGACACTAGTTAGGCCCCATCTGGAGCACTGCGTACAGTACTGGAGGCCACACCTTCACAAGGACATTAACCAAATTGAGGCAGTCCAGAGAAGGGCAACCAAAATGGTGCAGGGACTGCATCAGAAAACATATGAGGACAGATTAACGGAGCTCAATATGTATACCTTTGAGCAAAAGAAGGAGAGAGGTGATATGATTGAGACATTCAAACACCTTAAGGGCATTAACAAGGTGAAAGAGTCTAACATGTTTAAATATAAGAAAAACAGCAGGACAAGAGGACACAGCATGAGATTAGAGGAGGCCGATTAAAAGAGAATGTGGAAATTCTTTTCACAGAAAGGGTGGTGGATGCATGGAATGGCCTACCTCAGGAAGTGGTGGCTATGAATACAGTGCAGGGCTTCAAACAGGCATGGGATAGGCATAAGGGAGCAATACAGATGAGTAGGAATAGATAGGCCACTGACAGAGCAAAGGCCGATGGCACATTTATAAGGTAGAAAAAGAAATGGACAGACTGGATGGGCCTTGCGGTCCTTATCTGCCCTCAACTTCTATGTTTCTAAATTGTACAATAACAGAAACATATGCTGATACACAAGGGAGAATCATATTAGTAAAATTAAAAATAGCAAACACAATACTGACAATAGGAGTCATTTATGCCCCATTTACAGAATATTCACAATTTTTGGCTGAGTTAACACAAGGATTAGTTAAGTTACAAGCTCAAAACATTATTTTATTACGCGACTTTAATGTCTTTATGAACCCAGCCCTAGAAAGAACATACAGGTCACCATTTTTTTTAATAAATCACATACTAAATTAATATATAATTGTCTAGAGGCACATGATTTAGTGGACTCATGAAGAACTTTATTTCCACATTCGAAAGAATATACCCATTATGACAAGAAAAAGAAATGCTTCTCCCAAACTGATTACATATTTACATCTACATTTTTAGTAAAGGATATACAAGATGTAACTAACCCAATAATTTTATCAGATAGTAACTAACCCAGTAATTTTATAGTTCATGCATTAATACATCTTGATTTAAGAATCACAGATCCAAACGTAAAAATCTAGATGGTGGAGGTTTAATAACAAATTCTTGAAAGATCAAAACTTTAGGGAGAAAATAGAAGAAAGAATAGAGTAATTCTGGTTCTATAGCTAAGATGGTGCAAATATAATATCAAAACTGTGGGATCCATTAAAGGCAGTGATAAGAGGCATAATTATCTCCTATCAGGCGTACATAAATTCAGAAAAGAAAAAACAAGAGGAACAATTACATAAAAAATGTAAAGAATTAGACAAATTAGTAATAGATAACCATGACATATATTACAAAGAGTGGCTTGAACTATGATTACAAAAAATGAAAATGATAAATGAGGAAGTGTTGAGTAGTATTAAAAAACTAGAGAGAATACTATATACTCAAGGTGATAAATCTGGAAAATTATTGGCCACACAACTGAAGAAACAAAAAGAATCAATTATAACAACATCACTAGAAGATGGAAATGATAAATATAAAGATACAGAAATGGGAGAATTGAAAAGTGTTTGATCACTTAGATAGGAAATTCATGTTTGAATGTATCAAAACGCTTTGTTCCAATTATTCCAAAAACTCTACGAAAAAAGACTAGATTTGCAACACACTCAAAATTACAAAAAAAACACTGGATATCTTGAATGGTGTATGACAAGGATGTACCTTGTCCACTGTGATGAATATAAGGTGTTTGGAGCCATTTCCTAATTGCATAAGGAAAAAATCAAAATGTAGAAGTACTAAGAATAGAAAATATGCAAGTCAAACTAAATGTTTTTGCAGATGATGTTTTGTTGATAATGAAAAACTACGCTCTGTCTGCCACCTGGAATCACCTTCAATCCATCCTCAAACTTAACAGTGTTGTCTCGATTAACTCTTACAAAGCCTTGACGGCCAGTAAGCTCCAAACCACATGCAACTGCCATTAATACTCCACTGCTGGTGTTCTTTTCCACATCCCTTACCTGTCCCTTCCCCATTCTCTTATCCCTTTCAGTCTACATTATCTTGAAAACCCTTCCCCATCCCCTACCCCCCTCACCCTCCTCACTTCCTTCCCCACCACTGCCTTTCCCTCCCACCCCCTCACTTATCTCCCTTTCCAGCCTCATCCAGTCTTTTCAACAACAGCTGCCTTCTTTAGCTGGCCTCTTCCTACCATAACCCCCAATATCCTTTACCCTTTTTCAAGTCACTGTTTCTCCCTAAGCATTTAGTTCCTACGACAATTATGTTCTTGTTTCACAGCATGTGTGTTTTACTGCATGCATATGTAAATTTTTTAACTTTGTATGATCAATTGATGTGTGCTATGTGCTCTGTCATATTCTTGACTATGTATATCCCTTACTTGCTGTACATATTCTTCTGTAATTTGCTGTTATATTGTTATGTGTATAGGAACTCCTTGTGAAGGAGCTTGCTCAATGGAGTTTTCCTACAATAAACTAAAAATATAAATGTGTCTATGCCAGCCTTTCAGGAAGAGGATGAATTATATGTCTCACTATCGGGATATAAAGTAAATTCCCAGAAATCAGTATACATAAAGAATGTTATCCTTAGCAATACCTTTAGATACCTGGGACTAATAATATCAAATAAACAAGAGGAAATAATTAAAACAAACTATGGCACAGCCAAAGAAAAAATAAGAATGTTATTGGAGAATTGGGAAAAGTTATCATTGTCTCTTTGGGGCAGATTAGAAACAATAAAAATGATGACATTGTCCCACTTGCTATTTGTTATACCAGCAATAATTTGATGTCAGACACAGACGTGGTATAATTCAATAAGGAGAATTTTCACTGAATTCTTATGGAGGGGAAGAAAACCTAGAATTGCATGGCATCCGCTTATCGCTCCCAGAAAGACTGGAGGATACAGTTGCCCTGACCCTGAACTGTATAAAGTTTCACACCAAATAAAAATCTGGTGGGAATGGGCATTCCTGCATAGGAAAGAATATCCTTGGGAAATAGTCTTTCAGCCTGTTATACAAGGACTGGATAAGGAAACAGTAATTTAGGAACTAACTTTAAATCTCCCTATATACCCCAGCTGCTCGGTACCTTGGGTATTAAAATAAGACAACCTATAATATCACTTAGACAACATATGTTACCATGGTTACACTTAAACATTTGGAAATGTGTCACAAAGAGGATAAAGTATTTGTCCAGAGATTTCGGAAAGCTAATATTCAAATTGGTTTCAGTTACTGGATAAAGGAGAATTTGTAAATTTTGAGAATTTTAGAAACAGTTTTCAAGGAATATTAGGAGTTAATTTTGTGAACTACTTAAGATTCAAACATACATTCATTTTTTAAATTGAACAAAACCGACCCAATAAAAATTTAACAAAACATTTAAAAGATCAAAGAAAAATAGTGGAATCAGGCTACAAAAAAATACTTCAGCAAATATATATGGCCCTCAGCTCGGAAAACAAAGATCCATGGTGTAAGACAAATAAAAAAATGGAATACAGAAACTACATTAGCCTACACGTATCAGCAATGGAGAAATACAAGGATAAATATTAATAAAAAGTATTTGTATTCAAAAAATAAAGCAATATAAAAAAATTGTCCACAGGGCTTATTTTACACTCGAAATTAAAATGGAAATCAATAGTGTTGGTATAATTGTAGAGGAAAAGTGAATTTGTTCCATTGCATATGGGTCTGTCCTAAGATTATTTTATGTTGGAACAAAACAGCCAACTGGTTAACAGAGATCGTAAATTGGCAAATTCCAAATTACTTCAAAAATTATTTTAAATAATACAGAGCAGCTGAAAATAGAAAACAAAAACATCTAATGTATAGGTACAATGTGTACCAAAAGGTTTATATTAGTAAATTGGAATGCTCCAGAAATAGGATGGATGAGCAAAGAAAAATGGTATCATGGGCTACAAGAGGCTGCACAATATGAGAAACTACAGGAAGAAGTTACAACTGAAGGAGAAGAAAATGACTGCTTGGAGAGAAATGGAAGCTATGCTAACTCCTTTTCAAACATACTAAATGATAAAGGAATTCTCCATGGCGGTGGAAGGTTGGGTAGAGGAGGGGGAGGGATCAGTTATTTTAGTTTTGATGATGTTGTCTACAGGATTAAGATGCTATTACTTGAGATCTTTTATAAGTTGTACTCTCAATACATATGCAATCTTCTATGGTAAGAGCTATCAGATATTTATAGAAAGATTTGTGTATTTTTGAAAGATATAATAAAAATTGTCTTAAAAAAAGACGATCAAGAACAGTATTGCTATGAAGCTGGAGGGGGGTAGACTCGGGAAATGTGAGAAAGTATATCTGCACAGAAAGAGTGGTGGATGTCCGCAACAGCCTCCTGGCGGAGGTAGTTTGGGCAAAAACTGTAGCAGCAGGGACAATGTTAACATGCACCAAAAGGGCAAAAGTTGCACCTGTCCCAAAAATTACCCCTCTTACCTTTGCCAATGAGTCCAAACTGATGCACCTACTCGATAATATCTAAAAGGAGAAAACACAAGCTTTTTGAAATCTGCCATTGTTTTGACCCAGTAGGCTCCTCTTTAGACCCACATTTGTTACACCAGTGGGTCTGATTCGACCCATGTTTTAAGGTCCCTAGTGCGGTCACTGTGTAGCAGAGTTCAAGAATGCATGGGATAGGCATAAGGGAACCTCAATGGTAAGGCAGGGTGGGTAGAGCCGGAGATCAAGTAGGGTCTGCAGTAATACAGCGAGTAGGGAAAAATGGGCACACTAGGTGGGCCAAACAGTTCTAATCTGCCGTCAAATTCTATATTTCGGTGTCTCACCTGTGGGCACTACATCCAGCACCATATGGAATGGATGTAAGTAAATAAGTTATGTAGTTACCGTAACAATAGATTCCAGAGAATCTCTTACCTTAGGCCACACCTTTGGAACTATACCTACGTCACTGCTAGGACCACACAGAAACTTTTGTTTGCCGGGGTCCACAAACGACGCCACGCATCAGTGGCTATATAAATGTGGGCAGCCTCATCATCCCTACTGGAGACTGTGCTCAGAGGAACTCTCCTCTTGGGGAACCATAAGGTCACAGCAGCGCCTCCTACAGTAGGTGAGCGAAGGCACTGGATATAGCAGCTGTGAAAATTCCCAAGGCAGAATCGGATGTCATATTCCCCTACAGCTTATAAAAAGGGGAAGAAAGGAGGGTCGGCACTGCCTAAGGGAAGAGATTCTCTCGAAGAGTTACTATAACGTTAAGTACGTAACTGTTCTATCTTCTTCAAGGCTATCTCTTCCCTTAGACCACACCTTTGGAATGAGTGCCAAATGTTAACTGAAAGGTTGGTGCAGTCTGGTTCAGCACAGTAGGCCATGTGGAAAGAAAGGCAAAACCAGCTCATCTATGAGAAATAATGTCCAGGACTATAATGTTTAGTAAAGGTTTGGACAGCAACCTATGTGGTTGCAGCACAAATGTCAGCCGTAGAGACATTTCTGAAACAAGCAGCAGAGGTGGCCATAGCCCTGGTGGAATGACCACATGCCACACATGGAAGTTCCTTACTGTACTTCCTATAACAGAACATAATACAATATGCTAGCCATTTGGACAAACACGGTTTTGATACAGGGATGCCCTCCTTCCCAGGGGCGAACAAAACAGAGCTGAGAGAACTTTCCATAGTCCTTGATGCATGCAATACAGTATCTTGGTATTCTATGTATGTCCAAAGTATGGAACAATGCCTCACCCTGATTGGCATGTTCGGGATAATAAACAGGAAGGTGGCTGGTTTGATTTAATATAAACTCAGACACCACCTTTGGCAAAAACTTAGGATTAGTACCCAAAGATGCTTTTCTTTGTGGAAAAGCAAGCAAGGAGGCTCATAAATTAGAGCCTAAACCTCTGAAATCCTTCGAGCAGAAGTGACTGCAAGTAAAAATACTTTTCCATGAAAGAAAGCAATAATCCACAACACGCGCCTGGCTCAAAGGCAGCCATGTTTTTCAAGAATATAATTTAGGCAAAAAGGTGGAACCAGGTTACAAATGGGAGGTTCCATGTGTAGAATACCTCTCAAAAATACAGGAGCTCTCCAGCTAGGCAACCGTACACCCATCAACAGTAGCATGGAAAGCTGATATTTCTCTGTCAGATGCACATTCAGTGAGGAATACTGAAGACCAGAATCTGACGGTCAAAGCAAGTATTCCAACGCCACATTTACTGGATAGGTGAATAGGTCCATACATTAGGAAGTGGCCTACAAAGTGAAACGCTTCGACTTCAAATACATAAAGTCTGGTGGAAGGCTTTCTGGCTGCAACCAGCACATAAGCTATTTTAGGACACCCCAAACTGTGCAATGGTTATGTACACAGACATTCTTTGTCTTACTGTTTCACTGTGAATTTCTAGTGTGTTCTGAATAAGTTGTCTGTTGCTGTATTGATATTACTGGACCTTAGGTCGTACCTGAAAATGGAATGTTTTTATTTCAGTGTACTAACCTGCAATTCAAATAAATTAATTGAAAAATGAAATGAAAAACTCAGGAGCCAGGCATGGAGATGCATGGACTTCAGATTTGGGTAGACCCCGAGACCCCTTGTCCTGTGACAACAGACCCCTGTACAAAGGAAGAGGTACTGGAGGCTCCACTGCTAGTTGATGGAGCAGCGGATATCGTATTTGTCAAGGCTGTAGAGGTGCAGTGAAGATGAGGGTCACACCGGATGTAAAAAAAAAAAAAAAACACTATGGTTCTCAAAGGAGGTGCCAGAGAAGGTTAGGGAGAAAAATATGACATTCAGGAAGTACAAGGAATCACAGAAGGAGCAGGACAGAGAACTGCATAAGTTAAAGCAGAAGGAATCAGGGAAGGCAGTCAGAACAGCAAAGGCCCAAACCGAGGAAAAGATAGCCAACTCAGTTAAGAAGGGGGATAAAACCTTTTATAGGTACATCAGGGAGCGAAGGAAGACCAAGGAAGAGATAGTGAGGCTTAATAAAGGGGAGGGGGTGGGCAGTGGGTGACTGTGAAAAGGCAGAGATACTGAACGAATATTTTTGCCAGTATTCACAAATGAAGAAGGGGAGATACCTAACCCAAAGAACAGAAACACTCTGGATGGAGGAGTTGATACCAGCCCATTCACAGAAGAAAGAGTTCTGAAAGAACTCTTAAAACTGAAGGTGGACAAAACAGTGGGGGCCTGATGGGATTCATCCTAGAATTCTAAAAGAACTAGGGGCAGAACTAGTAACACCACTGACTACCATCTTTAACAAATCATGGGAGGATGGGGTGGTACCTGAGGACAGGAGGAGAGCAGATATTATTCCACTTCACGAAAGTGGGAGCAGGGCAGACGTAGGAAACTACAGACCTGTTAGTTTGACCTCAATGATAGGGAAAATGATGGAATCACTGCTGAAGGAAAGAACTGTTGAGTACCTAGAGGCCAGAGGAGCACAGGACCCAAGGCAGCATGGGTTCACAGCGGGAAGGTCATGTCAGACGAATCTAATAGGTTTCTTTGACTGGGTGACCAAAGTAGTAGATCATGGAGGGGCTGTTGACATGGCCTACTTAGACTTTAGCAAGGCATCTGACACAGTCCCATACAAAAGATTAATATACAAGTTAGCCAGCCTGGGAGTGGGTCCCAAGATGGTAGCCTGGGTAAAAAATTGGCTGGACAACAGGACGTAGAAGGTAATAGTAAACAGAGTCCACTCTGAAGAAATGGGGGGTTACTAGCGGGGTACTGCAGGGTTCAGTTCTAGGACCAGTCCTATTCAATGTCTTTATAAGTGACATTGCAGAGGGAATGGAAGGAAAAGTATGTCTCTTTGCAGATGACACAAAGATTTGCAACAGGGTTGATACACAAAGTGGTGTGGAAAGGATGAGAAGGGACTTGGCAAGGTTGGAGGAATGGTCGAATGTATGGCAACTTAGATTCAATGCTAAGCAGTTCAAAGTAATGCACCTGGGAAACAAAAACCCAGGGGAAGAGTACACAATGGGGGGTGAGATACTAACAACAACAACAAAAATGGAAAGGGACCTGGGGGTAGTCATATCAGATGACCTAAAGGTGGGCAAGCAATGTGAGAGGGCAGTAAGGAGGGCTGGGGGATACTAGGATGTATAGGGAGAGGCATCACCAGTAGGAAACAGGAAATTGTTATCCCTCTGTACAGACAGCTGGTGAGACCCCATCTGGAGTACTGTGTGCAGTTCTGGAGACCCAGTCTCCGCAAGGACATAGGCAGGATGGAGGCAGTCCAGAGGAAGGCAACTAAAATGGTGCAGGGTCTGAACCAGAAGACATATGAAGAGAGACATAAGGAGCTTAACATGTATACCCTCGAGGAAAGGAGGACAGGGGGACATGACAGAAGCTTTCAAGTACCTCAAGGAATCAACAAAGTCCAAGAGGTAGCATCTTTCAGAAAAAGAGGTATGCAAGAACAAGGGCACAATTTGAAGATAGAAGGGGATGGCTCAGCGGTAATATGGAAATACAGGTTACTCACCTGTAACAGGAGTTCTAGGAATGGTATATGTTGTTCATCCACACTTATTGGCAGGTTCCTTGCCGCTTTAAATCTTGCGGAAGGTCTTCAAGCTGGCTCCTCCCACCCACCGGGTGGTAAACTCTCGGCTCCGCCCCATGGCCAGATCTAGCCCGCTGGAAGCCAGGTTGTGCGTCCGAAGCCAGGAGGTCAGGGGTCGGTAGGATGAACAACATATACCATTCCTAGAACCCTGTTACAGATGAGTAACCTGTATTTCTAGGGACATGGATATGTTGTTCAATCCACACTTATTGGCAGACTCGCAGTTCTCCGGGAGGAGGGAGGCAAGGCGCACACCCCGATACTTACTTGGGAAATAGAGACTGGAGAACTGAGGCCCTAAAACCAGCATCCCGGCGTGACTCAAGGTCGATGTGGTAGTGGTAATAAAGGTATGTGCCGACTTCCAGGTAGCAGCCCTGCAGATATCCTGGATAGGGACATCCTAGGCAGCTACCGATGCAGCGGTATAGGCGGGTAGAATGGCTCTTATCCTCTGGGAGGCTCCATGCCCGCCAACCTATAGCAGAGATCTATGCAGGAGGTGACCCACCTGCTTATCGTCCGCTTGGCTGCAGGTTTGCCAGGTGCGGCTTCAGCGTAGGTGACAAACAGCTGGCGAACCTCTCCCTGAACTTCAGCCGTCCGCTCCTTATAATAAGCGAGTGCTTGTCTAGGGTCCAAAGTATGGAGCCTATATTCGGCCTCCGAGGTGTGATTGAGGTAGAACACCGGCAGAGTCAACACCTGGTTAAGGTGAAACTCCAACACCACCTTCGGAAGGAATTTCGGGTTGGGGCGCAGGACAACCTTGTCCCTGTGGAAGACCAGATAAGGAGACTCGATGGAAAGCGCCTGGAGCTCTCCCATCCTTCTGGCTGACGTGATAGCCACCAAGAAGGTGGACTTCCACGACAGGTGGGAAATATACAGCACCTGTGCATCGGTTGAATGGCTTGCCCGCCAGAAGCGGCCCAACCAGCGGTAGATCACGGTGGGTGGAGGCTCACACCAGAGGGAAATGTGGTCAAGGCCTTTGAAAAAGCACCGACCACCTTCTCCTGCGCCACCGACTGCTTCCCGGCCCGCGCCCGGTAAGCAGAGATGGCTGCCAGGTGCACCTTAAGGGTCGTCGACCGAAGCCCTTGCTGAGAAAGGGACCACAGGTAGTCTAGAATGCTTGCCGAGGGACAGGCAGAAGGGTCCAAGCCCTTCCCCTGACACCAAATGGAGAATCTCTTCCATTTGAAGGCATAGCATTTCCTGTTCGACTCCTTACAGGGCATATGACGTTGAGGACCTCGTCGGAAAGACCCAAGGCCTGGAACTCTAGCCGCTCAGAAACCAGGCCATCAGGTGCAGGGATTGAAGGTCCGGATGAAATACCTTCCCCTGGTTGACCGAGATCAGGTCCGGGCGGGCTGGAAGCCGCCTCAGGAGCCTGGAGCTGAGGCTGAGGAGATCTGGATACCAGAACTGGCGGGGCCAGTCTGGGGCTACCAGAATCACCTGCGCCTTGTCCCTCCTCGCCTTGAGAAGCACCTTGTGGATCAAGGGAAATGGGGGAAGGTGTAGAAGAGGCCCGGGGTCCACGGCCTCGAGAAGGCATCCCCCTGCAGCGAGCCCTGTTGAGGGGGTCGGGCATGGAACAGACTCAGCTTCGCATTCTCCCTGGAGGCAAACAGATCCACCTGAGGCATGCCCCAGTGGGAGAACAGATCTTGTACTACCTCCGGCAGGAGAGACCACTCGTAAGACGCAGCCCCTATCCGGCTTAGGGCATCGGCCAGGGTGTTGGAGCCTCCTGCCATGTGAATGGCTAGGAGATCTGCTTCCAGGCTGTGCATGAGGGACCATATGCGGAGAGCTTCCTTGCATAACGGCATGGAGCACGTCCCGCCCTGGCGGTTCAGATAGTACATGGTCGTGGTATTGTCCGTCTGGACCTGAACCACTTGACCCCGTAGAAATGGAGCGAAGGCGGTGAGAGCTAGGCGGACCGCAGGTTGATATGGCATTGGGACTCCCGAGGGGACCAGAGGCCGTGCGCTCGGTGCTCCCCCAGATGGGCACCCCAACCCATCAGAGATGCATCGGTCGATAGAGAGACCGTCGGCTCGGGGCGGACGAACGGGATGCCCTCCTGCAGATGTGCCGGAGCGATCCACCACTGGAGAGCGTTCCACATTTCCTGGGTCACTGTCACGGGCTGGTCCAACGGATCGTAGCATTGTGACCACTGGCTGGCCAGTCCCCATTGAAGGGGACGCATGTACCAACGGGCCCAACGGACCACGCTAGCACAGGCCGCCATGAGGCCCAGGAGGCGCAGGACGTCCCGGGCAGGGCGCAATTGCCCAACCTGAAATGATTGGGCAAAGGAGGAAAGAACCTCGGCCCTGTCCGCCGGGAGCCGAGCTCTAGCTCGAAGAGAGTCGAGCTCTGCCCCAATGAAGGGTATCACCTGCTTCGGCACGAGTTCCGATTTGACCTCGTTGATGAGGAGGCCAATCTGAGAGCAAACCTGGAGGGCCAAATCTCTGGACCGCTCCGCCTCCAGTCTGGAGGGGGCTGCAATCAGCCAGTCATCCAGGTAGGGGTACACCCGGACCCTTCGGCGCCACAGGAATGCTGTCACCACTGCCATGCATTTGGTGAAGACCCTGGGAGCTAGGGAGAGGCCGAAAGGCATGGCCCGGAACTCGTAAAGGGATCCCTCCGCTCTGAAGTGGAGAAATCTCTGATGAGACGGACGGATTGGGACGTGAAAGAACGCGTCCTGGAGGTCCAGGGAACAGAACCACACGCCTCGTTCCAAGGATGGGATTATCTGAGCCAGAGTGACCATCCTGAAGGTCCAAGAACTTAGGAACCTGTTCAGGTCGCGCAGGTCGAGAATGGGGCGCCAGCCCCCCGTTCGTTTTGGGACCAGGAAATACCTGGACACAAACCCTGGGTCTGGAGGAGGATCCGCCACCTTCCTGATCACCTCTTTTGAGAGCAGGGCAATATCGCTCGGCGGGCCGACAAGCGAGGCTGCGGACCCGTGGCCCCCCGAGAGGCGACGGCTCGAAAGGGTGGAGCCTGCTCAAACTCCAGAGGCAGGCCTTTTCCTACCACCTTCAACACCCAGTGGTCCATGGTGATAGCGGACCAGGCAGAAAGGAAGTGGCGGAGCCATCCGCCCACGGGGGGAACCCAGAGGGGAGTGACGAGGCTGGGGGCGGAACCCGTCACTGGGCAGGCTTGGAGGAGGAACCGGCCGAGGGACCTCCTGGGCCTTTACCTCCCTGCTTCTTGTTGGACGAAGCCACCGGCTTGGGTTTGGGATGCCAAGCGCGAGCCTGCTGGCCCTGTTGCTGGTGCCGTTGGGCCGGTCGAGATGCAGGGGCCGAAGGACGAAAGGACTTCTGCTGTTGCTGACGGCGGCCTTTGTACCTCTGGGTGGAGGTGACCGAGTCCAGGGTGGCATTGGACTTTTCGATCCGCTAGAGGTGTCCCTCCACTCCAGGGCCGAAGAGGTCAGTCCCCAAGAAGGGGACATCCACCAACTTGTGCTGGGTATCCGCCGTGAAGGTGGATATCCTCAGCCACGCCCTGCGGCGCATGGCCACCACGGCCACTACTGACCTGGCACAGGAATCACCTCTGTCCAGAGCAGTGTGAAGCTGCTGTTTCGCCACTGCCCTACCCTGGTCCCGCACCTGGCGGACCGTGGTCTGCAGGTCGGTCGGGAGATGAGGGACAACCTCATCCAGGGAGCCCAAGAGGGTGTGGGAGAAGTGTGCCATCAGCATGGCCGAGCTGGCCTGTCGGAGGCCGAGGGAGGATGCAGCGTACACCTTGCGCCCGGCAAAGTCCAGCTTTTTGGACTCTTTGTAGGGGGGGGTTATCCACATCCCGGGCGTTACCGGAACGCCGGGAAAGCTGTCAGTGACTAACCCCTTGGCAGAGGGGTGCTCCGAGAAACCGGGCAAAGAGCTGGTAGGGACTGCATACTTCCTGGCTATCCTGGCCGAGGGCACAGGACAGGAAGCAGGCCGCTGCCAAAGCTCAAAGGCTGGGCCAACAATGGCCTCAGCCACCGGAAAGGCCTCCGTGGGGGAATCCCCTCGGTCCAGTATCTCCGTCAGGGGATACTTGGCCCATTTGGACACAGGCTCGAGCTGCATCCCGGTGGACTCTGAGATGAGTCGAAGCAGACCCAAGCAGGACGATGGGCTATCGTCCAATGACTGGCCCCCGGAGGACTCCAGGTCGACCTGCCTGGAGAACAGGGAGGAGTCGTCGTCGGATTCCGAAGAGTCTGCGAAGAGCTGCCTCGGCCCTGAGCCACCCTCTACCTGCCGAGGATGGTCGGGAGTGAGGGTGACCGACAACCTGTGGCGCAGGCCGTGACCCAACCGAGAATCCTTGGTCGGTGCCCCAGACTTCGGTTGTGGAGGCGGAGGTTCCACCACAATCGGTGGAGCAGCTGGTTTTGGCCGAGCAACCGCCCTGAGCGGCAACTCGACTGGGGCGAGTGGTTGCTTCGGTCGTTCGGGCGACAGCCACTTGATGGCCGGGGTCTGGACCGGAGTCGGTTTAGACCCGGACAACAGCAACTGCTGCCACATAAGCTCCTCGTAGCACCGACGTAATTTATGCCAAAGCCTCCCTCATCTGAGGAAGGGCGAGGAGGAATGTGTCGCCACTGGCATCGCGACCGCCGATGTCGCGGAACGGCTTGGATCGAGATGAAGTCCGAGACCGAGACCCTCAGGGGATCGAGGAAGGTCTGGAAGGGCGGGGACACTCCGCCTTCCCTCGGCCCGGCACTTTAACCAGGGACTGTGGCCCAAGGTGCAGGCAGATCCTCGGTCTCCACTGGGGAACTGGTGAAAGAGGGTTGTCAGCTTCACCAGTCGACAGCCCGCCTAATGGATCGAGAAAATCTCACTACGCCGATGGGAGTCCTCGCAGGCTGGCCTGATGGGGACAATTGGTAGCCAGCGCCTGAGTCAACTTCGACCGAAGTCGGGCGGCTGTCCGGGGAAGGAGACCTCTCCCGCCCCATGAAGCCGATGGTGGGACTTACCTTCGACTCCTTCTTCACGGGCCGAAGAATGTCCTGATGGCCCCTCTCCTCGTGGAAAGGGACGACAAAGCTCCTTGAATGAAGCCGTATCACGAGGAACTCAGAGAAGCGGGATAAATGCGCGCCGAGGAGGAGGAGGAAGATGCGGCCTGTGCGCCTCCTCTTGGCGATCATCTGCTCGGGCTACTCCAGCGGGCCAGCACTCCATGGACACCGCCAACGAGCCTCTTTTCCAGTTTTACCCCACATTGGAAAGCGTTCCAGGCGCCGAGCTTCATCGGGCAGCGCGATCATCCAGGACGTTGGCCGAGAAAAAGCAGCCCAACTTGCAGGCCTGCGGGTCGTGATCTAGGCCTAGGCAGTAGATGCACGTGGAATGCGGATCCGTCCTGGACATTTTCTGCCCACAAGGGCACCTCCGAAAGCCGGGAATAGATTTGTCCAGCGCAGCCGCGAGGGAAGATGAAGACCGAAGTTTAGAAAACTTCAAAACCAATTTCGGACGAACCGAAGAGTTAGGATCCAGTCTAAAATGCAGAGTGCTAAGGAGGGAACCTGAGCTTCCAAGCGGTAAGGAAGATCTGGCGTCATGGGCGGGCGAGGTTTTACCACCCGGGTGGGTGGGAGGAGCCAGCTTGAAGACCTTCCGGCAAGATTTAAAGCGGCAAGGAACCTGCCAATAAGTGTGGATTGAACAACACATCCATGTCCCTTGAAGTATTTTTTCAAGGAGACGGTTGTGGATGCATGGAATGGCCTTCCAGAGGAGGTTGTGGGGGAATTCAAGAATGCATGGGACAGACATAAGGCAATTCTAGGGAGTGGGGGTAGGAGGAAGTAGGCTGTTGGTTAGCTAGGATCTGCAGCTTATCCATTATGTAGGGAAATGGGCAGACTGGGTGGGCCAAGCGGTCCTTATCTGCCATCAAATTCTATGTTTCTATGTTCCTACCCTCCATCTGCAGTTTCAGTAATGCTCTCTGTGTTAATAGAATGGGAGGGAATGCGTGCAGAAACCTCCCCTTCCAGTAGAGGGCAATGCGTCTCACCAAAAAAAACTCCAAGCCCTGGAGCAAGCAAAAACGCAGTAGTTGTGCGCTGTGTGGGGACGCAAAAATGTCCAACTCTGGAAGACCCCACCTTGCGAACAGGTTGCCTACCATGGAGGTCAACAGTTACCATTCGTGCATCTTGAACTGTGACCTGCCTAGCCGGCCTGCTGAGACGTTTTGGACACCTGGGAGATGTACGGGTGACAGCGCTAGGCCGTGTTCTAGCACCCAGTACTACAAACTCATTGCTTCCCAACACAGAGGATAGGAATGAGTCCCCCTTGTTCATTTATGTAATGCATGACACTGACACTTGTTCATCTGTATTAACAGAGCACCTGGAGTCAGATACTCCTGAAAAGCCTGGAGACTGTATAAGACAGCTCTCCCTTCTCCAGGACATTTATGTGCAATTTTGTTTCCACCTGGGTCCAAGAACCTTGAGTCTGATAAGGGCCCAGGTGTGCCCCCCTCCCACCAGTATCCAGATTACTCTGAGGTGAGAATCTGAGTTAAACTTGGTATTAGAAATGGAATGCCCTTTAAGAGGTTGCAGTGGTCTATCCACCAGGTCAGTATTTTGCGTAAGTGGGATGTGACAAACTCCTCCTGGTTCATGTCATCCATTAATGGGTCCCACTGCACTCTTAACGTCCACTGTGGTACCTGCACGTATAAGGGGGCCAAGTGGCACAGTAACAATGGCAGCTGCTGCCATGAGTCCCAGGAGAGAAAGAAATGTTCTGGCTGGGACGTGATGACTGTTGCATACCAATTGTGCTTAAGCAATGAGTCGTTCTGCCCTGTCCAGGGGTAGGAACATACAGCCCCATTCTGTGTCCAAGACAGCACCCAAGTGTGACAGGATTGAATAAGGTCCTGTCCCACTGGTTATGTAGAAAGAGTTAAACACAAGGATCTGTTCTATCCTCTCCTTTTCTGTCTCCAGGCTGTCTGGCTGCACAACCAAATGATCTCGTGAGACCTAGGAACTGATCACTCTGACGGTCTCATGATTCTCAGCCTCCCGCTATCTATGCCTTCACTTGCTATTTCTGTCTTTTCTTCCCCTTGCGTAGCTACAGTTATACAAATATATGTGAATCTTTGTGTGAAAATATAAATGATACTAGGATCCTTTGGTTTGAAAATGTATATATAGTTTTACTGTTGATTGCAAAAAGCTATTTAGAACTCAAGGGTTAACCTCGAAATGCAGTTTAAGCCCTGTCCACACTACTACCTCTAATGTTACAGAGGGCTAAAGAGGGCTCAAACTGTTACCAAAATGGCTTGTGTCCACACCGGTAACGTTACAGCAGGTGTTTTCTGAACCGTTACAGAAACCACTTATGAAGTGGTTTCAACAACGGTTTTGAAAATGGTTTCTCCTCTGTAACATTACCGGTGGCAGTGTGGACACGTGAGCATGTAGCTCCAGCACTGCCCTCAGTGCAGCACAAACTGAACAGTGGGATAGGGAGCCGACCACCATGGTCACACTTCGCCCATTGTGTGGATGGACTGTAGTGGTTTCCAAAATGGTTCACAGGTAATGTGGATGCACTGTAATGTTACCTGTTTGAACCGTTTTGGAAACGTTATGGATTTTTGGGTGGTAGTGTGGACAGGGCCACAAACTCTTTTTCCAGAGCTGCCAACAGGTCAGTTCTGGGACACCATATTCTACTTTGTCGCACCTGCAAAGAAATTGACAAAGTTCTAATACATTTTGAAAAACAGGATGTCTGTTAATGAGCTGAGGTTGAAGTTAATTACCAGGCAAAGACTTATTATAAAAAGAGCACCAATTTTTTGCTAGAGAGAGACTGAAAGAACAGGTTATTCACCTGTAACAGTACTTCTAGGAGTGGTATATGTTGTTCATCCACACTTCTTGGCATGTCCCTTTCCCCTTTAAATCTTGCTGGAAGTCTTCAAGCTGGCTCCTCCCACCCATCCAGGTGGTAAATACCTCAGCTCCGCCCCATGATGCCAGATCTTAGACCGCTGGAAGCAAGGTTCTGCGCCAAAAGCCGGGGAGGTCGGGTGTGTGTGTGTGGATGAACAACATATACCTCTCCTAGAACTACTGTTACAGGTGAGTAACTTGTTCTTCTAGGAGCATGGATATGTTGTTCGTCCACACTTCTTGGCAGACTCCAAGCAGTTCTCTGGGAGGAGGGAGGCAAGGCGCACACCCCCTACGTAGGGAACAGAGATTGGAGAACCAAGGCACCAAAACCAGCATCCCGGTGTGACTCAGGGTCGATGTGGTAGTGGGTGATGAAGGTGTTTGCTGACTTCCAGGTAGCAGCCCGGCAGATTTTCTGGATAGGGATGTCCCTGGAAGCAGCCACCGATGTAGCAGTATGGCAGCTGGAATGAGCTCTTATCCCTCTGGGAGGCTCCTTGCCCGCCAACTCATAGCACAGACCTATGCCTTATGTAATCCACCTTGCAATAGTCTATTTGGCTGCAGGTCTGCCAGAAGTGGCTTCAGCGTAGGTGACAAACAGCTGATGAACCTCTCCATATAATAGGAGAGAGCACGTCTCAGGCCCAAAGTATGGAGCCTGTACTCGGCATCCGAGGTGTAGTTAGGGTAGTAAGCTGGCAGAGTCAACACCTGGTTAAGGTGGAACTATTACACCACCTTTGGAAGAAATTTCGGGGGGGGGGCGCAAGACAACTTTGTCCCTGTGAAAGGCCACATAAGGAGAGTCCACCAAAACCGCCTGGAGCTCTCTTGTCCTTCTGGCTGACGTGATAGCCACCAAGAAGGCCATCTTCCACCACAAGTGTGAAATCTCACACTTGTGCATGGGTTCGAATGGCTTGCCCATGAGCTTTGCCAAAACCAGCAGTAGATCCCACAGATGTGGAGGTTCACGCACCGGAAGGGATATGTGATCCAGGCCTTTGAAGAAGCGCCCGACCACCGTCTCCTGTGCCAATGTCGGCTGACTGGCCCATGCCCGGTAAGCAGAAATGGCTGCCAGGTGCACCCTAAGGGTCGATGACTGCAGACCCCCTTTGGAGAGAGACTAAAGGTAGTCAAGAATGTCAGCCACTGAGCAGGATAAGGGGTCCAGACTCTTACCGTGACACCAAATGGAAAATCTCTTCCATCTGAAGGCATAACATTTCCTGGTCGATTCCTTTCGTGAGGTGTCCACCACGGTGTAGACATCCTCCGAAAGACCCAGAGCCAGGAACTCTAGCTGCTCAGGTACCAGGCTGTGAGGTGCAGGGATTGAAAGTCCGGATGGGATACCTTCCGCTGGTTCAGTGATATCAGGTCCGGGCATATGCAAAGCCGCTCCGAGGGCCTGCAGCTAAGACTTACGAGATCTGGATACCAGAACTGGCGCGGCCAATCTGGGGCTACCAGGATCACCTTCGCCTTGTCCCTCCTCACCTTGAGTAACACCTTGTGGATCAAGGGAAATGGAGGGAAGGCGTAGAGGAGGTCTGGGGTCCATGGCCTCGAGAAGGCATCCCCTGTAGCGAACCCTGCTGAGTGGGGTGGGCATGGAACAGCCTTTGCTTGGTGTGTTCCTTGGAGGCAAACACGTCCAAAAACGGTTTGCCCCAATGGAAGAACAGACTGTAAAATACCTCTGGATAGAGAGACCACTCGGGGGATGTCTGGCCTATGCAGTTGACAGCATCTGCCAGCTGGTTTGAGGCTGCTGCCACATGAATGGCTAGGAGATCCGCCTCCAACCGGCTTACGAGGGTCCAGATGCGGAGTGCCTCCTTGCACAGCAGACGGGAGTGCGTCCCGCCCTGTTTGATGAGGTAGTACATGGTCGTGGTATTGTTCGTCTGGACTTGAACCACTTGACCCCGGAGCTGAGGAGCCAAAGCTGGCAGTGCCAGTCTGACTGCTCTGAGCTCCAACAGGTTGATGTGGCATTGGGATTCCTCGGGGCTCCAGATCCCATGGGCTCTGCTGTCCCCCATGTGGGCTCCCCAGCCCATGAGAGAGGCATCGGTCATGAGAACGACCGTCGGCTCGGGGTGGACAAACGGGATTCCTTCCTGCAACCAGTCTGGGGTGGTCCACTATTGGAGAGCGTCGCACATCTTCCGGGTTGCAGTGATCAGCTAGTCGAAATGACCATGGCGTTGAGTCCATTGGGCGGCCAGCTCCCATTGGAGGGGGCGCATGTACCATCTGGTCCAACAGACCACTGAAGTGCACACCGCCATGTAACCCAGAAGGTGCAGAAAGTCCCAGGCAGGGTGCAAGTGCCCAACCAGAAATGATCAGGCAAAGGAGGAGAGAACCTCTGCCCTGTCCGCTGGGAGCCGAGCTCTGGCCTGACAAGAGTTGAACTCTGCCCCGATGAAGCCATCACCTGAGAGGGCACGAGTTCCGACTTGGCCTCGTTGATCAAGAGGCAGAGTTGGGAGCAGGTTTGGAGAGCCAGATTCCTGGACCTCTCCACCTCCTGAAGGGAGGAAACTACCAAGAGGCAGTCATCAAGGTAAGGGTAAATTTGGACTCCTTGACGCCGAAGGTGGGCTGCCACCACTGCAATGCACTTGGTGAAGACCCGTGGGGCCGATGACAGGCCGAACGGCATGGCACGGAACTCGTACAGGGTCCCTTCGACCATGAAGCAGAGGAACCGCTGATGGGATGGACGGATTGGGACGTGAAAGAATGTGTCCTGTAGATCCAGTGAACAGAACCACATGTTTCGCTCCAGAGATGGTATGATCTGGTTCAGAGTTACCATCCGAAAGATGCAGGACCTGAGATATTGATTCAGGTCGTGGAGATCTAGAATGGGGCGCCAGACCCCCATCCGCTTGTGCACCAGGAAGTACCTGGACACGAAGCCTGGGTCTGTAGAAGGATCTGGCACTGGAGTTACTGCCTCCTTGCGGAGGAGCTGAGCTACATCGTCTCAAAGAGCTGACTGAGTGCAAGCTGAGATCCTTTCCTCCCGAGGGGCGTGGGCTCGGCTGGGAGGGTACTGCTCGAACTCTAAGGGCAGTCCCTGACCGACCACCTCAAGAACCCACCTGTCCGAGGTGATATCGGATCAGGCGGAAAGAAAATGGCAGAGCCGGCTCCCACGGGAGGACCCAGAAGTGGCATGACGGATGTAGGGACGGCAACCCCCAACCCATCACTGAGCAGGCTTGGAGGAGGAGGTGGAGGCCCCTGGACCTGCACCTCGGCCTCCTTTATGGGACTGCTGAGGACCATGCTTGGGCCGTGGGCGCCAAGCTTGAGCCTGCTGCTGATGCTGCTGACCTCCTTGATAGGAGGGCTGTCCGACCACAGGGGAAGAGTGCCCAAATGACTTTCTCTTCTGCTGGTTCTTGCCCGAAGAACCTTTCGCAGAAGTGGCATCCAAGGTGGCAGTGGACTGCTCTATGCGCTGAAGGTGACTGGCCACTCCTGGACCGAACAAGTGGGTGCCTAGGAAGGGCACGTCAGCTAACTTATGCTGAGTATCCACCGGGAAGGAGGAAAGCCTCAGCAAAGCCCTACGGCGAGTGGCCACTTCGGCTGCTAAAGAGCGGGCACAGGAATCACCTATGTCCAGGGCCATCTGGAGCTGCTGTTTTGCAACAGCACAGCCCTGATCACGGACCTGCTTGACTGTGGTCAGCATGTCCACGGGAAGGTGAGGGAGGACCTCGTCTAATGACCCGAGGAGGGCATGAGAGAAATGTGCAATGATAACAGCCGAGCTGGCCTGATGAAGACCTAAGGAACAAGCCGCATAGACCTTAAAGGCAGAGTGGTCCATATGCTTGGACTCCTTGTCCGGGGGTCAGTCAGTGTCGGCCGAGCTTCCAGTATGCCTGAACACAGAAGTGGTCACCAGGCTCTCGGCCGAAGGGTGTTCTGTGAACCCCGCCAGGGAACCCATGGGAACTGCGTACGTGCGGGCCATGCGGGCAGACTGTGCTGGACAGGAAGCCGGACGCTGCCAAAGCTCAAAGGCCGGGCCAACAATGGCTTCAGCCATTGGAAAGGCCTTCGTCGGGGTATCCCCCCTTTTGAGGATATCCATAAGGGGGTACTCCGCCTTTTTCTGGATGGACTCCAGGGGCATTCCGGTGGATTCGGAGATCAGGCGGAGGAAGGGCCTTCCTCCAATCCTGCCAGGGATGACTCATCATCCCCGGGATGGGAGTGTAATTCGGTGATGTCAGAGTCCAAAGAATTGGGATATAATGGCCTCCCACCTAGGTCTCCCTCGATACGGCGAGGGTGATCAGGAGCGACCATTATCGACAGATGCCGGGGAAGTCCGGTGTCTGTTAGGTCCCCTTTCGAGGGAGCCCCTCCCTGAGGCTGCTTAGGCGGTGGCTCCACCAGAATCGGTGGAGAGACTGAGGCAAGCCGAACTGGGACGCGGGCTGGCCCCACAGGCGGGGGAACCGAAGGCTTCGGTTCCGGAAGGTTCAGCCTAGGAGGCAGGAGTCAAGTGATGGCCAGGGTAGACGGCGGAGCCGGCTTCTGCCCGGACTAAACCAACTGTTGCCACATGAGGTCTTCATAACGTCGGAGTTTCCGCCGAAGTCTCTCCTCGTCCGAGGAGGATAAAGACCTGTGGTGCCTCTTTTTTGAATGTTTGTGTTTCCTCGGCCGATGGGTTGAGGGAGTTCTGGACCTCGACCGAGATAGGCGGGCCGAGCCAGTTGACAGGGAGACACCGGGGTCAGTGAAAAACGAGGGTCTGGAACCGGGTCCTGAATGGGGACGCCAGCAGACTGGGTCTCCTCATCAGGGAAGACAAGGACTGAAGTCCTTTCCAAGGAGTCGTCGACTGGGGTCAGCGACAGAGGGTCGACTGGGTCGAGAATAATCTCTGCCCCATCGGCCACTTCCTCGATCCCCTGGCCAGACGAAAGATCCGTGAAGCTGTCGGCCGAGGACGTTATCGCGACCGAAGTCAAGACCGCATGCTCCTGGGACTCAGACCTTTCTCGGTCCCAAGAATGTCTTCGCTTGGACGAAGACCCAGAGTCCTTATCTCTCTTCTGAGGGCGGGAGGAGTGCGAGCCCGAGGGCGCCTCACCCCTGGTGAGGAGAGACTGGCACAACTACCTGAAGGAGCCCTAAAGGTGGCGCCAAGGTTAAGTGGAAGAAAAAACCTTCGATTGGCCGAAGCTTGAGCTGCTTCCTCCTCAAATGCCTTCATTTGTTCCAGCTGCTTGGTGGATCCCGCAGCCGTGGAAACCGCCCACCATGCCTCCTTCGATTTCAGCGGCGGGTTCCTTTTCTCTGGTCTCCCCAGCTTTAAGCATGCCAAGCCATCGTCCAGGACGTTAGGGTGGAAGGCCAGGCATAAAGTGCATGACGAGGTGTCATGTCCGACACCTAGGCAATAAACGCACATTAGGTGGGGATCGGTGCGTGACATCTTTTGGCCGCAGGGACACCAGCGAAATCCGGGGAAAGATTTTTCCCCCATGTCCAATGGGGTGAAATCAGAATCGCTAACTCAAATGAATTTGAAAGTAAGTTTCGGCAAAAAAATGACGCTTTAAATCCAGGGCCTACAAATTGCTGCAAGAGCACGCGGGAACCTGTATCTTCCAGCGGAAAGGAAGATCTGGCGTCATGGGGCACAGCCTAGGTATTTACCACCCGGGTGGGTGGGAGGAGCCAGCTTGAAGACTTCCGGCAACATTTAAAGGGGAAAGGGACATGCCAAGAAGTGTGGCTGAACAACATATCCACGCTCCTAGAACTTGGAATTACAGATACCCTCAGACAAAGACTTTGTTCTCTCTGTTTGTACTGCCTTTGTAAATATTTTTTTTATTTTACTGTTATTGACGATAATAAAATGCTACTTGTAAATTTTATAACTGCTCCTGGTCTTCCTATGCTTCCTAACCTATGCTTCGACGACACTGTACTGCAGCCTTTGGCAAGGAGTCAGTACTGACTCTGGCACACTCACTGAAACCCCCAGCTCTTCCAACAATTGCCTTGTTCAGGAAAGACTGTATAAGAGTTGGTTCCTGAAGCTGGCTTTCAACAGCTAATCATCCTGGTAAGGGACAGATACTGTCTGTGATGATGTCTGATCCTGATATGAAGGTATAAATCCTTTTATGCAGGGAGCAAATCCAGCCCCCAGTTTGCAACTGGGGAATCAAAGCTTGCAGGGAGATCATGCAAAACTTCTTCTATTCTATGCAGAAGTTTAGGTTTCTCAGATCTAACACAGGCCTGAGACCTCCTTTCCATTTGGGGACCAGGCAGTATCTAGAGTAGAAACCTTTGTTCTTCTGTCAAGAAGGCAGAGGTTCTACTGCACATCTGTTTAGCACAGCTTGTACCTCTTCTTTCAGCAGGGAGAAATGTCCTGGAAGATAAGTTGAAAGAGATGGAGGATGCTCTGGAGGGGGTCTCCAAGAGCTCCAGAGCATGTCCCATTGCAATTATCTCCAGGACCCATTTGTCTGTGATGATCTTTCACTGAATCAGATGAAGGGAGAAGCGACCCCCTACAACCAGCTCTGGAGGTGGGGGGGGGGTTGATTAAAATCATGCAAAGTCAGTAGGGGCAGAGTCACTAGCCTCTGATGCTTTGGAATGGGCTACGGGGGGCGGGGAGCTCATAAAGCTCCATCACCCTTACTGCGGCCTTGCTGACAGTAGGCTTGATGGCCACCTCTGGCAGCAGACTAACAAAAGGATCCTTTTCCAGGACCACTACCAGGCATGGGATACAGGGATATGACTCACCTTCAAATCATTTTAGAGATCTGAAGGCCTCTTAATGCCTTTTCCACATGATAGCCAAACAGTTTGGTGCCTCTGAAAGGGGAATTCAGAACCGTTTGCTGCACATCAGTTGCAAACCCTGCGCCAAGGTCTGTGCCAAACCATGCCCTCTCAAGGGACGAAAACAGACTGTGCCAAAGTCCCCTGGGCATTCCTCCACCTGTGGCCGTAGCCACAGGAGCTGCTCCCTGCCCTCTCAAGGGCCGAAAACAAACTGTGCCAAAGTCCACTGGGCATTCCTCCACCAGTGGCCGTAGCCACAGGAGCTGCTCCCTGCCCTCTCAAGGGCCGAACGAGGCGTAGCTGCAAGGGTGCAGTGGCACCCAGGCCCACAAGGTTTGAGGGGCCCAAATCATAATTTTGATGTTTATTCAAAACTGGGGAAGGGCCCTGTAACATCGCCTTGCACCCAGGCCCTCTGGGAATTTGCTACGCTACTGGGGCCGAAAACAGATACGCCTGCTCAACCGATAGAGTGCCCTGCTCCAGGTGTAAATTTTTAATTTGCCACCATTTCTCGGATCTTTGTGTGAGCCTGAGCATTGTCTCCATCCTTGAACCTAGGAGCTGTGAGGTGACCTGCAATCCCTAACTTAGCAACTCAATATTTAAGAATTAGTTTTTTATTCCCCCTCCTTAAGCAGCTTTCTAAATCAAGCTAGTTGCGCACTGAGGGACCTTCGTGCTGCAACAGCAAGATGATGCAGTTCTCTTTGCCTCACCCCCAGATCCCTCCTTTCTCCAATCATCCCTTCAAATCACCTACAACCAAACAGAAAGGTGGTTTCTTGATCACTGACTAGTCATAAACCTTAAAAAAACAAGTCAATGCTCTTTAACTACCAAAATAAAGCTAGAAGTGCCCCCCCGATTACCCCCAACTCTCGGCTCCCATTAGAGCAAGTGCTCACATACAAATACCTAGGCATCACTTTCGATACTGCCCTCACCTTCCACACCCACATCTACGCTCTTTCCTCCACCATAAACTCTCGGATTGGCCTACTTTACCGCCATAGGGATTGCCTGCCCCTCGCTGCCCTCTGGCTGGCCATCACCTCCTCCGTCCTGTCCCTAGTGGACTACGGCTTGCTCATCTATGCTGCAGCTGATATCACCGCCCTCTCTAAAATCCAGCTATCAATAAGACCCGTAGGCTCCTGACTGGAGCCTCCAGCCACACCCACATCTGCCTGCTCTATTCCTCCGCCAACCTGCTCAACTTCGAGGAATGTCTGCAGTATCAGACCTGCTTTCTTGCTAAGAAATCCCTGCTCAGAACTCTCCCCCCCAGAGTCTCCGCCTCCCTACCACAGTCATCCTCATCCGTTTCTACCCGCGGCTCTGTTAAAGCCACCTTCAAAGTGCCCAGAACCAAGACCTCCCTTGCCCAGAGGTGGTCCTTTTATCGAGCCCCCACCTGGTTCAACGCCCTTCCTACCTGCATCACCAACACTGCCAAACTTGGTCCTTCAAACCACTCTCCGGAACCATCTCTTTAATGTCCGTTGCTGTAGGTGCAACTAACCCCCCCCCTCAATCCTGCTGCAGGACCTTTCCTTACTCTGCCTGGTCCCCCTAATTCTACAATGTTCCCTGGACTGCCGATCCATCTTTCCCCTACCCCTTTTACCTACCCTAGGTTTATAACAAGGATGTATTCCACTGCAACTCCAGAGAAATTGTACATCTTTAATTGTAAACCTGTATTTTACACCAACATGTAACTAAGTGTATTCTGTGTTCAATGTCTGCACCTATAATGTTGTCCAATGTTGTATCTGCACAATGTTCTATTGTCTTGCCCTCCCTGTGACGAGGTGCCTTTGTAAATGAGTCCCTGACTCAAAGGTTGTAAATCAGACTTGTACAAATAAATCAATAAAGAATAGTTTCTCATGCAAATACCACAAGCAGCTGCCCTGGCAGATGCATCAGAAACATATGCTGAGCACAGCAAAGTAACTAATTCTTGGCATTTTACAGAAACATAGAATTTGATGGCAGATAAGGACCGCTTGGCCCACCCAGTCTGCCCTATTTTCCCTGCATATATTGTTACCGCAGACTGTACTTGATCTACCGTTCTTTCTCCCTTCCCCCTTCCTTTCCATTATGATTCCCCTATGACTATTTCATGCATTCTTGAACCTCGCCACAGTCCTCACCCATACCACCTCTGCTGGAAGATTGTTCCAGGAATCTGCCACTCTTTCTGTGAAGAAGTACTTCCCAACATCTCTCCTGAATCTATCCCTTCCAGCTTCATAGTATGTCCCCTTGTTCCTGAGCACCTTTTCTTCTGAAAAATACTTCCCTCCTGTACCTTATTTACCCCTGTGAGATATTTAAAGGTCTCTGTCATATCTCCCCTCTTCCTCCTCTCTTCTGGGGTGTACATATTAAGGTTCTTTAGTCTTTCCTTGTAGGGCTTTTGATGCAGATCCCGCACCACTTTAGTTGCCCTCCTCTGGACAGCCTCCACTCTATGTCCTTCCGGAGATGTGGTCTCCAGAACTACACACAGATTTCTAGGTGGGGTCTTAACAAAGATCTATACAGAGGTAACACCACCTCCCACTTTCTGCTGGTGATACCCCTCCCTATGCACCCCAGCATCCCACAGCTGTCCCAAATGCCTTGTCACACTGCCTGGCCACCTTTAAGTCACCTGACATAACTACCCCCAGGTCTCTTTCCTGCTCGGTGGTTGTCAATACCACTCCACCCATTCTGTAATCTGTCCCTGGGTTTCTGTGCCCTAAATGCATTTGTTTGCACTTTTCTGCACTGAAAACCAGCTGCCATACCTTTGCCCACTCCTTTAGTTTTCTCAGGTCTCTGCTCATCCTTTCCACTCCTTCTGGAGTGTTCACCCTATTGCAGGTTTTGGAATCATGCACAAAGAGAAAGACTTTCCCTTTCAGCTCATACTGTTTCCTTCTGGAAGAGCCTGAGCTGCAGCTCTGACAGTCTCCCACAGGCTATTCTGATACTTGCTCATGTGGGTCTGGTGCTTTGCAATACAAAGACCTAGTGAGGCAGAAGCATATGTGCACTTGCTCCGCACATCAAGCCTCCTGCATTCCTTATTAGGGGACAGAGTACTCCTGATTTAGTTCACTGGATCTATCATGGGCAGCCATTATAACCACAGAGTCTGCTTCAGGCTGGCTGGCACAATAAGGTTTGGCAGCAGAAGCAGGGCACTGCTTGTCAGCCTTTCTAGGTACAGCTAGTACCGAATGCTAGGTACAGCTGCTATTCAATTTGGCCTGTACCACGCAGAAAATGCGGCGTTCGCCAATGCAGGATAAATAGGAGAAACAATGACAGAGGGAGTACACAGTACCTCCAAGAAATCTAACAGGTTCTGTTTGGTGGTATCCTCTGCTTCTACATCAAAGCCCACTGTATTCTGTATTTGCTGCATCATAGTTTAGAAAGTAGGGTCTTCGGGAGGAAATCTAGGTGATACACCACAGAATCCTTACTACAAAAAGATACTGTGGAGCTAAAACGTGGAACATAATGTTCTTCTCCATAACCCTCCTCGTCTTCATAATCCTCATCCATTATGAGATCCAAATTATATTCCTCCTTGTAGTCCATGTCCCTGTTGGCGACAGTAATTGATGACCTCGCTGGCGACGTCGAAGACTGCTGCTCAGGCGGTATCTGCTGTGAACCAGCCAATGATGTCAACAGAGTCTGCAATGCAGGAACACCCATCAACAGCAGTACAGGCCATACAGGTAAGCCTGGAAGTATGCACCTTATCATATCTGAAAACGATGTCAGTGCTGCCTGCACGTTGATGAAGCTCTGGCCAGGGGCCTTGGCTGCTTGAGTCGATGACAGGCCTGGACCCATCAACGACAAAAATGTACCATCTGTAGTAGGTACAGTAATGCCTGAGCCCAACAACCTTAGTGTCTGGTTGGGGGGGCTGCTGTAACTGCCACCAAGGCAGACAATGACGAAGAAGGTAAAGTACCTGCAAGCTGCAATGGCGACCTAGACCTCATCAGGGAAGCAGATCTGTCTTTATCCTTATGTTAATGCTTGTGTCCCAACAACGAACGGTCTTTTTCACGGTCATTTGATTTCCATGACCATGAGCTGGTTGATGGGGCTGGCAACGTTGCTTTCTAACCCTGGACTTTTTCCATGGTCACTACAGTTTTTTCTGTAAAAACTTCTCTTGCATCTTTCTTCTGTGTCGCATGGTCGCTGACTGAAGCCCTGGCTAATCTCACTAGTTTTGATGTTGTGAGAGAGGCCTAAACAGCAGATACACCTTCATGTGCATCATCCTTATTAATCTTTTCTCTGCACTCACAGTATCGGAACAGCGTTGTTGGTTTTGGCAGCATGTAGAGATGGTGATATTGCTAAAAAATTTGTGATTACTCAGATATAAAACAATAAATGCCAATAGCTAGTTGGTCAGTGTTTCCATGGAAGGTTCAACAAGTACAATCGACAGCGGGAAAAAGAACTGAGGAGAGATGGGGCTGCTCACGTTTATGCAGACGTTGATATGTGATGTCATCACTGATGTCCTCAGATAGCAAACATTTCCGTGTGGTTCTTGCACTGACATGAGTATAGGTGCAAAAGTGTGGCCTAATTAAATAATTTTACATCTTTAGCTCTCTCTTGAGTATGTAATTTTCTGCTAGGTAGCATGTCAGTGCAAAGCCTTCCCACTTGTTCTACAAATGTACAGCCACAATGGTTATGGCCAGGGGCAGAGCTGGAGTGAGGTGGGAGTCAGCTAAGTTTTTTGTGAACCGCCACTTAGGGTAATCTCACTCCAGTGCTGGCTCTACAAGCCGCTTGAATAAGCCTCCCCTCTTATACACCACAATTTCCCAACTGGTGGTAGGCAATGATAAGGAAGCACGAATCAGTGGTTTCCAATAGACTATGGGACATATTTACAGCAAAAAACTGGGGACTGCTGGACCTGCTGATGAAAAATGCACACATCTCCCCCTCCCAATTTGGGTGGGGGGATCACAAACACAGCTCTCTACTGCTATGTATTTTAGCTCAAATTAACCCTTGCTCCGCAAAAATTTATAGCACTGCTGTTCCTCATGATGTTAGAGCTATTTGTGAACAAACTATAAACATTTAAACTTAATTGACAGAAAGAGTCCTTAAAGGGGAACAGTCAGCACAAATGACCCCACACCCAAGTGTGGGGCTAGTCTCAATGCACACCTTGTATATAAAACATTTTGTTTTACTTACTGTTTACTGTAGTACAGTAGACTATATTTGACTTGATTTTGCTTACATTCAGGCTGACATCTTCTGTAACAACAAATCCCAGAATCCCCTGCAGCTGACATTAGAGCAGAACTGCAGCAGTGGGACACTCAATAGCCTGCAAGGCATGTTGGAGCCACTGTCCTCCCATGGCTAAGTACAGTCATACAGCATTGTAAATAGCCCCTGGAGAGAAGTAGCACCAGAAATCATTTGATTGCAGCTTATAAAAGCTCTAGCATGCACTGCAGGCTACTAAATCTCCAACTGCTGCAGTGCGGCTCTGATGTCTGCTGCAGGGGATTCTGGGATTTGTCATTACAGAAGATATCAATCTAGAGGTAAGCAAAGTTAATCTGATACAATCTAAACAGTAAGTAAAACAAATATTTTTTTCACACCAAGTGCAAACTGGAACCAGACCCACACTAAGTTGTGGGGATATCTGTGCTGACTGTTCCCCGTAAACACTTAACCAAATGTGCCCAATTTTCTTAAACATAGTTATTCTTTAAAATAAAAATGTGTTATGTTTTCCAGGCATTTACTTCACATTTTAAAGGACAGTACTAAACATTTTAACGCTGAAAGGCACAACTATAATGGTGTGCACCAGAAGAGGTTAGAATGTGGGAAGGGCTGCTAACAATCAAAAGAGAAGGTGCCAAATATTTTAACCAAACAGCTGTCCGTATACCAAAACATCTGCTACTCTGATCCAAATTCAAATACCATACTATTTGGGGTATTCAGACTAATGTTATATTTGGTGCAAATCCCGACAGTATTATATACGATATGGCATTACTGTAGCAAGACTCACAACCACTGCTAGCACACAGCAATGTTACAGCTGCAAGAATCTCAAAGCAGCGGTCTTACAATGCCAGCTGTAAGTGAAGCTTCAAGGGCAGCTCAACAGACCTAAAATGCTCATTCTTTAACCCCAGCCCCCAATCAGGATGGCAAATGTTCAGCATACAGTGCCCCTCCTAGAACCCAGAAATATTTGAAGAGTGGTCCAAGGTGTCGCAACTGAAGTTTAATGCTAAGAAGTGCAAAGTTGCCCACATACTGTAGGCAGGGGTAGTCAGACGATGGGTTATTGGATGAGGGTGAAAAAAAAATCATTGTGACCACAGAGGAAAGTGACTCTGGGGTCACCATTAGGGATCGTCTCAAGAAAGCATTGGCACTAGGGAAGGCATTCAGGGTGCTGTGATTTATAGGGAGGGGTTCTCCAGTAGGAGAAAGGTGGTACTGTTACGCCTCTACTGGTTGTTGGTGAGGCTGCGCCTGAAATACTGTGTCTAGTCCTGGAGCCCACACCTGAAAAAAGGATAAGGACCATAGGGAGTCTGTCTAAAGGCAAGCTATAAAGATGATACAGGGTCAGCAGGGGAAAAGGTTTGAGGCGCGCCTGGTCAGTCCGAAGATGTACTCGCTGGAGGCTTGGAGAGAGAGAGAGTGGGGACAAGATAGAAACTGAATCATGCAAGAATGAGGGGGCATGGCATTAAGCTAGAAGGAGGCAAGTTCAAGAGTAACACAAGAAAGTTCTTTTTTACCGAGAGTGTGGTGAATACTTGGAATGGCCTTCCACCAGAGGTTGTGGAGACTAGGTCAGCCGGATCGTTCAAGAAGGCATGGGATAGGCACAAAGGTATTATAACACTGAATAGCAGTTAAGGGAGGGCGGCTAGGCTTATGGGCAGACTAGATGGACCATGCAATCCCCTTCTGCCGTCACTTTCTATGTTTCTATGTAGAAACCTTTAAATACCTGAGGGGAATAAACAGGGCACAGTGTTACAACCTGTTCCAGCACTGCGAGTGATCAACAACCAGGGTACACAGTCAGAAGCTGGTGGGTGGTACACTCAAGAAGCATGCGAGGAAACACTTCTTCATAAGAAGAGTAGTCGACAGATGGTACAGCCTGCTCAGAGAGGTGTTAAATGTCAATATGATTATCAGTTTCAGGAGGGTGTGTAAATCACTATGAGTGGTTGGCGAAAGCAAAGGCAGGGCTGAACTGTCACCAGGCTGTTAGACAAGGCATATCTAACAAAGGACATCTATGAAGAGAGTTTTGTACTCAAAGACTCAATGTAACTGTACTTAAAGTTACGTAGATTAGGAAATATTCCGTTATGTGCACTTCATGCCACAACAGTTGTCCCCTAACACATAACTAATATTGTATGTGTGTATTTATAATTATGTGTGTATGTAAAACTTATGCTTTTGTTTGTCTGTATTCAGATTTAATGTATTCGTTTTATGTATTTTTGGCATTTTAGCCTTAGTGTTTGTTAGTAGATTTGTAATATTGTATGGTGATTGTTCTTGATTCTTTCCGGGTCAAGCCTGTAAGAGGGCCATGTGACCCAGTGCTTTTTTTACTTGGTCACCAAAGTTTTAAATAAAATAAATTAAGGCTGTAATAGTTCAGGAAGGAAAATGGGAGGACATGATAGACTAAGAGTCTTTTTCTGCTGGCAACATCAAGGCCCCAGAACTCACTACACTGCAGGGATTTCACACATTCATGGCTGCCCCCCAATAATAAAAATATAGAAAGTGGGGGGGGGGCTCTAATTCAGGCAACATACAGGCACACTATCTTAATGGACAAGGGGAGAGCGGGAGTGAGGTGGGGGTTACCAAAGTTTTTTTTTTTTTTAACTACCACTTAGGTAAACCTTGCAAAAATCTTACTCCAGTTCTGGCTCACAGCCACACATGCCTGAACAAGGCTTTCCCCCTTACTCACCACAATTTCCCAACTAGGGGAAGGCGATGATGAGGCAGCACACATCACAGGCTGTTTGTTTCCAAATGAATAAAGAACACATTTAATCCCTGGCCCAGTGGCATGGAGGACTGAGGGATCATGCCTTACCTCCTGCCACACCAGCGACCTGCGTTCAGTGGCGAATACAAGTTGCTGAGGGTCAGCCAGGGAGGTAGAGGACTAAGTGTCGAGAGGATAGCTCTCCTCTCCCAGGGATAGTGGTTTGGTAGTCCCGATGAATGACTCCCCCCCCCAGGTGGAGGCCTGAGGGTAGAGCGGACACCAATGAAGGGAGGGTGCTGCGGGACCCCGCAGCGTGCACACGCCTCCATGTACGCATGCTGATGTATGCACCCCAGGGGAGGGACAGAAAAAAACAGAAAATTGAGGGAGTGCTAGTAGGGTACATGAAACTGAAACCATACTCTCGACCCACAGTCCTAACTGGCAAAACTGAATTTGTGTGCACTGTTGGGGGGGATACATAGGGGTTGGAAGGAGAGCATGGCTAGCAGGATGGATGTGAGCCTCTCATGCAGAGAGCTGAAGTCCATGCCTGACAGCAGGAGCCCCAAGAGAATGACAAGAAAAAAAAGAAAACATATTTAAAACAAAAAACAGCAGTCTGAATCTGGCGAGTTGGCACAGCATTAGCATTACCGCTCACGAAGCTGACAACCTGGGTTCAGGAATGAGCCGGAGCATCAGAAGGCCTGCCGGGAGGAATTAGGATGAGCATCCTATGGACAGCTCTCCTCCTCCGGGTTGGGGGTTCTCAGTGCATGAGTGAAGACTGGGTGTACAGTGGCCAGGAACACACACTGAAGGGCGGAAACAGTATTACATATAGTATGACATTCCTGCAACAAGATTCACAATCACTGCTGGCACACAGCTGTGGCACTGGTGCAAAAATCTTCAAAGTAGAAGTCTTACTGTGCCAGCTGTTAAGTGATGCTGGCAGCTCAACAGAACTCAGATGCACATCCCTTCCTCTACTACCCCCCGCCATATTCAGGATGACAACTGTCTGCCACAGAATGATCCTCCCATCAGGTGCACAAAGGCCCCAGAACACAACACAATGTAGGAATTTCAAATACTAAACTGTCTGCCATGGCGCTCAACCTCGCTCAGTAGAGCTGTACAACTTGTTGGTACGCATAATTGTCAATGGACAACGTGCATTCGCATACAGAGCTCTGCAGTGGTACAACTCCCTGCCTCCTGACATAACCAGTGATACTTTGCTGGGCTCCTTTAAGAAAAATCTCCAGCAGCATCTAATCTCACTGGCAACCTGTCACTGCTACCGCTAATTTGCCTTTACCTTGCTCCTACCATTTGCAATCTCTCTGATCTCTATCGATTAATAAAATGTTACGCTTCATGTCCATTTCTTGGGCCCCCGGTCACTAACACTTTCACGGGCTTTCTGCCCTGCATAAATTATTTATTTTCCCTCCTACCTCCCTCCACCTCCTCTTCTTCCCTTTGTTGCCCCCTCCATCATTCCATACCTCTTTCTTCCCTATCACCTTGATAAATCTTCATCATTGCCCCACTACCTACACCAACTCTTCCTCCCTATTCTCCTCCATCCCTCCTCCCCCTTTATTCCACTTTGACTACATAGCTATTCTTCCCATTCCCTATCTATCCCCATCCTACCCCCCCACCTCTGCTTGCCTTCTCCCTCCCCGCACTTTCCTCCTCCCTCCCCTGTCCCTCTCTACTGGTACAAGACCTTCCTTCTTTCTTTGACTAAGGCACAATCCAATTATCTGCTTATGTTGTTAGTTGTACAATTCTCCTTTATAAATAAGCGTCCTCATGTTATGTTACCGTTACCTAGTGAAACATTAGCCTTTGTTTTGATTCTGCACCCTGTACATGCTTAAGATTGCGTAACTATTGTTAGAATTTATTCCTGGAGACAGTTTTCAATTGTTTCTTGCTGTATCTGTGGAATATATCTGTATTCTTGTTTGTGTCATACTTGCCGTGGAACCTTTGAAAGAGCTTTTTGCTCAAAGGTGTTAATCCAAGATCTCAATAAATAAATAAATAAGACACAACTCCGTGTAATCATCACGAGACAATCACCCATATGGAGTCCTGCAAGGCTCTGCCTTGTGCCTTTAACCACTATGAGTGTCACTTTCTCAAAATAAACACACCATCCTTATGGAGTTTATCAAGTGCTTAGGATTCAGCCGAGAATAGAATGTACAACAGACATTCAGAAGACCCCTTGTGAACTAATTCATCTTCACATTCCTAGTACATACATACATACGCCAATGTGGGCAGAGAAGGACCACAAAGCCCACCCAGTCTGCCCAATCTAGCCCCACCTAACCAGATATCCCCAGCCTTACCGTTTTACCAGAACCCCTTCTCCTATTTACTAGAATCCCCTTGAGACTATCCCATGCATTCTCAACGCTTGTGATTGAGTCAGGCCCCACCACCTCCTCTGGCAAACTATTTCAAGTGTCCACCACCTCTCCATTAAGTAGTACTTTCTTATGTTACCTTGAACTCCCCAGCTCCAATCATGATCCTCCCCTTTGGCAACTTCTTCTTTAAAAAAAACTCCCTTCCTGCGCCCCTACTGATGCCATTGAGATACTTAAAGGTCTTTATCATGTCACCCCACTCCCTCCTTTCCTCTAAGGAATACATACTAAGTTCCCTCAGCCTCTCCTCATAGGTCATCCCTTGGAGACCCCTCATCATTCTTGTAGCCCTCCTTTACACCACCTCGAGTCTGTCTATACTCCTCCTCAGATGAGGCCTCCAAAACTGAATACCATACTTGAGATGAGGCCATACCAGAGTCTTGTAAAGGGGCAGTAGGATCTCCCTCCTTCTGCTAGTAATGCTCCTCTTTATGCAGCCAAGTATATGGCTAGCCTTCCTCATTGCCGCTTCGCACTGCCTAGCTACCTTAAGGTCATCTGCAATAATAACTCCAAGGTCCCTTTCTTGCTTCATGACTGCCAGTTCTACACCTTCCAGGTCATAAGTTGCTCTTGGGTTTCTGTTTCCTATTTGCATAATCCTGTACTTTTTATGTTAAACCCAAGTTGCCAAACTATAGACCATTCCTCCAACCTTTTAAGGTCTTTCCTCATCCTTTCAACCCCCAGCTCGTCCACCCTACTGCAGATCTTGGAATCATCCACGAATAAGCACGCCTTCCCCTCCTGCCCTTCCATAATGTCACCGATGAAGACATTAAAGAGGACTGATCCTAATACGAACCCTGCAGCACCCCACTCGTCACCACCCCCTCGCCAGAATGTATCCCATTTACAATCACCCTTTGGCTCCTGTCAGTTAGCCAGTTTTGGATCCATGCTACCATCTAATTACCCACTCCTAAGTTACTGAGCTTATTTAACAATCTTCTATGAGGGACGGTGTCAAAGGCCTCCCAGAAGTCCATATAAATTATATAGTTATACAGTATCATATAAACTGTGCAAGTAATTTAGAAATATCGAGAAGTAATTGCTATTTTCAGTTATATGATATCCAACACAAAGTCAAATCTTTCGTCTTCAGCAAGATTCTTTCATGTGGTAGTAACCAATAACCATTTTTCTATGTGCTTTTAAAATAAGTCAAGACTTATCACAGGCAACTACTAAAAAGGATAACACCATCACAGATCCTTGAACATTCTGTAATAACAGGCTTGTCTGGCTTAAACTTACTTGAGCTGTTGCAACCATGGAATGATGCGTTTCATATCATCGTTGATGGACTTTTCAATGTCATCCAGCGTTGTCTGATCTACAAAGTGTAATGCCAGGTTATTCAGAGCAGCACCAAAAGAACTGCCCATTCACACCCTCCTCCCCACAGTATCCAGTTCAAATACCAACTCATTTACTTCACTAGTCTGAACAGCTCACAATACCACCAGCCCCAACCTTCTAGAAATACTTGGATAATCCATATCATCCTCATGACACCCAGGATAATGTTATTTTAAGCCCAGATTTTTCCATCAGGAGTGGAAAATTAGGTGTAAGAGACTATCCTTAGAAATTACCCAGGCTGTCCTGCCAAATTGTGTGTGTGTGTGTGTGTGTGTGTAAATGGCTGCAGAAACACTGATGCTTCAGCTATCCATGGTTAGTGATCCTGTCTGGACTGATAATACAATGTCCAAGCATCTCTATTCTCCCCTCCCCAAAAAGTGTTTCTAAATACAAACCAGATATACACATAAAAGAATAGTTACTTACTGTAGAAAATAGATCCTCAAGAGTATCTCCCCCATTGAACCATGTCATGGATTTTTAAACCATCGGCATCAGGACCACCCAGAAATTGTACTATCTGGGGCCGACCACATCAGCATTTATTGTCACCACCTATATAACAAGGGCAGCCCCACCATGCCTCAGTTTCCCGCTGGAGACAACCTCAGAGGCTTATCAGACCAGCAGGGACCAAAACAACCAGGACCAAACTAGGCACACAAGAGAGGTTATGGAAACCTGAGTAGTGTAATGTCAAAACCAGCTTGGGGGAAGGGGGTGCAGCTAGCCAAGTCAGAGAAGGAGAAGGATCTGGGGGAACTCATTACGGGATCAATGAACAACTCAGCACAATGTAGGAAGGCAGCTGCAAAGGGCAACAAAATGGTGGGTTGTGTTGCCAGGGGTCAAGGAGTGGGGAGGTGATTCTGCCACTGTATAGATTGCTGGTTAGGCCACACCTGGAGTACTGCGTGCAGTATTGGCGCCCATACCTAAAAAGGGACATTAAGTTACTGGAGGGGTGCAGCGCAGGGCAACAAAGATAATCTATGGGCTTGGGGACTTACCCTACGAGAGCAGGCTGACAGAATTAAATATGCGCTCTCTAGAGGAGAAGAGGGACGGGAGGATACGATTGAAACCTTCAAGTACATGAAGGGAATAAACAAGAGAGGCAAGGACGGGCTTTTCAAATTAAGGGAGGGGAGGGACACCCGAGGCCGAGATTGGAGGGGGGGAAGGTTCAGGAGGGAGATAAGAAGACACTTTTTCATGGAGAGGGTGGTGGATGGGTGGAACGTGTTGCCAGCTGAAGTGGTATCCTTTAGAACAGTGGGCTCCTTCAAAAGGGGCTGGGATAGTGCAAGAGGGAGGGTCATGGGAGGAGGGGCAGCTGCAGAATAAGGGCTGCTAGCTGCACAATCAAGCAGACTGGATAGAACATAGGACCTTTATCTGCAGGCAAGTTCGTATGTTCACATGTTCGTAAAACTAGGCCTAAAATGAGAACCAGCTTGTGAGAGTAGGCAGGATAACCATCCAGGGAGTTCAGACAGCTGCACTCAGAGGAAACACTGAAACAAATGTCAATACACCAATCCTTGCTGCCGATGATTTGCTTTATTGCCACACAGGCTTGAATACAGCAAAACTGTGCTGTGCAGACATAGATGCCAAATTGCGGTACAGGAGGGTCAGTTCCTGAGCGCTCTACCAGTAGTGTTTTCGACAGGGGGCATTGATGGATTTTCTGTATTCATGCCTGTATGGCAATAAAGCAACCTATCAGCTGCAAGAACTGGTGTATTGACATTTGTTTTGAGTGCGTCTCCAAACTGCAGCTGTATCCCGTATATGTTGTTAGTTGTGGGGTTAGCCGCACCTCTCAGCGGCAGTGCTCTGGGATCACGAAATACAGACAATCAAGGCAGAAAAGGACTTGTAGTCCAACTAGTCTACCCAAGTTCCCTGAAAGCTCTGGAGCCTAAAACTCTTTCAGGGTACTAACCCCCACATCCCCCCCCCCACCAACCTAATTCATTTCCCTGATACTGTTGTTCTGAGCAAACACAGCACCCTTCATTCTGTCCCAACCCTGCCCAAAACCTGTGACTGTTTTCACAGCCACCACCTCAGATGACAGATGGTTCCTTTGCTCCACCACCCTTTCAATAAAATAATACTTCCTTACGTTCCTTCGGAACCTCCCATCAGTTTCCACTCATGTCCACATAGCCACGAGTTGGAGTTCAGGCCAAATACTTCCCCGCAGTTCACTTTACTTTGTTTTATCCCATATTTCCCTTTATGCTCCTCTGGCAGGCTGGGCGGCTGCATCAGCCCATCCCTTCCGACACCGCGGCCATCCCGAGGATCTGAACTCCTTCTTCTGAGCCAGGGCAGACCACCGGCGCAGTTGGTGGGGACTTCATTAAGCCCCAACCCCCAGTTCTTCCACCTGTTTTCTCCCCTTATTCCCCAGAGCCAAAGACAAGGTCGGGCACGAGCACTGAGGCACACTTGCATGCCTTGGCCTGAAACAACTTTGCTCCTCCCACCCTTGGCCTAGCAACTAGCCCCCCTCCATCACCCGCACCACCACCATGCCTCCACATGGTGGCGATCAAAGATTGGAAGAGCTAACCTCCCCTATCCGAGAAAGGACAGCTGTTTGACGGTTGCTCAATCCTCATCCAGCCCAGGTTTGTAGTTTCCTGGTTGTTCCTTATCCCCCCTTGTGAAGCAGAACTCCATCTGCTACCTTCCAGTCCCTTGGAACTTCCTTTTCACCGCAGCATGACTGGGCGTTTGAAAAGCATAACCACCTGCCGCCCAAAAAGGGGGAATGTGGAAGAGAGAGCTGTGGCTCACTAGAGGAGATTCTCACAAAGATCTACTATTACGATAAAAAAATGAGCATTACTCACCTATAACCGTAGTTCTAAGAGTGGTATATGGTGGACATCCACACTTAGGCAGACTTCCTTTCCCTTTAATTCCAGCTGGAACATCCTCAAGCTAAGCTCTTCCCACCCAACTGGGTGATATCCTCCTCAGCTCTGCCCCGTGACGTCAGATCTTGCACGCTGGAAGCAGGGATCCAAGTGCCACTTGCCAGGGGAGATCGGGTGGGTTGTGTGGATGTGCACGATATACTACTCCTAGAACTACGGTTACAGGAAAGCAATCCTCATTTGTAGGGGCCTGGATATGGTGCACTGTCCGCACTTAGGCAGACTCCTAGCAGTTCTCTGGGAGGAGGGAGCATGGAACATACCCCTACTTTGGTAATAGGGAGCACAGAACTCAAAACCAGCATCCCAGCATGACTCAATGTCGATGAGGTAATGGGAAATGAAGGTGTGTGCCGACTTCCAGGTAGTAGATCTGCAGATTTCCTGGATAGGAATGTCCCTGGAAGCAGCCACCAAGGCAGCAGTATGTCTGGCGGAATAAGCCCTAAGCGAGGTTCCCTACCAACCAACCTATAGCAGAGGTTGATGAAGGATACAACACACCTGTGTGCCTTAAAAGGCCAGGCCAGACTGTGTCAGGAAGTGCTTACATCACAGCTACTTAACAGCCAATAGCTTTGGAAGAATCTTACAGACCTTGATAAAAGTACTAATTTTAGCAGGCTCATCAGATAACCTAATTGTCTTCAGGTGAAGCTACCTCTGGCTGGAAGCTGTAACACTGGACTTAAGATTTGCAAGAAAGCGAGTTGTGCTCACAACAGAGGGAGGTGAACCTTACAATTTACAATTGTCTTTGGTTTGAAGCAGATTCCTTAGGAAAGTTAATATTCTTCAGGTGGAGGATACTTCTACCTAAAGGGTGAAATAAGGAACTTAGAATTATCGGAAAAGGCAGTCTTTCAATCAACAGAGGGAGGTGGAGCATGCTTTATTTTTGTTACAATTGTTAAGATTTTCAGTGCAGGAAGAGTTTCAACCCACAGGGGATGAATACTGTTTTCTGTGTCTGCCCTTCTGCACAACTGACGTGTTTTGGGGCTGACTGCTTTCAGAGCACAAGTCACCAGGCTGTTTTGGGGCTGGGGAGGTTTACCTGTGTCTGACTTGGATGTTTGGATTTTTCTCTGTTTGATTAGCAGGGCATTTTCTCTGTCAAACTGTCGTGTAGGGCATCTTGCTGACAGGAAGGCACTCATCGCAGCGGTAGGTCACAGCTTTTAGCTGATTGTTTCGTGAGGGCACAGTTTAGGCTCCAACCCTTCCCACCCTCACCCACCCACCCCTGGAAATGGTTCCTTTATACCAGGGGTTCTGACATCATTTCCTCAAGAGGACAAGGTGCATATCACTGTCATATCCTCTCTAGCACACTGCACTGACAATATAAGTGTACACATTATATAAATACATATATTTCTATATAACACACCAATCACACACAAACACAAAAAAAAAATAAATAAACTAAACAAGGTAGACAGTTATGTGGGGAGTAGTGCAATGTAATGGCTGTGGGGCAGCAGTCTTCCCGGAGTCTTTCTGGAGGCTGAGATGCTGCCCTGTTTACAGACAGCTATCTGCCCTGAGGGAGGAAGCTGCCCGTCTTCAGGCCGCACTGGACAGTAGCAAGTGAACCTCCCCCATCCAGGGAGCACCAGAGCCACCACCACTACCTCAGAGGTTGCGAAGAAAGCACAGCAGTTGGACCACAGTGGGCGCCGGGAAGATAAGAGTGGTGGAACAGAGGCACACCCAGTCAGTTGTTCCACTCCACAATCCATAAACCATTCTGGGAGAGTATAGTTCCCCTATGGATGCACCCACAGAGGAGACTAAGGAGGGTGCAGACAACTGTCACAAGGGAGGCCCTCAGGAAGGAGGCAGAGGGCACCACAGGGAAAGGAAGCAGCTCCTGGTGGGGGACTCGGTTATTAGGGGGATAGAACTGGGTGGAGCAGGGAAAACTGAAGTAAGGTGCCTGCCTGGTGCCATGGCTTGGAGGGACAGGAAGCGCATCCTTAGGATCATGAGAACAGTTGCACGGGAGTCTGAGCTGGACGTCATTGTCCACCTAGGGACAAATGACTTAGCTCATCATGAGATCAGAGCAGTGCAGAAGGACTTTATAGAGTTGGGGAGGGCTTAAGACAAGTAGCACACACAGTATCCTTCTCAGAGTGCTGCCTGTCAGTGGCATTGGTGAGGCGAGGGTACTTTGCACCATGCAGTTTAACGAATGGTTGAAAAAATGGTGTGGAGCACAGGGGTTTGGCTTCATTGGGGACTGGGGTTCCACCTGGAGGGCCACCAGCCTATACTGGCAGGATGGTCTGCATCTGTCCAGGAAGGGAACAAGTCTTTTGGGCAATTGGTTTAAATGCTTCATTGGCAAGCTTTTAAACTAGTCAAGGGGGGAGGCACTGATAAGCAGCAGGAAAATCCCAGCCTCCCCCTACAAAACAGGGTACTAAATGAGGAAAAGACCAAGGTAGAAAGGTCAGTGGGGGATGCTGCTACAGAAGGTAAAGCCATCAAAAATGGAGAGCAATGAGTACCAATGCCCGTAGTCTGGGTAACAAGCTTCCTGAATTAGTGGCCTTGATGGAGGAGGAACATTTGGATATCGTGGCAGTCACAGAAACATGGTACACACAGAACCATGACTGGGACGAAACATACCAGGATACACTATCTAGGAGGGACAGGGAGAGTAAAGGGGGAGGAGTAGCTCTCTACATAAGAGAAGGAATCAAAGCAACAGAACAAAAGGGTAAACAGGGAGGAGAAGAAGCACTGTGGGTCAATTTGGAGGCAGGCAATGGCACCACAATCTGCACAGGGGTTGTACACAGACCCCCTCTCAGGGTGAGGAAATGGACAAGGAAATGATAGAAAATATACTTAGAATGGCACATAAAGGGGAGATATTGCTGATGGGTGATCTGAATATGCCAGATGTTAACTGGAGTGCAGTTGCAGCAGCCACTTCTAAGAGTAGGGTTATTCTAGATGCCCTACAGGGGGCATGCCTTAGACAACTAGTACTGGAACCCACTCGAAAGGGAGCAATCTTAGACCTGGTCCTCTCAAATGGAGATGGAGAGAGGACCACAGATGTAGAAGTGGGTAGCCATCTGGGAACTAGCGACCATCGAACAGTATGGTTAACAATAAACACAGCAATAGAGTCAAGCCATACAAAAGCAAAAGTACTGGACATCAGGAGGGCTGACTTTGCCAAAATGGGTGAGTGCCTAAGGAATGCACTAGCAAATGGGCAGGAAGGAGGAGTGGAAGAACAATGGGGAATAATGAAAACTGCCATCACAGAGGTAACAAGCCTTTGTGTGAAGCAAATAAACAAAACAAAACGATGTAAGAAACCACTATGGTTCTCAAAGGAGGTGGCAGTGAAGGCTCAAGAGAAAAAGAAAGCATTCAGAAAGTACAAGGAATCACAAAAGGAGCAGGACAGAGAATTGTATCAGTTAAAGCAAAAGTAAGCTGGAAAGGCAGTCAGAATAGCAAAGGCCCGAACGGAGGAAAAGATAGCCAACTCAGTTAAGAAGGGGGATAAAACCTTTTTTAGGTACATCAGGGAGTGAAGAAAGACTAAGGGAGGGATAGTGAGGCTTAATAAAGGGGAGATGGGGTGGGCAGAGGGTGACTGTGAAAAGGCAAAGATACTAAACAAGTATTTTTGCTCAGTATTTACAAATGAAGAGGGGGAGGTACCTAAAACAAACAATAGAAACACTCTGGATACAGAAGTTGATACCAGACCATTTACAGAAGAAAGGGTTCTGAAAGAACTCTTAAAACTGAAGGTGGACAAAGCAATAGGGCCTGATGGGATTCATCCCAGAATTCTAAAAGAACTAAGGGTAGAACTAGTGACACCACTGACTACCCTCTTTAACAAATCATGAGAGGATGGGGTGGTACCTGAGGACTGGAGGAGGGTAGATGTGATTCCCCTTCACAAAAGTGGGAGCAGGGCAGAAGCAGGAAACTACAGACCTGTTAGTTTAACCTCAGTGATAGGGAAAATGTTGGAATCACTTCTGAAGGAAAGAATTGTCGAGTACCTAGAGGCCAGAGGGGCACAGGACCCAAGGCAGCACGGATTCACAGCAGGAAGGTCATGCCAGATGAATCTGATAGATTTCTTTGACTGGGTGACCAAAGTAGTAGATCAGGGAGGGGCTGTGGACATGGCCTACCTAGACTTTAGCAAGGCATTTGACTCAGTCCCACACAAAAGATTAATATACAAGTTAGCCAGCCTGGGAGTGGGTCCCAAGATGATAGCCTGGGTAAAGAATTGGCTGAAGAACAGGACACAGAGAGTAACAGTAAATGGAGTCCACGAGAAGAAAGGGGTTACTAGTGGGTGCCGCAGGGTTCAGTATTAGGACCGGTCCTCTTCAAAGTCTTTGTGTTTACACTGCAGAGGGACTGAAGGAATAGTATGTCTCTTTGCAGATGACACAAAGATCTGCAACAGAGTTGATGCACAAGGTGGGTGGAAAGAATGAGAAGGGACTTGTCAAGGTTGGAGGAATGGTCAAATGTATGGCAGCTTAGATTTAATGCTAAGAAGTGCAAGGTAATGCACCTGGGAAACAAAAACCCAGGGGAAGAGTACACAATGGGGGGTGAGATACTAACAACAACAAAAATGGAAAGGGACCTGGGGGTAGTCATATCAGATGACTTAAAGGTGGGCAAGCAATGTGAGAGGGCAGTAAGGAGGGCTGGGGGGATAATGGGATGCATAGGGAGAGGCATCACCAGTAGAAAACAGGAAGTTGTTATCCCTCTGTACAGACAGCTGGTGAGACCCCATCTGGAGTACTGTGTGCAGTTCTGGAGACCCAGTCTCCGCAAGGACATAGACAAGATGGAAGCTGTCCAGAGGAGGGCAACTAAAATGGGGCAGGGTCTGCACCAGAAGACATATGAAGAGAGACTAAAGGAGCTTAATATGTATAGCCTTGAGGAAAGGAGGGAGAGGGGAGACATGATACAAACTTTCAAGTACCTCAAGGGAATCAACAAAGTCCAAGAGGGTAGCATCTTTCAAAAAAAGAGGTGTGCAAGAACAAGGGGCACAATTTGAAGATGGAAGTGGCTCAGAGGTAATGTAAGGAAGTATTTTTTCACAGAGAGGGTTGTGGATGCACGGACGCCTTCCGGAGGAGGTTGTGGAGTCAAAACAGTGGTTGAATTCAAGCATGCATGGGACAGCCATAAGGCAATTCTAGGGGGTGGGGGTAGAAAGAAGTAGGCTGCTGGTTAACTAGGATCTGCAGCTTATCCATTAGGTAGGGAAATGGGCAGACTGGGTGGGCCAAGCGGTCCTTATCTGCCGTCAAATTCTATGTTTCTATGTCAATCATCTGCTTCGCTGCTGGTCTGCCAGGTGTGGCTTCTGCAGTTTACGCTACTGGTACAGAAAGGGCCAAAACAAAAAAGGCTGTTTTTTCGGCTTCTGTCCCTTGGGGTCCTTCTGCAAGAACATGACCAAACCCAGGGTAGCACTGGATTTCTCCATTCTAGTGAGGTGTACTTCCATCCCCGACCCAAAAAGGTCGATGCCCAAGAAGGGGACATCCAGCTGTTTGTGCTGGGTATCCGCTGTAAAGGTGGAAATCCTCAGCCAGGCTCTGTAGCGCATACCGATCACTGCTGCCACGGACTGGGCACAGGAGTCGCCTAGGTCCAAGGCGGTCTGAAGCTTGTGCTTGGCATGGGTGCAACCCCGGTCTCGGACCACTCTGACTACCAGCTGTGAATCTGCAGAAAGATGAGGAAGGACATAGTTCAGGACCCCCATAAGGGCATGACCAAAGCTGGCCATCATAACAGCGGAGCTCGCCTGCCAAAGACCCAGGAAGAATGCAGCATAAACTTTCTTTATTGCATGATTCAGATTCTTAAGTCTCTTTGTCAGGGAGCTTTTCAAAGTCCCTGATATTACCCATCTTACGAAACACGCAGTCCGCCACCAACCCCCTGGCTAAGGGGCGATACGAGAAACTACGGAGATGCCCAGTTGGGACTGCATACCTGCGGACCATATGGGCAGACGACATCAGACACCATGCTGGTACTGCACAGCTCCAATATGGGACCCAGAATAGCCTCCACCACCAGGAAGACAACCCCCAAGGAATCGTCCCCATCGAGAGTTTCCATCAGGGGTATTTGGCCCGCTTTTCAACCAGCTCCAGAGGAATCTCCATCAACTCATAGATGAGACAGAGCAAGGCCCCGAAGAAGACAGGACCATGGTCGGAAGTGAGCTCCTCAGTCAAATCTCGGTCAAAGCCCAGGGACCTACAGGAGTGCATGGAGGACCTACCAGTATCCGATAACTCTTTAAACACCGCCCTCAGCCATTTGTCCCCATGCACCACCCTGGAGTCATCTGACTGAGTGATCTGAACAGACAGCCGGCCGGAAAAGCCAGTGGCAGGGTAAGCAACCTTAGACGGTGCTCCTTGCAAGGGTTGCTTTGGCAGAATTTCCACCAGGGTCAGTGAAGAGGCCTGCGTAGGCTTGATTGGACAGGGTGGGACTGGAACAGGCCTCATTGGAGGGCACCAGGGAAGAACTGGGGCCTGCAGGAGAGGCCAAACCTGCTCAAGAACCCATTGCAGCCGCGTTAGCTCAACATCCTCAGGAGCAATTTGCAGGGATCAACCAGTCTGCCAGTAGAAGTACTGAGGGTAAAAAAAAAAGGTGAGAGGCTTCAAGCATGCATAGGAGAATACTGGCAAACAGGCAGGAATGGAAAGGGACATGGGGGAATTATATCAGATGACCTTAAAGTTAGCAAGCAATGTGAGAAGGCAGTAGGGAGGGCTGGGGGGATACTGGGATGTATAAGGAGAGGCATCACCAGCAGAAAACAGGAAGTGGTTATCCCTCTGTACAGACAGTTGGTGAGACCCCATCTGGAGTACTGCGTCCAGTTCTGGAGACCCCATCTCCGCAAGGACATAGACAGGCTAGAGGTAGTCCAGGGAGGACAACTAAAATGATGCAGGGTCTGCAAGAGAAGCCATATGAGGAGAGACTAAAGGAGCTTAACATGTATACCCTTGAGGAAAGGAGGAGAGGGGGACATGATAGAAACTTTTAAGTACCTCAGTGGAATCAACAAAGTCTAAGAGGTAGCACCTTTCAGAAAAGAGATGTGCAAGAACAAGGGGACAATTTGAAGATTTTGGGGAGTTCAGGGGCAATATGAGGAAGTATTTTTTCACAGAGAGGGTGGTAGGCGCATGGAACAGCCTTCCTGAGGAGGTTGTGGGGTCTAAAACTGTGGGAGAATTCAAGAATGCATGGGACAGACATAAGGCAATTTTTTGTAGGGGGTAGGAAGAAATAGGCTGTTGGTTAACTAGGATCTGCAGCTTATCCTGTAGGTAGAGAAATGGGAAGACTAGGTGGGTAAAGCGGTCCTTATCTGCCGTCAAAGTCTATGTTAAGGTTGTCAGAGACCAGTTAGGGTCTGTGGGGACAGAATAGGCAGGGCACATCTGTACCACTGGGTGGGCCAAGCGGACCTTCTCTGCTGATAAATTCTGTTTCTCTATGCTTCAACTGGAGGGCAGCCCATCCAGGCATCCCTCAACTGGGTAGTGGGCATCTGTCCACATCTTCTCCCCCACCCCGGTAGTTTAAAGGTGCCTCAATCTGCTCTTAATACTTGCGCGGCTTGCATCACGGTGCTCTCCTCAGAGAGGTAAGGGCCATTCCTGCTTCAACAGATGCATAGAAGTTGACAACAGAATAAGGCTTTTGGCCCCTCCAGTCTGCACACCCAACCTAAAGAACAGTTACATAAGAACTTACCATAACAGCAGATCTTCGAGAGAATGTCCTCCATTAAGTCAAACCTTTGGAACTATAAGTCGTCAGCGTAGGACCACATGGAAACCTTTGCTAGCCAGGGGCAGTCCACAATGACGTGCCACATCTACGTGTATGTAAACATGGGTGGCCCCATCAATAAATGTGGGCGGCCCCATTACTCCTCAATTCTCCACTAGAAATTAGCCTCAGAGGACCTCTACTGTGGGGAACAAGGAGATGAGACCAGCACTAGGCATACAAGAAGCATGGGGCTGGATACAGGATGTATGGAGTCAGATTTTTGGCACAGCATCTGATATAACCCTCTCCTTTTCTCAAGGGAGTACATGTTTATGTCCTACAGCCTCTCTTCATACGTCTTATGCCCAAGGCCATCAACCATCTTCGTTGCCTTGTACTGTACTGCCTCCACCTTGTTGCAGTCCTTCCTCGGGTGCAAGCTGCACTACCTTGAGTAATATTCCAGGTGATGCTGTACTAGCGACCCATACAGTGCCAGGATTATTTCTTGCCCTTTACTGCTTATCACCTTCCCCATACAACCTAGCAATCTGTTTGCTTTAGTCACCACCCTGCTGCAGTGTGCAGATGTTTTTTGGATCTCAGACATTATCGCCAACTAAATCCTTTTCCTCCATAGTGTTATCAAGCACCACCCCCCCATCTTGTATTGCACTCTTAGGTTCATTCCCCCAATGTGCACTACTTCACATTTTTTTAGTGCTGAAGTTCAGCTGCCAAACCACGGACCAGCTCTCCAGTCCGCCCAGATCCTCCCTTAGCTCTGTTCTCCCTTTCCTTGCACATATCTCTATCGTCTGAAAAGAGGCAGATGTTAACCTTGATCACTTCACCAATGTCACTACTGAAAATACTGAAGAGGATCGGTTCGAATACTGACCCCTGAGATATCCTGCCACCCTGCTAGTCACTTCCCTCACTTCTGAAAACTCCCCACTGACAACCACCCTACGTGTTCTACACCCAATCTGCTCTCTACCTAATTCAGCATTTTATCATCTACCCTAGTGCCTAATCTGTTTTGCCAGTCTCCTGTGGGAGACTGAATTGCAAGCCTTGCTCAAGTCAAGGTATACTATTTCAACTGCCTGTTCCTTGTCTGTTGTTGTGGTCATCCAGCTAAATAGCTCAACCAGATTAGCCTGGCAAGACCTTCCCCTCATGAACCCATGCTGTATGGGGTTCTGCAGCCCATTCCCTTCTAGGAATTTTGTCAGGTCCTCCAGTCTATCCCTCCAAGAGTGGCCCCAATCTCCCAAGTACCCTATCCCTCCTTCAGTTTTGTGTTGAGTGATCAGAAGAATCCTCCCCTCCCCAACCTGAAAGAACCTCATAAAAAATCAATAGGATCCTATCAGTTTTAAGCCTTCCCCTAGCTTCCTGAAGCTACACTGAATCTCCTCCAGGATTCTACAAGCATGTCGTTCGTCCCTAGGTTGAAAATGACATCCAGCCCATCTCCTCTTCCCACTTCCCTGACTATTCTTTCTTCCCTGCTAGCATCCTTCCCTACTGAGACTCCACGAAGGCACCTAACTATCCTGTCCCCCTCTCAACGGAGTCCCCTATCACAAGCACCTTTCTAGCCCTCTCCTTCTTGGACTCCAGTCACATGTTAGGTGTCTCCCTGGAGACAGACCTGGCCTTCTGGGCAGCCACAGGTTCTCCTCGCCAGGTAGACTGGACCAACTGAATCGCACAATGGGAGAAATCTGTTTGCTGTTTCCACCTCAGGAACGCCACCCACATGGATCCTTCTTCTCCCACCCCCTTGCCAACTACAGTCCTCCAACCACTCCCCATCTGTGTCAACTGGAAAAGAGGCATAGTGGTTGCATGCACCAGTGACTGCTGGGATCCATTCCAAAGAAGGCTTAGTGCAACCCTTACAGCAGCCAGTTCCACAGTAAGCACTGAAAACCTGCAGCCCACCAGGCAACACTTCCGTCTGCAGAGGACTTTCCTGAAGATGACTGCACAACAGGTGGTGTATTCTGTAGGGCCCCTTCCCCCTACTACACAGTCCCTCCTCAGCACCATCATACATGCTTTCCCTATTGCTGTTAAGCATACTTCCCAAATGCTCATGCCTCTGACATTATTCACTGGGCAGAGACCCTTCTCGATTGGTACCCAAGATAGAATTTCTATATGATCCCTTTTATACATCTGGCATTTTGACTCCCCTACCAGTCCTCTCAGAACACTCTTCTAATGTATCTCTTACTCTCCCTTAGTACTACTTTGCCCCGATGATTATCTTATGTATTGAAACTAATACAGAGCAAAACTTTTTATCTGACCCATCCAGTGTTTCCTTGGGTTTACCACTTATATACAGTAATGCACTGTCATCTAGAGGACCCCATTTCTCAGCTGTGTCCCTGCTGTGCTTTTCTTTTTAAATTTATTCTTTGGTAACTGGGTAAGGCCCACTAGACACAAGTGCCTGTTTTCAGGGGCAACCTGGGAGCACTGGGGAGGTTAAGTGACTTGCTCAGAGTTACACAGCATGCAAGTGGAGGTTGTGGGAATCAAACCCATGTCTCCTGGATATACCAAGCTCATTCACAGCTCATTACTGTAACCTTTAGGCTATACTGCCAGCCCCAAAGGGCAGAATTCCCTGCAGACTTTCCCATGGATGCCCCTGTAGATCTCATCCTTCTCCTTTGTATTTCTCACTCTTAAGGTCACTCACGTGAGGGGTTGCATGGACCTGTGGGAGTTTAACAGTGGACTCCTAGGGCTGAGCTGCCTCTAGCAGAACCCATTCTTCACCTGCCCAGAAATCACTGCTTCCTACTGACCTTCCTAAACACCAGTACCACAAAAACATTTGAAAATATAAGCTGCTAATGTAGCAAATTACATATAGAATAATACATGGGGTGGTGTGCTTAATGAGAATTTACACACACACACACACACACACACACACACACACACACGCACACACGCACACAGTGTCGGATGCTACATAAACCCTGAGAGCGAAGCTCGAGGGGTCTATTTAAGTATACAACACTGAGGGTGCACATAAAATTTGAGTTTACACATCACCCCATGTTTTATTTTATATAATTGCTGGGGAGAGTTTCTTCGCCACAGCAACTATATAAAATACAAACACATCACTGTGAAGCCACGGTCTAGTCAGGTTCAAGCGGCTGTGGAAATGTAACTTTTTTTTTTTTTTATTTCAAATGGCTAAGTTCATTTTTAATTTTGTTTAATTTACTTACCGCAGACTCTGGTGGTCCGGGTAGTGGTGGTGAAGTATCCTGCGCCCGAAGGAGGCCAGTTGGCACGCATGCTCGAAGCAAGGGAAACCTGGCGTGTGTTTGCCGTTATAACCAGCTGGTTATAATGGCGAATTATAACCGGGTTTCCCTATCGGAAAAAACAGTCCCCAGTTATTATAAACCCATTAATGCACACTCACCACCTTACCTTTATGTAACTCAGCTAGTCTGATGCATTACTTTTTCTTTACTCTGGCTAACATGAAGGAAAAGTGAAGCCTTTTTAAACCCCTACTGCTTGGACCGATTTATCTCTATCAAAATCTGCTCCTCACCTGCCCAGAATGCCCTCCTTTCTGGTGACCTCCCTTAATCCCAGTGCCACACAAATGAAGATCAGTCTTCTACTGTGAATCAAATCAGTACAGTACAGTATAGCCTAGAGGGTTAGGGCACCCAGCTGTGAACCTGCAGACCTAGGTTTGAAACCCAGAACTGCCACTTGCATGCCTCGTGACCCCGAGCAAGTCACTTAACCACTCTATGCTTTCCAGAATGCACCAGTAAATTAACTTCGGTTCAGTGTGCCTTTACCAGCTAAACTTTTTAAAATAAAATAAATAAAAATCAAAAACAGTAATAGGTGTAGTGCCTGTAGCTAGGAGGTTAGTTCATGAGATTACATTACACAAACGGGGTAACAGCAAAATCCAGGTAACTATACGCCACTGAGCCTAACACCACCAATAGCCAGAAAACTTTTGGAGACATTCATCAGAGGGAATGTATACACTGTGTGTGTGTGTGTGTGTGTGTGTGTGTGTGTGTGTGTGAGTGAGTGACATATACAAGGTATTCAGGGCAAACTCTGTGGCAGGGCTGACAGTGAAGTAGTAGTTAACTTCACGAGACAGGATATGAGAAATGGTCTAGTATTTAGCAACTGAAATTTAATGCTCAAAAGAGCAAGACAATGCATACTAGGGTGAAGAATCCTGGAAGAGTTTACTATATTGATGGGACACCAGTTGTCAGCATGGAGGAGAAAAACCTGGGAGTGATGACAAGAAAAGTTGCAATCACCTTCTCAGTGCAATAAAGTATATGAGAGGGCTAGATGCTGGTCTGTATAGAGAGAGGGCCAACTAGCTGAAGGAATGACGTGATACCACCCTGCATAGATAACCGGTCAGGCCACACCTGGAGTGCTATGTACTATGTATGTAAGTAAGAAAGATAAAGGATAGATTAGACACAGTGGAGAGGATGGCAACAAAGATGATCCACAGACTGCAAGGTCAAATGTACAAGGAAAGACTGAAAAGTCCTAACAAGTACTCATTGGAGGCTCAAATTAACACATCCTTTTGGAAGACTCAGTGACCAATCAGACTTCTCCATTTTTAAGCTAATTATTTAATTAATAGGACTTTTTATTTTTTTGGCTCCTTCCCCTGCTCCTGATAGGTAATTCCTTCAAGCCACCTAGGTCTCTCGCTCGCACCCCTGCCACAATGCCAGCCATCTCCACTCCACATTGCAGCCCCCCGGTGTAATCCGGCGTGTCCCTTCGCCGGAAGACTCCTCTCCTCCGAGGAAGATAGGCACCGGTGGGGGATGGCCAGCACACTCTACATTTCGCACCGGGTGCAGCTGAGGTGGACCTTGGGCCACATCAGGAACTCAGCGGCAGCAGATGCCAGCGACCGTCATCTGGCCAGCCATGGAGCATTTTTCCTGTTTGCTCCCCAGGGGCATGGTGTGCCTCGAACGTCAAGGCGTACGCCAACGTTCACCATGTCTCTACTAGGTCTTCATGACCCAACGCATTGCTGTACTCCCAGCCACCGCCAGGAGACAGCAAGCGCCGGGTCCATACTCCACCTCCCCCGAGAGAAGGCGAGCAGTCTACATACGCTTACGCCTTCTCTCCCCGGCCGGCCTTCCAGCTCCCGGGTCTGTTCCCAAGCCTGGGTCGCTGGCGCCACATGCAGAAATCCAACCGCTGCGCCAATGGGCCAGCAATAAGACTTTTTAATCTTCACTTCTGTATCATCACATTCATTTATGTATTTATTTCATTTTGTTTGGGGGGGGGGGAGAGTTGCACAGACCTGTTCATTGACTATTTGTGCACTGATCTTTAACTCTTTAACACCCATCAAGGCAGCCACCAGAAATGGCCAGCAGGGACCCCTTCGTACCAAACTACATTGTCGGTTATAAGTAATACCCCCCACCCCCCAAAGTACCTAGTATGGGGCTTCTCGACCTTCTGGCCCCACAGACCAGTGTGTTACCTACTGAGCAACTTGCACGGCTATATATGAAGTATCCTAGATATAGGTGGGGTTATTCTAGATGCCCTACAGGGGCATGCCTTAGACAACTAGTATTGGAGCCCACTTGAGAGGGAGCAATCTTAGACCTGGTTCTCTCAAATGGAGATGAAGAGAGGATCACAGATGTAGAAGTGGGTAGCCATCTGGGAACTAGCGACCATCGAACAGTATGGTTAACAATAAACACAGCAATAGAGTCAAGCCATACAAAGGCAAAAGTACTGGACTTTAGGAGGGCTGACTTTACCAAAATGGGTGAGTGCCTAAGGAATGCACTAGCAAATGGGCAGGAAGGAGGGGTGGAAGAACAATGGGGAATAATAAAAACTGCCATCACAGAGGTAACGAGCCTTTGTGTGAAGCAAATAAACAAAACAAAATTATGTAAGAAACCACTATGGTTCTCAAAGGAAGTGGCAGTGAAGGTTCAAGAGAAAATGAAAGCATTCAGGAAGTACAAGGAATCACAGAAGGAGCAGGACAGAGAACTGTATCAGTTAAAGCAAAAGGAAGCTGGGAAGGCAGTCAGAACAGCTAAGGCCCAAACCAAGGAAAAGACAGCCAACTCAGTTAAGAAGGGATAAAACCTTTATAGGTACATCAGGGGCCGAAGGAAGACCAAGGGAGGGATAGTGAGGCTTAATAAAAGGGAGGGGGGTGGGCAGAGGGTGACTGTGAAAAGGCAGAGATACTAAACAAATATTTTTGCTCAGTATTTACAAATGAAGAGGGGGAGGTACCTAAAACAAACAATAGAAACACTCTGGATACAGAAGTTGATACCAGACCATTTACAGAAGAAAGGGTTCTGAAAGAACTCTTAAAACTGAAGGTGGACAAAGCAATGGGGCCTGATGGGATTCATCCCAGAATTCTAAAAGAACTAAGGGTAGAACTAGTGACACCACTGACTACCCTCTTTAACAAATCATGGGAGGATGGGGTGGTACCCGAGGACTGGAGGAGGGCAGATGTGATTCCCCTTCACAAAAGTGGGAGCAAGGCAGAAGCAGGAAACTACAGACCTGTTAGTTTAACCTCAGTGGTAGGGAAAATGATGTAATCACTTCTGAAGGAAAGAATTGTCGAGTATCTAGAGGCCAGAGGGGCACAGGACCCAAGGCAGCATGGATTCACAGCAGGAAGGTCATGCCAGACAAATCTGATAGATTTCTTTGACTGGGTGACCAAAGTAGTAGATCAGGGAGGGGCTGTGGGATGGCCTACCTAGACTTTAGCAAGGCATTTGACACAGTCCCACACAAAAGATTAATATACAAGTTAGCCAGCCTGGGAGTGGGTCCCAAGATGACAGCCTGGGTAAAGAATTGGCTGGAGAATAGGACACAGAGAGTAATAGTAAATGGAGTCCACTCTGAAGAAAGGGGGGTTACTAGTGGGGTACCACAGGGTTCAGTATTAGGACCGGTCCTCTTCAATGTCTTTATAAGCAACATTGCAGAGGGACTGGAAGGAAAAGTATGTCTCTTTGCAGATGACACAAAGATCTGCAACAGAGTTGATGCACAAGGTGGGGTGGAAAGGATGAGAAGGGACTTGTCAAGGTTAGAGGAATGGTCAAATGTATGGCAGCTTAGATTCAATGCTAAGAAGTGCAAGGTAATGCACCTGGGAAACAAAAACCCAGGGGAAGAGTACACAATGGGGGGTGAGATACCAACAACAACAAAAATGGAAAGGGACCTGGGGGTTGTCATATCAGATGACCTAAAGGTGGGCAAGCAATGTGAGAGGGCAGCAAGGAGGGCTGGGGGAATACTGGGATGCATAGGGAGAGGCATCACCAGTAGAAAACAGGAAGTTATTATCCCTCTGTACAGACAGCTGGTGAGACCCCATCTGGAGTACTGCATGCAGTTCTGAGACCCAATCTCGCAAAGACATAGACAGGATGGAAGCTGTCCAGAGGAGGGCACTAAATGGTGCAGGGTCTGCACCAGAAGACATGAAGAGAGATCAAGGAGCTTAATATGTATAGCCTCGAGGAAAGGAGGGAGAGGGGACATGATAGAAACTTTCAAGTACCTCAAGGAATCAACAAAGTCCAAGAGGTAGCATCTTTCAAAAAAGAGGTGTGCAAGAACAAGGGGCACAATTTGAAGATGGGGGGCTCAGAGGTAATTTAAGGAAGTATTTTTTCACAGAGAGGTTGTGGATGCATGGAACGGCCTTCCAGAGGAGGTTGTGGAGTCAAAACAGTGGTGGAATTCAAGCATGCATGGGACAGTCATAAGGCAATTCTAGGGGGTGGGGGTAGGAAGAAGTAGGCTGCTGTTTAACTAGGATCTGCAGCTTATCCATTAGGTAGGGAAATGGGCAGACTGGGTGGGCCAAGCGGTCCTTATCTGCCGCCAAATTCTATGTTTCTATGTTAGGGTAACATGCTGGACGCAACCAAACATTGCAATGAAAAACACCACCAAAAAAGATAAAAATGAAAACCAAAAGAGGAAATGTTCTTGCAAGTCACCATTAGTTTCAAAACAGCATTGCATGGTCATGACTCCACTGCATGCCATGCCTCCCAGAGGACAGCAAGAGGGAAAAGACGGCTGCAGGATCGCACCAAGTGCCTACAAGCTCCTAACCCATCTAGCTGGGCAAGCAGCCAGAACCAGATCCGTTTCACAGTGGAGTTGGCCAGGGAGGGAGGGGGCAAGCCCTGGGGGAAAATGGCAGCGGTAAGTCCTGGTGGACATCGGGGTGACAGGGCTGGGACGCTGAGACTGATGGGGTCTGACAAGGGAGAAGGATAACCAAACAAAATATGAAGTTACTTATCCAAGTCCCAGGATGCACTTGACAAAGCAGGTACAAGAGACTGAACAAATTTCTCTCTAAGAATTAACTGTCAATCAATGATGGTTTCTACTGCTTACCAATTCCATAAAGCATTGGTTGAAACACTCCAGAATGCAGATCTACAAAAATGTGCAGACATTCCGATCGACCACAGGGTTCCAAAATTGGGACAACAAGAGTTGGGAGAGCTGTTTCTATAAATGCTAAAAGAAACAAACAAAAAACAAATCACAGGTATGGGAATGCTGACACACTTATTTATTTACTTCATAAAAGAGAATCTGCAATACAGCACATGAATCTGCTTTAAACAACTATACATTCTTCACGTGATTAAACTGCTCTGCTTGTATAGACATTAACGTGCACCACTGATTAAAGCTTGTCTGATACATTTACGAGGACAACCAATACATTTAAAAACAAACTCTCAAAGGGAGGAAAGGCAGCCATTGCCGATAATTAAAGAGCGAGTATTTCATAAGGATGTAGATCTTGATGAAAGTGTGGGGGCTTCTGGATGCCTCTATAACCATTTTGTTTGCTTTTATTTTTTTCATCATTTTATTTGTATTTTGCCAACTACTAGTAAAAAAAATCTTACAGAATTCTTGTATGATGATATAAACTCTTTACTGGCAAGGCTGGCAGTGTATTTCAATAAGATACTGAAAACCTGTTTTCAGATTTTTTTTAATTTTTTTTTTCATATTTTATTTATCTCCTGGTCCTCCCCCTGGTGGCCCCCTTCTGACTGACCCACACAGCCCCTTCATCTGGCTCCTCCAGCACTTAACTGTCATCGTCTGCCACAGGACTTGTGGTTGTCCCCAGCCAGCGGTGCGGGACCTGCTAGGGGGCAGTCATTCATCCTGCCACCTGGGGTGCTTTTTCCTCCATTTTCTCCCCTGGGCCCATGGACGTGCAATGGGCATGATGTCCGAGCTCAGCTTCCACAGAGACGGCCCTGGCGCCCTGAACGTGGGATCCCTTCCCTGCGTGGTGACGTGCATGTGCAGCCCCCTAGCCATCGCTGGGTTGCAGGCAAGCAGCGTGCCACTCCAACCCCCCTCCATTAAGGGAGGAGAGCTGCCTTGGGACATTCGATCCTTTTTCACCCTGCTGGCCCCCAAGCAACCCGGTTCCATTCCCGTCGCCAGTGTGGCAGGAGATATGGTGCCCAGTGCCTCAGCCCTCCATGCCACCGGACCAGCTTTATTTTCAGGTTTTTTTTTTGGTTTTTTTAATATAGAGAAACAGCACATTCTACCACCAATAACTGTATATTTAATAGAAATATGTGATTTCTGAGAACATGTGATCTTTTATTGTAATTTAGCAGGTGACATTTTCTTCATAACCTGATTTTACTTAGGAAGAAGAGAACAGAAGACAATTACCATTTTAAAAAATTGTAAAATCAAACAGATGGACCAAAATAACAGGTTACTCACCTGTAACAGTAGATCTAGAAGTGGCATATGATGTTCATCTGCCCTTCCGGCAGTTGCCTTTCCCCTTTAAATCTTGCCGGAAACGTCTTAAAGCTGGCTCCGCCCACCCACCCAGGTGGTAACTCCCTCAGCTCTGCCCCACGACACCAGATCTTGCCTGCTGGAAGCAAAGTTGTGCACCAAAGCCAGGGGAGGTCGGGTGGGTCTCTGTGGATGGACATCATACACCACTCCTAGAAAGTACAGTTACATACGACCTTACCGTAACAGTAGATCTTTGAGGAGTGTCTCTTGCAGCAGGTAATACACTTGGGTCATTGTCAGAGGGTCGCCGTGGTGCACAGCAGCTCTTCTAGCAGTCTTTTCCAGAGGACGCCCACACATGACATCAGCTTTCTGTTTCCTATATAAGCGTTGGCAGTCCCTAGTATCCTCAGTTTCCCCCGCCAGATTCAGCTCGCTAAGCAAGGACCAAGGGGAAGCAGAGGTACGGCAGCAGTCCCAAACCACTAGTCATTGGACCAAAAATGTGTTCTCCGAGAGTACGAGGGGGGATGGAGGGTGGGAACGCACCTGCTGCAAGAGACACTCCTCAAATATCTACTGTTACAGTAAGATCTTACATAACTGTACTAGCTTCTACAGAGTGGTCTCCTGCAGCAGGTAATACACTTGGGATGAATCCCAAGCAGTAAATCTAAAAAGGGTGGTCATTACAACAGGAGGCCTTGTAGAACAGCTCAGCCAAAGGTCTGGCTGTGACAACTTTCTGGGCTTGTATCTGTAGCACTAGAGATAGAAGCTTGTCTTGTCTGTCGGCCCGGGAGGTAGACCCTGGTGAAGACAGTGTCTAGGACCGCTCCTATATATTGGAGCGACTGTGTAGGGGTTGGATTGGACTTCGGCCAACTGACCATAATCCCTAGAGCTTGGAACAATAGTTACGGTTGCTTCTAGGGAAGAAAGCAGAGCAGTTTTGTACTCTGCTTTTATGAGCCAGTTGTCCAGGCAGGGGAAGACAAAGTGCCCGTCACTTCATAGGGCTGCTGCTACTACCGCTAAGTATTTGGTGAACACTCGTGGGGCCGAGAAAAGGCCAAACGGGAGTGCCCGAAATTGGTGTGTTGACACAACTGGTGAAAACGAAGGAACCTGTGGTGGGCAGGATGGATAGGGATACGAAGGTAAGCATCCCTCATATCCAGGGCACATAGCCAATCCCCTTGTTTTAGTATTGGCATGATAGAGTTTAGGGGTGTCCATGTAGAACCTATTGTACTGGATGTACAGGTTCAGTAGTCCGAGGTCCAGTACTGGTCTGAGGTCTCCAGTTCGCTTGGGCATCAGGAAGTAGTAGGAGTAAAATCCTTTTCGGTGTTCTGATGGGGTTACTGGACAAAAGGCCTTCTTGGTAAGAAGAGCCAGTAATTCCTCCTGGAGAATAGGAATATGGTCGGCTGGGTAATGGATAGAGTGGGGAGGATGAGGGGGCGATCTGGAAACTAATTCCAGAGTGTGGCCTCTCTGAATGATCTGAATGACCCACTTGTCCAATGTGATAAGTCTTTCAGGCCTCCAAATGGAGGATAAAATGACCACCCACAGCTTCTGAGGTCTGGTCGATGAAGACTGAGCCCCAGTAGGTTACTGGGAGGCGGGCCGACCAGCCCCATCAGGAGGGTGGGAGCGGGGACCCTTGGCGGCAGAAGTGCTGGTTCTGGTAAACTGGGAACAATCTCGGGATCCGCCTCTATTTGAACCTCTATATTTACCACCTCTTGTGGTATAAAAAGAGGACTGAGGATGGTAGGATGGCTGAGAAGTATGGTACATGCCATGTACCGTATGCAGGGTTCTTCCTGAAGCCTGAAGATCATCTATCAATGTTTGGGTACCTGGCCTGAATAGTTTGGACCCATTAAAGGGGGCATTTAGCTACTCTGTGCTGTATATCAGGTGCGAAGCCAAGCATAGCAACGCAAGGTAATGCCGGTTGCTGACATGCGGGCCGAAGTATCAACAGCATCATATCCCGAACGAAGTAACTGAGGGGAAATGGAGTTGCTAGGAAAAATTGTGACCAATAATTGTTCCCTTTCCGGCAAAGGAGGGAGTTTATTGACCAGTGCAATGGCAGAAGACCAGAGTGTACGTTGGTATCTGACCATATGTCCCATATAATTTAGAATTCTGAGATTCATGATACTTGATTGGAATACCTTCTTTCCCAGATAGTCTATCATATGGGATTTTTTATCAGGAGGTAAGGAGCTCATGTGTTTCGGCCGTTTTATACGATTATGAGTGGCAGTAATCACCATTGAATCTGCTTCAGGAGTGGTGGATAAAAAGGGGTGATCAGAGGAGCCTGGTAAAGGTGATCCACCTTGCAGGTAACAGCAGTAACTGAAGAAGGTTGGTGCCAGGCTGCAAGCATAGCATTTTGGTATGTTTGGATTAGTGGGCGTACCACTAAGACTGGATATTCTGGTAATTCTAGATAGTCTGCCATATCCTTACGTTGTTTGTCATGTTCAGTAGTAGAGAACCCCATGCCTTTTTGAATTTGGACCACCATCTCTTAGAAAGATGGGTCTTCTGGAGGAGAGGTAGAGGCATGCCTGGATAGGTCCTCATTTAATGAGGAAATCTCCAATAGAGGAGATTGGGGCTGGAAATCCATATCCTGGAATTACTCGTCCTCCAGGTCTCCAGAATAATCTCCCAGAAATTTAGCCTCGTCTGATAGGTAGTCAGACACGTACAAGGGAGGTGATCAGGTTGCTAAAGGGTCTCTGTCACCCTGAAATCATTTTGGCAGAGGAGTAGGTGAGCGGGATGGGTGACTCGGCTCTTCTGGATTGGAGGGCTGAGCATGCCACATGGTATGCAAGACATACTGTACCACTGAAGTAATGTCCAGTTCTTTTTGAGAAGGGGGGGGTTTATAGGAAACCAAAGGGAGGATAGAGGGGACAGGACACGTAGCCTGAGCAGGTCCTGCCCCTTGGTAGTAAAGTCCAGGGTCCCGATCTCTGTCCGCCTGGCCCCTATGGGTACTCACCTGCGAAGGTGGAAGGGCAGTATGCATAGCAAATGCAGCCAGTTTACCCTGTGGAATGTGGCTCGTCGTCGACGGAACTGCCTGGGAAACAGTAGAAGGCACTGAAAATGATGGTGCCGTTAACAGGAGAGGAGCCCCCATCGACGGGACGTCAACAGAACTTATGAAAGGTTCATCATGAATTGCCGTCGACAAAGAGACAGTATGTGAACGCCTCGCCGATTGTGGAGCACCTGTCACGGTGGCCGTCGACGAGAGTTTGAGGCACAGAGGTTGAGGAGAACTTCTTCTCTGTGTTGTGCCACTGGCAGAACCCACAAGGGATTCATCATAGACTGCCGCTGAAGCACTGGAAAGCGCCATCAATGAGAGGGAGAAAACTCCCGTCGACGAGGAGGCAGAATATGAATGCATCGTCGATGGTGGGACACCTGTAAAGGTGGCTGTCGACAAATGTGAGAGGCACAGAGGTTGAGGAGGGCTATTCCTTCTCTGTGCCGGGTATGAGAATCAGGGGATAGGGGGAGCTCTTAGGACGAGCCCCCTGATTCTCCATGAGAGAGAATTTCTTGCTTGTAGATTCTCCGACGTTGTTTTGCTCAAATTCTCATAGATGACTGCTGCTTAAGTTGCTCTAGCTGCTGCGTGCAAGCTGAAGATGGCGGGATAAATAAAGTGAGGATACTAGGGACCACCCACACTTATATAGGAAACAGAAAACTGATATTGTGTGGGCAGCCCTTGGAAAAGACTGCTAGAAGAGCTGCCGTGCACCACAGCAACCTCTGGTGATGACCCAAGTGTATAACCTGCTGCAAGAGACCACTCCATGGAAGATCTACTGTTACAGGTGAGTAACCTGTTTTTCTAGGGACATGGATATGATGTTGTGTCAACACTTACATACCAACATACTAACATACTAAAATGCCAGCAGAATAGGCCTAATGGTCTTTCGTGTCTGCTCGTTTGGTCAGCCCCCACCCTGGGTGCTGACCTTGCTGTTCCCCTCGCCTTCTCTGGCTTCTCCCTTCCCAGTTCCGGATATTCTTGCTGCATTGGATTTTGCTTCCTGAACCCTTCCCCTGTACCTGTCCCACCCCCTCTTGAACCTCTCCACTGTCTCTGCCTCCACCAGCCCCTAGGTAGTGCATTCCATGGCTCTACCACCCTCTCAGTGAAGTAGCACCTCCTCCTTTCTCCCTGAATCTTCCCCTTCAGCTTCCACCCATGCCCTCCTAGTGGCCCCTCCTCCTTCCTTGAAGCACCCTCACTGTTCCTCCCTATTTACCCTCTTCATGTACCTGAAGACCTCTATCATGTCCCCGGTCCCTTCTCTCTTCCAAAGTGTACATATTTAGCTCTTGAGCCTCTCCTCATAGGTCCTGTCCCCCAAGCCCCAAATCATTTTGGTTGCCCTCCTCTGGACCCTCTCCAGGAGGTTAATATCCCTCTTTAAGTGCGGCCTCCAAAACCGCACGCAGTACTCCAGGTGCGGCCTCACCAAGCAGTTATACAGAGGGAGTATCACTTCCCTCCTTCTGGAGGTGATCCCCCTAGCGATGCATCCCAGCATCCTGTTGGCCTTGGCTGCTGCCCTCCTACAATTCTCAGAGTTGTTCATCTTGACATCCACCACCACCCCCAGGTCCCTCTCAGCCATTGAGACTTGTAGTATTTCCCCAGGGGTGTACACTTGGCCTGGGTTTCTGGCCCCCAGGTGGAGTACCTTGCATTTCCCTGCATTAAACCTCAGCTTCCACTTTCTAGACCATCTTTCCAGAGCCTCCAGGTCCCCCCAGGGCCACCCTCCCCTCCTCCCCATCCACCACGCCCCCAGTTTCAGTCATCTGCAAAGAGACTCATCTCACTCCTGATACCTGTCCTTATGTCAGATACGTAGGCATTGAACAGAAGGGGCCCAAGGACTGATCCTGTGGGACCCCACTAATGACCCTCCTTGGGAAGAGACTATCCCACTCACCCCTCTGGTCCGGTCCTGGAGCCAATTGCCTATCCATCGGATCATCTGGTTTCCCACCCCCATTTCTCCTAGTTTATCCAACAGGCCTACGTGAGGAACAGAGTCAAATGCCTTGCTGAAGTCTAGAAAGAGGACATCCACTGGTCTACCCAGGTCCAAGGCACTTGTCACCCAGTCACAGAACTCCACCTGGTTTGTCTGACACGATTTCCCCGGGATGAATCCATGCTGTCTATCGTCCAGGCACCCTGACTTATCCAGGTCCCCCCCTAGCCTCTCCTTGACAATGCCCTCCATCACCTTGCCCACCACTGATGTCAGGCTGACAGGCCTGTAGTTCCCTGCCACCTCCCTTGATCCCCCCTTGTGGATAGGCACTACATGCGCCACCTTCCAGTCTTGGGGCACCCACCCTGTCCTCAGACAGATAGTGAAAAGCTCTGCCAGGGGTTTCGCCAGGACATCTGCAAGTTCCTTCAGCACTCTAGGATGTAATTTATCCGGCCCCGGTGCTTTCTCCGTCTTAAGGGAGCTGAGGGCATCCCTCACTCTCTCTGCTGTGATTTCCACTTCCAGTACCTCTTCTCCCTGCTTAGCCCTCCCCCCACCTGCCAGTGATGCCCCCCCCTCCCCAGACCTGCCGATTTCTGGCAGGATTGTAGCAATTCTCCAGGAGGAGGGAGGCAAGGCTGACACCCCCTACTTAAGGAAAGTACAGTTAGGTAAGAACTTACCGTAACAGTAGATCTTTGAGAACAGCTCTTGCAGCAGGTTACACCATAAGGACTGAAGCTGGCAGGCAGTAGGACCCCACAGAAAACTTCGAGCTACCTAGCTACAGAGGGGGACCGCCCCCAACATCAGATACATCATAAAAGGGGCGGTCCCTCAGCATACCTCAGTTCCCCCACTGGAGACTCCCAACGTAATGATGTGATTCAGACAGGAGACCGAGGATCCGCTTCCAGAGGAAGACTAATAAATCTGATACGTCCGAGACGTTATAAAGAAAAACAAACCTCCTGAGGGGAAGGTGGGAGGGGAAACTACCTGCTGCAAGAGCTGTTCTCAAAGATCTACTGTTACGGTAAGTTCTTACGTAACTGTACTGTCCTACTTCGAGATACAGTTCTTGCAGCAGTTTACACCACAAGCACCGATTCCCACACAGTAAGGGTGTATAAATAATCCAATCGGGAGGAGGATAGGAGAGATCCCAAAAAGGAAGCTTCTTAGGACAAAAGTCCCTGGAGGACTGCCAGGCCAAAACCCGCTCTGCGCCTTGAGGCGATGTCCAAACTGTAATGTCTAATGAAAGTGTGCACCGAACTCCAAGTGGCAGCTGCACAAATGACTGATGTTGCCACGTTCTTCAGCGCGCAGCAAAGGAGGTAGCCACCCCTCTCATCGAATGACCCTTAATCGATCCCGGTAAAGGTTTATTGTGCTTCTGGTAACAGAATACAATGCAATTCACCAGCCACTTAGAGAGTGATTGTTTTGACACAAGTGCACCCAGCATCCTATGGGCGAAAGACAGAAATACAGTACAAGTCACATTAAACTGTTCCACAAATGCTTCAGCATTGTTTTTTTTTACAGTTGGTAATGCACTGGCAACTCATAATGCTTTATTTTTCAATGCTTAACCAGCTCAAGCGCAATGTTTGTAAAATGTTTTTGCACCTCAATTGGAATGCATCTGCAGTCCTGTCATAATGCAATCCAAAACTGGGTTTTAACTCTTAAGAAACAATTTGTGCACAGCACTGAACTGGATCCAGCAACACTTGTACAACTCAGTCAGAAATGCTACAAAAACTCACTGGAGGAGCAGTTTAATGTGACTTGTACTGTAGTTGATTGGACTGCTGGTACAGTCTAGTTCTGGCAAGGTAAAACCCGAGGATCCTATGCACATCTAGTGTGTGTATAAGAGGGCTTCCCCCCATTAGTATGGTAGGGGAAGTACACCAGAAGGTCAATGTCCTGATTTAAGGTGAAGGCTGAGACCACCTTGGGAAGAAACTTAGGACACCCTGTTCTTATGAGAAATCAAATAAGGCTCTTTACACATGAGTGCTTTAAGTTCTGAAATTCTCCTTGCTGAAGTCACAGCAACTAAAAATAACGCGTTTCAACAGAGAAGACGTAGCTCTCAATCTGAGGCTGGTTCAAAAGGAGGCAGCGTGAGCTGCTCTAGAACAAAAAGAAGGTCCCAAGGAGGAATTGGATACTTTATGGGAGGTCCCAGATGCAGAATGCCACGCATAAAAGTCAGTGAGGCCTCTTGCTGAGCTAGTGACCGTTGACCAACTGGTGCATGGTATGTCGAAATGGCACAGAGTAGTACCTTCAGAGAGGAATACGTCAATTCCGACTGAAAAAGGGATATGAGGTAGTCCAACACAGTAGTCCAACACAGACTTCTCGGGGCATCGAAGTGGATCCAGGTCACGAGCTCGAGCCCAGAGACCAAATCTCGGCCATTTCATAAAGTAGTAACTGGATGGTTTCCGAGCTGCCACCAGAATGTCAGCAACCCCTTGCAAGACTCCATGCCTAAGAATGGCTATGTCTTTCCGAGCCAAGCATGCAGGTTCAGGGATTTGAGGTTCTGATGGACCAGGGAACCAGCCTCCTGAGACAGCAAGTGCAAGCAGACCAGTAATGGTAAAGGAGGCTCCTGAGCCAACTGGTGAACCAGCGGAAACCAAATTTGTTTGGGCCAAAAGGGTGCCAAGATCACAGACGCCAGTTCTGACTGGAGCTTGAGAAGAACCCTCTGAATCAAAGGGAAAGGCGGTAAGACGTAGAGGAACCTGCCCGTCCAAGAAAGGGACAACATGTCTCGCCAGAAAACACCAGGCCCTGGATCGCTGGAACAGGTCCTCTGCGACCTCTTGCAGCAGTTCCCATTCGTGAGCTCTGGCCCTTGACTGGCTCAGGAGATCCACCATGGTGTTGTCCACAACGGGAATATGTACTGCAGTAATCGTGGCGCCATGCCGTAGTACCCAATCCCACACCCATTTTGCTTCTCTGCAAAGGGGGTATGAGTGAGTGGCTCCTTACTTTATTATTTTTTTTTTTATTTTATTACAACTAGGATTACAAGTACCTTTGAGCCAGGCTCTTTTACAAAGGTTCCGCGTCAGAGAACAAATACAATACAAGTTACAGAAATAGGAACAAAACAATAAATAGGTTGGCATATTAGGTTACAATGGTAGATCAATACAATAGCTAGAATAAGTAGAATGTATACATGGGAACACAGAGTAGCAGAGGGATAAGTAGGAGGGAAGGTGGAAAATTAACATAAACGTGAGGAGCGAAGTTGGAGAGGGCAGGAATTGCAGACAAAAGGCATGGTCATCAACTGGGAGCAGGCTGAAACTAGTTAAAAAGGGAAAGATCACTGAGGGCTCAGAAGAGGCGGGGGTGAAGGGGGGAGACTCAGGAATGGTCAAAAGAAAGAAATAAAAAAGTAACAGAGGAAAAGGAGGGGGTGGAGATGTGGTAGGTGATAGTTGGAGGGAACGAAAACGAGAGGGCTGAGGAGATTATAGGTAGCTTGTTGATGTAATACACCACTGAGGTGTTGTCCATCTGGACTAACACGTGGCTCGGTGGGATCTCTGACTGTAAAGCCTTTAAGGTGTATAGGACTGCCCTCATCTGCAAAACACTGATATGGAGGTGAGCTTCCAGAGGTGACCAAGTTCCCTGGGTCCTTGTTCCGCCCAGGTGAGCTCCCCAATCAGACCCCAAGGCGTCCATGGTGAGAGTCAGAGATGGAGCAAGTGCCAAGAAGGGGACTCCTTCAGAGAGGTGCTCTGGGAGAAGCCACCAATGTAAGACCAGAATGCTGGTTTTGTGACTCTGACGAGCTGGTCTAGGTGATCCTGCCTCTGGTCCCATTGGACTCTCCGCGTCCATGGAGTAACTCTCGTGTGGAGGTGGGCCAGGGGAACCGTGGCGACAGCAGCCACCATGTGTCCGAGCAGGCACAGTATGGTCTGTGCTGGAACCAATTTCTGCGCCATAATGGTCCGTAACAAGGACCTGATGCATTCCGCTCTGACCTCGGGCAGAAAAGCTCTCCCTTGATGGGTGTCCAGAACAGCACCAAAGAACTGCAGTCTTTGTGAGGGGACAAGGGACAACTTCTCCCGATTGCTGGTGATCCCTAATGAGTGGAATAGGGAGCGGGTGTTGGAAATGGCCTTCACCAGAGCCTCAGGAGATGCGGCCATGAGAAGCCAGTCGTCCAGATATGGGAAGGCATAATGGCCCTGTCTCCTGAGCGCTGCTGCTATGACTGCCAGACTCTTAGTAAAAACACGTGGCACCGAAGACAGACTTAAGGGGAGTGCTAGGAATTGATAATGGTGTCCCAGAAACTCGAAGTGCAGGAATCTCCTCTGCGACCGGGTGATGGGAAGATGTAGATACGCGACCTGCATGTCCAGAGACGCGAGCTATGCGCCTTGCTTGAGCATGGGGATGAGACCCAGTAGGGTGACCATGCAAAAGCATTTGTACCTCACAAAGGTGCTGAGGTCCAGGATCTGGCGCAGGTTCCCTGTTTTCTTGAGAACCAGCAAGAAGTGGGAATAATATGCTGCTCCTCTCTGGTTTGCCGGTACGACCTCAATGGCATCCTTGTCGAGAAGTGCTGAGATCTCCTGCTGGATGAGCAGGACATGCTGTCCCGAGTAGCGGGAATGCAGAGGAGGTCTTGACGGTGGGCAGTCGAGGAACTCTATAGAGTGTCCCCGACTTATGAGTTGAATAACCCACCGATCAGAGGTGATCCTCTGCCACCCTGACAGGTGGTAAGCGACTCGACCCACGACCCTTTCTTCCCTTTGATCCAGAGGTGGGGCAGGGGCCAGGAAGGAGTCATGCTGTGGTGGTGTTGGCTCCGGCAAGTTGGGTAGGTTTTGAGCGTCTCTGACCCTGACCTCCAGAATACTTAGGCTGGTTCGTTTGTCCATAATTGCCCCTGGGTTGTTGGCCGTAACAAAGCTGTTCCTTGTTCTGTCGGCCACGAAAACGGTTCTGGCTCCTACGAAAGGAGCCAGGCCTAAGTTTGTACATTGCCTATATTGTCCTAACCGCCCTCCCAGCAGCTTGCAATTTAGTGATGACTCCGGTTTCGGAGTCTTCACCAAACAAAACGGAACCATTATAGGGAACATCCATGATTTCTTTATGGACGTCCGGGGTAAACCCTCAGCCAAGAGTGTCTCAGAGGCAAACGCCTGTAGCGGCACCTCTTGCTGATGAGTCCACTGAGTTGTAAGTGGCTTGGAGGACTTGGGTCCCAACATCTGAACCCGTGCGAAGGAGGTTTAGTAGCTCTTCCTCCTTCTCGCCATCCAGAAATTCTTTCAACAGGTCTTGACCCTGGTCCCAAAGTGCATTTTGAAACTGCACCATGTGCGTAAGATAGTTGAGGGACCTAATGGAGCACGTAGTAGCCGAGTACATGCGCCGACCCATAGAATCCAACTGTTTGGATTCCTGGTCCGGTGGCTGGGCACTTAGGTGTTGAGGCCTTTGGTAACGGTCATACAAGGTTGTGATAACAACTGAATCAGCCACAGGCTCAGCAGCAACGTGACTCACTGCCGTGCAGGTGGCCAGAGTTCAAAGGCGAGCTTGGGATGCAACACGAGTGGGGAGCGGGACACCAGGTTGCAGCGCTCCAGTCAGGGAGGGATGGCACTGGGCTCCACTGCCACAGTGACCACTGTGGTGAGCCTAGGGAGTCTGCTGCCTTCATAAGATATCTCCGAGTGCAGTCAAGGCCACTCAATAGGCTACATCCAGCTCAGGGGGATGGATGAACCAGGGAGAAAACTGGGAAGAAACCAAACATGAAAATGAACACCTGCACCTGAGCTCCAAGAACTCCCATAGATCTTAGTGCAAGCTTACATGGGATACTAGTCCACACAGTGGATCGCCTCAAGGGAGAAGACGGCCCTCTCCCTGGAGCACCTGCCATGGAGGGGAAAACCATGGGAGACATTACGGTGGGCATGGACAGGGGTTAAAAAGCCTGAACAGGATATATCCCTGACAAACGTAGCATAGGCAAAAAAAGAGAGAATTTCCCCCTCCCCCCCTTTGCTAACCAGGTATGGTCAAATAGGCACAAATGCCTGTTTTCAGGGGGCGACCTGGGAGCACTGGGGAGGTTAAGTGACTTGCTCAGAGCCACACAATGCACAAGTGGAGGCTGTGGGAATCAAAACCAGGTCTGCTGGATGTACCAAGCTCATTCACAGCTCATTACTCTAACCTCTATGCTATACAGCCAGCCCTGAAATTAAAAAAAAAAAAAGAAACCGTCTTCTATATGTGAGCAGTAGCTGCAAACTGTTTTATTAGTATTCACCGGTTCAAACCAAAACAGTTGTTTCCAACACTCAAGTGTGCTAGGCTTTCAGCGGCAGGGGAGGTTACTGCAAGATTCAACATAAGGATCTCACGGCACTATTAAAAAAGAAAAAAGCATACAGAGAATAATGTCCATGTTCTGCATTTCTAGAAACCAACTCATTGTATAAAAAGTATTGAATAAAGGGGTAACACCTTGGCCCCTATCAAGCGTGTTGTGTTTCTGTACGGGCAATCAGGTTTTGGAAGCAAGCTCAGAAGTCTGCAGCCAGGGTTGGGAACAGTGGTGGAAACTGGGGGGACTCAGTCGCAAGAGAAAAATTAAGAGCCTGACTCAGTTTCAGGAGCAAAATCGGGAAGAACTGCTCCTGTGTAATATTTACCCACCAAAAGATGTAAAACTGAACAAAACGCATGTTAAAACACAACATACGCCAGCTCGTCGGCGCAGCGGTTGGATTTCCGCTTGCGACGCCGCAACCCGGGTTCGGGAACGGACTCCGGGTCGCTGGAGAGTCGGTTGGGTGGAGTAGGTCTCGAGCCGCCCCACCACTGCTCACCCACTCGGGACCACTGCATGGTACTTCCTGGCGAGGGTCGTGGGTCCAGTCAGCCAGCCAGCCTGGGACGTTAGGGCGGTGAACGCCGGCCACGCTTTGACGTTCGTGGCACACCACGCCCCCAGAGGAAAAGCGGAAATACCAGCTTCCGGGTTCGCCGGATGATGGCTGCCCGCTCTCGCTGACCCGAGGGATCCTGTGCCCTCCGATCCCACCTCAGCAGCGCCCAGGGACTGACGCCTAGTACGCTGGGGCCCCACCCCCTCGGTGTCTTTCCCCTCGGAGGGGGGGACCCACTCGGCAAAGGGATATGCCGGGCCACCCCTGGGTCGGCTGCAATGTGAGGTGAGGGGAGGGGGGACAGGACGAGGAGGTCACGAGTGGCAATGTGCAGCCGGAAGGAGTGGCAAACCTGGAGGCACGACCGGAGGGGAAAGAAAAAAAAAAAAACAACATACAATGAGGAGATGTGTTCCCAGCCCCCTGTACGGTATGGTCAATCCTAAATGAAAGGTGATGGGTTCCCCCCAGTGAATTCTGTTCATTTCCAGTACTGGCTGGAAAGAATGCTGCTTCTGGTAGTGCATTCCAGTCTGGGGAGGGACCACAATGTAGTGGCCCGGGAAGCCTGCTTCCTCATGAGGAGATGTAATAATGTAACAATGTCTGATGTATCCACTGCACTTGAGGCTCATAATGGAGGTCTGCACAGCACCTGGAGAGGGTGGGCGGGGCTCCGAATGGACCACACAGAACAAGACATCACCAATATAATATTTAAAAGGAGAAAATAGCTCCCTACACCATTAGAATGATAGTCTGATACTGGCACTCTCTGCCCCATCCAGCTCACCTCTCGTACCAGATGACAACGGACTACTGCCCCCCCTCCCCCCAACAAAGGGCCCTGCCACAGAAAAAAGGAAAGCTGGGATGTCACCAGCTGGACTGGGCCAAGAAGAAATTAAGCAAGCAATAACACACTCAGCGGTGTGGGTTATCTCCTGATAAGGGCATGCCCAGGTACATTATGAGGTAAAAGGTGCTTGCGCTGAGTGCTTTACACACCTGGGTATGCTCTTATCCGGAGATAACTCACACCTCGGATTGTGTTATTGCGCTTATAAAATGGTTCCCCCTATAAAAAAAACAAAAAAAAATTATTAAAAAATTTCAGGTAAGAAATTTTAAAAAAGTTTTACATGTTACTATAAATAAACAAGCATTTGTCAATGCCGAATGTTTGCTTGCTGACACTGGCATTGGTAGTGTAGGAGTTAGAGAGATGCATAATACGAATGGCAGTGAAGTATTCAACTGAAGTCAACCCCACCACCACCCTGCAGAGACTGACAGGCATTGGGGTGTGCCTTTGGGTCATCAGGCATAACGGCCATGCCATTTCACCACACCCTACCCTGCAGACACCTACAAGTGTCACAGTGTGCCTTGGGGTCTTTGGGCCTTATGCTCACCCCATTCCATAAGGGTGCAGTATAGGAGAAAGGGGTGAACTTTGGGGCCGAAGAGTCCAAGGCACACCTCGATGCCTGTCACTGACTGCAGGGTGTGGGTGGGGGTGGAATGGTATGAGCATTACAGGCGACAATCCCAAGTCACACCCCTGATGCCTGTCAGTCTCTACAGGGTGGGACGTTATGGCTGGAAACACTAACGGCGCAGGCATTCATTGGTATTTTCACTCCAATTTTTCAACATGTTTTTTTTTGTGATCCCCACCTTATGAACAGTGGCAATATCAGTTCATTAGCCGAAAACTGATTTTGCACAGCGACTACGCCACTTGGCAGCACAGGTGCAAATACACATTTTGAACAGGATGTGAAAAATGACAGCTGTACTGCTCATGAAGAGGTGTAAAAAATGGCAATGTTGAAAATCTGGAGTGCAAATATAAAAAAAATGGCGAAGTCATGAGAGTGCGTAGAAACTGCGCAACACACACCCAAAATGTAATTAGTTTGGGGATTGTTTACAGCAGACTGTCAACACAGGCATTTTGGGACCTCCGGTCATGAACAGTGTCACTGTGATTTTCTTAATGTGTCCCGAACACTGATTTACCACAGCGACCACGCATTTCTTCGCTGGAAGTGCAAAAGCACATTTCGGCCAGGGTGTGAAAAATAACAGCTGTGCTGTTCTTAAGGAGGTGTGAAAAAATGCCAGTGTAGAAAATCTGGACTGAAAATATTACAAATTCGTGAACTTATGACACTGCGTGGAAACTGCACAATGCATGCTCGTAACACAGTCAGTTTATGGACTTTTGTCACCAAATTTTTAACAGCCATTTTTTTTGAAATTGTATTTTATCCTCCTCCTCTGCCTCCTCCGACCCTTCGGCGTTGTCCCGCAGACATCCCACTACCCGCGACCCAGCTCACACAATCCACGGGCCCCCATGGAGCCGCGGTTTACCCCTGGGCGGGCGGTGGGGCCATCCCCGTAACTTACAGTTTTGTCGGCCCTGGACTTGCTGAGTGGCGTGGGCACGTCCCCAGGACCCGCTTCCTCCCGGACAAGGCAGGCTCCATTTTTCCTGTTCCTCCCTCCCTTAGCAGATGCAATCCTGATATCATAGCATGCGTCGCGTCTGCTCTGCTATTGGTGGCCGTCCGACCAATCCCTGAAAGGGCATCGCTTCCTCGAGCCTCCGCTCAAAGTCGCTAAAACGGAATATGGCGAATCCTCTCCCGGAGTAGGTGAGCTGTCGCCGCGAGCTCAAGCCTGACTCCCCTCGATCGACCCACCGGCTACCCGAAACCGCTTCCCGAACCCGGGTCGCCGAGCGTTGAGCTTAGGTGTGGCGCTCAACGCCAGCCCTCTGCGCCCACCGGCCAGCATAACAGCCATTTAAGACCTCTGTTCATGAACGTAGTATCACTATGATTTTCTTAATCTGTCCCGAACATTGATTTACGCTTTGACTCGCCCGCAGCAACACATTTTAGGCGAGATGTGAAAAATGACAGCTATGCTGCTCATAAGGAGGTGTGGTAAAATGGCAATGTTGAAAATCTGGAGTGAAAATATTAAAAATTTGTGACTTACGAGCGTGCGTAGGAACTGCAAAACGCACGCTCGTAAAACAGACATTTTGGGGAATTTTTTCACCAAATTTTCAACACAGGGTTTTGAGGGGCCTACCTCATGAACTGTGACACTGTTGTTTCGTTACCTGGTCCCGAAAGGTGGTTCCACGCAGTGACCACAAAATCACCTTTCAGGACCAAATAACAAAATGACAGTGCCAGAATTCATGAGGTACGGTCCCAAGAACCCCATGTTGAAAATCTGGTGAAAAATTTTCCAAAAATGCCTGAAATATGCATCAAAGCTGAAAAAAAAACCCTATTTATTCCATTATACAGCTTACCAGCATTTCATCAGTTCGCGGTCGGCTTTGAAGAGTGCAGACATGTTCCCAGTCCACCGAAGATTGTCACACCAGACTCCGGAGGTAAATATGGGGTGACGGGGGGTGTGGAGAAGCAGGGTGCGCAGAGGGTGGGTGGTCAAGACAGCAAGGGACCGGTTTTTCTTACAGGTCATTTTATTTTAAGAGAACACGGGACTTTTGCCACGCTGGGGTGGGCTCCCAGAGTGGCAACTGGAAGAGTGTTTGGGGGGGCAGTGGAGCCACGGACGTTTGCCACGCTGGGGTGGGTTCCCAGCGTAGCAACTGGAAGTCAGGGTTTTGTGTGTGGGGGTACAGTGGCGGCGACGGGAGATTGGGCACCCGTCACATAGTACGGACTTTGCCACTCTGGGGTGGGCTCTCAGCATGGCACCTGGAAATCTGTCTGGGGCAGCGGAGCCGACGGGGATTGAGCACTCCGCCAGCCATACAGTGTGTGTGTGTGTGGGGGGAGACTTGGCACTGCATGAGCATGCTGGGGTGGGTTCCCAGCGTGCTACGTAGGGGTAATGTGTGGGGCGGGCGAACTATGACAGTTCAGATGCAGTGGCGCTTACGTGTAAGCAACTTGCATACTGCAGACGGATGGCAGTATGCAAATTGCCTAGCACGAGCCGCTGGAGTTTATCTTTTCAACTGTACGCCACTGCATCTGAACAGCTGTCATAGACAGCTCAGACATTCACTGGCGTGGTGCAGCCGCGCCTGCAAAAGGGAGCAGGGCATTGGAAGTGGGGGAGGCACACCTACGAAAACTCGTATGGTGGCACTATGTTTCTTGCACATGTGTGCAAGCAAACATAAAAATAGAAAAGTAGTCCCTGTCTTTGTACTGTATTTATAATTAGAGTATATGTAAAAGAAAGCCACTAGAGGGCATTGGTGTCTGTATCTCTTCACACACACACAAACACACACACACACACACACACACACACACGGTTTTATTTTTTTGTTTTCATTTTTTGTTTTATTTAAGGGAGCAGGCTCTTCAGGAGCATGAGGGGGCCGAATTTCAGTGGGAGCAGGTGGAAATCAAGCATGTCAGTCAGGAGCTGCTACACACGCTTGAGCCACTTCCAGTTTTGCGGTCAGCTCGTATTTAATTTCCAGATATTTTTGTAATTTGTTTTTATGTTGTCTCCCATGTATGCCTGTTGATACTTCATTTTTTTTTTTGGTGGGGTATAGACAGGGCAACGACTACCTGATTAATGGTGCCAACTGCTGAATAAGCTGACCTGTGAGAAACCCACTTCCAGTTCTGCGGTTGGATTTTTTAGGGGTTACATAGAAGGTACAGTAACTGATTTGTGGAATTTTTTTTTCAATGGAGAACTGGATTTGTGCTGAGAGTACTGTATGTGTGTGTGATTCATTATGTATCAAAGACAGAACGGAGGAGCGGGTCCATGGACAACTCTGGGGATTGCGCTCATGTTTCTACATTGAAACGCAGGTCAGACATTTTTTTATTAAATATTTTATGGCCATCGTATCATACTGTGCAGACTTTGTCTGACTGTGTCTGTGCGTGGAAAGTATGTGCTTTTCACGTCAGACAGCTCCACTACCACAACAGGTTTGAAGATCAGGGTCGTCTTTTTTCCGTGAAACGTTGCGGAGCTGCAGCGGCTGGCACAATGATCTGTATGGCTAAAAAGTCCTGGCTGACTGAAGAGGTACCAGTTGCCACAATATACATTGACAGGGACACGGCAGAAGGTACCTCTCAGCCAATCAGGAGCCAGAAAATTCCTGATCTATTTTATAATACAGGATAAAAAAAAACTGAATATACAACACTTGGAATTAATTGCTTCTGAATATTAGATATTTTCATATCTGTAGATAGTAACATTGTAATTAAGGGTTGTAAGGGACTCTAGGTCCATCACGTTCACCCCATGCTTCCTAAAAAGGCAAAAATAAATATGCTGTAAGAAAAGTACAGTTACGTAAGAACTTACCGTAACAGTAGATCTTCAAGAGAGGCTCTTGCAGTAGGTAATTACATATAGGACTGACGTCGGCAGGCGTCAGGATCACACGGAAAAATTTCTAGCTAACAGTCTCTGGCGGGGGACCGCTCCCACGTCAGGTGACCGACGTCATGCGACATCAGTATAAAAGGGCGGTCCCCCATGCACGCCTTTCAGTTCTTTCCCGCCAAAGGCCCAAAAGGGCGAGACGAGAGAGAAGCGGATATTTCCCAACCTGGAAAAGGAGCTAAAAAAGCTTAGGGGGATGGAGGGCGGGAAGTTATTACCTACTGCAAGAGCCTCTCTCGAAGATCTACTGTTACAGTAAGTTCTTACGTAACTGTACTATCTTACTTCGAGAGGGCTCTTGCAGTAGGTAATTACATATAGGACTGAGTCCCAAGCAGTCTGGAACAAGAAGAAGCAAAACGGGAGGAGGAAAGCTACTCAAAGTAGGTCCTCTATCTGTGAAGGCCTTAAAAGGAGGCCTTGCAGAACAGCAAGCCCGAAGCCTGCTCTACGGCGAGAGGCAATATCCAAACTGTAATGTTTTGTAAAGGTATGGACGGAAGTCCAAGTGGCGGCAGCACAGATGTCCGCCGCTGACAAATTCTTGAAACAAGCCGCTGAGGCAACGACTCCTCTGATGGAGTGGCCTCTCACTTGACCCGGAAGGGTCTTGTTGCACTTGTCATAACAGAAAGTGATGCAATGAGCCAACCATTTGGACAGGCATTGCTTAGAAACAGCATTGCCTTCTCTTTTGTGCGCTAAAGAGACAAAGAGTTGATCAGTTTTTCTGAGATCTTTTGTTCTGTTAGTGTAGTATCTCAGAATTCGGTGAACGTCCAGAGTGTGTAAGAGATACTCCCCCTAATTGGAGTGCTGCGTAAAGAAAGCAGGTAACTCTATGGACTGGTTCAAAGTAGATTCCGCTACCACCTTGGGGATAAACTTAGGGTTGGTGCGAAGAGCCACATGTTCCTTGTGAAAAATCAAATATGGGATTTTACACATCAGGGTCTGGAGCTCGGAAATCCTCCGAGCAGAAGTAATGGCCACTAGGAAGAGTCTTCCATGAGAGGAACTTCATGTCTGCTGAGGCTGCCGGTTCGAAAGGAGGCAGAGTAAGCTTCTCGAGGATGAAATTCAAATCCCAAGGGGGGGGGGGGGCAGGAACCCAGATAGGGGGTTTCAAGTGGAGAATCCCTCCAAGGAAAGTCTTAGAGAGCTCCAGCTGAGCAAACATCCTGCCTGCAAAAGGGACATGATAGGCCAAAATGGCCGTCATGTGTACCTTCAAGGACGAGTGACTGACCCAGATCAAAGAGGTGGCGCAGGTAATCCAGCAGCCGCCCAGTAGAGCACGAGAAAGGCTCAAAATCTTTTGAAGCGGCCCAGATTGTGAACCGTTTCCATTTCTTGGTATAGGTAGACCTAATGGAGGGTTTTCTAGCCTCCACCAAAATCCCAGCCACTCGGGGTGAAACCCCAAATCAGGCTTGAGCTACATCTGCAGGAGCCATGCGTGCAGTTGAAGGGACTTGAGACCTGGATGGACCAGTGTCCCCTGATCCTGGGTCAGTAAAAGTCGCGACAGAGGAAGAGGAGGTTCCTCTGAGTATTGTTGCAGAAGAGAGAACCAAACTTGCCTGGGCCAGAAAGGAGCGATCAGTATCATTCGAGCTCCTTCTGAACCGAGTTTCTGTAAGACTCTCGGAATCAAAGGGATCGTTGGGAAAGCATAGACGAATCTGTCATTCCGATCTAGAGACAGAGCGTGTCTCCAAAAAATGCTGCGTTCTGGAGCGAGCGAGCAGAAGTCGGGAAGCTTTGCATTTAGAGGTGAGGCAAACAGGTCCACCTGTGGTGTTCCCCAACGTAGGAAGACATCGTCTAAGACCCCCTGATCCAGTTCCCACTCGTGAGCTTGAGCAGACGAGCGACTGAGTTTGTCTGCTAAGGTGTTCTCGACCCCCGTGACGTGAATTGCTGTGAGGTGGAGGTCGTGCTGTACTGCCCAAACTCGCATCGCTTCCCTGCAAAGAGGGTAGGAACGAGTCCCTCCCTGTTTGTTGATGTACCATACCACACACATATTGTCCATCTGTATGGCTAGTGGCGGGAAGAAGATGCAGATGCAGAGCTTGAAGAGCATATAAAACACTGCCCGAGCTCGAGCACATTGATATGAGCGTTTTCGAGCTTGGACCAGAAGCCCTGGGTCCTGTGAGATTCCAAGATGGGCTCTAACCTTAGCCAGGCGTCTGTGGTCAGAGTCTGGGAGGGGGAAGACAGAAGGAACTCCCGACAAAGTTCTCCTGAACCATCCACACTGCAAGTCCTGAACCATGGGGAGGAGACTAGGACAAGCTGGTCAGGTTGTCCACCAACTGATCCCACTGAGACTGAAGCATCCACTGAGAGATCCTCATGTGGAGCCGAGCATGAGGGACTGTTGGGATTGCAGCCACCATAAGCCCGAGGAGGCGAAGGACTGACCTGGCACTGACCCGCCTGCAGCTGGACAACAGGCTGACCTGAGCCTGGAGTGCGGCCGCCCTATCCGGTGGCAGGAAGGCCCTGCCAGAGGTCGTGTCCAGGATTTCCCCGATACAGGAGCCTCTGGGACGGGATCAAGTGGGACTTGGGAGTGGTTGATGGTAATGCCCAGGGAGAAAAATACCCCCTGGGTAAGGGGAAAGGAAGCGCAGGAGACCCTCCCTGGACGGGGCCACCAGGAGCCAGTCATCCAGGTACAGGAAAACCTACACCCCCTGGGTACGCAGGTAGGCCGCTACCACCGAAAGGCATCTGGTGAACACCCGGGGTGCCAAGGAAAGACCAAATGGGAGGGCCTTGAACTGGCAGTGGTCCCCCTGGAAAGCAAAACGGAGGTATTTGCAGTGAGAAGGGCGGGTAGGGATGTGCAGGTAAGCATCCTGCATATCCAGAGCACACAGCCACTGTCCCGGCCGAAGGAGGGCAGGAGGCCCTTAAGGGAGAGCATCCTGAATCTCCTGTACTCCACAAACAAGTTCAGGGAGCTGAGGTTGAGAATCGGCCTCACCTCTCCTGACTTCTTTGGGACCAGGAAAAAATGGAAGTAGTAGCCTGTCCCCTGAAGGTGTGGAGGTACCGGCTCTGTCGCCTCTTTCAAATGAAGAGAGGATATTTCTTCCCGGACCAGAAGAAGATGCTCCGGGGAGTAAGACGACCTGGGGGGTTCGAGGAGGTTTCCCTAGAAACTCTACTGAGTGTCCTTCTGCGATTAGCTGGAGCACCCAAGTGTCTGTAGCTATCCTCTCCCAACCTGATAAATGGAGGGAGAATCTCCCTCCTATCGGTTCCTCTGGAAGGCCCAGAGGCAGTGGGAGAGGAAAGCAGTCAGGAGGTATGAGGCGGCTGGAGCCCCCGCTGCTTTTTTGGAGGGGGGGGGGCTTGGCAGCCGGAGGGGCCCGACGTTTGTTGGTCCGCTTTCCCTGAGGTTTCGCTTTCTGCCGAGGACATCTGCAAAAGGGACGACGTTGAGCCTGAGGTGGTTTGTACAAAGAGTCAACCGACTTAGGTGCAGCACCCTTCTCCTGCAGATCGGTGATGATGTCCTTGACATCGCCACCGAACAGCACTGAACCCCTGAAGGGCGCATCCTGGATAGCGGACTGCACCTCCGGGACCAAACCGCGCAAACCCACGGCGAAGCCTCAGCACCAGCAGAGTTCACTGCGTCGTCGTGGACACAAGCATGTGTCAACTGGCAACGTGCAGACCGGACTAGATCAGCCACTTCCTGCTTCATCTGAGACTCAGGAAGGGAGTCCAATTTAGCCTCCAACTCGCTAAGGATCGCCTTCTGGTAATCCCCCATATGACCAACGTAATTCAGGGCCCTAATTCCCAGAGTGGAAGAAGCGTACACCTTCTCTTCCCGTACTGGTCCAGAAGGCGGGATTCCTTGTCAGGTGGTGACGAGCTCAAGTGCTTGGGGTTAGCTGTCCGGCCATGAGTAGCGCTGATCACGATCGAATCAGCTCGAGAGTGCGAATTCAAAGAGTCAACACCCTTGGGAGCCTGAGAAAGCCTGTCCGACTTCCTAGGAAGGGGGGCTAATGCCGACAGTTGCTTCCAAATGGTGGAAAAAAGATCAGCATGAGGCTCAGTCCAGGGTGGCACCAGGATCGGAGCGGTCTCTGGCAGATCCAGGTGCGCAGCGAGTTTCTTATGCTGTGGATCCGGCTCCAAGGAATGCCACTGATGAACTTCCTGGATTTTGCACAGCAACTCCGTAAAAGAAGGATCCTTCAGAGGAGTCCTTGGTCTGGGCTTATCCGGAGAGCGGGGCTCGTCGTCCAAGTCGGAACAACCATCGGAATAATCCGATGTGTCCAAGGAGGATGAAGAGGAAGAAGACTCCTCCTCCTCCTGACGCGTGGGAGGAACGGACCCCTTGGGAGGCCCTCAGGGAAGCGTATCCTACCCCGCCCTGGAACCAGAGGGCTCGCCTCTAGTATCTGGAGGTGGGGAGGGAGTCTCTTGTCTCCGACATAGGGGGTCCGGAACCGGGACCGGTGTCGGAAAACAGCTCTCTACCTCCCTGGTGAGCTGAGCCTTGGCCTCAGTCCACCAGGAAGCTAGAGTCTCCTTCAAATCCACCAGCGGCTGAGGGGGCGGCGGTGGAGGAGGAGGATACGGATACTGAGGGTATCCATACGGCATGTATCCATAACCCGGCGTCTGGTACTGGGGCACCATGTACTGCGGCATCGGATAGGCTGGCGGCGGGTACTGAGGCGCCGGATACTGCAGCCCCGGGTATGACAGTGTCGAATACCCAGGGACTGGGGGTTCTGCAGGAGCAGAAGGCCCCAGGAAAGGCCCAGCGGGCGGGCCTGGAACGAGAGGCCCGGCAGGCCTGGCGTAGGTACGGCATCCGGGAGAGGGATGTTGCCCGGCGCCAGAGTGTCCAACATCAGATCATCCGGCCCAGTGGGAGGGAGACCTGACGGGAGCATGCCTGCATCCTCGGTATCGCCCAGGGAGGGAGGGAGGGAGGATTAAAATCTCTGGGGTCTAGCTGAGGAGATGCTGGGGCCTCAGAGTGCAGCAAATGCTGCGGGGAGCCATGGACGACAGACTGAACGTCAGGGTCTGGCATTAGCTCCAACGCCGTGCGACCGTCGGAAGGGCCGGCGTTCGCCTTACTGGCAGGGTCTGGGCAGATGTCGGAGGAGCCGTCGTCCGACTTAGCGGAGCCAGCACCCGAGGGAGGCCGCGAAGGGGGGAGCGACCTGGTCGGGTGGTTTAGAGGCCGTGCACTGCCCCGAAGGGTCGAGCGACATTGCGGCCTTCTCGAGCGGATGTCAGAGGCGATGTCAGCTTACTGGAGTCACTCACACCAGAAGCATGGCCGCGGCCTTACCAGGAAGTAGATGTCTCCCTTTGACCCAGAGGCACCAAGGCCCAAGCGCGAGCCAGACGGAGGCTAACGCCAGCTTGGAAGCCTCCAAGATGGCCGTCGTAGAGCAGTCCCCCGGGGGGGGACGTTACCTTGAGCACAGCAACTCCAGCTGAAGTTACTGTGGCCGAGGAAGAGGAGTCCCGGTCCCAGTGCTTCTCCTTGTCTTACGGTGACCCTCAGGCGAAGTTGAGGCCTGGCAAAGCTTCTCCAGCTCCTTTTCCATGGAGGTCATTTTCTTTTTAAGGATGTGGGCCTCCAGGGACTGCTGCCACTGTCTTCGGGGGGCGGCGTTAAATTTCAGGCAATGCTGGCACTTCTCCACGGGGTGATCCGGGCCTAGACAGAAGAGGCACTGGGCATGTCCATCCTTGTGCGGGAGTTGGGCGCCGCACGAGTCGCACTTATTCTTGTGCTCAGAGGGTGTAGGGGACGACATACACCGCAGAGAAACTGATGAAAAATTAGAGAAATCGAGGAAAAAAATGGCGGTAAAACTACCGATGACAGACTAACGAGCAGATGAACTTAACCACGAGGCACTTTCACAAGCTAACGGCAGGAAAGAACTGGAAGGCGGGCGTGGGGGTCACCCCTTTATACTGACATCGCATGACGTCGGTCACCTGATGTGGGGGCGGTCCCCCGCAAAAGACTGTTAGCTAGAAATTTTTCCATGAGGTCCTGACGCCTGCCGGCATCAGTCCTATATGTAATTGCCTACTGCAAGAGCCCTCTCGAAGTAAGATCATGTATTACAGTAAAGGAGTGTCTAAATGTTTTGATACTGTCACATTTGTATATCATGTGCTCCATATAACCCCTCCCCCCCACACAAACGTGGCTGTAAACAAGCCTTTTTGCCCCAGACAACCTGCTAGCTAAATCAATAAATAAAAACTAAAAAACTCTGAATCTGCTAGAGAGAGTCTGACCAGCACTGGCAAGGGAGGAAGCTCACAGCAGTGCTACAACCATTTCTGAGGGCAACAAGATAGAAAAGAGAAAGTGGAGGACTGTGAATAGTACTTTCCATTTACAAACAGATGCTAAGGTACACATTCAGCTGGAATATGTGGTCAAGCTATTTATTTATTAATTAAAAAAGGACGACTAAATAGGATACCTATTGGAAACCAAAGGAGCAAAATCCAAAAATGTAGTGCTATAGTCTAAGCCCTTACCTGCCATATGATGTACTTCGTTTCACTGTCAGGGATTTGTTTACATTTTTTTAACACTACGAAATGCTGTTAGAATGATTTTATGGATGAAATGAAGTACAGCACATGGCAGGCAAGGGCTTAGATTACAGCCCTACATTTTCGGATTTTGCTCCTTTGGCTTTCGTTATGTAGCCTGTTTAGTTGTCTTTTAATTGCTATGTGGAGACAGTGCATGCATTCAAGGTAATCATGAACATATTTCTGCTACCCAAGGGGTTCACATGGTACCCTGGGTAGCAGAGTGGATGGGGTATCCTTATAAATCAGGACATCTGGCACAGCATGCTAAGTAATCCCTGCTAATGAACCTGGGAAGAGGGAACCAAAGGGACCTGGAGTCACAGCAGACTTAAAAGTATTATGTCATATCACTATTAGAAGTGTCAAAAAAATTTAACACAAGAAAAAAAAAACAGCATTCTGTTCAACTGGGGCTACTTTATAGCTACCTGATCTCAGGATTGTGTGTTCAGCCACCTAGTGCATTAACAACCCCTGGCAGCCTGCAACAGAGCAGCAGTGCAGGTATCAGCCATGGAGGTAGCCATGTGCTCGTTTTTTCCAGCCACAGGACTAGCGGTGGTCCTGTAAATAAAAGGGAAGAGCAAAAGGCCTCCAAAATATACTAATGCACACCCTCATCTCTGGCACATGGATTTTAAAACTGCACAGGTCATTTACTCTGTACTTACAGTTATCATTGGGGTTAAAGTTCTTGAGAATTGCCTTTAACTCTTGAAGCTTTTGATGAGACCGTGCATGGACACTGTCAATCAACAACTTCTCCACTGACAAGTGGTCAATCTGTGAGGAAAAAAGTTACATTTCCATCATTCCATACTAGTTTACACAAGTGGTGGAGCTTTTATGCAAACAAGTCCAAGAATTAAGATCTTTATGCGGACTGACGGTTTCTGCACATGAAAGAAAAAGATTTGTCGTTGTCCTGTAGTGTTCAACATACCCACACTAGGATCAATCCTTTTTGTTGCTCTGGGGAGATGCACAATAATGTAGTGCAGAGCTGAATTCCTACCCACTATAGTATCTGCCGTGCCCTGTTAATGGCAGAGTGGGAGGCCCTTCAAACTCTGGTTGGAGTTTCAATCTTATTTTGCTAAATAGGACAAATGCTATTGAACTTCGATTTTAACACAGAAACCCACAGGCAACTGACCAAATTAAGAAAAGATTATAATGACTCACAATTCAGGCTGCCGAAAGAGCATTACTTTAGTCTTCTAGATACTACGAGAATACCAGCACGTACTGTGTCCATACAGATACAGAGTGCCTACTGCATCCAGTCACATTATCTCCTTTATATCCAATCCATTTTTACTACAGAAGGGACCAGGCAGAGGTGCCACCTTTCCCCTACTGCTATTTGATTTGGCCTTGGAGCCACCAGCTACAGCAAGCCTCCTTATACATGGTATCATAATTAAGCTACAGCAAACCTCCTTATTCGTGGTATCATAATGAAGCTACAGCAAACCTCCTTATTCGTGGTATCATAATTAAGCTACAGCAAACCTCCTTATGGTATCATAATGAAGCTACAGCAAACCTCCTTATTCGTGGTATCATAATGAAGCTACAGCAAACCTCCTTATTCGTGGTATCATAATGAAGCTACAGCAAACCTCCTTATTCGTGGTATCATAATGAAGCTACAGCAAACCTCCTTATTCGTGGTATCACAATTAAGCTACAGCAAACCTCATTTGTGGTATCATAATTAAGCTACAGCAAACCTCCTTATTCATGGTATAATTAAGCTACAGCAAACCTCCTTATTCATGGTATCATAATTAAGCTGGTAAAGCCTATAATTTTGATTTATGCGGATGATTCACTCATATTGGTTATGCACTCTGATGAGTCTCTCCCGGCTCTGCTGCAGCTGATGACTTTAGCTTTGAAATGAAGTTCAGAATTAACTGGAGTAAATTGGTAGCCATGCCATTAGGCTCACTGGATTCGTCACTATTACAGACTTCTCTTTCCCCAAAAATTGGACGTGATTTGGGTTTCAGTACCTAGAAGGATTTAGACAGAGCCCTGAGGGAAACCATTAGCAAAATGGCCAGCAAGGAGGAAGTCATGATAATGGGGGACTTTAATCTGCCAGATGTACATTGGGGCATTCTCGCCACAGCTACATCAAATAGCAGGACCATCCTAGACTCCATACAAGGGACATTACTCATGCAGCTGGTTCTGGAACCTACTGGGGATGGGGTAGTGCTAGACCCGGTAGTCAGAGAGTCAACAATGCTGACGTCACAGTGGGTAATCCCCTGGGTACAAGTGATCACTGTACAGTGTGATTTGGCATACGGATAGGACAGGACAAAAAAAAAAAAACACACTAAAAGACGAGGGTCCTGGACTTCAGGAGGGTAGATTTTAAAGAAATGGGAAACGGTCTCGGAGGAAGGCAGAGTGAAGACTCAATGGAGAAAACTTAAGGATGTTATGGCCCAGACAATGGCATGCTGTTTGAAAGACGTGAGCAAGGGAATGAAGAGGAAGAGGACACTATGGTTCTCTAAGAAAGTGACAAAGGTAGTGAAGGAAAAATAAACAGCATTTAAAAAGTGCAAGGAGACTCAGAAGGATGAAGACAGTAAGGTATATCTGGCAAAGGGAGGCAGGGGGGAGGGCAGCTAAAGCACTAATGGAGAGGACAGCTAAGGAGGTAAAAATAGAGGACAAGACCTTCTTCAGGTATTGGGGGGGGAGAGGAGGACAAGGGGAGGGATAGTGAGAATCAGGAGGATGGGGGACTGCAAAGAGGAAGATCAAGAGAAAGCAGAAATACTCAACAATTACTTCTGCCCCCTCTGGCAGCACTTTCTAGCACCTCACTAGAGATGGAGGAAGTTCCAGAGGACTGGAGGAGGGCCGATGTGGTCCTTCTGCACAAAAGGGGCAGTAGGGAGTATGCTAGCAACTACAGGCCAGTCAATCTCACATCAGTGGTTGGGAAGTTAATGACGACACTTCTGAAGAAGAGGCTCGTGGAGCAGGAGGCAAAAGGGCTGCAGTACCACCAGCAGCATAGTTTTGCAGGAGGGAGGTCATGTCAAATTAATCTCACAGATTTCTTTGACTGGGTTATCGAGGAGGCGGATCAAGGGAAAGCAGTGGACCTAGCCTAACTGGACTTCAGTAAGACTTTCGACACTGTGCAACACAGAAAATTAGTTTAAGCAACTTGAATCCAACCACTGTGCAAACCGTGTGCATGGGAAGGGGTGGCTAACTGTGAAATCAGTCCAAAAAACCCAGCACTCGAGGACTCAAAGCTTGGATGTGAAAAAACTACAGAAAATAGCAGCAAATTGCCAGAATTAATACTTTATTATTTCACACAACCAAACTGCAGTGCAGACACCGTGACCAACAGCCTCCACACTGACTCCCCAGCACTTCGACCAAGGACTGGTCTTCATCAGTGGGTGGAGTCAGCGTGGTTAAATCCTCCCTTACATATCAGTTCAGCCAGGTAACACTTTTGCATACCCTTATGACATTTTTGGCTCAGTGCTATTAACATAAGTGGCCCTGGGAGGAAATAAAAAAATAATGCAAATCACCGTAAGTACATGTATACAAAATGTACAATAAAAGATTACTATAAAAACAAATTCTATTAGCAGCTATGTTTTTCAATATATAATTTGTAATGTTAGTTCCTAGCGATTTTAAGCACTCCTATTAAAAACAGAAAGGCAGCAACATTTGCAACAATATCAGCCATAGATACATTCAATTTTGAGTGCACCCCCTGACGAAGCCCAGTCCTTGGTTGAAGTGCTGGGAAGTCAGTGTGGAGGCTCTTGGTCATGGTATCTGCACTGCAGTTTGGCTGTGTGAAATAAAGCATTCTGGCAATTTGCTGCTATTTTCTGTAGTTCTTTCACATCCAAACTTTGAGTCCTCGCGTGAACTAGGTACAAGTGGAGGGGTCTAGTTCAAAGAAAGGAAGGCACTAAAACAATGAAACTAAAAGGGGGATGTTTAAGAGAGATGTGTAGAAATACTTCTTCACGGAGAGAGTGGTGGATGACTGGAACAGCCTGCTAGAAGAGGTAATGGGGACAAAGACTGTGGGAAGCTTCAAGCATGCGTGGGATAGGCACAGAAGCATATTAGGTAGAGGAACAGGGAAGGGAGTGACACCTATGACCAACTAGGGTCAGTGGTAATAGAATAGGCAGGGAAAATGGGCAGACAGGGTGGGCAAAGCGATCCTTATCTGTCATCAAATTCTTATGTTTCTATGAGAGGAGGTGGTGGAGAGGGAATCAACTAGGGAGGAATGTAAGATTTTGTAGCAGGCATAAATAAAATATGAAAATGGGTACAAAGGAAGGGAAAGAGACCCTGACTAAGATACATTCACAGGAGGAGGGTATAACCTCCCTGAGAGCTGCAGTACATGAAAGGCTCTGTCGGCTACATATAGCGATGCCTCCTCCACATTTTCCCCCGTCCTGCCTGACAAGATGGTGGTCAGGAAGGGACAGGCCTGAGACCGCAGTCCTGGAGGAGAGCCAGGATTCCGACACACATAGAGATATCAGGAGGGTGTAGTTTAAGCCAGAAAGAGGGGAAGTCGAGCTTAGGGAGAAGGCTCTCAGCATTCAGATGGAAGATGCTAAATGCCCTTTGAAGTAGCAGAACGGGAGGGGGAATGAAGAGAAAGAGGAAGAGGAGGGACGATGGTTGATCTCAATGTCATCACACAGAGAAGGATCAGGAAAATGAGGAGAAGGATAGAGTGGGGATTCCTACCCTTGGAACACATAGGACAGCAGGAAGGGGGCATGGATTTTTTGGTTTTGTTATTTTGTCTATACCCTACTGGCTTCAGGGATTCCACCGCCAGATAGTTACTGGGCACATTACTACCAGCGGCACTTAAGTGTGTTAATAAAAAATGGCTTGACTGGGACCCACCCTCCATAATGGACAGACATGCCACGGTAACAGGGATATACCGAATGGAACTGACTTTCTACATTGAAATCAAACTGCTACATGAAGGAAGGCAATGATGGACCAGATGGATCATATATTTTAGTGAATTTAATAAAGGTTTTGTGCCTTGAAGTAGGGAGCTTTGGACCATACTGAGGAAAGACGCTCGGCAGGTCAGGAATCTGTACCTTTGCCCATAGTACCTATAATGCTTTTTCATTGTCCATCAGCTATTGATGTTACTGCTGATGGCTGGCCCTGCATTTCTTTCTGTGATAAATATAGCTCTACTCCTGCTGCTAGTAATTAACTGGTCATTTGTCTGGCATTATATGGATTATAAAATTCCTAACAAAATTTAAACATATTAAAAAGAATGAAATTGTCCAGAGAATGATGAAGTTAAACTGAATAACTAAGTGTGTGGAGCGATGCAGTCACACCCCTAGAGTTAGGGTTGAACGGTCACGTCTATGTTAAACTCGAAATGCTGCACTTTAATAACTTCGCAACCGTTCAAGTGATTTGCATAAAAATTTACATGCGCCATCAGGGACCAAAGATCTTTTTTTTTTTTTTTTAACTCAGATTGCTTTTATTGGTACTACAAATTGTATCCGATTGCTCAGATATAGAACAATTAGTCAATAACACATCCACATCTTGTTCAGTTATATACGTAGCCAACTTAAACAAATAAAAATCTAGGCTATTTGTTTTCTTTACTGTCTCTCTTGTTCTCTCCTAAGGGTACTTCATAATTTTTAATCTTTTGAGCCACGTTTATCATAAAGTACAAAGAAAACAAAAAAATAAAATAAAAACGTCAGCTATTAATCCATAAATCTGACTGGTCACACTTGTGGCAGTGCCTGAAAACACTATCACATACTAATGAAGACAGAAAGTAAACCAAGTATGATTATCTGTGTAACTACAACTTATTCAACTATTTGGCACAATCTCTTTTCCCCTTTTCACAGGTGTTTCTCCCCTTTGTGGCCACAGTCTCTGTACCCTAGTATTTTCTCTCCAGCTTTGAAATTTTTCGCTTCATAGTCTAATGTACATCTTCTCTCCTTCTGGGGCCTCTGCCCCACTCCCATGCCCCTTCCCTCTATCCCTCCTCCCCCTCTCCAGGATTCTCTCTCCATGTCAACCAAGGACACCAGATCTCTCCAAACTTCTCCATCTCAAGATGGACCACAAAGGTGATATTTTCCATCCTCTCCAGTTCATCTACCCTCGCAACTCATTGCCCCAATGTGGGGTGATCCGGTTTGAGCCACATAGCAGTGACACATTTCAAAGCTACCACCCTAAGGGTCTGACCCAGTTCAACTTACTTTCTTTTTTTGTTGGAAAGGGCTGGGAGACCTAATACCATATCTAGGAAGGTAAAGGGAAGGCTAACATTTGTTCCATCACTTCATGAATCTGTGTCCGGAAATGTGACAACTTAGTGCATCCCCCAACAATATGATGGTGTGTCGCTCTGTGTGAGCCACAAAGGCGCCAACATGCCTAAGAAGCCAGGGGGAGAAAGTGTTTAGTGATCACCGGGGTTCTGAAGAAGCGGGTAATGATTTTCCAATTAAATTCCCTCCAAACCGAGGAGGCCGTGACCTGCCATACACGTTTAAACCTACAGGTTCATCCTGTCTGAGATACTGTTTCCCCATTCTCCGTCTCCCATCTAATTTGGATTTCCTCTAGAATAGGTGGGTTAATGGGGGGCTGCAATACCCTGTATAACACTGATATATAATTTAGTTTGTGTCTGATCCTGATAGAATCCCACCAATAGTCCTCCAGGGTTATCTTATCTCTGCAAATCCTCTGGAGGTTGTCTTTTGTATTGATAAAGTGCCTAACTTGTAGGTATCGAAAGAAATCCTCTCTCCGAGGGGAAAATCTCTCCTGGAGAGTGGCAAAGGTGTGACGACTTCCTCCCTCTAAAAACTGAGAATGTAGTGAGGCCCTTACTTTCCCAGTACTGATAACCTAGATCTATCTTTGCCGGAGTGAAGTTTCCTTCATGTCGAATGAGTGAAAGAGGGCCTATGGTGTTCAGTGTGCCCGTCACCCTTCGCAGTTTATTTATTATTCTTAGAGAATGCTTAACCCACGAATTGGAGGTGGTGGACCAAATGTGAAAGTTAATCGTACTTGTCGGAAGGGGCCATAGCCTCTCATCTTTTAATGATTCTGCCTCCAGGTGGTACCAACCCGAGTCAACTCTCCGCTTGGCCCACGTACACAATTGTAATGTAAGTGAGGTAAGCAGAGCCCCCCCCCCCACTTCCCTGGAGCGCTGTAAAATGTTTAGTGAGATTCTGGGGTGCTTCCCATCCCATATAAATTTCAAAATGGATTTATTTAGTTTGTTCCAGAAAGATATAGGGATACTAAAGGGAAGGGTCTGAAATAAGAACAATAATCTTGGGAGTATATTCTCCTTGACTGTATGAACTCTCCCATATAAGGTAAGGGGGAGTAGTTTCCAACGGGCCAGATCAGCTTGCAGGGCATTAAACAATCTGTCATAATTGTTCTAGAAGAGTCTGGATATGTCAGCAGATATTTGTACTCCAAGATATTCTGAAAGTATTCTTTTTTGCCCAGGCAAAAGGGAAACCTTCCCCTAAACTCCCTTGTTGGTGTGCCACTCAACATCATGCCTCCGATTTTGAGATGTTTATCTTATACCCAGCCATAGTTCCAAATTCCCGTTGAGTGTCTAACAGGTGGGACAATGAATGTTGGGGATCCTTCAGAAAGAACAGCGAGTCGTCTGCATACAGGGCAACCTTTTGTTCCATCCCTCCCACCTCCACCCCTCTAACTTCAGAGTTATTATGAATCCAAATAGTTAGGGGCTCCAGGGCAACAGCAAAGAGCAGGGGTGAAAGGGAGCATCCTTGTCTGGTGCTCCTCCTCAAAGCTATGCGGTTAGAGAGGTGCCCATTGCATTAACCTTAATCCGAGCATCTGGTTTCTGGTAAGAGCGCTGAAATGGCAGAGGTGAATTTATCTCCCAGTCCAAATTTGGACAGGGTGGAGGACATAAATGTCCAGTCCACCATGTCAAAGGCTTTTTCCACACCCATACTAATGGCTATTTGAAATATAATGGAGTAGTGTTGGGCAGAGATAATATTGAGCAACCTCCTTATACTATCCTGCAGAAAACGTCCCACAATGAAGCCTGTCTGGTTATGGTGTACTAACCTGGCTATACAGGTTTGAAGCCTATCTGCCAGAATACCTGTAAATATCTCCGTGTCCACAGGGAGTAGGGATATGGGGCGGTACGAGCTACAAAGCTCCACATCTTTTTCCGGCTTAGGGATTACCAAGATCTGTGCTAAGTTCCAGGAGGTGGGGACCTGTCCTTGATCTGTAAGGATCTCACTGTAGGTTGCCAGTAGGGAATCTGCTACATTTGGGTGAAATTCCTTAAAGAACTCTGCTGAAAACCCATCTAGGCCAGGGGCTTTACCATTTTTAAGATGCTTAATCTTGGTTAATACTTCATGTTTGGTAATGAGGGAATTTAACATTATTTTGGCAAATTCATCAAGTGTGGGGATCTCCAATGAGTCTAGGAAGCGTTTTATTTTAGTTTTGTGGTCTCAGGGGACTGTCATGTCGTACAGTTATTGATGAAACTTGGCGAACTGTTTCACTACGTTCGTTGGGGAAGTAATAGCAGGTGTACCGCCTCCCTCCCATATTCGTACCTCCGCTCTGCTTGCCCTTTCTTTGCGTAGCTGCCATGCCAGTAATCTCCCTGCTTTATTCCCGTTTTCGTAAAATGTTTGCCTTGCAAATCGTATCTGGCCCTCCACCTGTGCGTCCAGCAATTTGTTTAGTTCCTTTCTAGTCTGATCGAGCTCCCTCTTAGTGTCATCATCTGGCCTATCCTGGTGGCGTGATTCCAGTTAAATAATTTTATGTTCTAACTGCACTCTTTTATGTGTTCTCTCCCTTTTGACTCTGGCTGAGTATTTGATGATTTCTCCTCTCAAGCAGCATTTCATAGCGTCCCATCTGATACTTTCTCTCATGTCTCCCCTGAGGTTCTCCTGCTCGTACCTATATATTGTATTGCGTATCGTTTCCTTGAAATCCTCCCTGGTAAGAAAGCTGGTATTTAGCGAACCAAAGATCTCTTGATGTGACAAGTTTCATTCCAGTGACAAGTTTCATTCAGTCGGCTGTGAGGGTGTGGAGGCGCGGACTGGGAAAAAAAGTGAAAATCTCTCTATGCAAAAGCGGCTCGGAGTTTGGACTTGAGTTTTAGGGTAGCAAGGTCTTGGGTCACAAATGATCCTTTTGATGGTTTGGTGAAAAAATATTAATCCATTCCAAAGTTTCCCACTATTTTCAATGGAAGCAGTTAGATGTCCTGCTCGAAAAAGGATCCTTTCTTGCAAATGGGTAATCTTGTACCACAAATGCGGAATATTTTTCCATGCCGCTGCCATCTTGTTTTCTCTTCGCAAGGAAAACAAAATTAGATAACTGAAAATAATGATGGTTTCACAAGTAACCAAGATGTGTTCTGCTAATCGGGACCTGTTCTATCAGATTCTGCTGTTAGTTTTTTGATAAATCACCTGGAAATGTGTATTTTGGACATTCCGAAATATTGTTTTGCAAAATGCAAACAAAGAAACACATAACAGGATCCTGTTTCGCAATTTGCGAAAAAGGATTTTTCTTTTTCGGCAAACTGCAAAACAAGAAACGCGGAAAAGGATCCCGTTTCGTAATTTGTGAAAAAGGAATTCAATCATTGCTGTTTCTTTATCACTGCACTCTGAGGAAATGGTTTGGAATTTTGGTCTGAGATTTTCAGGGTACAAAGGCCTTGTCCAACAGATGTGCCTTTAGCTGGTTTGGGGAAAATATATTACTTTGCTGTGGAGTTCTGTGGGTTTAAATATAGCTTTGCTTCCCATATGATAACATCGTAATGTGAGATGTGTAAACACTTTTTTTCACTGCACTGTGAAGAAATGGTTTGCAATTTTGGTCTGAAATTTTCAGGGTACAAAGGGCTTGCCCACATATGTGCCGTTTGCTGGTTTTGTGAAAATATATTAATTTGGTGCTGAGTTATACAGTTTTCAAATTTTGCTGCGTTTCCCTTAGGATAACATTGCGATGTGAGGTGTTTATTTGGCACTGTGTGCCACGGGACAAGAGTGCAGGGCCCAGTGCTTCCACAGGCAGATAATGAAGGATACAATTACACTATATCAAAAATAATGCATGGTCTGGGCCCTGCGCTGCCACATGTAAATACGGATACTATTATGGACTGACAGGAGTGTACTGATGCAAGCAAATAAGGATATGCTTATAATATCTCAAAAAGTAAAGAAATTCTTTACAAAAAAAATTCATTAATGCACTAGCTAGGGTTGAAGCCACAAAAGTAGGGAAATGTGGCACTGGGGTTTCCAACCGTCACACCCCACCCCCACCCTACAGACAGCAACAGGCATGGGGGGTGGGGTGCCTTGGGGTTGTCAACCCTAACGCCCACACAATTTTCATATACTATAACCATCTCAGCTTATTTACTCAACATATATGTGTGTGTGTGTGTGTCTATATATATATATATATATATATATATACACACACACACACACGTGTGTGTGTATATAAGGAATATGCGATGGAAATGAGTGGAATAAATTATCTGCACAAGAGCAGTTTGACCTCAAGTAACCTCACGAGTGGCATAAGTCACGAATGAGATGTCCAAGGTCAAACAGCTCGAGTGCAGAAAAATCATTTATTCCAGACAGCCCGGTGGCACTGAGGGTTGAGGTGCTGGATGCCACACGGATTCTGGAACGAGCCAAGGTTGTCGGGGATTGGCAAGGGAGAGGGCAAGGAGCAGGACTGAGCTGCCTCAAGGCGGCTCTCCTCTCCCAGGGAGGGATGAGGGGTTCCCTCAACCCTTGGCTACCACCTGGTGGAGGACAGGTGGCATTTCAGGCAATGGGGAGCCACAGGGTGGAGCATAAGAGGCAGAGACAGTACCCAGCACACGTGTGCGCCTCCACGCGCATGTCTTCCAGGGTCCCGGGATTGGGGGGAAAAAGACGCAAAAATGTAAATAAAAAAGCATTTATTCCATGAGTCTTATTCCACAAGTATTCTACAGCATATTCCATTTATGCAACAGGTAGGCAGTATTTTGGTTTCATTTATATAGATATAAATCAATCATCTTTATTTTACCAGGTGAACACCACTGAGACAGACTCATTTACAAGGTGGACCTGGGTAGGCTATAACAAAAACACACAAGATAAATGTTGCTATAATACAATGAGACGACAATCCGTGTAGAACAAATACGAGCTAGGCATAAATAACAGTGCATACATTGTGGCAAGCAGTACAGCAGAACTCAAACACAACATGGATAGGGCAAGAGCAAAAAGTATTTACAAAATAATACAAATCAGTAATTACAGTATGAACAATACATGCCCAGTCACAACAAGACTTATGGGATAGACGGGGTGGGGGACTGAGTATCAGGTAAGGGGAAATCGAGGGCCGGAGGTGTGAAAAGAAGGACAAGGTGAGGGCTAAGATGTCAGAGATGAGGGGAAGCCAAGGGGAGAGGTAGTAAGGGGAGGCCAATTGGGTGCTGAAGAAGACAAGGATACTGGTTTGGCAACCGGGTGGACCCTGCCCCTGAACTAACCCATTCTGACTCCACAGCCATTGTAACAATGTCCCACTTGACACTTAGGACTGTAGGGGGCATCTTCCTACTCGCCCTAATATCACCCGTAGACCCCTCCAGCAGCCTATTCCTGCAATCTGCACAGCTCAACTTTGAGACAACAGTGCTAAACGTATATGGCACTACACATCATGTAGCAAATGTGCCTTCACCATGCACAGGGATAATATACCATGGACCCAAGATTCGCAGCTAAAGGACCCCTCCCTGGTGGCCTTTTTCCCACATTATGTGATGCAATTTAGCACCATGAAAGTGCCAGTACCCAGCAAGAGAAAAAGGAGTCAGAATAACAAACTCTTATTAAACCATCTCACCCGCCTGGTGCTGCTCCTTCTCCTACTCTCAGGAAATGTGCATCTGAACTCAGGCCCACCACCACACAGTGTAAACCAGTCCCACAACACAGTGGGACTCACTCTTACCTCCATAAATATCTGCAGTTTACTCCCAAAGATGAACAGCTTGAAAGTATGGGTCACTCGGCATAACTCAGACGCTCTCTCTATAGTAGGGTCTTGGCTCCCCCCCCAAGGTACTGGACTCTGCTATCACACTGCCTGGATACACCCTGTTCAGACAAGACTGACTCTCAAAAAGAGGTGAGGGGCTGTGTCCTATACATTAGGGATCCCCTTCAAGGTTACATACTTCCCGCACCCAACAGTGCCGACAACATCCAACTTCTAACCGTAAAACTTCTGCAGGGAACCCAAAACAGGACACTGACGGTTCTCCCTGTCTACATCCCACCTAAACTAACCATGGCTGGCACCAGCAACCTGATGGACCATGTGGGCACCCTGAACCTAAACACAGAAATTGTGATGCTGGGAGATTTCAATATCAACTGGTTCTCCCCCTGTGCTGCCTTGATCAAGGACGCCTTATCTGCGGTCCACTTCTCTCAAATGGTCGAGACAGCAACCAGAGTTAACTACAAAACTGGGACCAGCACCCTACTGGACTGGATTCTCACCAATCGACCTGCCCACATCACCAATACTGCTGTTCTCCCTGATACACCGAGCAACCACTCCCCTGTCACCTGTACTTGATCCTACAACTATAGCAAGCCACCTCCCAGAATGATTACAATCGTGTTCTACTAAAAGGTCACCTTGCACTGCTAAAAGCGGAGCTTCACGGCATCGACTGGCCGGACCTCAACGGGGCCAACGATGTAGACACGGCCCTTGACCAACTTCATAAACACATTCAACACCGTCTATGACAAGCATGCCCCGGTAAAGACAAGGAAAATAAAAGGGCATTGCAATCCCTGTATCACCCTAGACCTACTGGATCAGCTCAATGCCAAAGATCTCTCCTCTGGCAGATTGCGAGAATGCACGATACCACCACTAACATCCAAAGGTACACAGAAGCCTGAAATAAGTGCACAAAAGCCATCCGACTCGCCAAAGGCGCATTCTACAAGGAAACCCTCTCCAGCTCCTGGAAGAAAACATTACTTACCACAGTAATCTTGTTTCTTCTAAGGGAATCTTACTGTATTCTGACAAGTGCAGTATGGTCTCACCATAGGACTGCACCAGAGCTGAAACGGTTAACAGAACCTATGCTAATAGTGGAATGTTAGGCTCGAGTTTGGTTTTCTAATCACTGTCCTTGGTTGCACTTCCTGCAACCGTCAGATTCTTAAAAAGCATGCAGAAGCTAAAAGACACTAACAAAGCTAATCCAACAATTAGTAAAACCCCTATTAGGAGACAAAAAAACACCTCTTAAATAACAGAGGGCATCACTAAGACTCAAGTCACAGATGCCCAATAAACTACTAGGTACCCACAGATGTCCAACTTTAGTTGTATAGACAGTATGCAGTGCCCTGCAGGTCCTAGCAGGGGTGGAGGGTGGGAGCTCAGAATACAGTAAGATTCCCTTAAAAGAAACAAGATTACTATGGTAAGTAATGTTGTCTTCAAACCCCAGGAAATCTTACTGTATTCTGACAAATGCAGACTACCCAAGCAGTGCCTTTGGAGGCGGGCAGAGGACCTACTTAGGAAATAGGCTCTGCAGAACTGCTGTGCCAAACCTGGCATCAGTTCTAGCCTGAGTAACTAGGCAGTAATGCTTGGTAAATGTGTGAACTGTCTTCCAGGTAGCTGCTTTACAGATTTCCAACAAATGGATATCTCTAGAGGCTGCTATGGATGCAGCTGTTCCTCTCGTGGAGTGGGGCCTGAGACCTTGAGGGGGGTTGCTTGCCCACCTTGCTATAGCAGAACTGGAAACATGCCACGCTCCACCGTGCTACGGACCTCTTTGTGGCAGGTTTACTTTTTCCTACTTCCCCATAAATCAAAAAGAGCTGGGTCCTATCCTCTCTGTGACCTTTTGTATGTTCTCTAATAGCTGATAGCTCTCTTAACATCCAGGCTATGCAGCCTACGTTTACCTGAAGAAGAATGATCAGTGAAAAAGACTGGTAGTGTAATGGACTGGCTGACATGAAAATCAGACACTACTTTAGGAAGAAACGTGTTATTGGTCCTAAGGACTACCTTGTCCCTGTGAAATGTGATGTAATCATTATCTATGGACAAGGCCTGGAGCTCACTGATCCTTCTAACTGAAGTAATTGCAACTAGGAAGACAGCCTTCCAAGTTACATATTTGAGGTCAGCTGACGACATGGGCTCAAAAAGGTGGTTGCATGAGCCGTGCAATACACATGTTGAGGTCCCACACCTGGGTGGAAGCCCTATGTGTGTGTGTGGGGGGTTCAAATGCAGCAAACCCTTAAAGAATTTTCTAAATACTGAGTTTGAAGCCAGTGATGATTCCTTACCTGCTGACAGAAAGGCTGATACAGCAGCCAGATGCACCTTGAGTGTAGAAGGCCGATAGATACTGTATTACCGAAGGCCGAGGGAATGGAGGTGTGCCAAGTAATCCAGGACTACTGGCAAACCTACCAGAGTGTGATCCAGACCTTTCTTTTGACACCAAATGTAAAACCTTTTCCACTTAGACGTGTAAATCTTCCTGGTGGAGGGCTTTCTAGAAACCCTAAGGACTGCCATAACCCCTTCTGAAAGGTGCAAATCAGCATATTCTAGGTCCTCAAGAACCATGCCTTGAGCCTGAGGGACTGAAGGCCGGGGTATAGAATCCTGCCCTGGGAACAAGTCAACAAGTTGTGCCTCCTGGGGAGGCTGATTGGTCTGGACACTGACAATGTCAGGGGCAGGGGATACTATGGCTGCCTGACCCAATCTGGAGCAATGAGGATCATTGTGGCAGGCTGGGATCTGAGCTTGTTCAGAACTCTCAGCAGCAAGGGAAATGGAGGGAAGGCATACAGAAACTTCCCTGTCCAGTCCAGAATGAGGGCATCCAATGGGACTGAGCCCAAGACTGGCGGTCTGCAACAGAATTTGGGAAGCTGGTAGTTGTCTGGGGCTGCGAAGAGGTCTATCTCTGGAGTGCTCCACCTCCTGAATACCACTTGTAGCACCTGCCTGTTCACGGCCCATTCGTGATGGTTCTGATTTATCCTGCTCAGTGCATCTGCCAACACATTGTCTTTTCCTGGAAGGTGCACTGCTGACAAGACAACCCCCAGAGAATAGATGAGACACCATATTCTCATGGCTTCTTTGCACAGAGGTGTAGACCTTGTGCCTCCTTGTTTGTTTATGTAGAACACTGTGGTTGTGTTTATCTGTCCTGACCTGCACTGTCTTTCCTTGCAACAGGTTGGCGAATGCCTGAAGTGCTAGAAGGACTGCCCTGAACTCTAGCAGGTTGATGTGAAGCAATGACTCCTGTTTGAGCCATGTACCTTGAATAGTGTGCTCCCCACGCTAGTAGGGAAGCAACTGTGGTTAACACCAGGAAGGGAAGCTCCTGAAGGAAAGGAATTCCCTGTCTGAGGTTGTCCATGTCCAACCACCACTGCAGTGCTTGTAGGAGGGTTTGTGTGAGTGGAACCAGTTTTGACAATGGATCCGATTTCTGATGGCAATATAATCTGAGATGATACTGGACATCCCTCATTTGAAATCTTGCTCCTGACACTGTAGCCACTGAAGCTGCCATATGGCCCAGCAACTGTATAAAGTGTCTGGCCCGGCCTGAGGCATTGGGCCTTGAAAGTGCCTGCCAGTTGAACCAAGGTATTTGCTCTTGACTGTGGGAGAAAAGCCTTTCCCCTCACTGAATCCAGCATGGCTCCTATGAATTCCAGGAGCTGCACTGGTTGTAGTACTGACTTTTTCAGATTGACCAGGAACCCTAAAGACTGGAGGAGCTCCTGTGCCAGTGCCAGAAACTGCTTCACCTTATGTGGAGACTGCCCTACAACTAGCCAGTCATCCAGGTAAGGAAACACTACCACTCCTTGCCTTCTGAAGTATGCCACAACCACAGCCAAGCATGTTGTGAACACCCTTGGAGCAGAAGCAAGTCCAAAAGGCATTGCCTTGAACTGGTAGTGACCTGATTGGAGTGTGAATCTCAGGAATTTTCTGTGGGACTGTCTTATGGGTATGTGGAAGTAAGCATCCTTTAAGTCCAAAGATGCCAACCAATCCCCTTGCCTTAGGGTTGGGAGGATTGTGCTCAGGGTTACCATTTTGAACTTTGGCTTCAGTAGATGCCTGTTTAAGTGCCTGAGATCTAATATGGGTCACCACTCCCCTGTTTTTTTCAGTGTGAGGAAGTACCTTAAATAGAGACCCTTTCCTCTCCATGACAGAGGAAGTGGTTCAAATGCCCCCAAGGATAGCAGATTCAGTACTTCCTCCTCTAACAACTTTGTTTCTGAGGGAGAAGATGGTCTGAAAACTCTTGCTCTCAGCCTTAGCTGTAGCTTGAAGTTGAGAGCCAGACCTTGGCCCACTACCTCCAGAACCCGTCTGTCTGTAGTGATGGCTTTCCATTCTTGGAGGTAGTGGGCCAATCTGCCCCCCTATCTGGGCTGGAGAGGCAACCCGGACAGATACCGCAGGGTGTCTGCTTACGCTGGGATGCTGGTTGGTGACTGGGGCTACTTCGGGTTCCACCTCTTCTGCCCCGCCTCTGAAACAGCCCCTCCTCTGTCGATACTGAGGGTAGGCCTGTGGCTGGAAATAAGGACTATAGTGACCCCTACCTCTAGCGCTCCTTGCTTGGTGTTTCTGAGGGGTGGAGGCCCTCTCTTTGGCTGCAGCACTTTTGTAGGCTGTTTTGTAATCATCCATTTTTTTCATGTAAGCCTCCATACGCTCACCAAACAGAGAGAAGGGCTCACAAGGGAAGTCCAAAGCCTTGGACTGCGTGTCTTGGGTCAGGTTGGTAGTCCTAAGCCAAGCAAATCTTCTGAGGGAAATGGAGGAAGCTATCTGTCTGGCTGCAGTGTCATTACTATCTACAGCCAGTCTGAATTGTGCCTTAGGGAGCCTCAATGCCCCTCTTTGCAGCTTCTTGTAAGTCAGCTGCCATAGGGGCTGGCACAGACTTAGTAATTTCCATAACCGTGTCCCACAAGGTCCTCTGGTATCTGGCTATGTATGCCATATAAGAGGCCTGTCTGATAAGGAGAGAGGATCCCAGATATGTCTTCTTAGCAATGGTGTCCATCCTCCTTGAGTCTTTATCAGGAGGGTGGGAAGCCAGGGGAATGCCTGCCTTGTCACAGGAAGCTGCCTGTACCACTCCCTCATGGCTAGGGTGTCCGAACAGGAAGTCTGCCCCAGCCTTGGCAACCCATTATTTTTTGTCCACTTTTTTATCCACTGGTGGCACAGAGGTAGGAGTCTGCAGGATCTTATGAACCTGCCTCTTAAGAGATTTATGGATAGGTACCAGCAGCCTCTTAGAGACAGGTACATCCATCATCTCTCTATAGACTTGTTCTTACTCCTCATCAATAGACTCCTGGATAGGAAGATCAAGGGACTGAGCCACCTGTTTACAAAAAGGCATAATGAGAGGTAAAATCCTCATGTCCTTTGTCAGAGGAGTAAGAATGGTGAGGATCCAGGGAAACCTCTGGTTCAATAACCTCCCCATAATCCTCATCATCATCATATGGGTCCTCCTCTTCGTCAGCTAACCATTCCTGCTCAATTTCCAATGGACCGGGAACCGGTGTAGGAGGAGCTGAAGGGGCTTTCCCAACCAGAACTGGAGGGCTCGGCTGCAGAGCCTGAATTAACCTGACAGTGTCTGCTATCTCCTCAGCGGTCGGAACTGCTACCCCTTTCAGTTGCGGTTCAACCGTTACATGTTTTTCTTTCCTTTTTCTTTTTCACCCCTGTTGCTGGGTTAGCGGCAGTATCTGCAGGGCGCTTTTTGGTAGAAGAACCAGTCACCCTGGTCAGAGGACTGGTTCTTCGGTTCAACTTGGCCCATGGCCGGTTTGTCCTTAGCTGGTTCAGCAGCCTTATCGGACAGCTTCTCCTGCAGTCACTTAAGTCGCCTATCAGACATCAATTGAGGGAAGTTTTTGCAGATATCACAGTCCTCTTTGTGGTGGTCAAACCCCAAACAAAACACACAAATTAAATGAGGATCTGCCATAGCGAACTGTTCCCCACACTCTGTACAATGCTGGAAACCTGTGGGGCCCGTTCGTTTCTTGGTCTGTGACATTGATCAGAAGTTAAACCAATAGACGAAGAGTTACCCCGGTAAAAACACTTTTTTTTTTTAAACCGCCTTACCGGACGGTAACAGAAGTTAAAATTAAATGTAAGAAATCAAAACAATATTGGTTCCTTCCCAGTTGGAGAAACTGAGTAGGAACCGAAGAAACTCACCAAAGTTTCACTAAATCTAGACTAATTCTACCTGCGAACCAAGGACAGTGCTTCAGAAACCAAAAATAAATAACGGACTTTAGAAAACAAACGAGAAATTAAATTTCTTCAGTGAAAGTGAAGGAGACACTCTGGAGACGTTTTACTGAGGCAAGCGCAGTAAAGAATCTGACGGTTGCAGGAAGTGCAACCAAGGACAGTGATTTGAAAACCAAGGTCGAGCCTAACATTCCACTATTAGCATAGGTTCTATTAACCATTTTGACTCCAGGGCACACCATACTGCATTTGTCAGAATACAGTAAGATTTCCTGGGGTTTGAACAGCAGCAAGTCATTCTGGGATAATCTCAATGACATAACTGGCACAGAACCCAAAAATGCCCCATCAATGCTCATGGTTGACGACGCACTATCCTTGGACCAACAGTGAATTGCCAACGCACTTCATGATCCGTTCTTGGACCTCAGCAGTGTACTACCAGCAGACTACTTTAATCCCCGGCTAACCCTAACACGGTCTAGCAACCACCGTCCAACACACCACTCTTCTGTTTCAAGGTAATCTCTGAATCTGAAGCAAGAAAGCACCTTGAGCAAGCTCTGGGAAAATCAAGACACAGTGGAGATACCCTGGACCTTAAATTCGTCAGCATGGCACTGGAGGAAGTCCTCGGCCCTCTCACTAAGATTATCAACCTCTCCCTCTGCCACTCCAAGTTCCCTCTGCGATGGAAATTGGCATCAGTAACCCCTGTGCACAAAGGAGGTGATCGGACTCTACACAACAACTACAGATCTATCTCCATGCTCATCCCCCCCCCCCCCCCCCCCAAAGCTCTAGAGCGGATTGTAGCAGATCAGCTTGTCAAATATCTGAACCAGTACCAACTCCTCTGTCCTGAACAACATGGCTTTCGAGCAGGTCACAGTACCATCACACCATTACTGGAATTCACAGGTTACATCCACCACTCCCCAGACCAAGGCCTTCTGGTAGGAGCAACATTTATTGACCAATCAAAAGCTTTTGATACGGTGCACCATGAACTCCTCCTGAATCAGTTGTCTGCTACTGGACTCTCTTCAGAATCCGTTTCATTGTTCAACAGCTACCTTCACAACCAATCGCAAAAGGACAGGCAAGGAGACACCACCTCTGTTAGCAGACCTGTCCACTCTGTTGGCCCACAGGGGTCAATTCTGGGGACCCTACTATCTAGTCTTTTCCTAAACCAAATGCCAGCCTCCTGTCCGACCCGGATGCTCCTTTATGCAGACAACGGTGTTATCTTCACCATAACCCCCCAACTGGAACAACTAACAGCAGAACTCCAAAGGGGATTCTCATCTGCAGAGAAATGGTTTAAGGAGCACAGACTAATCATGAACTGTAAAAAAACCAAAGACAATGCTGTACTCCAGCACCCAGAGTAAGTTCAAAGCATTACCCCTTGCAATCAGAAATGAAAGCGGTGACACCCTGGAGCACGTCCAGTTTTTCAGATACCTGGGTATCACAATGAACTCCACTCTGTCTTAAGTCCAACACACTGATAACACTGCAAAGGCTATCAATACAAGAATAGGGATTCTTTACCGCCACAAGCACTGCTTAACCTATGAGGCATGGAATCTGGCCATCAACAGCTCAATAGTCTCCCTTGATGATTACAGACTGGCTATGTATGGATCGGCAACTGACACCGCCCTACAATGCATTTCCATCGCGCTTAATAAGACGTGTCACCTTCTCACAGGTGCTGCAAAACTCATACACACCCATGACCTCTACTCACAGGCCAGTGGTTCCAACTAAAGGAAAGAATAAGATACCAATCTTGCCAAGAAATGCTCTCTTAATCTACTACCAGCAGGGGTCCAGAAACTCCTAACCATGCACTCAAGCTCCCATTTCACAAGGAGCTCCACCACCCAGATCTACAAAATTCCTAGATTCCACACTGCCTTGGCACAATGCGCATTCTGCTACCGTGCTCCTCACTGGACCGTCTTACCATCTGACATTTCCAGTGCTGCAACTATTGTTTTCAAATACAAACTACAACAGCACCTTATCTCAACCAACAGCTGTGGCTGCCTCCACTAACACTCCTCCTGTGCCTCAAGGGCACCCGAGCACTTTTTATCTCACGTCTAACCTACTCATCTGATGTGACCTATCCTTAGCACTACAGGTCACCACCCTACCTCACAACCTTTGCCACCTCTACCCCACCCATTCTGAATGCCCCCCCCACTCCCTACCCACCCTCTAGCACCTTTACCACTATCCTCCTCCTATCATCTCCTCCCATGCAACCCAATAGGGTGCCCTATCTTTGACTCCGGCAAATTACTTGTTGCCTATGATCCTAAATATGGTGTGCTCACTATAGGAACTCTGTCTAAAAATGTACTACTGTATCTTACTGTTAACTGGTCTAAAACATGTACTACTGTTTTTATATACCTTTGTCCTTGTAACAGACATGGAACCCATAAATGAGCAACTGCTCACGGGTATAATCCAAAAACTCAATAAATAAAAAAAAATAATTAAAAAAAGGAAGACTAGCAGGGCGTGACAGGTTGAAAACATGCAAGAGGTGGACAATGTACAAGTGGTATACAGGGTTCATGATACAAGGCTCAGCCAGTTAAAGCAGTCACAGGATTCACAGAACTTACAAAGAAACAGAGTCTTGAAGAAGGCACAGTTTACTGGTATTGCAAGCTTTAAAACCTTTTGCATGTTGTTCCATATCACTAGAAGGGCACGGCTTATAGCTGCTGCTCCAAAGCATGTCCTGATCTTAGGGACAACCAGGGAAATCAGGGAAGGCTTCTCAGCACGTAGCAGACAACGGGAGAGATGGGCAGACAGTCGGAAATGTACTGTGGAAGTTTGTTGATTATAGCCCTATAGGCCTAAAAGACTGCATTCCTATGGCGCCTGGTTCTAAGTGAGGACCAATCAACCGAGGCATAGCGAGTGTAGTGATGGGTACGGTATGGCGCATACGTGATAATTCTGATCGCCTGATGATAAAGTGTGTCTAATTTGGACAAGGCAGAACTCGGGCCTTGCCCGTAGATAAACTCTGTATAATCCACAAGTAGCAGAAACGCAGTCTGGACTAGCCCAACCCTTGCTTCTTATGTAAGCAGGTTCTTAATCCTGAAGAAAAGACCAAGCCTCTGTTTCAGTTTCTTTGCAAGCTCCTCCACGTGGTCCACAAATGAAAGCCTGCGGTCAATCCGCAGGCCCAAATACTTGAATTTGGTCTCAGATTCAAGGGGCTCACATAGTAGGGTGGTGACCTGCAGGGCCACAGCAGAATTACGCACCTTGGTGAAAGAACAAGGGGTGAAAACAACATTGCTTTGTTTTTTTTGGCATTGAGTAATAACTTCAACTGCAGAAGATTTTTCTGCAAGGTGTTACATCTGTCTTGCAGGTCTGCACATACTGACTCTGGGGTGGGCCTCGCTATGTACAGGACCGTGTCATCGGTGAAGAGATGTATATTGGCCAAATTGATCCGGTATCAACATTGTTTATATAAATTGCAATAGTGGGTCTAAAATGGATCCTTGAGGGGTCCCCATTAGAAGGGGTTTTAGAGGGGAAAGATCCCCACCAGCCTTGACACTCTGGTGACAATCCGTAAGATAACTTGTGAACCAAGTCACAGCCGACCGATCTAACCCAAAATTACTGAGAGTAGTGAGGAACAATGCATGGTCAACTGTGTCAAATGCTTTGCTCAAGGCTAAGAACAAAGCGCAGACATGTTTCTTGTCCAAGCCCATTACCCAGTCGTTGGAGACTTTGGCCAGTGCTGAAATTGTACTTTGCTGAGGCCTAAACCCTGACAGTACTGGATTAGCTCATTCACTCTACAGGAGCTCTTTGATAGTTCCACCACTTGTGTCCTGTGTACTCTTAACATTGCAGCCCGGGTTTTTCTAAGCAAAATCAAGCCGTAATCAGCATGCCACAAACAAATGCGAATACCTCATGAACCATAAGTGCTATACACAAAGTACGAGTGACAAAGTTGTTCAGCACAAAATTATCTTTCCAACGGTGCTATGCAATTAATTATAAGCAATTTCTGTTTTTTTTTCCTATGCTAGTCAAAATAGCAAAAAAAGTGTTTTTCTGCAATAAAAAAGGCAACGTAAACCATTTTGGGTAGGAAAATATGTAATATAGCAACACTAAATTAAACATCCGTACACTGGATGTAGGCACAAAAGTAATTTTGTACTAAAAGCAATTTTTCTAATATAAAACATGTATTTTTCCCCATTTTATTCAAAGTGCTTAGGTGAGACTTGAGGGACAAATGTCAGCCATACACACCATACCATAAACAAAAGCGAATAACTCCTAAAGTATACGTGATACACAGAAAGTATCAGCGGCAAAGTTGTTCAGCACAAAATTACCTTTCTAACTGAGCTATGCAGTCAACTCTAATCAATTTGGTTCACAAGTAATACAGAGAAATAGTGCCGATGACCTGAGAAGTGTCCAGGGCAAACAGGAAGACTTTAGCTGCCAACTGAAGTCACTGTGGGAAAAAAAGGGGATGATTTGGCTGCCAACCACAGGCATTTCCTTGAGGTAATGAGTTAAGATGGTTGTTACTCTCGAGGAAACACCTAAGCTGTGTGTTAACTACTTTCTCCAGCATCTTGGATAAAATAGGGAGCAAGAAAATAGGGCGATAGTTATTTAAATTGCTCTGGTCTCCAGACTTGAATAGTGGTATGACGTGCACCGTCTTCCAGACTGCAGGGAGGACACCCTGAGACAAGGACAGATTGAATAGGCACATAACAGGAGGGGTTAAGCTGTGATAGCCTAGTTTTAGGTGGTACGGTTCGATCTGGTCAGCACCCGCACTTTTCCTTATATCCAGATCCAAGAGTAAGTCTTCCACGGTTTTTACTGACACCAGACCGAATGAAAAGATTGCATTGTGTGCGGTAGACACCGGGGATAGGAAAGCTGCATCCTGACTGCACAGCTGAGTGCAAAGAGCGTTGGCAGGGGAAGCATCAAACTCCAGCCCCGCTGTGGCGAAGTGATCATTAAGGAGATCAAGTATCTTATGCTTATCAATATGGACAGCCCTATCAGAGAAGACTTTGGATGGGAGTGAACTGACAGGACTGTGCCCCTCCAAATCTTTGTAAGTACTCCAGAATTTAGATACACATTTGGAGGAGGATTCAAGCTCACTACAAAAATATCTAGCCTTTTCCGCTCTGACTAGTTTGGTACTACAATTTCTAGCCACTCTGAATGCTGCCCAATCATCTGGGTGTTTGGTTTTTCTTGCCCTTTTCCATAGGGCATCTCTGTTTTGTAGGGTCACCTTAAGCTCATTGGAGAACCATGGGCAGGACCCTTTTCTTGTGCCGGTTTTAACTAGTGGGGCATGCTTATTAATGGTATTGAATAAAATGCTATGAAAGGACTCATATGCCTCATCCACAGTGGGGGCTAAGTAGAACTTTTGCCAGTCGGCATGCTGCAGGTCTGAAAGGAATGCATCTGAATCAAAAGTTCCTGCGGCTTCTTTTGAAAACATATCTAGAGGTAGATATATGTTTAGAGGGTGCCCTTACACATGCGGTGAAGCAGTGATCGCTGAGATCATTAAAGAAAACACCAGAGTGGGTGTATAGATGGGGTTTGTTTACAAATATCAGATCTAGCATTGTTCTACGATCCAGATTCTTCATGTCTGGACGGGTGACTTCCGAGGTAAGCTGAGTGAGCCCGAAGGCATTACAAAGTTCTTTTAAAGAGCTACTAATGCAGTTGAGACAACTTTGAAAAAATGTCATATTCAGACATAACTGCAGCTTATATTTTATAATTATCACCATTACTTCCTTATTCTCGGGGTATTTGCATCAATGTAGTATCTCTGCTCTTTGAGCTCTGGCTGCATGCCTACACCTGAGATCATAATTCCATTTATGACATCAAAATATGTTGCTGTGGAGATAATTATGATGTCATGTGTAAAGAAGCAGACAGAGTAGATAGACTAGGGAACATGGATCTTGTTGTTTTCATGCAACTGCTTTCAATAATAAAGAAACTGGGAAATTAATTATTGAAACTATATGAAGTACTAAAGAGTATGGGAGGGAGCTGAATATAACTTACTTTTTTTTTTTTTTTAAAGTTTTGCTAATGCGGTCAGCAGCTCTTTAAAGGTTTGGAGGAACCAGACAGCTAATCAAGATTAAAGTCGCCCAGAACGGCAACTTCTGAGGCCAGCTGGGTTAACAAATCATTCAAATGCTCTACAACTTTTACCCAACAGATGGGGGCATTTAGCAACCAATAACAGAAAGGGACATAGATTGTGAAAGCTGGCACTCACATTTCTTGAGGAATGAGTTGGCATCCACCACTGAGGTGTTGAATTTATCCTGCACATAGTAAGCTACCCTAGAATGCCTATCTGCACAAAATACACTGTAGTCAGGAATGTTGATGGAGTGGTCCTGGGTGGATGCTCTAAGTCAGGATTCTGTTACCACAAAAACATTAGGCTTCGCAAGGCAAATCCAAGCCTGAATGGCGTCAAACTTCTTCAATAAACTGCAAGCACTGACGTGCAGGAAGCTCATCCCTTTCAGCTGAGGGAGTTCCGAAGGTGCTGAGATTGAATGGAGGGGCCCTGGGTTAAGTTCAATATTGCCAGCGCATATCAGTAACAGGAACATTTTTGTTAAGGCGTTTAACAGAAGTTCAAAGGGACGTGCACTGCTCCTTTTGTGTCAAGAGTTGGAGGCTGGTTGGGGCTTTGTACAGCATATGTCCCCAGGGCCCAGTAAGGCATGTAGTAGTGCCCCGATCGCAATAGGGTTTGTGCCAGAAAGTACGGAGGGTGATGTCACTGCCTAGCATGGCACATAACTGGTGAGGGTAACGTACCATGCTGCTTGAAGAAGGCAGGAATGACAGTGCAGTCCATGTATAAATGAAGGGCATAAGGATAAGGCAAAGGGCATCCTTGGGAGTGTACCAATTATTGTGGAAGGAAGGGGCTGTAAGATGCGATGAGGCATTTGGTTCCAGAAGGCAGGCGAAAAAAACTACTGCACACACGATAACTGAATGTAAGACTGCATGCTGGGAGGGAGAGTTCTATTTTATAGAAACAGAAAAACTAGAGCTGGTCAGTGGCAGAAGGAGCTAGGCTACTTGTTATGCAATAGTATGATGCTAAACCGAGTTGCTTATAATGATGTGTAAGATGACCTACCTGGTGTGGTAATGCAGGAGCCTAGATGCTGCTGGTAATGAATTACAAAGCTGGTAAGGCAAGGAACAGCTACTTGGGGGAGGCACTAACGATGATCCAAGTAAGGGCTAAATTTACCAGCAGGCAAGTTTTAGAGATATACCTAGTATGTAACCACATTAATCCAATCTAGGCTTATGCTAAATGAGAAGACAGTGGCAATTCCTTAGAACAATATGGAATGGAGTACAGTTCTGCAGCTCTGGCTCCACCCCCAGAAGATAGTCCAATCACTATGGGACAGGGAGCAACCGCCTCTAGGAACGAGTATTTAATAAGCCGTGGGGGTGGGCGGGAGAAAATTTGAGTCAGGAGTCCCTTTCGGAGATGAGTTGAGGGCCTTCAGAAATCAAGTTAATAAAAGATCATCTGATTATCTGAGTGCAGAGCGCAGAAAACGCGGTACTGCAGTGCACCCAGAGAAATCCAGAGATTTCAAATTGCAGGCTGGCTGAAAACGGACAGGGAGCTGCAGAGCAAGACAAAAATAATTTTCAGGATTAACAGAGCAAAGGCAGCTTAAAAGCAGTCTGCTAAAAAAGTTTTACAGCCTCCTCTTGTCAGCTTGTGCAGTGAAAGTTCAGAGCTCCAGAGCGGAGCAGGGAGCAGCTGCAAAAAGGCGCCAGGGATTCAAAGCTGGGCTGCCTGAGGACTGGATGGTA